>JALGBA010004258.1:387500-1107500 GCA_023970755.1 Azemiops feae | reverse complement strand
TGAGGACAATTAACCAGTGGAACAACTTGCCTTCAGACATTGTGGGTGCTTCGTCACTGGAAGTTTTTAAGAAGAGACTGGACAGCCACATGTCTGAAATGATATATGGACTCCTGCTTGAGTAGTGGGCTGAACTAGAAGACCTCCAAGGTCACTTCCAGCTCTATTCTGATTGATTGATTGATTGATTGATTGATTGATTGATTGATCTATAAAAATTATCATGTGCCAGTAGTAAAAATTTGTGGGAACATATAGTTGAAATAGAGGGAAAAAATAAGAAGTTAAAATATTGTGGAATTTCCAAACAGAAATTGTTATCTTGGGTCACAACACACTACATTTAACTGTGCCTGAAAAGAAAAAAAATGTAGATCATTGATGATGCAATAGGCCATACTATTTGAATCCACACATATACTTGCCTGATACTTTACAATATCCTACGTTCTTGGGAAGAACTCAGTGCACATGAAGGTCAACATCAGCTAAAGCAGGGCTTTTCAACCAGTGGTATGGGTACCACCTGTGGTATGGGTACCACCTGTGGTACATTGGCACCTGGCAGGTGGTACACGACCATCCTAGAAAAGTGGTAGCGGGGGAGGGGAATGAGCTGAACCAGTGGCAGCACCGCACAAGCCTGAGTGAGAGATGGCTGGAGCTGCAGGGCTATCAGGGCTCAGCGGAAGCGCCAGGATCAGTGCCGCTTTCCAGCTGATCGGCACTTCTTCGGGGCTGTCAGGGCTTAATGGAAGTGCCAGGATCAGCGCCAGGCTCCAGCTGGAGCTCGGCGCTGATCCTGGTGCTTCTGCTGAGCCCTGAAGAAGCACCAATCAGCTGGAATGTTGCAGCATCTCCAGGGTCTTGTGATTTACATTCAGATGCTTGGCAACTGATTCATATTTATGATGGTCACAGTGTCCCAGGGTCATGTGAAGTGACCCAAACTTGCTGCAACCACCCAGCAGACGGGGGGAATAAAAACCAAACACCCCCCCACCCCACCCCCTTTGCCAATCCTCAACAGAAATGCTCACAACAATGAAAACCTCGGACAGGAGGAAGAGCACCACCGGGTGGGCAGGCAGGTGTCTTGCTCGGCTGTGGCTTGGGGGGCACTTTTTTCAGTGCCATTGTAACTTCGAACAGTCACTAAGTGAACTGTTTTAAGTCGAGGACTACCTGTACTTTATCACTTTTTTCTGTTTTTGTTTTTTTTGATCATCAAGTTTTTGACACCTTGCTAGGCGACTGGTGGTACTCGGATATTGCCATATCCTAAAAGTGGTACAATGGGTGAAAAGGTTGAAAAGCCCTGAGCTAAAGAACTTGCAGCTATGATTTCCAATTGTTGTATATATAATAATAATAATTTATTTTATTTGTATGCCACTTATCTCTCAACAATTCTGGGCAGCTCACAACAATAAAAGAAATTGCAATAAAATCAATAAAACATAAAAAAGAAAATATGGCAAGTACAACAAAGGGAGGGGTCTCATTCTCCTTGCCAAAGTCCTGGGTGAATATAAAATGGGATTATAATTAGCTTGAAGAACTCTTTAACCAGAACTCTTTCAGTTTAAGCTTCAAGAAAAGCAACACAGATTATTTTACCACAGAAGCCTATAAAAGGTATTATATGGATGCTGTCGCTCAACAGGCTCCATGCTGTGGTTTTCCATTTCTGTTTTTTGTTCAGCACATTTCCACAAGATTAGTACCTGACACAGTTCAAAACAATATTCTACAAGAAGGATGTTTCTGGTAAGTAAAGGTAATACAAATATTTTTTCACTTCTGCCTCTGCATCCAGTCATAAAAAAGAAATTGTTATTTTGCTTATTACACATTGACCACTTGAAATTTCTCTTTATATAGTTATTTATGCTGGCAGTTATAATGCATGGTGTACTGATCATCATTCTTATTAAAATATGCATGCAAGGAACTAGAGAAAACAGCCCCTCAATCAGCAGATTGTGATTATTTCATGATAAATATTGTAAAGTGGAGAATGGGTTTTTATTTACATTCTCTTTCAAAGTAAGCAATAAAATAGAAGTTAAATGAAATCTAAGATCTTGTCCCTTTTTCGCCCATTATATTTTATAGATTTTAGAAAGAAACAACATGATAATATTTAATTGATTAATTTGTCAAACAATGGAGGCAATAGAGGAATTATTCCAAAACAATTTTCTAAAAAATAATTACTCTGCTAGGGTGGTCTGATTATTTGGAACACTTGTTAGAAGAACCATGATTAGATGTTTGTGAAGTACAATGGTGAGGTCCAAAATGTATTTGTTATATTGTCTGGAGATTTATACAAGTTGCCCTACCAATGAATTAGAGATCATGTCTGTGTTTGAAACATCAGAGCTCAGATAATTTCACTGGGACAGCTATTCCCAAAAGAATTATGGGGCTTGTTTCTTCAATATTCTTTATATACCTGAGCACATTTTCAGCCCTTGGATGCTATGGTAGTGTTGCATGAAGAGAAATGAATATTTTCAAAAAATGAAAAATATTGGAGATTCAAGGCAGTGAAACATAGACAAAAATAGATAGCTACTGCAAAACACAATCCCCATGTAGAACACAATGCAGCTAAGGAAAATAAGAACAGAAAACTAGGTTACTGCTATGCTGGAAGTTGTATCTACAAATCCTCTAGTACTTAAGAGTCTTGTACCCCATCATCTCTAACAATTGTCCCAAAAGTGCTTTTTCAAAAGGCAACTGAACTTTGTTCTTCCTTGAAGACATTTCGCTTCTCATCCAAGAAACTTCTTCAGTTCATGGCTTGGATGAGAAGCAAAACTTCTTCAAGGAAAAATAAAGTCTAGTTGCTTTTTGAAAAAGCACCTTTGGGACAACCATGATCTGGATGAGTATCAACCCAGGAACCAGAAGAGATGGTGGAGACCAAGATATTCAAGTATGAGTATATTGGGGCATACATGGCTGGCAGCTAGTAAAAGAGGTTGGAAAATGCCAGGGGTACAAAAATCATCCTTTCGAGATGTGCATACTAGAATATGGTAGCACTGCTGAATAAATACAGTTGGCCAGCAATAAAATTCAGTACTTGTCTACTATAAACAGTGATAGTAAGAAAAGGAGCCTTAACCATGCTTGAAATGCAGAATTATACACAAGAGATGGAGAAAGAAGCCTGCTTTGTTTTCCAGAAGCAGAAAAGACCCTTCCCCCAATAGTTCTGGAATATGCTTTATATGCATATTTTATGCAGTGCTGTGCTGAGCCTTAGATGTGGAGACAACAGAATGGCAGCAGAGTAAATGCTGGCGATGACTGTGTGTCAACATCGGTCTGATACAAGGAATTAGCACATGGCAGATCCCGCCCATTATGGGCCAACAGGATGAGCAGCAAAGTTCATCAGGTTTTAAAAACAGTTGCTGGATGCTGCTAACCTTAGAGTGAAAAGCCATTTTAATACCTGTACAACAAAAGAGAACTGAAACCTGTCTCACTCATAAACTAGGAAGAAATGAAGACAGTGTCATGGAGGCATACTAGGAAGAAAATGTCGACAGAGTATGTTTATACCAAGCTCAGGTGCAAGTGAGGAAAGGTTCAAAATAAGAAATGTTGTCTACAACTGATACAGCTTATAAGGTGACCTTAAAAAAAGAGGCAAAACTTACTTTATGCATTATCTTAATTAATTAGGCTTGTATTCACCTGCAAAAAGCCAATCCCTGCTGAGTTCTAACCATAACAATCTAAGAGCCTGGATTTTGTACACCAGCTAAATTAATTACCCTTAATTAGGACTGCAGTGAATTTTCATAGCGAAGTATTTTAGGTGCAAAAGGAGGATTTCCATGAAAGAGGCAAATATTGCATTAAAATAACTCATATGTTTTACATTGGTTCATAATCTGATAACTTCTGATCGGCAGGAACTGCTTTTATACCATTTTAGAAAGCTCTCTTCTTATTAATTATGTAATCCCATTGAGAAATTGCATAGTGGAATAACATTAGTCTTATTTTATTCTTATTATTTTGTTGCTTATCTAAGCACTTAATGTAATGAATGAACCTCTTAAGTGAGGTAAATTGCCCTTATCATTTTATGAGGCTTATATAACAATGTTTTTAAAACCTAGTAAAGACTGATTTAGAGTTACAAGTTAGAGATTTCATTAATTAATGTAGATATAAAAATGTTAGCATTGAAGTAAAAATATTAACTGCTCTATTGACCAAGTGATTGCGGAAGATTTTATCATATGTTTTTTATCTTTTTTTTATTTTTTATTTTTTAAAAAAAATCAGAAAATTTACATTAATTAATTGATACTTTGGACATAATTGAAGAAATAAGAGATTCTGCTGTACTACTATCTTTAATGCTGAAAAGCTTTTGATGTGGTCCAGATTAATTTTCTTAATCAAGTTATATGTAGGTATAGGTTCCTGAGTTATTTTATTAATTTTATTATTATTTTATTAAATGTATGGAATTTTAGTGGGCCTTAGAACTGGCACTTTTATTTCTTTATACTTATTTGACCTAAGAGTTCCTCTATAGGTAGTCCTCAACGTACGACCACAATTGAGCCCAAAATCTCTGTAACTAAGCAAGATAGTTGTTAAGTGAGTTTTGCCCCAATTTATGACTTTCCTGTCACAGTTGTTAAGTGAATCATTGCAATTGTTAAGTTAATAACAAGGTTGTTAAATGAATTTGGATTCCCCATTGACTGTGCTTGTCAGAAGTTCTTACAGGACACTGTAACCATCATATATATGAACCAATTCCCAGCACCCGAATTTTAATCACGTGACCCTGGGGATGCTACAATGGTCATAAGTGTGAAAAATGATCATAAGTCAATATTTTCAGTGCCATTGCAACTTTGAATGGTCACTAAATGAATGGTTGTAAGTCGAGGACTATCTGTACTTTGCCTATGTGCTTCATCACTCTCATGTTGTAATAAACCAAAGTGCAAATGCAGCTCTGCAACATGGCAAAGATCCTTAAAAGGGAAATTCACACCAGGCCCACTTTCCTATTCCACAGACTGGCCCGAGCTTCATTGTCATTCCCAAAGCACATTTCACTAATGCTGGGAAAGACACCAATATAATTATTTTAACAGGGCACTATTGTTTACCATTTACAGAGCTCCTTCCTTTTTGGAGGGAGTATGAACGACTCCACGGGAAAAGAAGAGAAAGTATGCATTGCAGCAGCTTTGCCCACAAAATAAATGGAATTTAGGACATGGGAAATACAATTCATTCAAGCTGCCAAAACTGAAGCATTCATATGAGAAATAGATATAATTTTAGGATTTCATTAATAGGGTTTAGAATTTAATGATGCATTGATTGGGAGCTGAATTTATGTTCATTTTGTGTCACATTACTCGCTCTTTTGTTTAGTAATCAGACAAAATGGAAACAACTCTCTCTCTCTCTCTCTCTCTCTCTCTCTCTCTCTCTCTCTCTCTCTCTCTCTCTCTCTCTCTCCAGTTTCGTTCTTTTTTTAAAAAAATCAGATGATCAAATTGAATAAGCAAAACAATGTTACTTGCAAATTTGACCATAATATGCTTTGGGTGAACAGATTTCACGATACGTGCTTTGAGCAGCAGGGTATTAATTGGCTGCCAATCCCAATAGGCTCTAAGTCTCAAAAATGTTTATCTGGCAAATCATACTTCCTCTGAAGGGGATTTTTGATAATAGATTCTTGAAAGCTTATATACTGTATTTTCATGTTGCTCTCATCGAATTGCCCAGTTCCAGTGTTCAGTTCTATTTAGGCTGGAATGAGAATTTCTCTTCTTCCATGTTATATTGTTTCAGGTACACAAAGAGTTGTCTTAGTGAAACAGTCCTATTTTGTTGCTTCTTGTGTTTCTTATTTAATTTTGCTGTTGTTCTGGGAATGGCTGCAGATGCACTGATGTTGTGTAATGAAACTGCAAGCAAACAATCAAGTTCAGACTCCAAAGATTACAGAACTAGGAGGTCCATGGTAGCTAAGAATTACATGCTCAATTTATGTTATTCCTATTAATTGGGTTTAAGGATCACTTTTTAACTTAGCTAAACAGCTAGCCCACTGCAACCATGCAAAGAATTCAAGAATTCTGACATTTCATCAGGTTTCATTTTGGTTAGTTCTGCAGGGGTGATATAAAAACATTCCTTTTCAGCAGAGTTTATGCCCATAAGGAGATGGCTCTGTGGAGTCCCTATGCCAGATGCTTCTTTGTTGCTTTCTCTATAGGAAATTTCAGAAGGTATATATTTATCCCATTTTAAAGACTTACCCTGATAGAAAGCAAATTGTCTATTGTCACTGCTTCTCCCTGATCATGAACCCAACATATCTTTCCACGTTGTTCAATTTTTGTGGTGATGGTGGTATTGCTGGTGTTGCTGGTGCTGCTGGTGCTGCTGGTGCAGGAGGAGGAGGAGGAGGAGGAGGAGGAGGAGGAGGAGGAGGAGGAGGAGGAGGAGGAGGAGGAGGAGCAATTACAAAAAATTTCAAGCAAATCTAGTTTTGGTATTGACACTTCAGATAAAATGAAGATGTGATTTATACATTTTATAATTTGATTTCTCTAAATTACATATTCCAACTAAATGGAGAGAGAGAGAGAAAGAGAGAATGAATCCGTTGTTAATAACAATAGAAACTGACATTGTAACTCAAGATGTCCCATTTACTATAGCGAGCAACCAATGGGTCTAGCATGTAAGAGATAATAATGTAGGCAATGAGACTAAAAGGCTTCAATGCCCACAGTGTCTTTTTGGGATGAATAATGTAGGAAGTAGGACTGGGAAATGGCTGTTCTTAGTTTTACATACCAGCCTCAGTTAAACTGACCCTTTAAAATAGGGTCCTTGTCTATGCAATAATGCAATAATAAGGGTCAGACTTCACTTCACTATATGCAAGTTCTGTGAAGCCAAAATACAACTGTGAAATAAAAAAATGGAAAATAAATTGTTATGGTATAGTACCAATAAATGGTTTTATATTTTTCTTTCTTTTCTTCCTATATTTAAGGAGTTCCTGCTCACATTTGTTGTCTAAAGGATTTTTTTTCCTAGGAGACACTTGAGAACCCAGTTCAAACACTACAGCTTCATTCTTGAAATTGTTCAATGAAACTTATAGACACTTAACTCACTGTACTAAATTAAGAATAAAATCAGGTAGGTGGAAAGAGAAAACAGTAAGTGGAAATAGAGAGCAAGTGACTCAATAGCTGGAAGCCTCTCAAATGTGTAATGCAAGACAAAGAGATGCAAAAATGTTAAATATTTATTGTAATATCACAATATTGCATTGATATTAATGTAATATATTAAAAGATGGTATTTTACTACACCTAGTTTTAGTATACCCAAGGTTCATTTTAGTCATTTTGATACCGCTATCACTTTCACCAGAGTGGTCCTAAGTATTTAGAAATCTAGTTCCTACATTCTTTTTTATTTAAACAGGACCAACTGGGATTGTCAAAAAAGTCAAGATGCAAATTGCAACCATACAATTGAAACCCTGCCCATTTTTATATGTTGTACATGCAGATTAAAAGATGGAAAGTTCTGAACATGCAGTAGTGGTTGCTATTTTAATCTTTTTTAAATCCTTGTCCCTTTGCAGAAGTTCCTGTGTTTAACATAACTTGGATAGATGTCAGGGCCCACTTCAAAACCTCATCCTAAGAAAGCAGAACTCGTGGAAGCAGTTTCTTCCAAAAGGAACTTTTATTAGGAGAAGCTGATGGCAGGCATAACAGACAGGATCTGAGGTTTTCCCGCTCAGATCAATAGGTTAAAGGAGTCCCAAGAAAACCCCACCCCAATAGTTCATCCAGTCAGTTCGAATGGACCAATCCCCAGGTGTTAAGTCCGTTGTGGGAAAATGCTGATAAGCGCCAGTCTGTCTCAGGGTTATCGTGATGTTTGTTGGGTCTTCGCACCTTCCCTTCCGAATAGGAGATAATCCAGATGCCCGGAGGTGCATTCTTTCCTCCCCCCCTTTCTAGTTGACATCAAGGGAGGACAGTTCAAAGAGTGTATATGCAGAGACAGTGAAAGAGTTACATTGTAGTGATAGAGAAAACAAAGAAGCAACTCGCAGCGTCTTCCCCCCTCCCTTCCAGGAGTATGACAGAACCCAGAGGAATAGAATGAATAGAGTTTAGAATCAGAGTTAGGAAGGGCCCCTTAGAAATATGGGTTCTGACATCCTGCCCCCCTTTAAAAAAAAGAGAGATCCACCTGTGGAAAAACAGAGACAAGTACAGATATAGGTTAGTCTGATTTGTTCGGGTATTCAATGTGAAATTTCTTAAGCAGTTTAGGGGCTTTAATGTGACGTTTGTGGACCCACTCATTCTGGGAGGATGGGAGGTGTTTCCATGCTACTAAATATTGAGTGGAGCCATGGTATTTCCTAGAATCTAGGATTTCTTTAATTTCAAAGTGTTGTTCTCCTTCTACCATAAGAGGAGGAGGAGGAGGAGGAGGAGGAGCAACAGCTGGTCTTAATGGTGACTGCTGCTCACGTTTTAAAAGGCTGCAGTGGAAAATTGGATGGATTTGTCTGGGAGTTCTAATTCTACTGTTACCGGGTTTATAATTCTAATAATGGGGAATGGTCCTACATATTTGGGTCCCAGTTTCTTGGAGGGTTGTAAGGATTTTAGGTATTTGGTGGATAGGTAGACCTTTTCCCCTATAGCAAAGGGTTTTGGCTCAACTCTCTTTTTATCTGCTTGCATTTTATATGCTTGCCTAGCCTCATCTAAGGCTTTTCTAACAACTGGCCAGGTATTTTTTAATTGTGCAATCCATTCCTTTAACGAAGGGATTGCAGATTCTGCAGAGGGAAGTTCCGGCATCAGGTTAAAACTCTGTCCCATAGCTACTTGGAACGGAGTGTAGCCCATGCTGGAATGAACAGCGTTGTTGTATGCAACCTTGGCAAATGGGAGCAGGTCAGTCCAGTTGTTCTGCTGGTAATTAATAAAGCATCTTAACTATTGTTGCAGTACTGAGTTCGACCATTCAGTCCCACCATTCGTTTGCGGATGATGGCTAGATGACAGTCCTTGGGTGGTCCCTAACAGACTTAGAAACTCTTTCCAGAACTCCAATGTGAATTGCACCCCTCTATTGGATATAATGCGCTGGGGAGCTCCATGTAATTGATATATGTGCTGAACAAACAGTTTTGCAAGGGTTTTTGTAGTAGGAATCTTTGGGCAGGGAATAAAATGCACTTGTTTGGAAAATAAGTCCGTTACAACCCAGATGACTGTGTTTCCGCTCCTCTCTGGTAGTTCCACTATAAAGTCCATGGAGATTTCCTTCCAAGGTGCTGAGGGGGTTGCTACCGGCTGCAGCAACCCAGGTGACTTCCCTTGTAATCTTTTTGCTGAGGCACAAATTGGGCAGCTAGCTATGTAGCTTTCAATGTCCTTTTTTATCAACAGCCACCAGAATTGCCTTTTAACTAGGTGTAACATTTTCACAAACCCAAAATGGCCTGCGGATTTTGATTCATGGCATAGTTGCATGAATGCTAGTCTCTGGCTTTTTGGTATGTATAATTTTCCTCCAACCCATGGTAGTCCATCGGTGATCGTGCATAAGTTTCTAGTGCTTTTCTAAACTCAATTCCTGCTTGGCTCGCTAAAGGCTTTTGAAGCTTGGCTTGCACTCGGGTAGTTGCCAGTTGTTTTTCCGGCATGAGTGGCTTTGTTACAGTGGGCCGAGTGCTGTTGTATTGTGGCAATCTGGATAACGCATCTGCTAGGAAGTTTCCCCCCAGCAGATGTTTCAACATGAAATTGAAATGGTGGAAGTGTTGTGACCACTGTGCTTGCTTAGGGGTTAGTTTTCTGGGTGTTTTTAGTGCTTCCAGGTTCTTGTGGTCGGTCCACACTTGGAAGGGAATTTTGTTCCCCTCCAGGAAGTGCCGCCAAGTGAGAAGAGCCAATTGTAGTGCATACGCCTCTTTTTCCCAGACTGCCCACCTCTGTTCTGTTTCAGGCTGTAGTGTCCCCTCATCGTTTTCCTGCAAAAGCACAGCTCCTACAGCTACATCGCTGGCATCTGCCTGAATTATAAAGGTCTATTGGTGTCGGGATGCCTTAGTACTGGTTCTACAGAAAATAGCTTTTTTAGTCTCTCGAATGCGGCGTGGCATTCCACCATCCATTTTAATGGTTGGCTCAGCTTGGGTTTTCCCTCCCCCTTGGTTTTCAGTAAGTTTGTAATTGGCAATGCTATTTGGGCAAAGGAGGGAATGAACTGTCGGTAAAAGTTAGTAAACCCGAGGAAACTCTGTAATTGTTTTCTAGTGTGGGGCAGAGCCCATTCTAGCATGGCTCAGACTTTCTCAGGGTCCATTTTTATGCCATCTGGAAATATGCAGTATCCCAGATAGTCAATTTTATCCTTATGGAATTCGCACTTAGAAAGTTTTACATAAAGATGAGCTGCCCATAGTTTGTTTAGGATTGCTCTGACCAGTTTGATATGTTCGTCCATAGTCTCAGTGAATATAAGGATGTCATCCAGGTAAACGAGTACCCCTTTGTACAGGTGCTCCCTTAGTACGTCATTTATCAACTACATGAATACGCCGGGAGCTCCTTGCACCCAAATGGTAGAATCCTAAATTGGTAACATCCCAAGGGGCAATTGAATGCTGTTTTCCATTCATCCCCCTCCTTTATTCTGATTCGGTAGTAAGCTTCCCTTAAGTCCAGTTTGGTAAAAAATCTTCCCCTTTGCAAGGTGGGATAACATGTCTTTCATGAGGGGGAGAGGGTATAGATTGCTTTCGCTTATTGCATTTAATGCCCTATAATCAACGCAGAGGCAAAGAGTCCCATCCTTTTTCTCTCGAAACAGTACAGGGCGGCAATTTTCAGTTTTGCCGGCTGAATAAACCCCCTTTCTAAATTTTTATCTATGAATTTCTGCATTTCCTCCAATTCTTGTGGGCTCATGGAGTACAATCTTGGCTTGGGAAGTTTCGCACCCGGTTTGATTTCTATTGCACAGTCCGTGGGCCGATGAGGTGGCAATTCATCGGACCTTTCCTCGCTGAATACTTCAGCCAAATCTCTATACTCCTCTGGTATTTCAGGCAGTTCCCTTTCTCCCCCTACCGCAGTTTTTTCAGCCGGGGTTTCCCCTGGTTGGTGCCTCGGTTGGTTCCCTTTTTGGGAATCTAAGCTCCACTGTCCTCTAGTCCACCCGCGGGTTCCATTTGGTCAACTATGCCATGCCCAGAATTATGGGGTGTTCCATGCCAGGGGTTACCACAAATGTTATAGTCTTTATGTGGTCCCCTAGGGTGAGTTGAACTGGTAGTATTGCTAGGGTGGTGGGCATCCCCCCTGCTATGGACCCATCTAATTGACTGAATGAGATCGGTTTCTTCAGCCTCCTCACTGGTATTCCTACATTCCCCACTAACGTTGGGCTTATGAGGCAGCGGGTACACCCAGAGTCAATAAATGCCCTGACTTCTATGGCTTTGGGCATGTCAGGGGCTAACAGTTTTACTGTCCTGGTGAGGGGCGCAATGGGTCCACCTACCAGGGGTTCATCCTCGGAGTTGTCATCGGATGAGTGGGACGTCCCTCCAGTGTTGAGTGGGAAAGGGAGCTGAGGAAAACAAAATATTAAACAAAATATTAGTTCATCTTTTAAGATACTAGATTGTTTAACAATTTTTTCATCTATTTTTTTTAAAAGATTGTTGCATCCTTGATGGCATGAACAGTGCCAGTGTATATATGACCTTAGGTAAAGATTTTATTTTAATCTGATTTAAATAATCACAATATGTCAGGAAATAAGGATCTGACTGATTTCCAGTGACTAAACCTAAAACCTGTCTTTAATCACTACTGTTATTTTTTTTTATTTAAAAGTTTTTTATTAATAATACAAAATTAAAAAACACATTGGACATAGATATGACATCACTGGTTCCATACATCTTCCGTCACTTTACAATAATATTAATACTCATATAAACATATACAGTGGGGCAAAAAAGTATTTAGTCAGCCACCAATTGTGCAAGTTCTCCCACTTAAAAAGATGAGAGAGGCCTGTAATTGTCATCATAGGTAGACCTCAACTATGAGAGACAAAATGAGAAAACAAATCCAGACAATCACATTGTCTGATCTGGAAAGAAGTTATTTGCAAATTATGGTGGAAAATAAGTATTTGGTCACCTACATACAAGCAAGATTTCTGGCTCTCACAGACCTGTAACTTCTTCTTTAAGAGGCTCCTCTGTCCTCCACTCATTACCTGTATTAATGGCACCTGTTTGAACTTGTTATCAGTATAAAAGACACCTGTCCACAACCTCAAACAGTCACACTCCAAACTCCACTATGGTGAAGACCAAAGAGCTGTCGAAGGACACCAGAAACAAAATTGTAGACCTGCACCAGTCTGGGAAGACTGAATCTGCAATAGGCAAGCAGCTTGGTGTGAAGAAATCAACTGTGGGAGCAATAATTAGAAAATGGAAGACATACAAGACCACTGATAATCTCCCTCGATCTGGGGCTCCACGCAAGATCTCACCCCGTGGGGTCAAAATGATCACAAGAACGGTGAGCAAAAATCCCAGAACCACACGGGGGGACCTAGTGAATGACCTGCAGAGAGCTGGGACCAACGTAACAAAGGCTACCATCAGTAACACACTATGCCGCCAGGGACTCAGATCCTGCAGTGCCAGACATGTCCCCCTGCTTAAGCCAGTACATGTCCGGGCCCGTCTGAAGTTTGCTAGAGAGCATTTGGATGATCCAGAAGAGGATTGGGAGAATGTCATATGGTCAGATGAAACCAAAGTAGAACTGTTTGGTAGAAACACAACTCGTCGTTTTTGGAGGCGAGAGAATGCTGAGTTGCATCCAAAGAACACCATACCTACTGTGAAGCATGGGGGTGGCAACATCATGCTTTGGGGCTGTTTCTCTGCAAAGGGACCAGGACGACTGATCCGTGTACAGGAAAGAATGAATGGGGCCATGTATCGTGAGATTTTGAGTGCAAACCTCCTTCCATCAGCAAGGGCATTGAAGATGAAACGTGGCTGGGTCTTTCAGCATGACAATGATCCCAAACACACCACCCGGGCAACGAAGGAGTGGCTTCGTAAGAAGCATTTCAAGGTCCTGGAGTGGCCTAGCCAGTCTCCAGATCTCAACCCCATAGAAAACCTTTGAAGGGAGTTGAAAGTCCGTGTTGCCCAGCGACAGCCCCAAAACATCACTGTTCTAGAGGAGATGTGCATGGAGGAATGGGCCAACATACCAGCAACAGTGTGTGCCAAACTTGTGAAGACTTACAGAAAACGTTTGACCTCTGTCATTGCCAACAAAGGATATATAACAAAGTATTGAGATGAACGTTTGATATTGACCAAATACTTATTTTCCACCATAATTTGCAAATAACTTCTTTCCAAATCAGACAATGTGATTGTCTGGATTTGTTTTCTCATTTTGTCTCTCATAGTTGAGGTCTACCTATGATGACAATTACAGGCCTCTCTCATCTTTTTAAGTGGGAGAACTTGCACAATTGGTGGCTGACTAAATACTTTTTTGCCCCACTGTAGTTCTTAAGCTTTGCTCGCTATTTAAGCATAATATGATATTAACACTTTTCCCCTTATTTCTGTATATTTATTTATCTTTTAAACATACATTTATCTATAATAACATCTATATTTTTGTTCTAACACTATACATTTGTCTTGGCTACCCTCTTGTTATCTATCCAATCATAAAATTGTTCCCAGATTTTGTAGTACTTAGTTTCGCTTTTATCCTTGAGTTCCAAAGTGAGTCTGTCCATTTCTGCGCAGTTGAAAATTTTCAGTAATATTTCCTCTTCAGTTGGAATATCTCTTTCCATTTTTGAGCAAAGGCTATTCGTGCCACTGTGACTATATGCAGTAATAAATAATTTGTATCTTTCTTATATTTTCTTTCTATAATTCCCAATAAGAAGAATTCCGGTTTGGCCTCTATATCTATTAGCAAAATTTCTTCCAGCCAATTCTTTAGTAAATTCCAGAATTTTTGCGCCTTTGGGCATTCCCACCACATGTGGTAGTAATTCCCAACGGTCTCTCCACACTTCCAGCATATCAAGGATTTCCCCTTATTCATTCGTGCTAATCTTGTGGGGGGGAGGTGCCATCTGTAAAACTTCTTATAGAGGTTTTCCTTGTAGGAAGTTGCTAGTGTGATTTTTAAATTTTTTCCCCATAAACTTTGCCAATTGTCCAAATCGATATTGTGCCCAAAATATTTACACCAAATTATCATCGTTTCTTTCACCTGTTCCTCGATCATATCTTGTTCTAATAAATATTTATATAGTTTACTTATGGTCTTGCCTTCCCTGCTAAATAAAATTTTATCTAATTCTAATGAGTCTTGCTTTATGCCCCATTCCTTTTTATCTTTATTAAATTTAGATTGAATTTGGAGATACGCCCACCATTCCAATTCGATTCCTTCTTCCTTTAAAGTATTTCTCGCTTTTAATTCTCCTTTCTCATTCAAAATATCTTTATAGGTGACAGCTCCCCCTCGTTTTATCAAATTTGGATGTGTGTACATTTCCAATGTAGACACCCAATTGGGAATTTCCATATAATTATTTCTTTTTATTTTTTTCCAAATATCCAATAGTGCTCTCCTAATATAATGCCTCCGGAAGTACTGATGGGCTAAATGTTTTTCCTCCCACAGAATAGCGTGCCAGCCTGTCTGTAGGTCATGACCTTCTAATGCCAATAGTCTTGTGTTTTTGAGATGCATCCACTCGCTTAGCCAAACCAATGCCACTGCCTGATAATACTTTGTCCAGTCTGATAGGCCAAATCCTCCTCTTTCTCTAGCATCTTGTAATAGTTTTAATCTGATTCTCGGTCGTTTCCCTTGCCATATGAATTTTGAAATGAGTCTGTCCAAATTTGTAAAAAAGTCTTTTTTGAGCCTAATTGGTATGCATTGAAATAAAAACAACATTTTCGGAAGAACATTCATTTTAATGGTGGCTATCCTGCCCATTAAAGATAGCTGTAATTTTCCCCATTTTTCCAAGTCAGACCTAATTTGCGCCATTAATTTGTCATAGTTATCTTCTTTAAGTGTGATGCATCTCGCTGTCAATTGGATTCCCAAATATCTTATTTTTTTCGTAGTCTGAATATCTATCTTTCTCTTCTATTCTTTTTTTTGCTCTTCAGTCATGTTTTTAACTATCATTTTTTGTTTTATCCTTGTTTATTTTCAGGCCTGCTACTTCCCCATAGTCCTCCAGCACTTCCATCAGCCTAAGACCAGGCTCTTTAATAATAAATACAAGGTCGTCCGCAAATGCCTGTACCTTAAAACTTTCTTTTCTTACTTTTAAACCTTTGATTTGTTTGTCTTCTCGAATCACTACTGTTATTTATGTGGCTTTACTTGCTGGCAGAAATGTCCCAAATTTTGAAATATTACATGTAATATTATTAAGACAGTAGATGTATATATGCTGGGCTGGTAGCTATCACAGTTCAGAGAGAAGCTCCATGTTCTTCTAAAGTCAGAAAAGAAAACATCCTGTAATGTTCAATTTCGTTGCTTTGAGCTTCCTCTGCCAGATCATGAGCAAAACCAATATACAATATTTCAATAACATCTTTACAAGCTCCTGAGAATAGTGACATGTTATATTATATGTCATAATATGGAAGGTATTTATATTCTTAAGAATCCAGTTTCTTTTAAGTATGCTTCACAATGCCAGATAATAATTTTCTGGGTTTGGGTAACAAAACTATCAGAGAAAAAACATGTAATTAAACAATCAACATAACCAATAATAGAGAAACTCATCATATTCAGATTTTATTTCTAGTTATTTTCCCACACATTCATTTATTTATGTAATATATTGTTTCCATCTGGATCATATCAAGGATGTTTTTACTTCAAAAACTGGCAGCTTTCACTGATTAAGCATATGTAATTTAAAAGTTAGAGCAGGGCTTTTCAACCTTTTCACCCATTGTACCACTTTTAGGATATGACAATATCCGAGTACCATCAGTCGCCTAGCAAGGTGTCAAAAACTTGATGACCAAAAAAAAAAAACAGAAAAAAGTGATAAAGTACAGGTAGTCCTCGACTTAAAACAGTTCACTTAGTGACTGTTCGAAGTTACAATGGCACTGAAAAAAGTGCCCCCCAAGCCACAGCCGAGCAAGACACTTGCCTGCCCACCCGGTGGTGCTCTTCCTCCTGTCCGAGGTTTTCATTGTTGTGAGCATTTCTGTTGAGGATTGGCAGAGGGAGTGGGGTGGGGGGGGGTGTTTGGTTTTTATTCCCCCCGTCTGCTGGGTGGTTGCAGCAGGTTTTGGTCACTTCACATGACCCTGGGACACTGTGACCGTCATAAATATGAATCAGTTGCCAAGCATCTGAATGTAAATCACAAGACCCTGGAGATGCTGCAACATTCCAGCTGATTGGTGCTTCTTCAGGGCTCAGCAGAAGCACCAGGATCAGTGCCGAGCTCCAGCTGGAGCCTGGCGCTGATCCTGGTGCTTCCATTAAGCCCTGACAGCCCCGAAGAAGTGCCAATCAGCTGGAAAACGGCACTGATCCTGGTGCTTCTGCTGAGCCCTGACAGCCCTGCAGCTCCAGCCATCTCTCGCTCAGGCTTGTGCAGTGCTGCCACCGGTTCAGCTCATTCCCCTCCCCCGCTACCACTTTTCTAGGATGGTCGCGTACCACCTGCCAGGTGCCAATGTACCACAGGTGGTACCCATACCACTGGTTGAAAAGCCCTGGTAGAGAAGCAAACATGAATCATGAAGAAATGATTCAAGGTTTTTGAGAAAGTAAACTTACTAGAAATATCGTGTATTAACATTTTTTTCCCCGATTTCACTCTCTTCCTCCTTTCTTCCTTTTATAGACCCTATAATAGGTTGGGTTATAAGTTTCATTAACATCAGTCCTAGCCTCTCTTGAGACTTACCAGGATCTTCGTTCCTTTCTCTTTCGCCAGTTCTTCTTTCCTTGCACTCCAAGGAGTAGAATGCTTCCTAGGGATACTACTGAAATGCATAAGGAATTGAAGTTGCAATATCTGAGTTGCAAAAATCCAGATATCCACTAAACCAGGGGTCCCCAACCCCCGGTTCATGGACCGGTACTGGGCTGCAGCATGCCAGCAACCAGTCCGCACAAACAAGCAAAGCCTCACCCGTGGGGTGCAGGCAGCACACAAAACCACGCACTCTCTGGTCTGCGGAAAAACCTTTCTCCATGGAACCAATCCCTGGTGCCCAAAAGGTAGGGGACCTCTGCACTAAACAGTAGGGAATAGTTATTTTTCTCTATCTATCTGCTGCAATCTAGCAATCATCTGGGAATCTGAGTCCAGATATGCTATCTCTGACATGGGTTGTTCTGGAGTGCTGTGGAAAATAAAAGATGGCATCACATATGATATCAAGAAAGTCTAGAAACTCATATGTAGGGGGGATTTTCATGGCTGTGAGTAATATTTTGAACTCTATTCAGAGACAAAGTTGTCCTTATTCAATTGTGCTTCAATGCTGGCAAGGGAGATTGAATGGATATAATTCTGGAGAAAGATTAAATAGGAGAAGCCATTAATGCCAAAATCTGAATAAAATCCCTTTTAATCAATCCCTTTTGCTGTCTTCTAGTGGTCAAACAGTTTTTGTAGCCCTGTTCTGATTACCCCAACTGTACTAAAGCACTTAAAAGTATAATACTACAAATCTTTGAAATCCAGTAAACTCATGGAGAAAATATTTGTGTCCTAGACAGGAAGTTCCAGTAATCAAGAGGGGAGAATCTTCTTTTACTTCTGGTCTATACAGCCTCCCATTTTTCTATTCCTGCAGGTCAAGCTCATCTTTACCTGTCCCACATTCCTGTTACCCACAGTAACATTTATCCTGAGACTCCAGGAATGACACTCTGATGTCCTCGATTCTCTTCTATCTTTCCATCTTTCTTGAAGATTTACTTGTTCTGAGTCTTACATCTCCTTGACTGCATTCCATTGAAATCAATGTGAGGCAGAAACTAACCAACAAATTCTATGGCCAAACATCACTATGCCATGCAGCTTCATAAATAGGATGTGCCATAAAAATGTATACATCAAAAAAGGCAAGAAATTTGCATATTAATGAAAAATTTTTAAAAATCTATAAACAGTAGATTTTGTAGTAGCTAATAGTAAATATTTCCCCTTACTGTATCTATCAAATTATTTTCTTTCTAGAAAATACAAGACAAATGGGGAAATCAGATGGCAATTTCAGTCTCAGTGGATTCTATAGGAGAAAAACAAACAAACCTGTCAATCTATTGGAATATTTGCTAAGATCTTAGCTATTATCAATAAAATATATTCTTTTTTTCCCCTCCAAACCATCATATCTATAAACATAGCCCATCTAAATTTAACACATTTCAGAATGCCCTTAGGGAAATTTTTCATAGCAGCTATTGAATAGAATTAGAATAGAATAGAGCTGGAAGGGACCTTGGAGGTCTTCTAGTCCAGCCCCCTGCTCAAGCAGGAGAACCTATACCATCTCAGACAAGTGACTGTCCAGTCTCTTTTTAAAAACCTCCAGTGATGGAGCACACACAATTTCTGGAGGCAAGCTGTTCCACTGGTTGATTATCCTCACTGTTAGGAAGTTTCTCCTTAATTCCAGATTGCTTCTCTCTTTGATCAGTTTTAAACCATTGTTTGTTGTCCTGCCCTCTGGTGCTTTGGAGAATAATTTGACTCCCTCTTCTTTGTGGCAGCCTGATTTTTGATAATAATGCTAGACCAGGGGTGTCAAACTGCCGGCCCACGGGCTGGATGCGTCACACGGAAGCCGTGCCCACCCCATTGCCGGCAATGGCAAAACCGTCCTGATACGTTGCGTGACGTCACGTGACGTCGTGAGTTTGACATGTCTATGCTAGACTGTGATTCTTTTCTTCAACCTTTCACATAAGATTGGAAGCACAGCAGAAAGGACTTGACGAAACGAATAAACACTGATTGTGCCGCATGGATAACAATACAATACAGCATTTTTCCCCCCAGAGGCACATCCAAGATCCTATCCTGATACCTATTATAATCATCCAATAGTCTATTAAAATGGACTATTATAATAGTCAGATATTCTTATGGAGAAAAATATGTTGCTGCTCTGAGATGTAAGTATGCAGATGAACTCCAGTTTTCTTAAGTCCTAGCCCACATGGAAAATAATGAGATCTTTGGATGATGCAACTGAAAATTCTCTAGACCTGCCTTCATCTAAAGATAGCTTGATAGCTGTAATATATAGGTAGTTCTTGACTTACAACAGTTTATTTAGTGACTGTTCAAAGTTACAACAGCACTGAAAAGAATAACTTATGACTCTTTTTCACACATACGACTATTGCAGCATCCCCATGGTCATGTGATCAAAATTCAGATGTTTGGCCACTGACTCATATTTGTGAGAGTTGCAGTGTCCCAGAGTCATGTGATCACCTTTTGCAACCTTCTGACGAGCAAAGTCAATGCAGAAGCCAGATTCACTTAACAACCGTGTTACTAATTTAACAGCTGCAGTGATTCACTTAACAACTATGGCAAGAAAAGTCGTAAAATGGAGCAAAACTTACTTAACAAATGTCTCACTTAGCCACAATTGGGCTGAATTGTGGTTGTAAGTCGAGGACTACCTATATAGTAAAATTGATAAAAACTATTGCTCCTGACACCAGCAATAATCACACTGTTGTTGAAAAGATTGCTTTTATTTTTTTAGAAAATTTGTATGTGTAGAAGTTAAATTAGGACAAAATAATCACCACTGAGACCAAATTAAATTCTGATTTGAGCAACATTTGAAATGATCTATCTTTACTCATGATGAAGAGAAAATATGCTACGAACCCGGCACTCTTCCTCTGAAAGACTAATTGTATTGTTAATCAACTCTCTGCTGGTTGGGAATGAGTCTGTCATTCTTTTCAATAGTTAAAGCACATTTATCACTGCAGATACCGAGCTTTTCTGGCATTCAATTAACAATTAGTTAACTTTATAATGCATTTTCTTAATAGCCATGTTTTTTTGCCATCTACATTTCAAAAAATGAGTTTGCAATACAATATGAAGTTGAAGATACTAAATTTAATTAAAAGCAGATGATAGATATGCCTGGATTTTATTACTGTACTGATGTTAGGTAAATAGCATAATGCACAAGATGCTTTCTAGTGAATTTGAAATATACACATTTCGGTGGTTTATTTCACACTATTTCACCTACAAGAGTATATCCAGTGCTTACATAATTAAAAAGAGAGAAATCTGTCTTTATCTTAAATGCAATTCCTTTCAATGTAAAAGCAGTCTCACTTCTGTGGTGATTGGTGCTCTTCCTGGTAGTCTGTAAGCATAAAATTATGAAAGTTATGAATTTGAAATTATTCCTTCTCCCAGATAATGATTCAGCACCTTTTCATTAGAAACTCTCAATGCCCAACAGTGGATAAGCAATATATTTTGCAGCTTTCATCTTTAATTTATTTCTCAATAATATTTCATAAGGGATATTGAGCTGCATGCAAACACTCACTTGCCACCCCTATTTACATAGCAGAAAATGGGGGATAACCCATTATGTCTGAAAACTAACATTGTGCAGCTTTTTGTAAAATGCTTTCTTTTTTTTTCTTTTTTTTTTCATCAGGGGAAATAGAATTCAGGAAGCTGAATGTTGTGATACAACAATTTTTATTTTTAATCAAAGGATAGATACAGGCAGTCTGAATGCAGGCTAAACTTATTTTATTTGAGTTTGACTCCCTGGTGTAATGCGGCAAAGTCAGCCATTAGCAATGTTTCAAGCCATATCCTCCCCACTGTCCCCACTGGAACACTTTTCTTTGTTTATTCAATCATTATCTCCTGGATTATTTTTCATTTATCCTTAAAGGCATAATAAGACATTTAAATTGTTTCATGCTGCCAAGTGTTAGATTAACAAGGGCAGAGCTTCATTCTGATCTCTTTCTATACTATCCTGTCAGATTTAATCTCAGAATGTGATGTTATTTCAGACTCAGTGAAAACTTAAATCAACAAAACATCTTATCTCCATATTTATCTGTCTAGTTATCTGTCAGTCTGTCAGCATACCTGTCCCCTATCTACTTACCTGTCTTTCACTTTAGAATTCTCATTTGTAAAACTGTGCTAGAAATGGTCATGAAATTTGGCTAAATAGCCCAGGTTGGTTTATGAGATTCAACTGCCTTCATAGATTTTGGAAGGCTATCAGTACTTGTTTACTTCAGTTAAATAAAAGATTGCCATCTCTCTTAGCTTGAAAAAATATGTGCATAATCAGGACCTGGTTACTTTACATACATTAATTAATTCATTTATATATGAATTAATAAGAAGTTATAAAATAAAAGAAATGAAATAATCTTGTCATAGCAACTCTCTCACTTTTTTAAAAAAAATACACTAAAAAAGGGGGGGGATATCCTACTAAAAAAAAACCCACCCAAGTAATAATTTGCTATCATTCTGTTCATCTGTTGCTATCCATACTGATGGCAGAATACGGCCAAGACTGGGTCATTTCCCAAACAGTATTATCGGCAGGCCCTGGTTGAATGAACTGGTATAATAACTACAGCACTCTGGATGCTGGGCAAGTGCAATGGCCATAATTCAAAAGTTGTGGCAGGTTTTCAGAAGACTGTTATTATGACAGCACTGCATAGGGGAATCCCAGATAAGTTATTATTACAAGTGTATATACAGCATAAATATTTTTGACTTTCAAAAACATTCATTTCAAGAATGAAATATATGATTATTGGAATTTACCTATCTACCAGAATTTTGCATTTATTTCCTGGCAGTATGAAACTTCCAAAAACATTTAAATACATTGAGGCTGTAATCCTATGCTCATTTAATCTGAGCTTCTACTAAACTGTCTAAGGTTTAATTCTGGATTATTATAATTCTGTAATTTTTGGAGTCTTAATCTAATTCTGCTGGTGGCATGAATGCATGGGTAGGGAGGAACAGATATGATTAAAACAGAATGAGAAAATTAGAAAATGCAAAGCAGTTTTGATAGAAATAAAACATTGTTTTAGAAATGGATGAACAGATCTAAAGAAACAAGTTTCTAGCATGGTAAACAGAATTAAGAAGAAAATAATGAAATATGTAGGATAAAACCAAATTGAAAATGCTGGCAATAATAAATGAGAGCATAATAAAAATAATGCTATAATGTCATTTTCAAGAAAAAAATGATCAGGAAGTCCTAATTGTGAGTATATTTAAAATAATAAGATTGCAAGTATAGACATCTCGGTAGCTGTCTGACAACTGAAATGTGTGTGAAGACTGCAATGAACCTAATGGTCTGTATTAATGCCAACCAGTTGGCTGTCATGGGAATTCTTGGAGTTGAAGTCCACACATGTTAAAATTGCCCCAGTTTGAAAAATACTGTCTTCTACAAAAACAAAATAACAAGAATGCATATAAAAATTATAGAAGGATTTGTTTTTAAGTGTGCCTAGGGAAATATTTGGCATAATTTTGATTGAAATGGTATGACAGATTACAGTGACTAGAATTTGGGAAGTGCAGCGTGGCTTAAAAAAGTCTGCCGATCAATTTATTGAAAAATGTAGGAATATGAGAAGGAAAGTTTATTGCACGTGTTGAGTGATAGATAAAATAGATAAAATGAAGAGATTTGATTATGGAGTGTTTGACAGTAATATAAACTTGAAGATAAATATGATAAGAATAGTTTACAATGGAAGAAAAACATGCATGAGAAAAAATATAACATTTTGAAAATGTTCAACATGGAGCAAGGATTAAAACAAGGATGTCTGATTTTCCCTTGGCTATTTAATATAGTTATGGTTAAACATACAGGAGAAGTTTGGAATGGATTTAGAGATTTGTTAGTTGGGAACTACTGTATGAATATTGTATATTGTATTGTTGATTGAAAATCTAAATGACTCTGCAGCAAATGTTAGATAGACTATATGATCCTGTACTGAGTATGAATTTTTAAAAAATAATATACAATAGCCAAGATAGTTGTGTTTGACAGGAGATCAGAGTGAACAATAGCACATTGTGCATAAAAGTTGAAAAATAAGATGAAGTAAATAAATTTATATTTCTTGGTAGATTGTTTACTAAAGACAGAGAAATGGCTGAGAAATTTTAAGACATATAAATGCTGCTATAATAGCAGTAGAAAAGCATTCTTTTGTCATTTTATTAGGTGGAAATGAATATGTCAAGAGAAATATAAAAAGTAGATTGAAAAAAACAGAAGTAAAGATTCTGACTGAATGGAATTGATGATATGCTCAAAAAAAGAGTTGTATTGATAACTGTACTCATATTCAATCCATGCTTTGTTCTGGACCTCCTGTATGAACATGGAAAAGTTGCAGAATAGTGGGACGTGACTTTATGCTCATCTCATTCGTTCCTGACTTGTACTTCTCAGGGCATCAAATAAATGGAGTTCATGACTTCTGTAATCATCACATTCATGAAGTAATTTTTGATTGTCTGAGATCAGGCCACAAACAAGAAATAAACTTTTATTAGAAAAAAAGAGTACCGAAATTTTTCAAGAAGTAAAAAACAACGTATAAGTGAATATCACTGAGAAGTTTGCAAAAATGGTTAAAGACTTTTTTGAGGAAAAATATTTTTGGCTTGCTGAAAGGCTTACTTATGGCATAAAAAGCAAAACAGATTAACAGTAGAATAGTCATTTCTATTTTTATCTTGACTTTTCAATCTCCATCACAGTAATCACTTTTTATTGATTTCTTGCTCACCTGTAGTAGAGATTTTATTGTCCAAAACTAGTTTCTCTTTCTAAAAAACAAGACAGGAGCCATCTTGATGTAGTAGTTAAAAGCATGGACAAAAAGCTATAAAACCATGAGTTCTAGTCCTGTCTTAGGCACAAAGCTAGCTGAGTGACCTTGGGCCAGTAATTCTCTCTCAAGTGTAGGATCCAGGCAATAGCAACCACTTCCAAACTGAAGAGGTTTCTTGGATAAGAAGCAAACATCTTCAAGGAAAAAACAAAGGAAGTCCAGTTGCCTTTTGAAAAAATGCACCATTTGGACAGCCACTTCCAAAGTGTCACTAAGAAAAGTGCATGGGTTTGTCTTTCAAGTCAGTGTTGAATCCTGGCAACTGCCTGGACAATTCCCTTCAGTTTTTTTGGCAACATTTGGAAGTGGTTTGCTATTTCTTCCTTTCTAGAGCTGAGAGAGAGAGACTGGTCCAAGGTAACCCAGCTGACTTTGTGCCTAAGGCAGAACTAGAACTCACGGTCTCCTGGTTTCCACTTAAACACTACACCAAACTGGCTGTTTCACCCATTATTTTGTTTAATTAATTAATCAGTCTCCACAATATAGATTATACAGTTCTTATGATGGATCTAACCTCCACAAATGTACAGTATCTCATACAGACTGCAGTGATTTTTTTTTGTAGTAGGAGAACTGATAATCCATTTTTCACATCTGTCTAAATTCCTTTCTCTTCAGTTGTTGTCACAGGACATGTGGGTGTTATAATCATGTGGATTCAGAAAAAAATTAATCCCAAAATAGCCAGGGTGACAGTAAATCTTACCTGGCTGTGGATCAATATTTACAAGGTCATCCAAAGCATGTTTAAATTAGTTGTGACAAACAGTATGAAAACTGCAAAACAGAATTTTAAAGAAAAATCCCAACAAGCAGTCTAAACTGGTATTAGGAATCAGAGGTCCATCTTCTTTGTTTAGCTAATAAGCAGCTTTCTGTTCAAGGAGAGCACTATGGTATATGTTCTTATCTCTTGCTACATGGAAGGCAATGCAATTTTCTGTAAATCCACCACCATGAAATGGCAATTATCAACTGCAGACAGATCAAATATAAAGAAACCTCAACAATACAGACATTTCTTTGGAAAGGTACCTCGGATTACAGAGAGCAATTGACTTAGTGAACACAGTTAGAAGCACAATTTCTCTTAACTGCTTATGCACTACTTTATATGAGCTTCTTTCTTTCTTTCCAGCATCTTCCTGAGAGTGTCTCCTGAATTTTGATTTGCAGGGTTTTTCTGTGAACTAGACAAACTCTTTTTCTGAGCTGTTTTGACTATGATCCATATATTAGACCTTTTGGTTCTTGTTTGCCATCAGATTTCGGGGGACTGGGAGCTGCAATAGACAGAGAATGATGTAAAGAGGTTGGAAAAGATTTTTAACTTTTTGTTCCTATGGCATTTGAAGATCATTTTTTTTCTTTTTTTTTCTTTTTTTTCTTTCCTCTTTCCTCTTTTTAACTACGTTACACAATTCTACAGATATGTGTTATGAAGTCCATGCATTCTCTGCCTTCATCAATGTCAAGAAAGTATATTGCTTATTTTTTCAGTGCTATGCAGGTTTAATGATATGCAGGTTTTGACTGCCATGAAACTGGCATGAGACCATCTCAGCCCAACTCAGCTCACAGTGTAGCTGTTGTGGGATAAATAAGAAGAGGGACATGTGTTGGATATGTTTGCTGCCTTAAGTTATCTGTAACAATAACAAAGCTGGGATAAAAATAAATCATTATATTAATAAGGAACCTTCTAATTTGATCAGAATCCCCCTCTTCTTAAACTTGTACAAAGAGATCCTAATGCTTGGATTCCCAATGCTGCATTATTTTAGACTTATTTTACTCTTATAATCTTGTAACATTATTCTGGGACATGTATATTCACCTTCATTCATAAAATAAATTTAAAACAGAATTAAGGACAGAGTTACAAAATGAGATTTTAAAAAGTGAAAAAGAGTGAGAAAGTATCCTCACATCACTGATGTAGTTTCCAAGTTTCTATATTTTTCTTTCTGTAAACTTCTGGAAGTTCTTGTCTGACACTCATACGTGACAACCAGAACCATGCAGTGGAAAAGACAACAACAACAACAACAACAATAATAATAATAATAATAATAATAATAATAATAATAATAATAATAATAATAATAATAATAATAATAATAATAATAATAATAATAATAATAATAATAATAATAATAATAATAATAATAATAATAATAATAATAATAAAGTTGGAAGGGACCTTGGAGGTCATCAAGTCCAACTCGCTGCTCAGGCAGGTAACCCTATACCATTTCGGACAAATGGCTGTCCACCCTCTTCTTAAAAACTTCCAGTGTTGGAGCACTCACCGCCCCTGGAGGTAGGTTGTTCCACTGGTTAATTGTTCTAACTGTCAGGAAGTTTCTCCTTAGTTCTAGGTTGCTTCTCTCCTTGCTTAGTTTCCATCCGTTGCTTCTTGTCCTGCCCTCAGGTGCTTTGGAAAATAGCTTGACTCCCTCTTCTTTGTGGCAGCCCCTGAGATATTGGAACACTGCTATCATGTCCCCCCTCATCCTTCTCTTCATTAAACTAAGGGTAGGCAACCTTGGCTCTTTTATGACTCTTGGACTTCAACTCCCAGAATTCCTGAGCCAGCATTGATGAAAGCATTGCTGGCTCAGGAATTCTGGGAGTTGAAGTCCACAAGTCATAAAAGAGCCAAGGTTGCCTACCCCTGAACTAGACATACCCAATTCTAGCAACTGTTCCTTATATGTTTTAGCCTCCAGTCCCCTAATCATCTTTGTTGCTCTTCTCTGTACTCTTTCTAGAGTCTCAACATCTTTTTTACATCGTGGTGACCAAAACTGGATGCAGTATTCCAAGTGTGGCCTTACCAAGGCATTGTAAAGTGGTATTAATACTTCATGTGATCTTGATTCTATCCCTCTGTTAATGCAGCCTAGCACTGTGTTGGCTTTTTTGGCAGCTGAAGCACACTGCTGGCTCATATTTAAGTGATTGTCCACTAGGACTCTGAGATCCCTCTCACAGTTACTACTATTGAGCAAGGTACCTCCTATACTATACCTGTACATTTCATTTTTCTTGCCTAAATGTAGAACCTTACTTTTTTCACCATTGAATTTCATTTTGTTAGATAGCGCCCAGTGTTCAAGTCTGTCCAGGTCCTCCTGTATCTTAAGCCTGTCTTCTGGAGTGTTGGCTATTCCTGCCAGCTTGGTGTCGTCTGCAAATTTGATGAGTTCCCCATCTATCCCCTCGTCCAAATCGTTGATGAAGATGTTGAAGAGCACTGGGCCCAGAACAGAGCCCTTCTTCTTCTTCCTAACTTCTCCTCTCCCAATCTAATTATTATTTGCCTTTACACACAGGCTAATTTCTCAGTCTCTTTTTTCTTTTCCTTCCTTCTCATTTCTCATTCCTGCCTCTCAGATCCTTCGATCACATGCAGACTGGTTTTTTTCAATTCTTTCTGCTGCTGAACTTCTGGATCCCAAAGCTTTTATTAGTAAGTTTTATTAAAGATTTTTTGACAAAGTTTTACATAATATAAATGAAGAGTCAAAAAAGTGAGAAGATAAATTAAAAAGAGTTAAAGCAACAAAGAGAGAGAAAAATATAAAAAGAAAGCAGACAGATAGTTAAGGAAATAGCTTCCAATCTTCTTCACAGCAGTTATAAACTTATTTTAAATCATTTTCCCCTTCATGGTTCCCTTCTTCCCATATTGTGCCCTTATCAGTCAAGAAATGCAGAAACTATCAGTTAATTTTTATCCATAAAGAGTTTCAGTCTTTCAAAAAGTAGGATAGGTGGACCACAATTGAGTCCAAAATTTCTGTTGCTAAGCAAGACAGTTTTGCCTCATTTTATGACTTTTCTTGCCATAGTTTTTAAGTGAATCACTGCAGTTGTTAAGTTAGTAACATGGTTGTTAAAAGAATATGACTTTCCAATTGACTTTGCTTCTCAGAAGGTCACAAAAAGTGATTACATGATCCTGTGACACTGCAGCCATTATAAATATGAGTCAGTTGCCAAACATGTGAATTTTGATCATGTGACCCTGGAGATGCTGCAACAGTTGTGTGAAAAATCTTCATAAATCACTATTTTCGGTGCCATTCTAATTTTGAATGGTCACTAAAAATGAACTGTTGTAAGTTCAGGTCTATCTATAATTGTTCCCTCCCTAATCAAACAAGTCAGTTTAGCCATTTCTGCAAATTCAGCCATCTTAACCATCCATTCTTCCATTGTAAGTATTTCTATTATTCTTCCATTTTTGTCCATATAATAACCTCACTGCCATTACCATATATAAAATCAATCATCCATAATTCTTTTGTAATTGACTGTCCCTAATAGAAAACAATCTGGATGCTAATTTTAAAAATGTTCTTCATTGTTACCTGTATTTGTATCCAGGGCTTTTTTTCTCATAGAACGCTCAGAACGGAGTTCCGGCACCTTTTTTGGATGAAACCTTGTAGGGTAGGCAAAGTGGGTTGTATGACATGTGTGAGTTCCGGCACCTTTTTTTTTTTTTTTTTTTTACAAAAAAAGCACTGTTTGTATCCAACACTGATATTTTATCACAAGTCTACCATGCATGGTAAAATGTCCCTTTAGGCCTTATACATTTCAACAATGATTCAAAGTATCCTTATACATCTTAGATTTATATATATATATATCCCTGGTGGCATATACCAGCAGTATATCATTTGATAAAAATCCTCTTTTAAATTGTAAGTCTTTGTAGAGCTCAGTCCTTTTAACAACATTATTTCTCATTGATACTGCTGTATACTCTAACCAACATTCTGAACCCATTTGATCATATACTCTTTCACTTGTTAATCTTCCCTTTCAGATCTCAACAAAAGTTTACAATATTTCCAATTATGTCACATGTGGCTTTATTCCTGGTAACTTCCTGATTCCCAAAGCTAAGGCACATATGCAAATAAACTCTCACCACCACACACATGCCCTTGTCCACTTCCCTCCCACTCTCTCTCAGGCAAGGAAAACAGCTTGCATAGAACAAATACTAGACTTACTCTCTTTCCTAAAGAAGTATGACACAGTATTCATGTTGCTGCCAGAAGCTGTGGGTGCTCCATCACTGGAGGTTTTTAAGAAAAGCCTGGACATCCATTTGTCTAAAATGGTATAGGGTTTTCTGCCTGAGCAGGGGATTGGACTAGAAGACCTCCAAGATCCCTTTCAACTCTGTTATTCTGTTATTCTGTCCAATCACGAACCCTCAGGGATTGTTCACTGCTACTCCCTCAACACTGTGCATTGTTTCAAATGCTTTTTCCCCATGGAACACTAATATATCTTCGCAGACAGCTATTTTCTCTTTTGTTGCCTGTCCCCAAGTTTTTATTGAGCTGTTAGATAATAAACTTCTGTTCTTTAAGACAAGTGTGGACTCCATTTCTATGGCCCATTTTCATTCTGGAATGTGTAGTTTTTAGATTCTTATTCATTAGAAGATTTTACTCGCACAACCAGTTCCTGAATAAGATTATTATATTGTCTCCTTTTTTCTAATTGAATGAGCCTAGTATGTCACATTAATAAGCATAGTGAAATGTTCTCAACAGACTCAATTCACTTGTCATAATTCTTTGCTTTGTCTCCATCTGTGATTCTTTCAAATATCTTCAGAAGTGTTTAAAGCACATTAAATAGTTTAATCTACATTCAAAGATAAGTTATTTGTATGGTAAGTATCTTCTAACCCTGAATTCTTTGGGAGAAAAAGATGTGGACCGTTTCTTTCTTTCATGATATCTCTTTATTTTAATCAGAAAAGTAATAAAATATTTGCTTCAAAAGATAAATGAAAACAAAAAAGGACTTAATTAATTTCTAAAAGTTATTGAAATCAGTTACTATTTATTTAAACCTTTCTTGATTCAACTTTCATGCTATAAAATTCAGGGTGAAATACAATTTAAATAATTATACTATATTATATTATATTATATTATATTATATTATATTATATTATATTATATTATATTATATTTATTATATTATATTATATTATATTATATTATATTATATTATATTATATTATATTATATTATATTATATTATATTATATTATATTATATTATTATATTATATTATTATATTATTAATACAATACAATAAAGAAAATCAACTTCCATAAGTAGAAAACTGCAGCGAAAATTCCAATTACAGCTTACAAATTATCACTTAAAGGTTATATAAATTAAAATGCCTGGGTACAAAGATAATACTACTTAATCTGATACCAAAAAGATTATAAATTGAACACCAGGTATCTCTTTTTCACATTTTAATAAGTTAAGTGGGATATTTCCAGCACATGGATGACTGTGAAGAGCATACCTCTGTCCAGAAATGTTATCACATGTATTTTGTTGGCAGTATAAAATATGTAGGTAGATAAATAACTTACAAAATTGAATTTGGATTCCTTTAGTTTTTAATACCAATCATGCAACTTCCTGAAATATTTGCATGATGTCAACAAAAGAGAATTTTGGAAGAACTATTTGGTATAGAATCAACTCAAAGCAAGCATAAATGAATAGGTTTTAGTCAAGTCTGTTTCAATATGTTCCAACCTTTTTTTGTAGAACTGTGTTGCATTTAAACTCCCATGTTGGCTTGGAATTCCAGAACCATGTGGCTGAATATTAATGAGAATCAAATAATATCACATCTGAAGGGCATAATATGTTGGTGAAGACAGTGATGGTGAGAATAAAGCTCTGCCCCCATTTTAGTGTGTGATACAAAAACAGGTGAAGCTTTGATCATGTCTTGACTATCCTACCATATTTGCATACATGTGAAGACTGGTAAATCCCATCAAATGTTTAAAAAATGAACAAATGAAAATTTATGTTTGATTTTGCATATAAATTTTAATATTCTATTTTTCCATAGAATTGCTGAGGCAAAAAAACAATGGCTGAAGAAGTGAAAATTGTGAAATGCAAGAGTTCCGTTGTGCTTATTATTCTAGGAAGTACAAACTTACTTTATATACATTTGAAACAAATTATTCTTCATCCACATTTCACCCTACTTAAATGATACAAGCTTTTTGATTATTCTAGGTATAGCAGAGCAGCCATGGCAAGCAATAGTTAGGATGTGACATAATTCAGGATAGACTGAGCTGGCAGATGGAAAAAGCAGTACATCTGCTGAAATCCAGGATATACTACATAAGTCAAAATGCCTCTGCAAATTCTTATGTACTTCCTGAACTTCCCTTAAATTTTGGTAATCTATTTTGAGCAATGAATTATGACCCTGAAATGAAAAGCCACCAAAATCTCATTATTTCTATCAGCTCCTAAAGGGCCAATATTCAGAGAACTAACTCAGCACTATGTATTGTGTCTATCTGAATTAACTGTATCACCCATATTATAATGAGACTAATCAACTCTTTATGGAGAGGGCTTACTTTTGGATTTGAAAGGCCACACTTCATGCAAGCTATACATCAGAGGGAAATGGTTCATTCAGACTAAGAGTGAATCCTGAAATGTCTTACTACTCCAATTATGAAGAAACCCAGAGCAATGGGGCTCAAGTATAGGATGATGATTGCCTCATTAAGTCTAATGGCTCCCTAAGGCACAAAAGGAATTGGATTAATAGATTTGGTAGTCCAAGCAAATCTGAACAACATCAGGCTATTTCTGTGAAAAAGTATTAAACCTGATAGTACCAGGGAATGGGAGTTAGGAAATTAACTGTTAGAGAAAAATTATTTGAAATTGAAAAGTGACTCTCAGCTTCTATGTGTGGACAAAGTCTCAGCTTCCAAAGCTTCCTTCATAACCAATATCCTATGAAAGAAAAGAAAATAATTCTCCCTCATATATGCATAACAATGGGATTTGCTGTGGCTTTTTAAGGGGAAAAGATTGCTTTCTATTTTTTTTATTAGAAATGAGAGCTTTCCTTATAAATAAGGCCCGATGGTCTTTTCTGCCCTTCTTGTTTTTACAAATAAGATTTTGATTAAGTAAAGTGGAGAAATCCCAGATATTTAAGAACAATTCAAATTTAAAACGGAAAGAAGGGACAATTGTACTCATAGAATGTTTAAACAGTGGTCATTAAAAAATTAAAAAAATATGTAGGACAAAGTATTAAGTACGCTCATTCTCAAGTAATCAATTTATTTAAAGCACTCTATTATGATATCTTTATATAGAAATCCTGCCATCCTTTCTAGACTGGTACAACTGAACTGAAATCTGGGGTTTTCTGAAAATACATATTTAAAAAAGAGGCAAGTTGATATTAAGCAATATTTTTGAGCTAATGGCAACAAGCTAGAAAGATAACCATGGACATCTGTGCATAATAATGAATCTAATTAACCAGAGCATATTGTGATGAGAAAAACAAAACAAAACCCATCCCCAAAGATATGAGAACTGAAATCAATATGTCTCTCCAACAATTGAGAGACAAAATGCAAGAATCAGTGAAGCAATCAAGGGGACTTTCCTGTAAAGTCCATGGAAACATGGGAAGAAGTAATAAAATTAATGTGTTGTTCTTCATCTAAAATGGAAGACAGGCATTGTTCACTTACAAGTACTACTATTTGGAAACTGCTCTCCCATGCAATACAGTTGGGAGCAATCTGTAAGCATGTGGGCATTGCAGACAGACTAATAATGTGCAGTAAGTAGTAAGAAAGATACACTTCTTAAAATCATGTAAACTCTAGAAATAATCTGGGTATTTTGTTCCTAACTGCTGGAATAAATAAATAAAATCAAATTTTTATCCAGTATATTTTTAAACAAAGTCTATTGTGCTTCCTTTTTATTAATGCTGTTTAGGATTTAAATTAAATCTTTGAGTTCAGGAAGCAAAAAAATGTAACCCAAACTTTGCTGTTAATAATTCTGACATGATTTTATACTATTTTTTAATATCCATAGTGATGATTTGTGACTATTGTAACTCATTTGTTATGTTATATACAGTGGTGGGATTCTACCGGTTCGCACCAGTTCGGCATAACCGGTAGCTAATTTTTTGTTGCCCAGGCCCAGAATGGACTTCTGGAAGCGGCATCCACACAGAGAACCGATTGTTCACATATTTGAATCCCACCACTGGTTATATATGTTATGTTGTAGTTATGATGTTCTCATACTATAAGTAATTGGAATGTTTTTCCAGTTCTAAATTTTACAGATAACAGATTATAAATTGTAAAAGTACTAGAAATTGGGTTTCAGACTGGGTTGGTTTGGTACAAGGTACTGTTGAATTTCAGGCAGAATCTTTCAAAACTAGCTGGGGAAAGGACAGCGAAATGATTATAAGTCCCCTGTATTTTAAAACATTAAACTGGTAAAAAATATTTATTGTTTTTATCTTGCATGTGTTACATAGACCTTTTGGTCAATTAAAAAGTGCAAAGAAATCAGTTTGTCAGTATTCTTATTTACAAAGTTTACCAAATTTAAACTATTAGACTTTAGCTATTGGAGTCAATAAAAGCCAGGTGGACTAATAAACTTATTATATCTGTAGATTTGTGGTTTTGGATGTTTCTTAAACCAACACAACTAACTTTTTTAAAGTTATCATAGCACTAATATTTGTTCTGAGTGAAAACAGGAAAGTTTATAATTTGTGTGTTTTTGTTTGTGTGTAGCCAGCCAGCCAGCCAAAGAGTTCTTGACCTGAGCACCTGTTTCATTGGGGTTGAGGGGGGGGGGTAAGACTGCTAATTTGTTATACATGGCATTACTTGGAACAGATGCAGTGAGGTGGAAGTTAAAACAGTCTGTTGCTCTGATTGTTTGCCAGAGGGGAAAGTAATACTACATAGGATGGCTGAGGGCAAATCAACTGTTCCTCAGCAGCTTCTCCCAATAGATCACCTTCTGGTAATGGGGAAAAAAATGGGGAAAAATTATTAGCACTTCAACAGTTTCCAAATCAGAGTCATATTTCCACGACATTTTTTAAAATAAGAATTGGTATGCAAATTCATAGCTATTTAGATACCAAAAGTGAAAGAAAGTAATATTATACTTGCAATGTAAGGAAATTAACTTTTTTGTTATATTTAGCCTGTTTCACACAATATTCTTGATAATACATTGGTGTTCACATGAGGAAACGGGCAACAGCCCTACGTATCTCCCCCTAATCAAGATAGAAAATATATGCAACAAACCTGTATATAGCTGAATGCAGTCCTATTCCTTTGGCTGTTCAGGAAACCTGTACGTTGGGCTTTAAAACATACAAACAGAACACAACACAAAACACACACACACGCACAATTAAGGCTTCTTACTGTGTGAAGTATTGTGGCTGCAGATCTTCCCCATCAACCAGGGAGACTTGGGGCAGTGATAGAAGCGCAAAAGAGTGAATCTTCATCTATCTTCCAGAAAATTTCTTTTCAATGCAGGTGAGGATGTTGAGTTTGAGTTATAATTTGAAGTATTAAATTGGAATGGTGATCTAAATGAAGCAAGGGCGGAGATTTAAAACATTCACAAATAATTCTTTCTATCGTAAAGTATGATAAAAAAATATTCTGTTATGCTATAAAACACCTAAAACATCTCCAAAACCATCATCCCTACAGCTTCACAAAAGAAAATTGACATCTTTCAATATTGGAATGGAGAACATTAATTATGTAAAAGGTTGATAGCTTTTCATAATAACTCTTTCAAAGAAGACATGGTGTCACAATCCAGTTATATTCCATTTCTATCTATCTTCTCTGATATAAAACCAATTTTACTCTCTCCTGGATCCTGTCATACTACTAAGGGGGAGGGGGGTATGCATGGGGGTTTTATTACTTTCACTTCCTCTATTCATTACAAAGTAACCTTTTGTTGATTCGCTTCGGATCTGCTAATCATAACAATGTAGCCATTTGCCTTTCATCCTATGCCCCTCTGAACTTCTCCTCCATTACCGGCCAGCGAGAGAAAGGGGGGGGAAAGATGCAGCATCTGGGATCTGTGTAAGGAGATGTTGAATGATCGTGCCAATGGAGCCGGATGGATGTTATCTCTCCTGGAGGTAACACCTAGAAATCTGCCAGTTTGAATCGCCTGGAAGAACTGCGGGGTGGGGGCCTGCTTAGGGACAATTTAAAAACATGAAGGACATGAAGGACATGTTATCACACCTATCGAAAGGAAGAATTTTTACTAAACTAGATCTAAGGGAAGCGTATTACCACATTAGAATTAAGGAAGGGGATGAATGGAAAACCGCATTTAATTGCCCAATGGGGTGCTACCAATTCAAAGTTTTGCCATTTGGATTACAAGGGGGTCCTGCAGTATTTATGCAATTAATCAACGAGGTACTAAGGGAGCACCTATTTAAGAGGGTCCTGGTTTATTTAGACGACATCCTTATCTTCACCGAATCCCAAGAGGAACATGTCAACCTAGTCAGAGCGGTTTTAAAGAAACTGCGAGCTGCCCACCTATATGCCAAATTATCGAAATGCGAATTCCACCAGGAAAGAATAGACTACCTGGGTTATTGCATATCCCCACAGGGCATTGAAATGGACCCAGAGAAGGTCAGAGCAATATTAGAATGGGCACCACCTCGCACAAGAAAGCAGCTGCAAAGTTTCCTGGGCTTCGCAAACTTTTACCGCCAATTCATTCCCTCATTTGCCCAGATAGCCCTGCCCCTCACAAACTTATTAAAAACGAAGGGAGAATCCTCAGTGAAACCTAGCCAGCCACTAAAATGGACAATGGAATGCCAAGCAGCATTTGAGAGATTAAAGAGACACTTTTCTGCCGAACCAGTACTGAAGCATCCAGACATGGATAAGCCCTTCGTAATACAGGGAGATGCAAGTGATGTGGCAGTGGGGGCTGTACTATTACAGGAAAACAATGAAGGGGTATTGCAACCCTGCGCGTATACGTCCAAGAAACTCACCGAAATGGAACAGCGCTGGCCCATGTGGGAGAAAGAGGCATATGGGATACTTTGGTCATTACTTACGTGGCGCCAATTCCTGGAAGGGAATAAGATCCCTTTTCAGGTGTGGACAGACCACAAAAACCTGGAAGCCTTGAAAACACCCAGGAAGCTCAACCCTAAGCAAGCCCGCTGGTCCCAACATTTTCACCAATTCAACTTTACGCTCAAGCACTTGCCAGGGGGAAAGAACTTCCTGGCAGATGCACTATCTCGCATGCCCCAATATAACAGCACGCGAGCCACCGATTCTAAACCACTTATGGCAGAATCACAACTGGCAGCGCCAGTAACTACCAGAGCCCAAGTTAAATTAAAACCGCAGCTGAGTAGCCAAACCGGAATTGAATTCCGGAAAATTTTGGAAACAGATGAATGGTTCCAGAAAAATAGATACATGTGCACAACTAAGGACGGACTGCCTTGGGTGGGGGAAAAGTTATATATACCAACCACCCAGAGGGTCACATTCATGCAGCTTTGCCATGACACAAAATCAGCAGGGCATTTTGGATTTGTAAAAACATTACACTTAATTAAAAGGCAATTTTGGTGAAAAAGGACATAGAAAGTTACGTGGCCAGCTGCCCAACGTGCGCAACTGCAAAGAGGTTGCAAGGGAAATCGCCCAGACTGTTACAAACAGTGGCAAATCCCTCAGCCCCCTGGAGGGAAATAGCCATGGATTTTATAGTGGAATTACCAGAAAGCAATGGAAATACTGTCATCTGGACGGTCACAGACTTGTTTTCCAAACAGGTGCACTTTATCCCTTGCCAAATGATTCCCATCGCAAAAGCCTTAGCGAAACTTTTTGTGCAGCATATTTACAGATTGCATGGGGCACCCCAATGCTGCTAATATAGGATATTATTGCTTTGACAAGATATGCAGAACTGTCTGGTATTTTTAGAGTTAATTTCAGTTGACGGTGGGGGGAGGAGAAAGATAGAAAAGCGCGGGATAAGGAACAGAAGTGAATCTTTGCCCTTCAGGCTAATTGGAGAATGTGAATTATGACTGCAAAATAGGGGAGGGGAATAGCTTGAAATGTAATGTGCAAAGAAAAGGAAATTCAGAACTTGGCATCCATCCATGATGTGCCGACATTGTGTTCATGATTAAAGACCTTTCAGAATAAACAATACCTGGAAGTTCTTTGAAGTGCTCCATTAGTCGGAACCTTGACAACATGCCAAGAAGCCTCCCCCACCTGAATCCAAACAGCAGCCAGAGCAACCCGAACAACAATCACCCACATGAAAACCTCCAACTACTGCGATGTCTGAGAGACCCAAGCCACCTGCAGGCCTGTCAATTAAGTGTTTCCGGTGCAGACAGGAGGGACATTGAGCAGCAAACTATCCAGTCCCCTATCCCCGACTATAGAGCAGAACGGAACCAGCAGCGAGAAGGAAACCTGCCCAGCGGCTAACGAGAGAAAAATCCAACCAGGTCACAGAAGAACCTGTTGCCCAGATCACACCTCCCACGCAGGAGGACGCCGGGACTCCAAGTGAACCCACCCCTACTCTACCCTCCTTTGACAGCAACGACGAAGGAGAGAACGACCCGATGGTGAGTCGACAAGTCCCGTCTTTTTCACTGCCCGCCAAGTTTATAATCCCTAAGTCGGGGGCACAAATAGACTTAAATGTGCTAATCGATTCTGGATGCACCTGATGCATCATTAGCCTACCATTTGCCATGAAAATGGGCATACGGGCAAAACAGCTCCCCAAACCTGTGAGGTTCGAGCAAGCTGATGGCTCCCTGATGGGAGGGACTTTAGTCACACAATTAACTGAACCCTTACACCTAGAAATAGGTGCGCACTGGGAGTTTATTCGCTTCCTGGTGGTCCCAAAAATGACTGAGGCTGTGATCCTAGGATTAGCCTGGTTGGACAAATGGAAGACATTTATCTGGTGGGAGAAAGGAATGAGAACTGTGAGACTACCTATAGGGCCTAAGCCTCCCACTGATTCAACTGACGTTGCGGGACACTTTTAGGCCACCCAATGAGCGAGCGCACATGGCTGCCTCACCACCACCAGACAAACCACTCATCCCCAATGAATACCGGGACCTAGCTGAGGCATTTAGTGAAAAAGAATGCGATGCCCTGCCCCCTCACAGACCCAATGACTGCTCTATCGAACTGGTGCCAGGAGCCAAACTCCCACGACCGAGAATGTATGCTATGTCCCCCCTCGAAATGGAGGAGATGCAGCGATATGTAAACAAAAACCTAGCAAGGGGGTTCATTGAATGGGCCAAATCTACCATGGGAGCCCCTGTGTTGTTCAAAGAAAAAAAAGATGGGTCTCTTCATCTCTGCGTAGACTATAAGGGTCTCAATGCTGTTAGTGTGGAAAACAAATACCCCCTTCCCTCCTAAAGGACTTATTAACCCATCTGGCTAAGGGGAGTGTCTTCACTAAATTAGACCTGAGAGAGGCATATTACTGAGTAAGAATAAAGGAGGGAGACGAGTGGAAAACTGCCTTCAACTGTCCTATCAGTTCAAAGTCATGCCATTTGGACTACAGGGGGCCCCAGCCGTATTCATGCAGTTGATTAATGAGGTCCTACATGATCACTTGTACAAAGGGGTTCTGGTGTATCTTTTTTTTTTTATAACAAGTTTTATTGAATTTTTTTTGTTTTACAACCAAGTGCTTGGAACTCATCGTGGAGATAGGGCACTCCATACAACAAAGTAAAAAATATAATCATACATAGACAATTTGAATTACTTCTTTAAAGTTTCCCTCTCTAAGCAAAGAAAGAAAAAACAAATAGAAAAAAAACCCCACACACAATATCAATAATATTTCCACCCGTTTTCAGGCTTAACTAACTCACAATTAACATATTCCAATTTAGCCTTATATAAACATATAGTATACAATTCGGATACCCATATAGTATTGGTTATTTTTAAGATATACATATTATTCCAATTGTTCAGTTTATAGTTCTCTGTTTTAAAACCATTTTACATTCAAGCCTAAAATAATAAGACAATAATTGTTTCCAAAATAGACTTATAATATGCCTATTATCTATATATATATATTTTAATATCTCTCAACTATATTCTATTTCCTGTACTCTATCAAATATTTTTATAAATCATAGTTAAATGTTTCACCAATCTCTATCCAACTCCTAATTTTAGATTTTCCAATTTTCCATCTTGCCATCCGGACCATAATCAAATCAATAATTTACATCAATATTAACTCAGATCAAAGTCTTGAACCTTAGGAATCTCAAGCATATTAGTTCAGTCAAGGACTCTAAAAGCCATTTTTACCCATCCAATAAAATTTTAGCTCTAACTTTTAAACCTAATTCTAGCTTTCTTTTTGTGCCAAGCAGGTTTCCACAATAGGGCTTCTAATTCCTTCCATAGTATTTGACCATACACATTTTTCCACAATTGAATCCAGTCATAGTCTTCTTCTCTTTTCTCCAATGTTGTCTGGACTATGTAATCAGTCTTAATCAATATGGTGATTGTTCGTTGTTTGTTCATGTTGTCAGCATTTTTAACGTCTCGTATCTGAAAGTCTGTTCCTGTTGCTTTTAAAATTATAGATGTTTTAGTTGAACTCTGCCTTTGGTCATCCAAAGTCTCCATCATTTGTGTATAAGATGTAGTATCTTCCTCTTCAATAGATTGTAAATATGTTTCCTCCATATCGTTAAGTTGTAGACCTAGTTGTGTATCATATCCAATAAGTTGAATTTCAGTTTTTAACTCTGGAATTTCCCTTTTCCAAAGCATTCTAAAATGTTCTTTTAATTCCTCCTTCGTTTCCAAGATTTTTTCTAATATAAATCCATAGTTAAGTTGTGAGTGGGATTCCATTCTTCGTTTTTTTAGTATAAAATCCAAACAAAAGTAGGAAAAAGCAAGTACAAAAATAAAAACAGCAAAAGTCCAAATCAATATTATGAATATCTAATTTATAATCCAAATAAATAATAGCAACTGGTGTCTCAATTATTATATTGTAATCCTAAAGCGAAAAAATCCATTTTTCAGGAGAGTATACTTTGTATTATAAAATCAAAAACAGCAGGCAGAAGTTTAAACAAGTTCCAAAAGAAATGCAAGCGTCTGGCCGATAGTTACAATGTTGCAATGGCGCTTTCTGGGCTTCACGCCAAATTCCGAATTAGATTGTAGACGTGCAATCCACATAAATTTGGCCAGAAGCCGTAGCGTGTGTTTTTTTTTAAAGTAGATAGCACTGTTCAGAGGGGGGGGGAAGAAGAAGAACACTCCACCCCCCTCCCTAAAGGTTTCCACTTAAGCTGAAAACAAGCAAGCAGAGAAAGAGAGTCACAGTAAGAATTTTTTCCTTCTCTTTTTTCTTCAGGGTCCCCCGAATTCCAGCCGCTCAAATAAACAATAAAAATTAGTTGTTGTTTTTTTCCACTGCTCTTTCCCCAAGTATTCAAACGCTGCTTTCTCAAGGGGGGGAAGTAATTTCTAAGAGCTTTTCACAGGGAAATGAGTAAAGTATCAAGAGGGAAGGGAAGGTCTCACCCGGATCTTCCACGGTGGTTCTTTTTGCTTAGATGTTGCTGTGACTTTCGGCCAGAGCAGCTGAGTGATCGGCCATGTTACTGGCCGATCTTTTCCCCGTCGGCCCAAAGGTGATTGCTCGGATCGCAGAGGGAGCTGCCACTCCCTCTGCAATCAACGAGTGCCCTCCTCTACGGTGGTCGCCTCTCCGGGGCGACTTTCAACCCTGTCCAGGGTCTACCGGCGGGGGGAAACTGGTTGGCAAAGAGAGCATACTCTTTGCCTGACCACAGGCACTGTTACAGGAACCAGAAGCCTGGGTTCTGGTGTATCTTGATGACATCCTGATATACAGCACGAATATGACTGATCACATAAAACTGGTGAGAGAAGTGTTAAAGAAATTATTAAATGCCAAGCTTTATGCCAAATTGTCGAACCAGACCCCATTAGATTATCTTGGCTACAGAATCTCCAACGAAGGCATTGAAATGGATCCAGCCAAGGTGAAAGCTATAATCAAGTGGCAGCCCCCAAAGACTCACAAATAGCTCCAGAGCTTTCTACGTTTTGCCAACTTCTATCATCAACTCATCCCCTCCTTTGCCGAGATTGCCCTACCCCTTACAGAACTACTCAAAACAGGCAAAGGAGGAGGAAAGCCGTGACCGGGCCAACCACTAGCATGGACAATGGGCTGTCAAACAGCTTTTGAGAATTTAAAAAGAATATTTGCTGCTGAACTGGTCCTAAAGCACCCCTGCCCAGGGGAACTCTTTGTAATCCAAGCTGACGCCAGCGACGTCGCAGTCAGAGCTGTATTACTGCAAAAGAACAAGAGTGGAGTCCTGCAACCCTGCGCCTACACCTCTAAAAAATTTACTGAAAGCGAATGGAGATGGGCAACATGGGAGAAGGAGGCCTTCGCAATTAGATGGGGGCTATTAAACTGGCGACACTATCTAGAAGGGAGCAAGGTGCCATTTGAAGTATGGACAGATCACAAAAACCTAGAAGCACTGAAAACTCCCCGCAAATTGTCCCCAAAGCAAGTATGGTGGGCACAGTACTTTAACCGCTTCAACTTCACTCTAAAGTACATACCAGAAAGAAAAAACTTCCTAGCTGATGCACTATTGAGATTGCCCCAGTACAAAAGCGAATGCAAAGAGTTTAATGAGGCAATTATCTCCAATCCATAAACTGCCGCTCAGCTCATGCCTCACAGGGTCCCAAATCCTGATGACCCTGGGGTAAAGAAAATAAAACAAGAGCTCCTCACCGATCAATGTTTCAAAGATAATCAAACCTCCTTGACATGCAGGGATGGTCTGGCTTACAAGGGGGGGGACTGTATTTGCCTGAAGCCCTCCGTCTTAATGCTCTCAAACACAGCCATGATGTAAAACAGGCTGGACACTTTGGATATCTAAAAACTCTACATCTCACCTGCCGGCAATTTTGGTGGCCGGGGCTGAAACGGGATGTGGAAAACTATGTAAAGAGTTGTACCGTATGTGCCACAATGAAAAGAATACCGGGGAAAACCCCTGGGTTACTGCAGCCTGTGGCAGACCCTTCTCAACCCTGGGAAGAAATAGCTATGGACTTTATTGTAGACCTACCTGAAAGTAGAGGAAATACTGTCATCTGGACTGTGATAGACCTGTTTTTGAAGCAGGCTCATTTCATCGCCTGCAAAGGACTCCCATCTGCCCAACGACTAACTAAATTGTTCCTGAAACATATCTACCAGCTGCATGGCACCCATAAGCACATAATTTCAGACAGAGGGGTGCAGTTCATAGCGAAGTTTTGGAGGAGTTTTCTTAAATTAATTGGATCATCTCAAGGCTTATCATCTGCTTTTCATCCGACCACCAATGGGGCTGCAGAATCCGCTAACAAAATGGTGGAGCAATATCTCAGATGCTACGTTTCCTACCAACAGACAAACTGGACTGACCTCCTCTCTTTTGCAGAGATGGCGTACAATAATTCTGTGCACAGCAGCACCGGCTACACACCTTTCAGAGTAGCCACAGGAAAAGAGTTCGGTCCAATACCTGAATACCCTCAGGTGCCAACCGCTTCCCAGACACTGGACCAATGGGTGAGGGGATGGGAAGAAGTTTGGAGAAAGATGAAAACTGCTTTAAAAAAGACTTTTGAAACCTATAAAAAGCAGGCTGATAAAAAGAGGGCTCCCCAAGTTGGGGAAAAGGTTTATCTGTCGACTAAGTATTTACGCCTCAAATTACCCAGTAAAAAGTTAGGACCGAAATTCTTGGGGCCTTTTCCTATCATAAAGATCATCAATACGGTCACCGTAAAACTGAAACTCCCTAAACTTTTAGGTAGAATTCACCCTGTTTTCCATTGCAGCTTGTTGAAACCTTATCGGGGCTCCACTTTAAGACCTCCCACTAAGAAGGCACCCGGGCCCCTCATAGTTGCGGGACAGACCCACTATGAAGTGAAACGTATTCTTGACTCTAGAATGTTCAAAGGGAAATTGCAGTACCTAGTACAATGGAAGGGATACCCGTTGTCTGAAGCCACCTGGGTGAAATCCAGTGAGGTGAAAGCTGACAGGCTCGTCAAAAGGTTTCATGCGAAACACCCCAACAAACCGAAAACTAGTCATTAACATATGCTTTTGTTTACATTACAGGATCTGTCCTTTTTGTAAGGGGGGCCGGATGTCAACACTGATAATATAGGATATTATTGCTTTGACAAGATATGCAGAACTGTCTGGTATTTTTAGAGTTAATTTCAGTTGATGGTGGGGGGGAGGAGAAAGATAGGAAAGTGCAGGATAAGGAATGGAAGTGACTCTTTGCCCTTCAGGCTAATTGGAGAATGTGAATTATGACTGCAAAATAGGGGAGGGGAATAGCTTGAAATGTAATGTGCAAAGAAAAGGAAATTCAGATCTTGGCGTCCATTCATGATGTGCCGATATTGTGTTCATGATTAAAGACTTTTCAGAATAAACAATGCCTGGAAGTTTTTTGAAGTGCTCCATTAGTCGGAACCTTGACAGCATCATATCTGATAGGGGAGTGCAATTTACGTCTGCATTTTGGAAGGAATTTTTATCCCTTTTAGGGACCACTCAGGGACTGACATCTAGTCATCATCCTCAAGGGAACGGTCAGTCAGAGAAATCTAACTCACTACTTGAGCAATATTTAAGATGCTTTCTTAATTTCCAGCAGTCGAATTGGACGGACCTACTCCCTTTTGCAGAAGTTGCCTACAATAATGCAGTCCACTCCAGCACAGGTTACACTCCTTTTCAAATAGCTACCAGTCAAAGTTTCAACCCCATGCCAGAACTAATCCCAAATGAACCGGCAATCCCATCACTGAAAGAATGGATGGAACAATTACAAAACACCTGGCCAATAGTTAGAAAAGCCCTAGACGAAGCTAGGCAAGCATACAAAGCACAAGCAGATAAAAAAAGAGTTGAACCCACACCATTCATTATAGGAGAAATGGTATATTTGTCTACAAAATACCTAAAATCCCTACAACCCTGTAAAAAACTTGGACCAAAATATATAGGACCTTTTCCAATTAAAAGAATCATAAACCCAGTAACAGTAGAATTAGAATTACCCCCAAATCTCAGGCAAATACACCCAATTTTTCACTGCAGTTTGCTGAAAAGAGAACAACAGTCACCCGTATGGCCAAAAATTCCCCCACCACCACCTCCAATCATGGTGGAAGGAGAACAACACTTCAAAATAAAGGAAATCCTAGACTCTAGGAGATATCATGGGACAACTCAATACCTAGTAGCATGGAAACACCTCCCCTCCTCACAAAATGAGTGGGTCCATAAACGTCATGTCAGAGCCCCGAAGCTATTAAAGAAGTTTCATACAGAGTATCCTAACAAGCCAGACTAACTTTTATACCTGTTTTGTTTTCTTTACAGGTGGATCTCTCTTATTTTTAAGGGAGGCAGGATGTCAGAATCCAGTTATATTTCATTTCTATCTATCTTCTCTGATATAAAACCAATTTTACTCTCTTCTGGATCCTGTCATACTACTAAGGGGGAGGGGGGTATGCATGGGGGTTTTATTGCTTTCACTTCCTCTATTCACTACAAAGTAACCTTTTGTTGATTCGCTTCGGATCTGCTAACCATAACAATGTAGCCATTTGCCTTTCATCCTATGCCCCTCTGAACTTCTCCTCCATTACCGGCCAGCGAGAGAAAGGGGGGGGGGAAAGATGCAGCATCTGGGATCTGTGTAAGGAGATGTTGAATGATCGTGCCAACGGAGCCGGATGGATGTTATCTCTCCTGGAGTTAACACCTAGAAATCTGCCGGTTTGAATCACTCGGAAGAACTGCGGGGTGGGGGGCTGCTTAGGGACAATTTAAAAACATCAAATTGTAAGGGAATCCCTCAGATCCTGTCTATCATGCCCGCTATCAGTTTCTTTTAATAAAAGTTCCTGTTGGAAGAGACTGTTTCCAAGAGTTCTGCTTTCTTAAGATGTGGATTGAAGTGGGTCCTTACACATGGTCTTTCCCCAAATTCCCACTCAAATCTGATTATTATAGTGAAAGAAGAAAGCTATTTTCCTCCATTCCCAAATTGTTCCAAGACTCTTAATTTATAGAGTCATTAGCCCTGAATAGGGAGAGGGCTTATTCAGCACCTCAGTAGATTGGCTTTGAAAGTTTTTCAAACTGTATATGATCTGCAGGTTGGTAGGTCTCTAATCAACCATTGAATAGCGATAGATAATGATATGGTTGTTTTGACAGATATATTATCTCTTTTTTGCATGAACCTGATTGTATATCAGAATCTCTAGGGTTCATGCAAAACAGAAATTATATATCTGTCCTTATAACAACAACCCTATGAGAGGTTAGGCTGAAAAAGAGTGTCCCAAAGTTGCAAAATGAGTTTTTATGGCAAAAAGTAGACTGTCCCCAGTTTTAGTCCAAAATCACACTGTTGTAATATTGTAACCAAGATCCTAACCTAAGTATACCAACTTAAATGACATTTTTCCCATTTGGACATCATAGGAAACAGATTTAAGAAAATATATTAAATATCCTGAAACTATTGATGTATTAAATATCCAAAGAGAAGATGAAAGGTGAAATATGAGGACAGAACACGTAAGTGTGTAGCTGTTAAGTATGGCTTATTAGATGGAGATCATTACATGTGAACTGAAATCCATCAATGGGATGTCAACTTGTTTTGATTGCTGAAACAATAATACACTAATTGAATCATTAGAATGCCTTCAATGGTCTAAATGTATGAATAGTATACACCTAAATTATATATCTAGATCCATGCATGCACCATTAACATTTCTGAAGTCTTCTCTGCAATATTTGTGGAAATAGATTCTTATTACTCTTTCATTTCTTAATTAATTCATTTTGTTAGGGGAGTATAGGAAATATATATTTTGTTTTCTGAAAAATGACAACAAGCAATTTTTTCACTCTGATGTCTTAGGAGTAGAATTCCTGGACATACCAAGCAAAAATAGTTATATGAAAATGAGGTAATTGTCTAGCTCAGTGGTTCTTAACCTGGGCGATATCGCCCCCCAGGGGGCGATTTCATTTTTCAGGGGGGCGATGGAACGAAAAGGGGCGCCGTGGGGGCGAAGGAACGAAAAGGGGGCGATATGGGGGCGATGGAGCGAGACGTTTTGGGGATACTTTTCAGTCTTCCCCTGCGGCTCCGAGCCTCCTCCGCCATTTGCAGAGAGAGACAGAGACAGAGAGAGGCACTTGCGCTTCCCTTCTCTCTCTCTCTCTCTCTCTCTCTTTCATGCAGGGCTCCTGATTGGCCCTGCGCCCAGGTGCCCCGCCCCCTGGGAGCAGCGCGGCCACGAAGTCCCTTTCCCTGGCTGGCCCCGTCCAAGGTGCACGTGGCCAGCCCTCCTGCAAGCCGCGGCCCCGAGGGAGAGCAGCCCCTGCGATCCCCAGCCAGCGGGACCGTTGGCCCAGCTGACCGGGAAGGTGCGCCGGAGTCCCGACTGCTTTGTTGGCGAAGGCGAGGTGAGCAGAATATGGGGGGGGAGAGGGGACCGTCCCCGGGCCGCTCCCTGGGCAGCCGAGCTGGCCACACTGTCAAGCCCCCATGGGCTCGACATTCACGGGAAGGGGGGGAAGCATGCTCCAGGCGGCGGCCTACTGGCGGCACGGGAGGCTCCAGCGTTGGTCCTGGCAGGAAGCGGATCGTTGCCCCGGTTCCGACCGAGGACGCCGGCGGTGCGGGAGAATGTTTGGCGATGCAGCCGACGGGGGCATTCCGCGGATGCCCAGCGGCCCGCAACTTGAGCCCGGGGACGCCGGCAGTGCGAGGGGAGGCTTGGCGACGCAGCCGATGGGCGGGGCGTTCTGCAGATGCCCCACGGCCCACGGCTTGAGCCCGGGGATGCCGGCAGTGCGAGGGGAGGCTTGGTGATGCAGCCGACGGGCGGGGCATTCTGCAGATGCCCCGCGGCCCACGGCTTGAGCCCGGGGATGCCGGCAGCGCGAGGGGAGGCTTGGCGACGCAGCTGACGGGGGGGCATTCCGCGGATGCCCTGCGACTTGAGCCCGGGGACGCCGGTGGCGTGAGGGGAGGCTTGGCGACGCAGCGGGCCACGGGGCATCTGCGAAATGCCCTGCCCATCGGCTGCATCGCCAAGCCTCCCCTCGCACCGGGCTCAATCCTCAGGCCACGGGGCATCTGCAGAATGCCCCGCCCGTCGGCTGCATCGCCAAGCCTCCCCTCGCGCTGCCGGCATCCCCGGGCTCAAGCCGTGGGCCGCAGGGCATCTGCCGCCGGTAGGCCGCCGCCTGGAGCATGTTGGGGGAGGGGGGCGATGACAACTTCCTCATTGGCTCAAGGGGGCGATTCGTTCAAAAAGGTTAAGAACCACTGGTCTAGCTCACTCACATAGAATATATACACTTAAAACTTTTATACTTGTACAAGGTGTATATTTATTTGTCTGCGAACATACATTTTAGCAAAAATCATATAAAATTTCAACTAGTTGAAATTTGAGTTAAGTTGAGTTAGACAACTTAAGTTTACATACCTGGACATTTCTAAAATCTTTAAAAAATAAATGGCTCAACAATCATGTATAATAATTTATATCATTCAGCTGGTAGATTATATTAGAAGTATCTCCTACTATTATTGTTAAATTGTGTGAGGAAGCATTTTTTTGCCAAATAAATATGAGCATGAGGACTAATATCCTATAATATACTATTGCATTTTTTACCTTATATTAATTAATGGAAGGCCTACTTCTAATCTTAACATTGATGCTGGTACACATGGCAGTAAGGCTAAGATTGATCTCACAAATTTATTCTGGACCACTTCTATTTCTAATTTACTGAAATTCCAAACTGGAGCCCATTTATCAAGTTTGAGATTGCTTCCCTTGTTTTCTATTTCCCCTGTATTAACCATTTTCCTTTTGAGTCAAAGGAAGACCAAATGGCTCCCGACCTCATGGCCATTGTTCTTGTTTATACTATATTTATTTCCTTGTTAGTGTTTCAGTAAACTGGATAACCAAATTGACCTCATTTGTTCTATCTTCTTATCATTTAATGTCCATCTATATCTCTTTGGTCCTTTAGTGCCATCTGGGTTTTGGAATAACGTATCTGTAATTATTCTTTCCTAGAGTAAATACCAATTTCTGGCAGAATTTTTTCTCATTCTAATTAATGTTGTCAACATGAGTACCATGCTGTCTGTATACAATAATATAGGGACCTTTCTACTTCCAATTAATGGGGCATAGAAGGAAGGATTATTAAGCTCTTCTACAATGTCATTTATATAAAAATTAAGGAAGGAAGGAAGCCAATATACAACACTGGGGGACACATTTTTTTTATTTTAATATGCTTAGTTAGGGAACCACTCTGGTTTACCTGTACACACATGTAAGTGTCTTGATGTAATTTATGTATTGTGTAAAGTATTGTTCTATCTATATCAGTAGTGAAAAATTTATCCCATAATTTTCATTCATTTATTGTATCAAAGGCAAATGATAAGTCAATAAATGCTCCATATAGGTATTTTGAGGGGGCATTCATTGACTGTGGAATCAGATGTTGAAAGTGAAATGCTCACCTACAGTACCTTGTATATACTGTAGCTTACACCCAATGTCAAGAAATATTAGCCATTATGTTGGCTGTACAGTATTTCCTTAGTTTATTCATGGAAAAATAGTGACATTAAAGACTGATCACAAATTTTAAGAAGCCTTTGTTAAGAAAGCCAGGATCTACAGGATTCAATGACTGGTAATAACTTTGCAGATATACAAATTGCATATTACAAATACACTGAGGAAGGAAATAGTAATAGCTGACATTTTGTCCAGGAAAAGATTTGATATAGGAAAAGCTAAATTATCACTTTCTTTGAACATTTGCCTGATACTAAAATGAAAGATTAAGGGAGTTAAACTGAAGTACTGTAATTTGCAGCTCTTGAAAGTTATTAAATGACCTCAGGAAAATAGCAATAGCACTAGCACTTAGACTTATTTACAGCTTCACAGTGCTTTACAGCGCTCTCTAAGCAGTTTACAGAGTCAGCATATTGCCCCCAACAATCTGGGTCCTCATTTTACCGACCTTGGAAGGATGGAAGGCTGAGTCAACCTTGAGCCGGTGCGAATTGAGCTGCTGAGCTGTTGGCAGCCAACAGTCAGCAGAATTAGCCTGCAGTACTGCATCCTAACCACTGCATCACCATGGCTCCTAAAAAAAGACAATGTGCCCAAAGAAATGAGAGATTAGAACTATAGAGAAGAGTTAAATGTTTAAGAGTGATTGTATAGTTCGATATAAATTAAGTGTTGAAATGTTGGGAAAGATAGATCCAAATTTCTAGGTAAAGAATATCCCTTATTGCTAAATTACTGTTCAGTGTTTGCAACATGTCAACTAGAAAAGCTTTCTAGTAATTCTGTCAGAATTAGGTACAACAGTTTTATATCATAGTCTATTTACTTTATAGAAATATTCCAGTGATGACAAAACACCAGTCCACCTTTTAAGGAACTGGTGATAGGTCATTAGATCCACTCTTAAGAAGCTAATGGTGAATCACTAACTCGACTTTTAACAAGTAGAATATTTAGACTACTCATGTCAGGAGTTTGATACATTCCTAACGTGATAACAGAAATATGTCAGAAAAATTGGGCAAGAAAAAGAACATTATGGTAAATGAACCCTCTTTGGAAGGAGTTGATAAAGTTAATTTTGAACAAAATAATTTATACAAATCAGAATGATGTTCATATTTCATATGAAAGTTGAGATCTTATTGTGCATCTCGGGATTCTAGACCTCCATTCTGGTATCATTGTGAGCAGAACTAATCACAATATTTCTTTTCTGCCAAATCAGCTCCCCTTTTTTCTCTGATAATTATGAGAGAAAATTCCTTACAATATGGCTAGATCATTCTGATATAAATATCAATAAAAATACATAGTACAGTATTTACACTGCTCTGTATGTGAATGTGTATGTGGGCATGTGGGTATGGGTGTGGAAGAGGCTGTAAGAGGAAGTAATCATAGAAAAAATATGGATAAAGAATCTATCATGCTATCTTGATGGTGAGTTCAAAAAGTAATAATGTAGTCATATTTCCATGTCACATATTTTTTCAATATTTTCTGATCGAGGATTTTGTTCCTTCAATAGTATTTTTAAAAATAAAATCCAAAGCAGCAAATATAGCCAAAAGCGCCCTTGTGAGAACTTGCTAAGATATTCTGTTACATACTAAATAGTTTTCTTAATAGGAATAAAGTGAAGAGAAGTTTCTAGTTGCCATTAGCAACACTATGGACCAGTCATGAAAACTGATATATTCTATTGATCAATAAAATGAATTCAATTTATTATCCCTCATGAGAATCAATTGCTTGGAAAGCTAAGAGACATATCCAAAGGATGAGATATACTTACAGTAATTATTTGTGACTGCCAAATACCTATGAATGGTGCCATCTGTGGAAATCCAGATGTTTATAAGCTAGGATTTTGTTTGCTGATTTGACCTTCCTCTTTTTAATATTTAAGGATATATTTTATTTTTATTCTTTTACAACTATACTAAATCAGATTTGTATCCATATCTGCACAAAAGCTAAAATAAAATATTTGCTCCAACAAATATGCATAAGTGATGTAAGCATAGCTGTGATTCAGAAAAATGCCAGAAATATTGAAAAGCTGCCCAAGTGGCAAACAAATTATGCCAGTAGCAATCATGTAAATCTAAATTAGTTGATGGCCAAAGTCCAGTTGGCAATATAATGGATGGGGTGCAGTGAGAAGCTAAGTAGAACTGCTGGATAAAGTAATTCAAGGCGACAGAAGCATGAATTGACCTAAAACCACCTTGTTTTTGCCTGCTCATTCAGCCAAATGCTGTGATTTTCCTTTCTTCTGATTATCAACCTGTTTGTTATAGGTTTTAAAAAAAATGTGCTGTGACTGTTCTCAGGGAATATACTACAGGAAACGTTGTCAGAATTATTTATTCATATTTAATGTATGCAAACCACTTGTATGCTGCTTTTACCACTGCCCAGGTGATTTATTTAAAATCTTTGCAAGAATGAAAATACTTTCACAGAATGGCACAGAGAAAACTAAGTGCAGTTGGAGGCAAACTTTGTCCCAATAAGCCATTTTTAAAAAAAAGAAAAGAAAAGAAAAGAAAAGAAAAGAAAAAAGAAAGAAAGAAAGAAAGAAAGAAAGAAACAAAGAAAGAAAGAAACAAAGAAAGAAAGAAAGAAAGAAAGAAAGAAAGAAAGAAAGAAAGAAAGAAAGAAAGAAAGAAAGAAAGAAAGAAAGAAAGAAAGAAAGAAAGAAAGAAAGAAAGAAAGAAAGAAAGAAAAGAAAAGAAATAGCCACAGCATTCATCATTTCCTCAGTTCAGAATGTGAAGGCTTCCAAGTGGGAAAGAGAAAATAATATGCCAGTGATTTAAATACATACAGTGGAAAGAACCCAACAAAGATTTGGCTTCTATTCAGTCAAATAAGAAGTAAGATCATCAACTTCCTATAGAATAGCATACCTGATAAGAACATTTCAGTCAGAATTACACATAATTTGTAAAATTAGGAGGGCTAAGTCTTGGAGCACGTTGTTTTGTTTTCAGTAATGTCTCCTTATATTATAGGAAAGCAGTTGGATTAGCTCTGATGTTTTTATCCTTCTTTCATGGAGTTTAAATTAAAATAGAGTTCTTCTAGACTGTTTTTTTTTTAATTGAGAAAATGTAATAAGCATGCTCAGTGCTTTTTTTGTAAGAAAAAAGGTGTCAGAACTCACATCTTGTTAATCTTTTATTTAAAAAATTATATATTCAGTTCTTAGCAGGACCGGTGGTTGTGAAGTAATTAGTAATTTTTTTCATTTTTAAATTTGGGGTCACACTTTTATACTAAAAATTAAAAAAAGATTTTCAATTCACAAATGATTTTTTAAAATAAATTATTTACCTTTTGCACATAATCAATCACTATTCACACCCCCACACATGTTAGTTGTGTAATGAAACATAACGGTTGCCACCCGCAGTAAGCACTCAGTGCACGACCACACAACCAATCACAAGCCAGCCGAGCAGCGCCATCACAACAAGCGCAGACGAAGTACACATGCATCGGACTCAACACACAAGAAGCCCGCATGCACCATTTTAATGATTTTGCCATCGACCTGCTACACTCGACAGGGCGATTCAAGTCCACGTGGACCAATCATCAAATTTTCAAAAGTTACTTTTAAAACTTGAAAAATCCATCGAAAAAAGGTGCCGGAGCATGCTTATTTGACTCCAAATAACTCATTGTTCTTAATTTTTATATTATGTTATTTTATTCTGTCAGGTTATTGTATTGTATTTTTAAATATTCCTGTACAGTATCAAGAGCTGCATGAAAATGGTGGTTTAGAAATCTAATAATCAACAAAATAAAAAAAGTTCATGAACACTGAACTTTCTAATTCAGCAATATCTGGAACTGGAGAGAGAGAGAGAGAGAGAGAGAGAGAGAGAGAGAGAGAGAGAGAGAGAGAGAGAGAGAGAGAGAGAGACCTAGTAAGCAGAATCATTTTACTGTATGTAACTTCTCTCCTATTTCAAGATCTCATAAATTCAGCAGAACAGATGATACATAGCATTACGTGTATATTGTAGACATATTTGCCCTGAATTAAGTTTTATTGATCATTTTGATGGGGTTAATTTTGATGGAAGCATACTTGGAGTTACAATCTGGCTTTAGTTTCCTGTGAATTATTCAATTAAAATCTGTTCATGAAAAATTTAATAATGTTGAAAGAAGCAATGGAATGCAATGATAAACGTGAAAGAACTAAGTTGAAAATACTGTATATCACAAAGTGTTTTGCAGGGGGGAAAGATAGAGCCTGCTCAGAACTCTAATCTAATACTAATCACTTTTTGCTTTACTATTCAAGTGTACATAACCAAATAAATGTTGTATGTTATTTCACAATGCCAGATTCTATGGTAGAATAATTTATTATTTAATAAATAATAATTAATAATTAATAATTAATTTATTTGGCTGAAGGGGAATATCAGCCTCATCAAAGTGACCTATGTCTTATTTGACATTGAGTGAGAGTTGACAACTTATACTTCTCTCCTGCACACAATCTGCAAAGATCTCTTTTTTTCCCCTTTTCTTTCCCATAAAAGCAATTACAGTGAGAAATATTGGGCTAACTTGCAGACTGAAGCTGGTCAAATAACATTGTGTTAGCAGTGGTTTTTGAAATGATATGCTTCCCTTCCATCTTAAAGGCAGGAGGCAAACACATGAAGAAGTCTCCAATCTCGTAGTACTTGCTTCTTTAGTTCACCTATCAATCCATAAAACCTTTTCCTTACTTCCCATCATTGTCTCAATTATAAATATTTTTATAAATAACAAGGAATGTGCTGTTTCTTTGCCCTAAACCACACATAGCATCTCACATGTAACTGTGAACATTTTCCAACACAGTTCCCTTCAACTTGTCAGCATCTTGTTGCATTTGAACATTATTGAGAAAACAAGATTAGTCTATTTAATATTGAAGATTAGACATTGCTGGCTATGTATGAATCTTTTGCTATAAAGAAGACTGAAAAACTTAAACAAAGGCAAATGAAATGAATTTTCACATCAAAGAAGGAATTAAATTGCTATTGAGTCTAAAAATAATTGATTCTTGAAGCATTAAGAAGTACTAAGTCAGAGAGGTTTGTACGGAAAGAAAAAAAAAGACTACAGAGAAATTAACCAAATTACGTGCTTTGTTTTTTCTGCAAAAAGGAGACGATCCAAACCAATTTACTCAGGAAATATATTAAACATTCTTTGTCCAATAGAGGTGGCAGAAAGCATTGTACAACTAATAAAAGACAACCTGAAAAGTAGCAATCCAGAAGATCCAGAGACTTTTTAAAGGACTCAACTGTGAAACTGCAAAACAAACAAATAAAAAGCTGAACGTATTATTAGCATTAGTCTTTATACAAGATAACTGAAGAGTGAGTCATGAAAAGCCAAAAGAACTATAGATCCCTGGGCATTTTATGTTATATTTTCAAATAAAGCCATAATGACTTTTTAAGATGCCTTATATCAGGCTGTTGTAAATCAGATTTAGGAAGCACTATTCAGCTTGCACAAACTCAAGCAAATAGAATGCCAACTGCTTCATTTTCCTATTTTTCAAAAATCAAGCTCAACTGGGCATGTAATGTAGAAACATGTTTGTAATAAGAAACATTTCTTTTATCATGAGATGCCTCTTCCAAGTCTAACTTATTAGAATCACATTCTCCTAGTCAATTTTGTTCACAGCAGGTGTCAGCTACTCCAGCTAGAGTGTTACATTTCTCATTCTCTGTCAGCTTACATTCAGCTGCATTAAAATAACTAGAGGAGGGTAAAGGTTCAGTGACCCTATTCCAGTTATTCCTGCAGGTTGCTACAATATCATTTTATAACTAGAAAACAGCATAGGGTTACTAAATTTGGCATGACATGATGCATTTTCCAAACCCCCTCCCCAAATAAAGAGTTAACAGCTGTGATTGTAAATATATGGCAAAGCCATTTTAAATTTATAACGCATAAATTAATGCCAGATCTAATACAACCATCTGTTGAAGATATCAGTAAGCTAAAAAAAAATCCATTACAATATGGCCATAGTGTAAACGGTATGTGTACAGTTAATTTGAGGGACAACCTTTTACTCTGCTTACCTTGTGTTTGTTGATTTCAATTTGGCATTTAATACAATCATTCCTCAGGATCTAGTAGATAAACTGGGACTTTTAGGCTTCAACACTGCTTTGTGCAACTGTATTCTTGATTTTCTTATTGACAGGCCCCAGTATGTGGAAGTTGGGACTAATATTTCTAACATCATTTTCTTGAGCACAGATTCTCCTGAGGGCTGTGTCCCAAGTCCGCTGTTGTTCACCCTGTTGACCCAGGACTGTTGTCCCAGGTTTGCCACCAACTATATTGTGAAGTATGCAGATAATACAATAGTAGTGGGCCTTATTCAAGATGATAATGAGGGTGCTTACAGCAAGGAAGTAGAGGGTTTGATAAACTGGTGTAACAAAAACAGCCTCATTTTAAACATAGGAAAAAACTAAAGAGATCACTGTCGATTTCAGAAAAGGTAGGCACAACCACACACCTCTGTGTATTAATGATTCTCCTGTGGAGGTGGTTAGCAGCATCAAGTTTCTGGGTGTGCAGCTAATGAGTAGACTAGCTTGGTCATTCAACAGTGAGTCACTGGTGAAGTGGGTACAGCAGCGCCTGCATTTTCTGTGTCACATGAGAAAAGCACATCTTCCTTCTCCTGTCCTTACCACTTTCTACAGAGGGAAGATCAAGAGCATCCTGTCATATTGCATTACTGTCTAGTTTGGAAGCATTAAAGCTTCAGACAGGAAGGCGGTGCAGAAAGTGGTAAGGATGGCAGAAAAGATTATTGGCAGTTCACTTCCTTCTATCCAGGACATAGCATATAAACAATGCTTGAGCAAGGTACACAGGATTGTCTGGGATGCTACACATCCTCTTCATGACCTGTTTTCCTTGCTACCTAGTGGGAGGAGGCTTTGTGGTATTCAAAGCAGAACATCGAGATTCAGCCACAGTTTTGTTCCATATAGCATTAACCTTGTGAACTCTCAAGTTTCCTCTTTCCGCTATGTATTCAAAATGGACAGTGATTAATATTTATATACAGTAGTAATCCCTATGAAAGGTGATTAAGGCATGAGAGACTATGACCAGGATCTATTGGTCCAGAAAATGGTACAATTGCCACCTGAGATGAACCTGTGCAAAAGACCTTTTGGCAAAAGCAGCTACCTCTCTTAAAGAGATTGAGTCTGGGAGGACCTCTGGACTCTAAATACCTCTGGGCATTGGGACAGCACAACCATTTGTTATGCCAGTAATTAAGGCATACATAAGATATTATCAGGTTGCTGAAAATACCTTTCTGCCATTGGGTAACCTTGCGTGAACCTGTTATAGATGTGAAATGGGAAAGGACAGGAGTCCCTCAAAACATGGCATAGAGCTCAGTCTCTTTCCACTATCAATACAACTGGAATCAACCATGCAAAAAGGAAAAGATCTATTTTAAAATTAAAATGTCTCTCCACTACCAAATCTCAAAGTTGCTCCGGATGTATATCCTGATCATATCTTGCATGAGAGGTTTGAAGGATTAGGCGAATTACCCCATAATTCACAAAAGGGATCAGTGTTGTCTCAGTATTAAGTTCTGGTCTGAAACCCAACTGCAAATAGTCCAGATAATCCATTTCCTCCATTTCTTTAGAATGGTAGCTCAAGCACCTTCTTAACAACCTTTCCTAAAAGGGGAGGCTGGAGATTCAATGAAAATTGTACAATATTATTTGAGTCACAGATGGATTCTTGCAGAAGGGGTGTGATTTTTCCTTTGACTTACTCAATAAATCTTTCTTACATTTATTTTCACGTTAATTGTGTCTGAATGCTAGAATTTGTTTCCCATGAACTACTGTGCCCAAACAGTTATTTTATGATTTTCTGAGCCACCAGGCTATCTAGTAATTATTTCATTAAACTACAGTATGTGCATACATGTAGGGCAAAGTGTATTCACAGCTGTAGTTGGTGTGTTAAATTGTTGATACTGAACATTGTATTATAAACTATCCTCAGTCTATGGGAACAGCAGTATATATTACCCATATATTTCTGCTCTTAAAGCAGCATGTATTAGGAAAAACATAGGAAAAAAGAATAAACATTAAAACCACAACAACAAATACCTTTTAAAAACTTCAGTCCACCATTTCTTCCCTGGAAGTCCACCTTTTCCTGTAGTTGCTTCCAGTCAGTATTTGTGGGGGACAGATTTCAATTTAGGGGGCCCTGGCATATAAGTTGCCTCAGAACATGATACCCTTCCTATTTAACATCCACATAGAAACAAATATATACCTGCTTGAGTAATAATTACTTTAGATAAGTATATATAATAACTGTTATAATGAGATGTTATACTTCTTTATTCTGTTGTATTTTTCAATTTTTAAAATACCTTTTTTCCCTTTGAGGGTATATGTATTTGCATTATAATTATCTTTGTGGGGATTTTTTCTTCTTCTTCCATTAATATTTTTTAAAGAATTAAAAAATAAAATGACATCTAAATAAAGCCTCTGGGTGAGAACATCCCTCAGTTTGGGATCAGGTGCCATCACTGCCATGATAATAATTGACTGTCTATCAAGCCTGGCCTGACTAGGAAATGTGGTCAATGTCTTGTGTCAGTGCCTGGAGGCTTTGGGGGCCTGGATAGAAAGGAACTAATTCAGGCTGAATCCTGATAAGACTGAGCAGCTGTAGGTGTTTAGAGTAGTTGAATCGGGAAATATTTCCTAAATTATCACCTCCCCTTTTGGGAGTGATATGCAATTTGGAGGTTTTCTTGGACTCACAGCTCCTGCTCAATAAACAGGTAATATTTGTGACCAGGAAAGCTTTTGTATATATTCTTCTGGTGTGTCAGTTGTGCCCGTACCTGGACTGGGAGGCAGTCACTTATGCCTCAGTCACCTTGTGTTTGGACTACTGCAATGTGCTGTGTTTGGACTGACCTTGAAAACCATTCTGAAGCTACAGGTGGTCCAGGAATACAGCTGCATCTGCAATTATGACCCTGCCATGGTATATCCATGTTGCATCTCTGATGCGTGAGTTTGCACAGGTTACAGTAGGTTTCCAGGTTTCCAATTCAAGACGCTGGTTATGTTCTATAAAGCCTTTTATAGCATAGGGCCTGGTTATCTGAGGGATTGCTTGTCTTCCATGGTTTCTTCCCATGCTATATAATCTGGCAAAATTGGATTGATCCAAGTTCCATTGATTAAACAGTGTTGTCTGATGAGACCCAGGAGGTGGACTTTCTCTGTCATAGCACTTGTCCTAGAATGACAGACTTCCAAGAGATTCATATGGCCCCCACACAGATCTTATTTAAACAAACTCTTCCCTAGGTCTTCAGCTAATTGGATAACAGAGCCCTCATGAGATCATTGATTTGTGAGATTTTGTTATTACTTTTCCAGATTTTTTTTCCTGTATTGTTCAGATAGTATTAACACTTTTATATTGTATACTGTCCAGAGTCACAGTGGAGTGAGACAGCCTATAAATTAATTAAATAAATACATACATACATACATACATACATACATAAATAAATAAATAAATAAATAAATAAATAAATAAATAAATAAATAAATAAATAAATAAATAAATAAATAAATAAATAAACAAATAAACAAATAAACAAATAAACAAATAAACAAATAAACAAATAAACAAATAAACAAATAAACAAATAAATAAGAAATTATAACAATTTTTCCATGGTTTTATACAGGGAATATGCCCTCTGTAATTAATAAAATTTAATTTATACCTACCATTTAGATGATAGGCTGCATCCTAGTAGTAACAAATATGTTTTGCAAGCAAAAGTTGCCAAATATATTTCCAGCTTTAATTAGAAAATACTATAATCTAAATGCCTGGGAAACTATGGCCTGATTATTATACATCTGACAATTCAACATTTGATATTGTGCTAGACAAATGCCAGATCAATATTTTACATGCTTATTTGTTTCACATAGCTTGAGGATTCTTGCATATTAGAGTGTATCAAATTGCATCCAAGCCTTTTGGCATAATCTCACTAAGAATCTATCAAATATAAAAATGTTTCAGTAACAAAATGTTTCCACTTCATTTGTTAGTCAGAGATTAATCCAAAATGAAAAGTACTTTGCAGCACAAATTAATGATGTGGTTTAATTTTTGTTTCATAATCTTTTTTTTAATTATTCAGTCTAGATATCTTGCTAAGTATGCTGTAAATGGGCACCCAATGGATAACATTTATTTATTTTACTGCTTAATGCATATAATGCTTAAACCTTTAATAGTAAAGTCGGCACACTCTGCTTTATAAAGGAAATAGCATTCATTACTATTGTTCAGGGTCAGAATAATATTAAGGCTAAATAGCATCTAGATGCCATTTGTAGCACCTAGGTTCTATCACAATTAGTGGAATGGGAATGAATAATTTCAAAGTCTTCTGATTTTGTGGGGTTTTTTTCTTTTTTCTTTTCTTTTTCTCTTTCTTTCCCCCTCCTCCATTCTGCTAAGTAGAAATTTAGATGTCTCAGCCAAAAGGAGATGCATAGAGTTTTCTACATTAATACTCAACATCTCTCCAGAGAAAATATTTACTTTTGTGTTTAACATATACAGTTCCCTCTTTGGGGCTTTATGATTGCTAATTAATTATATAATCAATGTCCAGAAGCATCCTCCATTTTATTCAGAAGTACTGCAATGTGCAGCTTGGCTCTCGTTTTGGTTACTAGGAATACATCCCCATTTATTTAATAGTGCTTACTCCTAAGGATCCAAAGGATTGCATCCTTGCAACCCAATCCTAAATTAACATCTGCCATAAACAGGGCTGTCCACAAGATATGGTAAAAAAAGAAACCCTCAAGGCTGCAGCTGCAATAGTGTCATGAGAAATACAGATCTTTTCTTTTGTAGATAGGGTTAGGTTTAGAGGTTAGAATCTTAGCCATATGGAACAGCAGAAAATAATATGGCAAACAAAATTCAACCCTACACAAGTGGAAGAAGAAATTAAAAATGAAATAAATTAAAACTATGCTAAAATATTTCCTTCAATTTCTGTAGTTTTTTTTTCCACAGAGGGAAAGAGACTTTGGTGTCTTTTTTTCTATTTTCCTTTGAGCTTGCTTTATTCATATAAAGTAGACAGAAAAGGATCTATCTTTCTATTACATGTTTCTTTATCACTTTGTAGCTTTCCTTGTGGCCCAAATTTTACTTCAGTTGTTTGCCTCCCATGGTGGAAATATTATAGATGTGTAATCAATATCTATATACAGTGAAGCATGAGGTTAATGTACCCTGGTTTAATGGATTTTGGATACAATTCTTTTTGTGCCAACTTTAAAGTGAAGGTCAGATTGAAGTCTAAGTCTAAGTGATACCATTTGTAACAATCACACATGTATACATATGGTGAAAATGTACATAAATGATGACACACATTCCAATTTAACTGAAATTGGGATTCATCAGATATTCCTCTCCTGACTGACCTATTAAAATAAGGGGTGATGTTGTGATAACACAGGCACAGGGGAATGAAGCTCCGTTCCCCAAGCCCGGTTTCTACCAGCTCGGGGGTCCAATAGGACTGAAAGTTGCCCCGTAGAGGCAACTGGCCAAAGGGCGAAACTTTGTAGATCGTGGGCCAGCGATAGCTGACCCATTTGATCCAAAGTACCCCTTGGAACTGGCAAGAAGAAAGGCTGACTGCACCCATGCGGTCAGCCAGAAGCAGCTGATCATCAGAGACAAGGAATACTAACAAGCGGAAAGCAAAACAGCTGATCCAGGTGAAACTACTCTCCTTACCTCTCTACAAGTGAAAAATACCAGTTCTGGAAAAAAGCACCCAAAAACAAGAAATCCCCAAGCTTTAGGGAGGGGGGATTTTTTTTCTACCCCTCCCTCCTGAACTAGCAGTTTAAGCTTTGGGAAAATTAAAACTGACTTATAACAATATTGTGAAGATAATTGAGGGATAAAAGGATAATTTGGGAAACTTTTGCATTTAAAAATCTTCTTTTTAACTTTTTAAAGTTTGGTGGGAATTGACATCTAATGACATCTAGTGGCAAAACTGAGAACTACATTTAACCTTGCTTTTTTTAATCTTACTAAGTTGTTTTGATTGGAGCGCTAAAACTTGGCTAGATGCCCAGACACAGCTTGAAGTTTAAATTTTTTGGTGTCCTTGGAATCTATAGTGCTGAAGATTGTGGCTGGAAAAGAGAAGACTCTTTTTGGATTGCCCTTTTCTACAGGATGGATTACAATTATAAATAAAAATTGTTTTTGAAGTCATCTGACTTCCCTGGATTACAAATACAGCTTGACCTGGAATTTTTACAAGCTGTTTTGATAGAGTGAATAACAAGAAATTTCTACTAATAGAACACTTTGGATTACAAATTTTGGTATATTTTCTTCTTTTTCCCTTTTGTTCTTTTTTATTACTTATTATTTATTATTTACCTCTCCTATTTGTTAGGAGCCTATTGGATTACAAATTCTGATTTACTTGGTGGATTATAAAGTATGATTAAAAGATAAAGATGAGCGTCCCCAATCTATCTAAAGTTGGAAAAAATGAACCTCTGCTCCCTCTTCTGCTTCTGCAAGTCCAGTTTATCAGAGATCAATTGATACAATGCTCCAAGAAAAGGCTAATAACTTCCAAAAGGAAACTCAAGCAATGTTACAAGCAATTCAAGAGGCAATTGCTACTCATACGGCGGCTACAATGAGAAACCACGAGGAGATGAAAAGAGATCTTGATAAATGAATCAAAAAAATAATAACATGGACTCTCAATTTGAAAATTTTAAACAGATGGTTACAGATAACCAACAAAGAATCCAAAAAGTAGAAGATAAATCAACTGAGGTTGACCAGAAATTAGAAGTCTTAAAAGATGAAAATCGGAAATTGATGCAAATAAATGGAGAACTAGAAGACTTGATAGCTGTTATGGAGATGGAAAGAGCCTCATATTTTTGAAGATTTCAAAATATAATGGAAGGTAAGGAAGAGGATCTTCTAGACCTGATAACGGAATTATTGGCAGATGCATTAGGAATTGGGAAACAGGAAATGGAAGGAGAATTAGATCAGATCTATCGAGTCAACTCAAACTATGGCAGAAGAGATAAAGTCTCCAGGGAAGTACACGTTAGATTTCTCAAAAGATCTATAAGAGACGAGATTCTGAGAAGAGTAAGAGATGAACATTTGAAATACAAAGAAAAAGAAATTGTAGTCCTCAAACAAATCCCTATGATAATAAGAGAATCCCGAAGAGAATATCAATTTCTAACTAGAAAATTAATTGAAAAAGGAGTGAATTTCAGATGGCTGATTCCAGAAGGGATTTTAATCTATTGGGATATGAAAAGATATTGATTGGATACGCCACCTAAAGCAATGGAATTCTATGACTACCATAGAGCATTTCTTGAAGGAGGTGATTTTGAATCTGGTACAAAGAGAGAAACAAAGAAACAGGAAGAAATGGCAGTAGAAGGAGCAGTCAAACCAAGAGAGGAGGAAGAAATTAAAAACACATACAAAGAAGAAGGAGCAAGACCAAGAGATCAGAGACAGATAAGATCGACTAGAAGATTAAGACCTAGATATAATTGAAAGAGATGGAGAAGGAAAGTGAGATTTTGTCAATGAATATAAATGGACTAAATTCTCCCTCAAAAAGGAAAAAAATCTTTACACGACTACAAAAACTAAAAATGGATATAATTTGCCTCCAAGAAACACATATTAAGAGACAACACTATAAGTTGTTAGAACAACCGAAAATTGGTAAACTTCACTTTGCATTAGCACTTCAAAAGAAAAGAGGAATATCTCTATACATTAAAGAAACGATGAACCCTAAACAAACTTATGCGGGGAGAATATTAATGGTGGAAATAATGATGGATCAAAAACAGATACTGATGGTAGCAATATACGTACCAAATGATAAACAAGAACAATTTTACCAAAAATTACATTAAAAATATTAGAATTGAACTATCAAAATCTCTGTATAATGGGAGACTTCAATGCAATAACAGATGGAACTTTGGACTATAAAAGCACTAAACAAGGGAGGAAAGGAGGAAATATATTACCTAAAGCATTTTTTAAAATGACAGAAGAACTCTGTATGCAAGATATTTGGAGAGAAAAAAATCCAAAGAAATTACAATATACATTTTACTCAAATAGACATAAATCATGGTCTAGAATTGATATGATATGGACATCTTTGGAACTTAATACAATGATACAAGAAATTGAGATAGAAACTAATGTTTGGGCAGATCATAACCCAATAAAGATGACTTGGAGAGAAACCAAGAAAAAATTAAGATGGTCCTTGAACAAATCTATATTGAAAGAAAAAGAATTTATACAACTAGCGACAAAGGAAATGGATTTTTTTTTTCAAAATAAACAAGAAAGAAGAAACATTGCTTCAAAATGTGTGGGATACGGCTAAAGCATATTTCAGAGGGTTGGCTATAACCTATACCGCTAAAAATAATAAAGAAAAGAAACAACAACAGTTAAAGTTGAAGGAAGAATTCAGAAAGTTAGAATCAGAATTACAAATAGACCCACAGAAGAAAATACTTAAGAAACAAATGGAGATAATAAAACACAAATTAAATCTAGCTGAGATGGAAATAATGGCTAAACAGATTAAAAGGGCTAAACAGATCTTTTTTGAAAATGCCAACTGGGAAGATGATTAGCACATAGATTGAAAAAAGAAAAAGAGAAAAAACTGATAAATAAGCTGCAAGATTCAAAAGGTGAATTAAAGTTTCAAAATAGTACAATTAAAAAAATTATCAAAGACTATTACGAGATACTTTACAATGCAGAGGAAATTTCAAAAGAAAAAATACAGCAGTATTTTAAAAAAGCAGACTTACAAAAAATTTCAGAGAATATTCAAAATATATTAAATGGAAAAATATCATTGATGGAGATTATAGAGGCTATAAAAAGGCAAAAAAATTATAAGACTCCGGGTCCAGATGGATTACCTGCAGAGCTTTATAAATCATTACAAGATATACTAAGTCCTATATTGAAAGAACTGTGTAATGAAAGGGATGCCCACTATCTCCATTATTATTTATACTAACACTGGAAGTATTGAATAGAAACATCAGTCAAGATATAGAAATTAAAGGACTAGAGATAAAAGATGAAAAAATATAAACTACAAGCATTTGCAGGTGACTTGGTTTTTATATTGGAAGAATATAGAATTAGAAAACTGGCAAAAATTATGGGAAAGAAATGCTAAATTAACGAAAGCAGTGACATATAAAGAAAACTTATATAAAATGTTTTATAGATGGCATATGACATCAGTGAGATTAGCAAAAATGTTTAAAAATACTTCAAACAAGTGTTGGAAATGCAAGCAAAGACCAGGTACTTATTACCATATCTGGTGGACATGTCCTAAAGCAAAAAGATTTTGGTTAAAAATACATTTATGGTTGGAGAAAATGACTAAAAAACAAATAGACTTTAAGCCAGAATTTTTTTGTTAGGAATAATAGGAGCAAATTATGAGAAAGACTGTATATATTTAATTTTACACGTACTAACTGCAGCAAGAATTGTATTTGCCCAACATTGGAAAAATGAAAATTTACCAACTGAAGAAGAATTAATTAAGAAAATTTTAGAGTGTGCAGAAATGGATAGATTGACTTTAAAGATAAAAGAGAAAGAAGACTCAGCATATTTTAGAACACGGGATAACTTTTATCAATGGCTAGAAAAACGAGTTAGAGAGAAAGGAATGTGATATGTAACTTTGAATATATATTAGCAAGAAGAAGACCATCGAGCAATTAATTAACATATTGTTTATGATAATTAACTACTACTCATTGTTTTTTTAAAATACATGAACTCAGATATTATGCTGTTTGCTAAATATTGAGAATGTTATTTAAAAAAAAACCCTAACCCCAACCCCAACCCCAACCCTAACCTGTTCTGCATATCTAAAGTAACATACAAATACTGATCTCTTTCTCTCTGCTTTGGTTGTACTATACTCAGTTGTTCACGCAGGCACCTGCTTTCTTTTAATGGATAGTAATAAAACATGCCAATATTTATGCTGGGCTTTGGAAATACATGACTAATTTAGGAGAATTTGAGATATGAACTTCTTTATTCAGAAAACAAATCCACTGTCTGTAAAGGATTGTAATGTTAGGTTTATGTTTGTTGTTTTACAGTAGTATCTTTATTTCTATTTCACTCTTCCATTGTAATTACATATATCAGAGGTCCCCAACCTTTTGGGCACCAGGGACCAGTTCCGTGGAGAAAGGTTTTTCCACAGATCAAAGAGTGAGTGGTTTTGTGTGCTGCCTACATCCCACGGATGGGGCTTTGCTTGTTTGTGTGGACCGGTTGCTGGCATGCCATGGCCCAGTTCCGGTCCACGGACCAGGGGTTGGGGACCCCTGACATATATAACTAAACTTCCTTGTTTTCAAAATTAGTATTTTCAGGTCTATATTTTTTGTTATTTAGTTAAGTAATGAATATGTCCTCGTGACTCTTAAACCCTGTTATTTTAGCTTCTTTTCTTTTTTAAAAATAATTTTATTATTTTTTAATCTTGTATATATCATTAAAAGTTGTAAAGAGAACAAAAAACTTTAGAGAGAACATTTAAGATGTAACACAAATTTATACAAAAGTAAACAAAGAAAGAGAGAGAGAAAAAGAAAAGTACAGAAAAAAAGATAAAAAGAAATAGAAGAAGCTTCCGGTTTCCTTTGTAACAAAAGTATAGTATCATTTGTTTAGTGACAGTTTGAAATTACAGCAGCACTGAAAAATAGCGACTGATAACCAGTCCTGGCACTTATGACCATCGTAACATCCCCATTATCACATTCTCAAATTTGGGCACTCCATTTATATTCCACGTCAAGCATTTGTACTCCATAATAAAGAATTTAGAACCATCCTTTTCAGATTCCTGTTGGATCTGTTGTGATTTTTAATGTCATCTCTTCTAACATCCCCATTGAAATATCCTCCAGTTCTTTTTAAAAACTTTATAGAAACTCTCTTGTCTTTTGATCAGAATTCGAATGAAATACTGTTATTTAATAGTAAAAAAATCTCAATTTCCAATTCCTCCCATCAAAATGGGATATTTTTCTGCTTCAATCTTTTAGTCAGGAAAAAATATTTTTACAAAGGTCTAATAAAATAATTATATTTTTATTATCAATTTTCAGTCTAGTATTAAAATGCTATTACAAAGCTTGATCTTTTATCTTCTTCCTCAAGAAGTGCACCAAAATATCCTTGGAACATTTCTTGTTCTTGCAAATCTTGAATTTATTCCATAAACTTTATTTATTTCTGTCTGCACTCAACTCTTCAAAATCCCACCAATTTATAATATTTTATTGAATATTTTTATCATAAACCTCTGGAATAGCTCTAAAGCCTGGAGCAGATTTCTATATCACTGCATGTCAGAGAACTTATGTGTCTGTCGTTCGGAGTTGGTTGCATAGCTGTTGCATTTATTTGTCTGTGAAGTTAACATTCTGTCTCAAACAACAAAGCCCAGAAAACATAGTCAGATTGACCAATCAGCATGCAGAATGAGCATCTCCACATAACATTTAGTTAAGATTTAGCAGGTGTGCACATTGGCCTTTCTGCAACCTTCTGAAATCTAAACTTACCCATCAACCCCTTCACAGTGGAGATATGCATCGATGCCTACACACAGTTGCAGACAAGTCTAAATGATGCCTGAATCTCAAACAGAATTGTTTCGCTATCCCATAGAACCTGATTATCTAATTCTCTTTTCAATTGTCTATCTATAATTTTTGTCTTATGTTCCAAAATGTCCAATTTTACACTAATTTGTTTCATATCTCCAGGCATTTGTTTTGCAGACTCTTCGATTTTATTCTTTCATCTTAACTTTCATATTTACAAGTCTTTCATCTATTCTTTTTTCAAAAGCTGAAAATTTAGTCTCAAGTGACTCAGTTTACTGCCAAGATGGTCAAACATTTTCTGAAGTTAATCTAATATAATTCTTCTCTCTGCAGGCTGTTCTAATGATCCCCTCCTCCTCTCCACTCATGCGGTGTTCTGAGTTGTTGCTATTAAAGTGTGATCCAAAGGTGAAAGTGTCTCAAACATGGGAAAAGAAAAAAAGCACCCCTCTTTTTTTTTTATCTTCCTGTGCCTTTGATCCTTTCACTCTGTAATTACAGTCAAATGTCACATCTAAATCTTCATGGTTATAGACAGGCACACAATGTACTCGTGTTACACTTACTTTTTGTTTTATAAAATTTTAGTAATAAACAGAAACCATTCCCACAAATGCTCAATTTACTTTCCTAATTTAATTATAATTTATTCCAAAGTACTTTCATTAAAAAAATAATCTTTTAAAAATAATTATCCCCTCTGTCCACTTTCAAACTTTTTAAAATCATCTCCTTGTTAAGCTTTTTACCCAAAAAATATAGCAGTCTCTAAGTCCGTAAAACTTCCTTTAATTTCTAATCCAGAGAAAAATAAAAATCACCAAGAGGAGTGTTATCCTCTCACAAAAGAAAATCTATCTTTAATTGTAAAATAAGTAATTACAAAGGTGAATAAGAAATAAGGTTCAGTTGGGCTAATTGTCTGCAGAGGCTACATTGAAGTTGTGTGTGTAGATGGGATCCCGTGACTCCCAGCTGCTCATCTCACAGGTGAAATGCAAAAACTTATACTCCTGAAAGTTTGCTTATAAGGAGAAGCTGTCCAAAATGCAAGTGGGATATCTCCTGATCTATTCTTTATCCAGAGAGATTTCCGCATCCAGCGTTGGCCTCTAGATGCCAATCTCTGCTACAATGCCATCTCTGCTCCTTCAAAGATTTTTAGTCTGTCATAGACCTACTTGAAATTCAGGTTTTTATTTCTTAATTTACAACATAACAAGAAAAACCTTCTGCCTTTTTAGAGCTGTAATTGTAATTCCCAATGGAATTTTTATCAGCAGAAACTAATAAAACACTTGATTTAGATGGCCAGCCAACCAGCAGTATCTATTGCAGCAAAGTAACATGCAGAATCAAGAGTTTGTGACTATATTCTCAGAGTAATGAATAACAGAGTCAGCTCGATTAAACAATTATCTTAGTGGCTTAGAAATGGGAATGGGATGCCTCCAAAGATTTAAAGAAAATGTAATGTAAGGACATGTAAGGACATCTTTTCAAACTAGTCTACATACAAGTCTTTTCGTGCATTTAATTCCCAAATAAAGTATTGCTGGGGAAATCTATATCACGGTAATATCCTGACCCCTCCAGCATTATGTATTATGATTTGCTTCAATATTCATTTTCATAATATTGAAATGAAGATGTTCTTTAAGAACAGTAACAAAACAAATCTCTTGAGCTCTAAATAGGATCCTGAAATCTTTGAAGTCTTGGTGATGAAAAATGCTTTGTTGATCATGAATGCCAATGAGCTTTCATTTGTTCAACTGTCCTGTAAGAGAATCTCATCCTATTGTTGAATGCTAGAGCACTTAGAAACTCTTCAGTAAATTAGCTTATTTAAAATAACCTTCTGTATCTTTCTTTTAGTTTTGCTTATGTATCTATCTCTTTAAATTCATTTCTTCTTGTGCATTATATCTGACACATACTTTTGCTAACAATGAAAAGGAAAATTTGTTCTTTCATTTGATTTGAGATGGTAAGCTGCCATGTTTTCATACTCAGTTTTCCAGGAAGCTGAAAAGTTTTGCTTGTACACCAACCGCAAATGCAGATATTGGAGAAATAATCAGTCATTATGGATTATGTTCACAGATCAGGACCCTAAAGTAATATGCTTGCTGATTTGTGCTCTCCTGAGAAGAGAAACAAACACAACATTTCATACAGGGTGATAGAGATCTAGCTGCAGGAGGAATGATCTATTTATATGACAAAGTAAAGAACTAAACTATACATTTGCAAAGTCAAACAACAACCTTGAAGTGTACTAAAAACAACTATCACTAATAATACTAAATTGGTCATTTTAATATGAGCAGGTTATAGTCTCTTGCAGCAATATATTAACGAAAAAAGCTGCCACTGGGTAATTTAGATATTAAAAAAAAATAACAGTATTTTAAATATAAAATATTTTTTCAAGAGACCCTCACTGATTCTGTCAACACCTTTACTACATTGTCTACCATCAACTCCCCCAGGTTTGTAAAATGGTGTTGAACAGGGGGAGTGCTCTTGAAATAATTATTGTTCATTGGCCAAGGAGAGTGAAGAATATACCATAATTACTCAATAGAGTTTGGGAGTAAGTGTGTAAATCTTTCTGCAATCTAAAAAGAATGATGAAAACTATTCCTACTCAAGTGAAACATGAACAATCAGAATTATCACATTTTATCTCAGTGGAACTAAGAGGAAGAGAGGCTGCTCATCATTCCTTCTTTGTTAAAACATAAACTTAAGGATATTGCATAACAGAAATATTGATATGTATGTGATGTGCTAATTTTTTGAATATTCCTGCTCCCAGAAATGAGCCATATGTGATTTTGTTACAAGTTAGGCATTTATTGAAAATATTTTTACTCATCATGGAAATCATGATGACTGTATATACTGTATCTATTGTTATACAATGTAATGCTATATATTATTATATTATATAGTTTCTCTTTATTTTTTAATTGTGCATACCTGGAGAGGTATTGTATTAGGGGTATCAACATGAAACAATCACTAAAATGTCAAGCACAGTACAATAAAGAATTTCAGTAATACATAAATGGATTATGATCTAAGAAAACAGACAAGAGTGTCTACCACTGAGATTCATTTTGAGCAATTTTATGCCTTTCTTTTTCTATTTCTGTAAGTTCACTGTACAGAGCTCAGTAATCTGACATAGAACTTTTATTATTTTCCTTTTACCATTTTTTTTCTGAATCAGGAAGTGAGATCCTGTATCTTACATCAACCTTATAACACCGCCCCATACAAACATGTTTGCTGATAATGATTATATAGGAATGCCTTTTAAAAAATCTTTATTCCATTTCCTGTATTGTTCTTCCATATCTGATATTTGAATTTATTCTGAAATTTTTCTTTAGGCCATCTCTTCTATATCTTCACAAAGAAATGAATAAATGTGGGGAAGTTATTATACTAATGTTGCTGCAGTGCCAACAGGTGCCAAAGCTGCTAATTTGGGAATAGCCATACTCCGTTGCTTGCACTTTTTGAAAATATTGATATTTTCAACAATATTGAATCTGTATTGAACTGATACAGGTTCAGACTGTTTGGTGCCTCCAGCCTTCTATTTCAAAGTGGTTGATAAGAAACTGTACAATAAATTTTATTAATCTGGGGGGTCATTTCAATATTATTGTGGATATCAGAAAAGGGATTTGTTGGAAAAGCCAAATGTTGTGAGAAAATGTCAAATCTGAAAATGACAAAAGCAGACGTCTTTTCTTTTAGAAAGTAGTATGAGCTATGTAAGCTCAAGTGAGAACTTTATCACAACTTTCATCAAAGGCCCGTGTAGCAACCCAGAGTGCAATGGTCTCATATTCTCAGTCTACAGGAAAGCATACTCTTTAAATTGGTCCCATCTAAGATAACTGCAGGGAAAAAAACAAGACATACTAAGCAGAAGAAATTAAAGATATGAAATATCGTGTTTCCCCGGAAGACCTGGTCTTCCTTTCTTTTGGGCTCTGAAGTAAGCACTAGGATTTACTTTCGGGAGGGCTTACTTTTTGCTGGTACCGGTAGGCCGTGAGGCTTGTGCATGGGGTGGAGAAGCAACGTGATGGCGAGAGCATGGTGGTGGACTAGGTCAATTCCAACTTCGTGCAATCTTTTTTTTTTCACGAGAAGTTGGAATAGATTGATTGACCTTTCCCCCCAAAAAAAACTTCTTTTGTTTCCCTGCATGCGGCGGCAGCGGATCATGAAGGAGAAACGGCACGGGGCTGGGAATCAGGTAAGGAAAGGCATGGGTGCTGACTACAGTACGCCCACCTGTTTCACCACCCTCCCTCCCTGAGCCTCCAGCGCTCCACCTGCCACCTTGGCGCCCTTCCCACCACCACCCAGGACGGCTGCCCCGGGGCTGCACTTGAAGCCTCCAGGAGCTTCAGGGATCCACCACTGTTTTTGGCGCTGCATCTGGCAAACAGCATTTGCCTGTTTTCAGCGGCACTTTGGGGGGATGGTCTATCCCATTCGCAGCATGGCTGCCATCCAATTGCAGTGCTGCCTCTCAGGATGGCAGTGTTAGCTGCCAATGCAGTGGCAGGGAAGATGGAAGGCAATCCTGCCCACCAGATCAGTCTGGTGGGGGTGGGGTCGGAAACCAAGCAGTGCAAAGAGCAGTGCTCGGAGCCTCCAGGAGCTGCAGGGATCCAGGTGCACCCTTTGCAGTCCTCCTGCAATGCACAGCCTCTCCCTGTAAGCAATCCAGCTCGCCCAGGGTCAGTTGGCCATCGTGGGAGGCTTGTCCCACATGTGTGGCAGAGCTGGAGGATGGCGATGGTCCATGCCTCCCGCAATGGCCAACCTGACCTTGGGCGAGCCAGATTGCTTCAGCTGCAAGGAGCCTGGCCTAAGGTTTCCTGAAGCTGATGGGAACTGCGGCCCGCCACAGCTGAACAATTTAGCCGAGCCACAAATTGAACTCACAGCGACAGCACTGGCAGTAGGTAAGGTGGGGGGAGGCACACGATCCGGCCTGCCAAAAAAACTATGGTGGGATGGAGTGGGCGGGGTTAAGTAGAGCTTACTTTTTGGGATAGGGCTTATATTAGCCCAAACCCCCCAAAATAAGCTAGGTCTTATTTTATGGCTAGGTCGTATTTTCGGGGAAACACGGTACGAAAAAAGGAAAGGAAATATAGCCAAGTCTAGTTTATACATTATTCACTATACCTGTCCATGCTTTCTACGTATCCTTGTTTCCACCTTAATTCTAACACCTCTAATAAGCATTCATATATACATAAATATATAAAACAATCAAAATATCTCTATATTTTTATCTGGTTCTTTTAGCAGTTCTTTGCTCTCTTTAACTGCATTCTTTGCACCTTTCTTTAGATATATTATACATTATCTTTCAATCTTTTACATATTCTTGTATTCATTTTTTTCTCATCCATAGTCTTTTTCATTTCATCATTCTGCTGGGTTTCCTTTTTCATATTTCCCACAAAAGTCATTCCAGACACTTCGGTGGCACTCTGTAATTCTTTTCACCTAGTAACTAGTTCCTGGAAGCTTTTACATCCTCTTCCTCACATCCACTGCCAATATACTCTGTGGGAACTTAGTTCTTTTTCATTCAAGCTTTATGTTTCCTCCTTGAGGTATCATTCTTCTTTCATGTTTATTGCATTTATTTCCTTTTTCCTCCATGTTCATTTCTTCCTAAGAACCACTTTTAAACTATCCAATAAGAGTTTGTCATACAATCAGAATATCTTATTACCCTGGCATCCTTCACTAATTTTCCCACAGTCTTTCATCATAGAAATTAAGACAGCCATCCCTTCTCTTTCCATGTGTACATATGTTTACTTAATATATGTAATTACCAATTATGACTCATTTCACATTTCACATTTATTTTTTTCTAAGTCTAAATTTACATCTTCCCTGGTCAATACCCATGGGTCCACAGATAATAGTCTTCATCACAATAATTTTGATCAATCAAGGCTTGATCAATCAACACTTGTTAGAAAGACTGAGAAGACATAGAGTAGGTTATTAGTTTTGCTGCTAAAATATTTGCTGCTAATAATAAGTATCAGTCAGCTTCTCATATTTTGCTTTATGTGCCATAAAAGCTATCAAACTTAGATTTACCCCAAGCATTCTCAAGCTATTCTAAGTAAGCTGGATTTATAAATTAGAAACAATCCTGCAAGCAAACATTTATTGTTCATATCCCACCCAATTAAGTAGTGCATGCAGTGTACTGACATAAACCTAGGATGAGTTATCAGAGGTTGAAAATTAAAGCCTGACCTAACTTCCTGTGCTTTTGCTGCTATATGGAAGAAAGTTTTAAAATAAAAACAAGTTAACAGCCATAGAAATAATTATGCATAAATCATACATTGTGTGCTCTAATTCATGTCCCATTAAGACTTTCATGACAAAGACTCCCTTTTTGACCAATAGAAATTGTTGTGTTTGTCTGCTGAGGGCTATAGAATATATGGGAAAGCTATATTTAGATTTTCCACATAGGTATCTACGAACTAGTTTTTCATTAGAAATATAAAAATGCATAATGCAATGTGAAATACAAGCTTAGACCTAACCATTTGTTAACACTGCATTCAGAAATCAGACAGTATTTGTAAACCAATCTTTCTCTTTGCCATGTGAATCCCCATGTTGCAATCTCATAAACAAAATAGTGAGGGTACTTTCTTTTTGATGTACTGTTACATTTCAACATATGAGTCCTATCAATGCATAATAATAATAATAATAATAATAATAATAATAATAATAATTAATAATAATAATAATAATAATAATAATAATAATAATAATAATAATAATAATAATAATAATAATAATAATAATAATAATAATAATAATAATGATGATGATGGTGGTGGTGGTGATGATGATGATGATGATGATGATGATGATGATGATGATGATAATAATAATAATAATAATAATAATAATAATAATAATAATAATAATAATAATAATAATAATAATAATAATAATAATAATAATAATAATAATAATAATAATAATAATAATAATAATAATAATAATAATAATAAAGTTGGAAGGGACCTTGGAGGTCATCAAGTCCGACCCTCTGCTCAGGCAGGTAACCCTATACCATTTCGGACAAATGGCTGTCCAGTCTCTTCTTAAAAACTTCCAGTGTTGGAGCACTCACCGCCCCTGGAGGCAGGTTGTTCCACTGGTTAATTGTTCTAACTGTCAGGAAGTTTCTCCTTAGTTCTAGGTTGCTTCTCTCCTTGATTAGTTTCCATCCGTTGCTTCTTGTACTGCCCTCAGGCGCTTTGGAAAATAGCTTGACTCCCATTTCTTTGTGGCAGCCCCTGAGATATTGGAACACTGCCATCATGTCCCCCCTCATCCTTCTCTTCATTAAACTAGACATACCCAATTCTAGCAACCATTCCTTATATGTTTTAGCCTCCAGTCCCCTAATCATCTTTGTTGCTCTTCTCTGTACTCTTTGTAGAGTCTCAACATCTTTTTTACATCGTGGTGACCAAAACTGGATGCAGTATTCCAAGTGTGCCATTACAAAGGCATTGTAAAGTGGTGTTAATACTTCACGTGATCTTGATTCTATCCCTCTGTTAATGCAGCCTAGCACTGTGTTGGCTTTTTTGGCAGCTGCAGCACACTGCTGACTCATATTTAAATGATTGTCCACTAGGACTCTGAGATCCCTTTCACAGTTACTACTATTGAGCAAGGTACCCCCTATACTATACCTGTACATTTGGTTTTTCTTGCCTAAATGTAGAACCTTACTTTTTTCACCATTGAATTTCATTTTGTTAGATAGCGCCCAGTGTTCAAGTCTGTCCAGATCCTCCTGTATCCTAAGCCTGTCTTCTGGAGTGTTGGCTATTCCTGCCAGCTTGGTGTCATCTGCAAATTTGATAAGTTCCCCATCTATCCCCTCATCCAAATCGTTGATGAAGATGTTGAAGAGCACTGGGCCCAGAACAGAGCCCTGGGGAACCCCACTACACACTTCCCTCCATGTAGATGCGGTTCCATTGAGGACCACATGCTGAGTACGGCCAGTCAGCCAGCTACGAATCCATCTGGTGGTGATGCTGTCTAACCCACATTTTTCTATCTTATCAAGTAGTAGGTTGTGATCTACTTTGTCAAATGCCTTACTGAAGTCCAAGTAAATTATATCCACAGCATTCCTCTGGTCCACTAATTTTGTCACTTGGTCAAAGAATGCAATAAGAGTTGTCTGGCATGATCTGTTTTTGACAAACCCATGTTGGCTTTTAGTAATGACTTTGTTTGCCTGTAGGTGTTCGCTGATTCGTTGTTTGATTATCTTTTCCAGAATCTTCCCAGGTATTGAGGTCAGGCTGATAGGTCTGTAATTTCCTGGATCCGTTTTTTTTCCTTTTTTGAAGGTGGGAACTACATCAGCTCTTTTCCAGTCCTCTGGTAGTTCCCCAGTGCTCCAGGATCTTTGAAAAATATAGTTCAGTGGTTCTGAGATCACATCTACCAGTTCCTTGAGAACCTTGGGGTGTAATCCATCTGGTCCTGGTGATTTGAACTCGTCTAGGGTGGACAGGTGCTCACTTACCATTTTCTTGCCTATCTTAACTTGTGTTTCTATTCTGTTTTTTATGGCATTATTTTTGATAGGTTGGTCTGATTAAAGTCTTCTAATGAACAACCTATTGATCCCTCTCCTATGCTATCACTGCTTTCAGTTTTTAGTTACAGGGATTGTATAGATATCTAGTGTCAACTATATTAATCATGGGGATTATTTCATTTCATGAAAATGAATCATATTGCTCTTTTCTTTTCACGTAATGAATAAAAAGAGCAAGACTTCAGATTAACTATTAGGAAGAAACCTAAGCACCAGATATTTTAGCAGCCTAAAAAAAAATCAGGTAATTTCCATTAAGAGAAAACTGAAATCATTACCTACGTGAAGCTGTAATCAATGCAGTGTTTAGGCCCTGTGATGGATCTAGTATTGCATTACATTGTTTTGCTATTTACAATGTATTCACATGTAAATTCCCAATTGATCAATTATAGCATGCCTTATGGGGAAGTAGCCTTTCAAGATTGCCTAAAACTTTTTTTTTCAAATCAAATCAATGAAAAACTTAGACTGCACATTCATAGGTTCTCTAATAGTTGATCAAAGACTGTTCGGGTCTATATTAAGGAAATTCAAGCCAATATGAACTATGCTGTGTTTTAATGTTTTCCATATATTAAAATAGCTAAGTCTAATAAATCATGAAAAGTAATCAATCCTCTATGGTCTTTTGACTGGATGTTTAATACTCAGTCTAATCATTTATTGCTATGGATCTCAAATCTATTTGAAATATTAATTACACAAATTATACTATATATACAAATATATTCTATCTTTCATAGTGCCTTGTCAAAAACATTGTTTAAGCTTTAGTAAAAATCAAAAGAAGTAACAGATGCACATTCTTCCCAAATCATGTAGAGGGGCCAAATTCCATAAGTTTACGTAAGTGATACTTGACAATCACCAAGTTAAGTTTACATTTCTCAATCTGAACATTTAAGAATTTAATGAATCCAGAGTTAAAAAAATAAATGGGATTGTGGCTTGAAATGATTATATTGAAACAGAGGACTAATTTGTCACTTGCGCAAATAAATCCCCTTAGCAGATAAAAGCATTGAAATCACAATCAGCTTTGAATATTTCATAGGCTACTTGGCTGCTTGTTTAGCTCTTAAAACGAACTTTCAGCAAATACATATTTTTTTCTACTTTCACTAAAATGTTCCTTTAATTCCTTTTGTCTATGCAACATACAATTTCAGAGGATTTATGGATAATATCATGATCCCAAATCTGGTTAATCTAATTACCAAAGTATTAACTATCTCCTAAACATAAATACTTGCACATCCCTTTTTATTTTATATCTGTCCACGAGCTATTGATTGAGTTGGCAGGCATGGATCAGTATGCATATGCAAAAAGAAAAGCAATTGAAAGCACTGAATTTAATTTTAAAAAACTGATATATTATAAGGCGGCAGTTTGTTTGAATATTTTCCTTTGAGAATCCAATTGTTCTTTTTGTTATTTTATTGGTTCCTGCTGTTATTAATTTTGTATGCCATTCAGATCTTAATGGAACTGGGCAGAGGAAGGAAGGAAGGAAGGAAGGAAGGAAGGAAGGAAGGAAGGAAGGAAGGAAGGAAGGAAGGAAGGAAGGAAGGAAGGAAGGAAGGAAGGAGCCTGTGCCTGTTAGTAACTGCATGGAACAGAATAGGCTAAAGCAATCAACAATCAGCACTCTTCATCAATACCATTGTTAACTGTATGAGTAGGCACTATCTCTGAAGAAGCAGATTTATGATTCTGTAATCACAATTACTACTATTACAACAGATGGAGCCCATGTACTGAGCAATCTTTGCCCAGCTTTAGCTGGTGTACCAGTACAAACTTAATTTGGTGAAAGAGGTTACTTATTATTAAGGTGGCAAAATTAATGGACCAGAGGAATTCTGTGGATATCATTTACTTGGACTTATTTACTTGGCGTTTGCTAAAGTAGACCACAACCTACTACTTGATAAGATGGGAAAATGTGGGTTGGACAGCATCACTACCAGATGGATTCGTAGCTGGCCAACCAACCGCACTCAATGTGTAGTCCTCAATGGAACTGCATCTACATGGAGGGAACCGTGCAGTGGGGTACCCCAAGGCTCTGTTTTAGTCCCAGTACTCCTCAACATCTTCATCAATGATTTGGATGAGGGGATAAATGGGAACTCATCAAATTTGCAGATGACACCAAGCTGGCAGGAATAGCCAACACTCCAGAAGATAGGCTTAAGATACAAGAGGATCTTGACAGATTTGAACACTGGGTGCTATTTCAGGGGTCCCCAACCCCCGGTCCAAGCAAAGCCCCATCCACAGGATGCAGGCAGCACACAAAACCACACCCCCTCTGATCCGCGGAAAAACCTCTCTCCACATAACCGGTCCCTGGTACCCAAAAGGTTGGGGACCTCTGTGCTGTCTGACAAAATGAAATTCAATGGTGAAAAAAGTAAGGTTCTACATTTAGGCAAGAAAAACCAAATGCACAGGTACAGTATAGGTGGTACCTCGCTCAATAGTAGTAACTGTGAGAGGGATCTCGGAGTTCTAGTGGACAATCACTTAAATATGAGCCAGCAGTGTGCTGCAGCTGCCAAAAAAGCCAACACAGTGCTAGGCTGTATTAACAGAGGGATAGAATCAAGATGATGTGAAGTGTTAATACCACTTTATAATGCCTTGGTAAGGCCACACAAACTGCATCCAGTTCGGTCACCATGATGTAAAAAAGATGTTGAGACTCTAGAAAGAGTGCAGAAAAGAGCAACAAAAATTATCAGGGGACTGGACGCTAAAACATATAAAGAACGATTGCTGGAATTGGGTATGTCTAGTTTAATGAAAAGAAGACTAGGGGTGACATGATAGCAGTGTTCCAATATCTCATGGGTTGCCACAAAGAAGTGGGAGTCAAGCTACTCTCCAAAGCAACTGAGGGCAGGACAAGAAGCAATGGATGGAAACTAATCAAGGAGAGGAGCAACCTAGAACTAAGAAGAGATTTCCTGACAGTTAGAACAATTAATCAGTGGAACAACTTGCCTCCGAAAGTTGTGAATGCGCCAACACTGGAAGTTTTTAAGAAGAGATTGGACAACCATTTGTCTGAAATGGTATAGGGTTTCCTGCCTAAGCAGGGGATTGGATTAGAAGACCTCCAAAGTCCCTTCCAACTCCTATTCTATTCTATTCTATTCTATTCTATTCTATTCTATTCTATTCTATTCTATTCTATTCTATTCTATTCTATTCTATTCTATTCTATTCTATTCTATTCTATTCTATTCTATTCTTACTACCCAGTTTAGATTATTGCCCAGCAGTTTGCCTGTGGCTGCTTTTAAAAAATTTCAGAAGCTGCAGTTAGTCCACGTCTCTGTGCTATCTGGCACAAATTACTGGGAGCATATTACACCTGTACTGCAGGCCAAGTAGTTCTATTAGTTAGTTTCTGGGTATAATTAAAGTGCTGATTTTGGCCCATAAAGCCATTTATGGCTAGGCTCATAGCTCCCATCTGCCTGCTCCAATCAAAATCAGCTCAAACTCTTATGTCATCTACAGAGAAATTACTCCTTGCACGATGTCTATGGGGATTCTCAATCACCCCTTGCATATCATTACCAGGAAATAAAGGGAGTCACTGCTTCTCAGCATCAGTACCAGTTCTTTGGAACAGTCACATTTTGAAGTTCAAGCTGCCCCCATCCACAGAAAGAAATCATAAATATACTGAGCCCTTCCAGATATTCCAATAAAACTAACTATTTTTGGTTTTATTCTGTTATTATTGAGAATTGATCTGATATTCATTTTTACTCATACTATGCGTTCAAACCAGAAGTCATCAAAGGTGACATTTTTTTTTTTTTTTCCATAACAAGTTTTATTAGTTTTTGTTTGTTTTACAGCCAAGTGCTTGTAACACATCGTGGAGATAGGGCACTCCATAGAACACAACAAAAAATACAATCATACATATACAATTTAAACTACTACTTTAAAAGTTCCCTCTTATGGTATACAATTCGAGCATTCCTAAAATATAAATTGTTTCTCACCTCTGTCTATTATTCCAATTTCAATTTATGCTTCTCAATCAAATTATATCTCTTATTCTATTTCACATACATATTATGTAAATAAACATGAATTTATATATTTTAAAACTATTGCATTAGACATAGTAATATAATAACATTATAATAATAATAGGACAATAATTATTTCTATCATAAACAAGTAATATAACTATTATATCTTAATATTTCTCAACTATATTCTATTTCATATATTCTATCCAATATTTTCATAGATCAGTCCACGTCCTTAAAAGATTCCTCAATTGTTTCAGTTTAATCCATTTAATACCTCACTAATTACCATTCAATTCTTATAAATAAAAATATCAATAATATTTCACCAGTCTCAATCTCAATCTAACTCCTTTAATTATAAATTTTCCAATTATTCTTATTCTTATTGCCATTCCAAATCATAATCAAATCCATAATTTAAATCTAGTGTTGACTCATACCAAAGTGACCTTAAAGGTCTCAAAAATATTAGTTCAATCAACGTCCAGAAGCCCTTTTTACCCATCAAATAAAATTTTAACTCTTATTTTTAAATCTAATTCTAGCTTTCTTTTTGTGCCAGGTAGGTTTCCACAACAGGGCCTCTAAGTCCTCCCATCTTCCGGTTCCGGTTGCAGCGCCCGCGGACGTGCAGAGAATTCGTTCTCTTGGCCGTCCGGTTTCCCCCCGCCGGTAGACCCTGGATAGGGTCGAAAGTCGCCCTGTAGGGGCGACCACCGTAGAGGAGGGCACTCGTTGATCGCGGAGGGAGCGGCGGCTCCCTCTGCGGTCCTAGAAAACCACCTTTGGGCCGACGGGGAAAAGATCGGCCAGTAACAACTCAGCTGCTCCAGCCAAAAGTCACAGCAACATCTAAGCGAAAAGAACCACCGTGGAAGATCCGGGTGAGACCTTGCCTTCCCTCTTGTTAATTTACCTTTTTCCCTGCTAACAGCTTTAAAAACTATTTCCCTATTTTGAGAAAGCAGCGTTTGATTGCTGGGGAAAACGGGCTTTGGAAAAACAATTATTGTTTTTTTTTTTTACTATTTTATTTTGTCTACATAAGCAGTTAGAACTCGAGCATCCGGGTTATTGTGACTTTCTCTTGTGGCTTGTTTATCTACAGTTTAGGTGAAAATCCTTAGGGAGGGGGTGGAATGTTCTCTTTCCCCCCCCCCTCCTGAACAGTACTGCCTAAAAAACCTTTTGCTCTCTGGGCGGACTTATGTAGATTCTTTTGGATACAATGCATCCTGGGACTTGGCATGAAGCCCAGAAACTTTGACTGATACAACGTAAATTGCTGCATTTGAACTCCCACTTCCTGTTTTGGCATGATGCCCAGACTGGATTACAACATAACAACTGACTGCCAGTTTTTATCTCTGTGCTGGTCTTGACTATTGGGTTTTTTTTTCTCTATCTTTCTTTGGAAATATATTTCTGTCTGCATTTTATATTTTATAACGCTGCAATCTATTTTTTAAGCTGAACTTCTTTAAAAAAAAAAAGAGATGGAATCCTACTCACAGATTAATTATGGACTTATATTAGAAAAAATCTTGGAAGCAAGACTGGAACTTAAAGAACATATTAGATCGCTTAGTTTCAAGGAGGACTCAGAATTAAAAATTGAAGCTCAACCTTTGATTGACTATGATAGACAATCAGATCTACAACTTAATGAGATGGATGGAATACATTTACAATCTATTGAATCTACTGAATTTATTGAAGAGGAAGAGGACACATCCTACATGATGGATCTCTTTGATGATCAAAGGCAGAACTCAACTAAAACATTTACAACTTTAAAAGCAATAGGATTGGACTTCCAAATACAAGGCACAAAAAACGTTGACAACATGATAGTACAGACAACACTGGATAAAAGAGAAAAAGAATATGATTGGACTCAATGGTGGGAAAAGGCCTTTAGCCAGTTACTAAAGGTGACATTTATTGAAGAAGGATATAAGTGCAATCAATCAATCAATCATCTGTTTGTTTGTTTATGGCACCCAAATCTATTTCATACTGTTACAGTTCTGACTTTAAAAGCATGTTAATGTTATGGCCAAAGTATTTCTGAAGATATGGATTAAAATTATGGATTCAATCTAATACTCCAAATGAAATAGAACATTTATTTGTAGATATTTGTAGATATTTGTTTATTTATTTACTTATTTATATTTTTCACATTTCTGAACCACCTATCTCTCTCATTTATATTCCACCTTTATTATTTTCATAAGCAACTCAAAGTAGCGAACATATCTAATACTCCTTCCTGCTCTTGTTTTCCCCATAACAATAACCTTGTGAGATGACTTGGGCTGAGAAAGTGCTGGCCCAAAGTTACCCAGCTGGCTTTCATGGCTTAGGTGGGCCTAGAAGTCACAGTCCTTTGATTTTTACCCTGGTGCCTTAACCACTAGATCAAACTGGATATATGCATCCATATGAATATATACATACCCTGAATGGAAATAAGTAGGGTGTTTAAATCTTCCTGGAACATTGTTTGTTCTGGTTTTATTTTATTGTATTCATTCATTTCTAGTATTGTCAAATTTATAAATATTCCTTCATAATAGCACTAAGCATATTGGTTTATGGTATACTAATGCATATATAGAATACAATTTATAATTATTTTTATACACAGTAGAATCCATATTTAGTCATATTTATAACAGATCCACCAAACTCAGAAAGGCTTAAATTAGCCATTACTAATATGATGCAAATGGATGAGGAAATAGAAAAAATAGCTGATAAAGTTGAGGAAATACAATTGGTAATATAGATATAGGGAATTTAAAAGATTTCTGGAAAGTTAGTTGAACACCACTTAAATGGCACATAATTAATGTTCTATTATTTTAGTTGCTTTACTCAAAGGATGAATAAGTTTAAAGCCAAGCCACAGTTTCTTCTTGAAATATGTCTCACATTTCTCCATTCTAGAATTTCCACTTTCTCTGAGAACAGTGTCTAAATATAGGTATATAATCAGGCATGCAATCCATAATTTACAGCTGATTACTTCAGAACTAAACCTCACTATGTGAAAAGCATTGAAATTGCAGAATCCATCCATGAACAATTGTTCAACCAAAGTTACCCCAACTTTCTGAACTGGCATGGCAATAAACATTCCATTCATAAACAACCATCACACCATTGGCAAACTGATTTGCAGATATTAAAAATAAATCAGGAGAGTCGTGTCATCCGAGAATCCCATGTTATGTTTATCTGTGAAGAGAATTTTGTACTTCTTCAGCTTCCTGGTCAAGAAATGGGACAGGATTGTGGCAAATATTTCTCTAAAAGAAGGCACAAATGGAAAAAAAGGAGTTGCTGAAATTTACACATCTCCTGCTTCTAAAGAATAGAGGTAATTAAGGCTGGATGGAGAAAAGCAGAGTGACTATCTGTATATGACTATCTGTATATGTATATGTACATGTACATGTATGTATATGCATGTATTATATATTTATAAATACACATGCAAGATATAAACAATAAATATATCAAAAAGCAGTAATTATTAAAGCATTTTAAAAAACACAAGGCATACATGAAATTAGATGTTAATAATGGAGCCACCTCAAGATCTTATAGAATCATAGGGCTGGAAGGGACCTTGGAGGTCTTCTAGTCCATCCCCCTGCAGAAGGCAGAAGACCTTATTGCATCTCGGACAAATAGTTGCCCAATCTTTTTTTTTTTTTTTTTTTTATAAACAAGTTTTATTAGTATTTTTTGGTTTTACATCAAAGTGCTTTAAGGATCCACGTGGAGATAGGGTGATCAATCATCCCCAAAAAAAACAATATAATCAAAGATAAATAATTCAATAATTCCTTAAAAGTTCCTTCTCTATTTCCCTCAAGCTATAACCTAGTATTAATGCATTTCTAAATAAAATTCAATCATTGTAAAAAGAATATCAATAGTAATTCACTTATATCAATCAAAATCCTGTTTTTAAGTTTAACTATTTTACAATTACCATTTTCCACTTTAGCCTAAAATGAATACATAAGTTACATTACGGGTCTCCCAATTTCCCATCAAACAATCATTATTTCTAGAGTATACATATTATATCAACTATTATATCTTAATACTTCCCAACTATATTCTCTTTCCTGTACTCTATCAAGTATATATTTTCTATTTCAAATATATATTTTATAAATCTTAAAACCCCTATTTAACTCCTTACCTAAAATTTAAATCCTATCAAAATCATTATACTTATAAAAGGAAAAGATATTATTCCACCAGACACCTTATTTCATTTCCAATCTGTATTCTATTTCTTCATCTATTTACTTTTTGTTTACCACCTTTTCCATATTAGATTTCCCAACCATAGTCAAATTACATCCCAACCATAGTCAAGTCCATAGTTTTCGTCTCGATAGTATTAACTCAGTCAAAATCTCTAAAAGCCTTTTTAACCCGTCAGATAAAGTTTTAACCATTTTTAAACCTAATTCTAGCTTTCTTTTTGTGCCAAGCAAGTTTCCACCAAAGAGCCTCTCACTCATCAAATCTTAATGTTTGGTTATACATATTTCTCCACCATTGAGTCTGATCGTAATCCTCTTCTCTTTTTTCCAATGTTGTCTGCACTATATAGTCGGTCTTAATCAGTATGATAGTTATTCGTTGTTTGTCCATGTTGTCAGTGTTTTCAATACCTCATTTTTGAAAATCCATTCCTGTTGCTTTTCGGGTTATAGGTGTTTTGGTTGGAATCCGCCTTTGGTCATCAAGATTCTCCATAATTTGCATCTGCGATATGATCTCTTCCTCTGTGTTAATTGGTTCCTCTTCAATAGATTGTAGATATATTTCCTCCATCTTGTTGAATTGTAGTAGTTGCATATCGGCCTCTTTAGGGTTGATCTGTTCTTCCTCTGTTGTTCCTTGATCTATAAATTGGTCAGTCAAAGTTTGAGAGTCAATTTTTAACTCTGGAGCATCATCTTCCATGTCCATTCTAAATTGTTCTTTCAATTCCAATTTTTTTTCTAGTAAAAATCCATAGTCAAGCTATGGGTAAGATTCCATTTCAATAATAAAGTAGTCTTAATTTTTTAGTGAAAGTTCAGCTTAGAAGGTAAATACAACAATAAAAATTCTGTAGTAGAAATAGTATAAGGTATAGGATCCAAACAGAAATAGAAGAAAACAAAAAAATCAGGCCAAATAGCAATTCTATAGTAGCAAAATTATAAAATGTAATATCCAAACAGAAGTAAGAAAAAATAAAAAAGTCAAGCCAAACAAAAAGATAAAGGCAGAAAGAATCAAAATCAGTATTATGAGTATCCAATTTATAGTCCAAAATAGTAATAGAAAAAGGTGCCTTAAAAAGTCAATTAAAATCTTTAAGTTCCAAAGTTTTTTCTAGTGTGAGTCCAATAACAAGATAAAAATTCTATAGTTGCAATGTTATAAAATGTAACATCCAAACAAGAATAAGAAAGAACAAAACAATCAAGCCAAACAAAAAGATAAAGGTAGAAAAAATCCACGTCATTGTTATGAATATCCAATTTGTAATCCAAAATAGTAATAGAAAAAGATGCCTTAAAAGTCAATTATTATATTGTAATCCAAAAGAGAGAGAAAATCCATTTTTCTAGAAAATATACTTTGTATTGTAAAGTCAAAATAAACTACTCGAGGAAAAAAAAAAGGATAGAAAAAAAGCCCTTCAGCTGGTTTCAATATAGATAGGAATGTCTGGGCGTCACACCAAGTTTAGGCTGAATATGCATCCAACAAAGCAAGGTGAAAGTGATTGCTTGAAATGGATACTTTCTTGCCCCTTCAATCCACAAAAAGCTGCCCAGACAGCCGGAATTTTTTTTAAAATAAACAATAATGTTCAGAAGGGGGGGGAGAATGAAAAACACTCTACCCCCCTCCCTAAAGGCTTCCACTTAGGCTAAAAACAAGCAGGCAAAGAGAAAGAGAGTCCACCTTCACAGTAAAGATTTTTTTTCAGGATCCCCGAAATCCAACAGCTCAAATAGTCAATAAAAATTAATTATTTTTCTCCAAGCTCGTTTTCCCAAGTATCCGAACGCTGCTTTCTTAAAATAGGGAAATAATTCTAGAAGCTTTTCACAGGGAGGTAAATAGGGTATCAAGAGGGAAGGAAAGGTCTCACCGGATCACCCACGGTGGTTCTTTTCGCTTAGATGTTGCTGTGACTTTCGGCTGAAGCAGCTAGATGATCGGCCATGTTAAGGAGCTGTCTCGGACTGCAGAGGGAGCTGCCGCTCCCTCCGCCATCAACGAGAGGCCTCCTCAACGGTGGTCGCCCCTCCAGGGCGACGTTCGACCCTGTCCAGGGTCTACCGGCGGGGGAAAACCGGCCAGCAAAGAGAGCAGACTCTTTGCACGACCGCCTGCCCTGCGACCAGAACCGGAAGTCCCCCAATCTTTTCTTAAAGACCTCTAGAGATGGAGTACCCACAACTCTGGGAGGCAAGCTGTTCCATTGATTAATTGTTTAGCCAAATAATTAATTAATCTCACCAGTCCCCTGGGACTCTCAGGCTTAATGACATGGCTGGGTCTTGAAGGATGTTTGGAAAATGATTAGAGATGGTGCTAACCTCATTTTGTGAGGGGGGAGAATGACCCATAAAGCAAGTACATGGAGAAGGCTCATCTCCTGGGATTCTGCCCTTACTGGCATGACCCACAGCATGCCTCTTCAGACAGATCTAATGGGATGGGCAGATGTAGTTGGGGAGAGGAGGACTTTCAAATAACCTACCCCAAGTTAAAAGTTGGCAGGATCAGGAGTGTTAATAAAATAATTAGACAATAATTAGATGTAAACCTGATGTCTATTTTCCCTATGTATTGGTTGTGTGAGATCCTTTTGTGGTGACACTTCTTGCATTTCTCAAAGCATATTACTTCCAGCTGACTTGAGGAAACCATTTGTAGATTGATCTCAAAATATTATCCAGCTATGAACCAGGGACTATGTGCTGTTTCAACAGATATACTTTTCTCACTCACACTTTCCTTCCACTTTAAACCAGCAGTTCTATTTATTATAGCACAGTTATGGTACTGATCATAACTAATCCTTTGGACTCTTTGTAGGCTGAAACTGTTGCCAGGACAGCCTTTACCCAGCTCCAGCTGGTGTGCCAATTATAACCCTACTTGGGCCTGGTTGCCCTGGTGCCAGTAACCAGGGCCTCATCATAACTCACTTGGATTATTGTAATGCTGAGTTAGATTACTGTAAGGAAGCTGATTTTGGAGCTCACCTGGAATTACAACCTATACAGTATGCAGCTGCCATATCACATTACAATCATCCCCTAAACTTTTTCTTGTTCTTCCATTATCACCATTTACTGGAGTATAACATGCAACAATTGTCACCAATCCATGGATCCCCACTTTCACAGACACCTTTATAGACTAAATTAGCATATTCATATTTTTATGGCATACATTTTACCTTTTCATTCATAATTACACCTACATTTTATTTCCCTCCATGTGTTTATCAACTCCAATTCACCAGATCACAGACTCATTATTATGATGCCTTTTCTCTTATAGACAGCATAGATATAAACTAGATAACATCTATTTTCCTTACATTCCAAGTCATAACTGCCAAGCTCATTCCCATACAGGACCATATGTCCTAACTTCTGCCAACCATCATGGCTTTGGTCAATTAAAGCTATGTCATCATGTTTGTTAGTAAGGTAACAAAGGTGTAGACTAGGCACCAGCCTTAGTTATCCCATCTGTGTTGATTTTCCATCCCTAAAAGCATCTATTCCAAGCTGCTTATTATGCTGTCATCGCTTGTCACCATAGCAGTGGGCACATCACTCATTCCTGATGGTACAAAGTCAGGTTAGATCCTGCCTTAGAGGATCATTCCAGCCTTCCTGCTCTTGGCATTCAGTTTATATTTCCTGGTGATTTATTGCATTGATAATAATAATCAATATGACAGTGAACTTAAATTGAAAAGAAACAAGATTAATTTCTATAATACTCCTACTATAGTGTAGCATCAGGTTAAGACATTTCTTACGTTGTCCTAGTGCCTATCTTTTGTTTTTATACTAAAGTATGCCTCTTTAGAGAGAACAAGCATTTGTGACATCTGGCTCCTAGAAACTTTAAAGAGAGACAAGACTGAAATCAAAATTGTTTTGTTGTCTAGCTAATAATCAACTGTTCCCTATGCATACTGGATGAAAATAATAGAATATTTCAGCTGTTTGTCAAGAGATATTCTTTTAAAGTATTTCTTTTATACAAATTTGTTATTCTGTTTCACATTTCATGAAGACATCCACAAGTGATAGCTTATACAAAAATGCATGTATTAAATATTCCAAATTAAATTTAAAGAATTCCATACTATAGTTTTCAAAGGAATTCATGAATCTCTAGAGATCCATTAAGGCAGGGGTCCCCAATCTCTGGGTCACGGCCCACTACCTGGCTGCAGGCTATTTTCAATGGCCATGTGAGCATTAGGCCAGTGCACAAGTGCGCACGCAGCTTAACTCGCACAAGTGTTGGGCCGGTGCGCACATGTGTTCAGCTCAACGTGGGCCAGTCGAGCTGCGCGCACAAGTTTATGCACACGTGGCCTGGTTCCCCTCTCTCCCCCAGCCAGGCCGCCAAGCCACAAAGGCTGTGTTAAGGTATGTAATATTATTTGTAGTGTGGAATAACAATTAAATAAGGTGGGAAAATTTCATTGCGGATGTTGTTGGAAATACTCTGCTTTTATTGTAAAAAAAAATATTTTCATATTCTGGTTTTTCCTCCCTTATCATGCTTCCTCTCTGTGTTAAATCAGTTCCAACACTTTGTAGACATGTTTTATTCACTGAAATATGGTTGAGAAGGAGAAAAATGAACATCTGATATTATATAATCCTGACCTCCACAAAATCAGGCTTCATTAGTACCAATGCAATTAAATTAAATGCTGCATCTTTTTAGAAGATACACAAAGAGAGAGAGATACAAGGATTAGCTCTTCTTCTCCTTCTGGCCATGGCCCCAATTCAAAAAGTTAACCATATGTTTCTAACCAAGTAAATCATTGACTGGGCATATACAATCTGTATACTGTCAAGTGCAGTCACATTTCACCTATCTGAATAAAATGTATTCTCCTATTAGTGCTGGAACAACAGAGCTGATGCTAATCTGAACTCCCCAGCCAAAACATCCAGAACTTGGAATCCTGAAAGATCTTTTCAATATTTCTATTTGATAAGGCAGAACAGAGGGAACTAGTTTTCCCAAGGACCCTAAAACCAAAAGACGTTTATATGGAGGTATGTGGTTTTTCCTGTTGATTGCATATAAAATAAAATCTTGATGGTCATGTAAAATGTAGGCTTGGCCATACTTTTATAGGGTTTCTTTAGAATGGAACAAAGCAAACTAGCCTCTATCCCCAAATCTTATTTTTATGTAATTAGGATTAGTGCAGGGAAGAGAAAATATTAACAGCAAAAGACAGAAGAAAAAAAATGGTAAGTTAGTTATAAGACATGTTAAGGAAAAACAGTTGAAAATAATAGTTATTTCATAAGTAAGCGAGAGAAAAAATTAGCTAGATTTTTTTTCTGTTATGTGCCCACTGTGAATTTGGAAGGAAAAATACAGTGTTCACATGGTGGTTTGGGAATTCTAGTTAAAAAGAATTTTTAGGATACATAATATGAATTAAGCAAATTATTACAGAATCCCTAGGGTTCCTTATCCCCCATTTTTAAACACTGACTTGATCTCATTATTGAGTTATACAAACTGACAGATTTATGGCTAGGATTTCTCACTTTTTCAAATTTTGCAATATAAATCTTGGTTTGTCAATGCCATACATATTAAGGGAACTATATGGAAAATTGTATCATAAGAAATTGCATATAACATGTATATAGTAGAGAACATTGCAAAATTAAATGAGAACATTAGAAAAAGTAATAAAAATGTGCAAATCAACTATAGAATAACCTTGAATTATAGACAGGGTGATGTGTTTATCACCATATTGGACTAGGATACTGTACATCATTATTTCTTACCACAATTCATCTGACAGGTTCACTGTCACTGTGAGGAGATAATGGGGAAAGTACTCTTCCTTAAACTCCTTGATATATATCTGATATATCTATGTATATGTATATATCTATGTATGTCCTGAAGGCAGGACAAGAAGCAACAGATGGAAACTAATCAAGGAGAGAAGCAACCTAGAACTAAGGAGAAACTTCCTGACAGTTAGAACAATTAACCAGTGGAACAACCTGCCTCCAGAAGCGGTGAATGCTCCAACACTGGAAGTTTTTAAGAAGAGACTGGACAGCCATTTGTCCGAAATGGTATAGGGTTTCCTGCCTGAGCAGGGGGTTGGACTCAATGACCTCCAAGGTCCCTTCCAACTTTATTATTATTATTATTATTATTATTATTATTATTATTATTATTATTATTATTATTATTATTATTATTATTATTATTATTATTATTATTATTATTATTATTATTATTATTATTATTATTATTATATATAAATTAAAATAAGTTGAGATTAGAAATATACCATGGTATTCAGAGAGATAATGAAGGATTTTGAACAAATAACTTTCAACATTTTTTTATAAAAGAAAAAAAAAGCATGTGAATATACAGTATGATTTTGTCTTCTAAAATGTAGTTTTTCCTTTTGGATTGTGACATATTTCAGTGAAAGGGCCATTGTGTAACATGATTTTGAATGTGTTAAGAGGCTGGCCCCATGCCATGAAGTAAACCAGCCCTTCTCTGATATTTCTTAGCAGGATATCATGCATGGGGTTCAGCAAACATGAAAAGGAAAGTATATCCAATTTATTTAACCCAGAACTTCACATTTCAATGGACATGAATTGAATTTGTTGAGAATAATGCAATATAAAAATATGCCCTCTCTCCATTTTTTTTATTGAAAAGTAAAGAGACTGGTTTAAATGACAGTTGCTGAAAAATCCTTATTATTAAAGCTTTTAAAGTATTTTACTAAACAATATCTTGACATGTGGAAAAAAATAAATAAAATTGAGAAAGAACTGCATCAATATAGATGAAAATATGCCATATTATTACTGTTCAGTGAACTGAGATACAAATCCAACACATCTTGACTTGAGAGTATGCATCACTAAAATTAATGGGATTTATTTTGGAGTTGCCCAGGGAGGGTTAAACAAAACCTTCATGATACTACAGGCTGTTTCTTTTGCAGATGGTTATTTATGTTAGCCAAAAATGACATATGTGACTAAAATTCCATCCTGACGTCTGCTTCTTGAACAACTGACTCTGAAACATATATTAAAGGTGTAAATCTATTAAGCACAACAGTTTGCATTTCTACAAGAAGCTGAAACTGTCAGGCTCATTCATTCATTCAAAATACTTGGTAATGGCCAAGTGTCAGCCTCATGGGGACAGACAGAGAGAGGGGGGGGCATCTGTCAGTGGTGCAAATTACATTTTCAATTCAGAGTACGAAGAAGAGGCTATACAACGTAAGAATTATTCTCTATTCCTCTTCTTATTATTAACCCTATTCCTTATCATGGAAACTGAATTGGTTTATTGTTATTTTAACATTTAATGCTGTCACATTAATGTTGTTTTCACCATCTCATTTAAGTTCCATTAGCATCTGCTGTTGGTCTCTTTCATCTCCTGAATCTGAACAAATAAAGAATAAGAATCTAATTTTTGGGGAAGGACAGCTTGTTAGTTTGATAGCATTTCAACAAGAAACTGAGACAGTTCTGCTCTTAAAAGGAGTTTTACACTCTCTGTAAATTAAGTATTCATCAATAACCTATTTGTTCATAGAGAAAGGATAACTTATTTGTATTATATAATAATTATGAAAGGGATCAGAAAGAAAATGCTAGAGACCTGACAAAGTATCATTTCTACAATGGGTCTCATATCTATTATAGGGTGCACTCATTTTGGTCAAATAAGTATGATTAACATAGCACTTTTAAATATCATGTATTTTTCACTGGTTGAACCAAATCCATAAGAATATTAGCAAATGTGCTCTGCTGTGATAATCCAGTGATCCTATATTTTACTGTAACCTGTAACATCTGTTGGATTCTAGACTGTTATTTTCTCAGATTCACCCATCCCTAACAACAGAATTCCCAGCCACCATAGCATTGCTGAGAATTCCATAAGTTTATGTCTACATAGTTGGAGGATTCCTAAGTTCAGGAAGGCTGCATCAGTGCAATGCAAACTTTTTTGAAGGAACTCTTTTTTTTTTTCAAAATGAAAGTGTTGTAGAAAACCACAAGACTCAGACCCCGGAATCAAAAGAAGTTGGTTTTATTTGCGCAAAGGTTCAGAGCAAAAATCATAACAACATCTGAACACCTTCTCATGGAACAACTACATATATACTCTTTTAGAAGCAGCAAAACACGGAAATATAACTTGTTAGCATTGATTGGTTACTTGAATTACAGCCCCCTTACAGCCCCCTGTTGCTATGCTAGAGTAGCTAAATATCTTGTCCCCCTCTCATGTATTGAGGTCACAGGTGTCTTGCCAAAGCATCTAAGTTTCCGGCAGCACATTTGTGGTTAGCTACCAGCGAGAGCGAGACATAGAAGCGAGACATATGTGGTTACTTGTAACAAAGCTTCATGCTTGACACTCATATGTGACCGACAGATGAACTTGTGGTTTGACATTTTCCACTTCCTTTTTGCTTCTTCTAACTAATACACGCATTTAAGACTCATGTCCTGTTTTATGACCTATGTCTTGTTTTATGTCCTGCCTTATTCCCCCCTTTGAGACTCCATTTTAGGTAACAATTGAGTCTCACTTTTACAGTTTCTACTTGAGCATTAGCTTTTTCCCAGCAAGCGAAGATAGCTGAGCAGAATTTACGCATATATGGATAGGCATAACATATGGCATGATTAACACTTTAGACTGGCACACATCTTTCTGTTTCCTGCTGCCAGTTAATGCTAGAGGCAGATAGCAATAATAAGAAAGAGTGAAAAATCCATAAAGTGATTCTCAAAAATCATCTTCCTCAGGCACGTCCTCCAATCCCCAGGGTGTAAGCCATACATACACCCCACTGTCTGGATCCTCACTTTCCCTTCCTGGGTCTGAGGTGAACCTATTTTCCAAGGATTCTTCTATCACAACTAATTCCTTTTCAACCCTGATTTCTTTCACTGATCTCATAACTAATTGTCTGATTAAAGGTATTACACAGGGGATGAAGGCTAGTCCTGCTATTCCACATAACAACACAAACAGCATTTGTTTCCTCAATGTCCCCAGAGCCTTCTTCAAGTGTGAGAAGAGTTAATTGGCCATTCTCACAACATTTGGGACTATCATTCAGGGTCTTATTATTCAACATGCCACTTGCAAACATTAGCCAAAGCCATAGAAGACTCATGTTTGATAATCTAAAATGAGTCAATGTCAACTTTTCTTTCCTTTTCTATCTTACAAGCCCAATATCCCACTCAGTTTCACACTCACAGTCACACCAAGGGGAACAATTGCAATTATGAAATTACCACATCAGGAAGATGGATGGGATTAGGTGTGATTTGGGAAAGGACAGGGTCAGTCTTGGGTGAGCCACACAGCCGAGTCTTATTTGCTAAATATAATGCCCACACTCCCAAGACCCCTAGTATACTACAGAGGACCCACTCCCAAGGTACTTCAAACATAAGTGTCCCCAAGAGATACACACTGTCCTTGGTCACAGTCAGTGCTTTTTAGGCGCAACATCTGTTTCTTTGGGATTGGGACGTTTCCAGAAGAAAAGGTGGCCAATACAACAGGTCACAACCAGGGTGATCGGAATCACTAAGGCCAGACTCACTGCACCTATGGCTATGTATGGTTGGACTACCATTCCTCGAAATAAATCTAACCTACACCACACACTCCACTTCTACCACATTAACAGCTGTTTTTCTCATTCTTGTCTTCAGCCGTACATAGAGGGTCAACTTCCGGAGTAACACCAGTAAGGCCTCTTCTGCCCCGTATGTTCCTGCCCGTTGCCGGTAGGGCAGTTATAGGGGGCGCTTCTTCAATCGTACCACTAAAGGGCTGCTCTGCCTCTCAATATTCATCAGCTGCTGGCTTAACTCGAGTCCAGTGAATCCAAGACTAGGATTCTAACACCTTTACTGCAAGTGGAGAACACATGACCACAGTATACGGGCCCTTCCATTTACGTTTCAAGTTTTCTCCTTTCCAGTGTTTTACCCATACTTTGTCTCCCACTTGAATATTATGACTGGGGGTACTCAAAAATGGTGGACTGAGGGATACACAATATTGTTGGATTACTTGTATTTGCTTGTTTAATTCTCCCACCATTTGACTCACCCATGTAGTTCCTAATTGACTTAAGTCCCCTATAAGATTTTTCAAGTTATTACTTATGATAGGGGGTCTTCCAAACATCATTTCAAAAGGAGATAGCCTAATTCCTTTTCGAGGGGTGCACCTCACAGACCAAAGTGCTAGTGGCAAAGCATCCACCCACTTAAGGTGAGTTTCAAGGCACACCTTTGTCACCTTTTCCTTTATAGTCCGGTTCATTCTCTCTGCCCTTCCCCCGAATTGAGGATGAAAAGAACAATGAAACCTCCAGTGCATCCCTAAGGATTTAGCCAGCGTCTGATTTACTTGATGTACAAACTCAGGTCCATTATCTGATGATATGAATGAGGGTACTCCATATCTGGGAATAATCTCCTTGAGTAAGATTCTGGCCACTTCTCGTGCCTGCTTGGTCTTGGTTAGGAAACATTCAGGCCATCCTGAATAATTGCACACTAGGACTAACATTGCTTTATATAGTCCACATTTTGGCATTTCTGTAAAATCAGCAACCAATGAATCCATAGGGTAATATCCCTTAGGCTGACTTCCTGGCGGAAGAATAGGTCCTTGTCTTGGATTAACCTGGGCACAAATGTTACATATCTCAGTTGCATGGGCACATAGCAAGTGAAGACGATTAATGTACACAATACGGTGGAGGGCTTCAGCTAATGCACTCTTTCCCATGTGAGTAGTTGAATGAGTTTCCTTTACCACTGGCCACACTAAATTCTCAGGTACAAAAATCCTTCCATCTGGGAGTACATACCACTCTCCCTGCTTGTGTCCTTGCAAATCTACACTTGCCTGTAGTTCCTCTGCTTTAGAATATCTAGGGCTCAGTCCTTTTGGCATTTCCAATGCTACATAAGCTGTCATGTCAGGGTAAGCTTGGCTGTTTCGGGTTGCTGATAACCCTGCTTCTCTATCAGCTGCTCTATTTCCTTGGGCTACTTCATCTTGTCCCTTTTGATGTCCTTTACAGTGCATGACAGCTACCCTCTTTGGTCCCAACACTGCTATTATAAGTCTTTCAATCAGAAGAGGATGTTTAATTTCTTTTCTTGCCACTGTTAAGAGTCCTCTTTCTCTATAGACCGCAGCATGTACATGTAATGTGAGGAATGCATATTTAGAATCAGTCCAAATGTTTATACTTTCATCTCATGCTCTTTCCAGTGCCCTTATTAGAGCCCACAGTTCTGCTGCTTGAGCACTTGTGCCTTTGGGGAGTGGCCCACTTTCTATGACTTTATCAAGTGAGACAACTGCATAGCCTGCATATCGTTCTCCTGTTGAGATGAAACTTGACCCATCAGTAAACTAATTATAGTCCACTGTTTTCAGTGGCACATCAGTTAAATCAGGCCTACATGAGAATTGACTTTCTATCACTTGCATACAGTTATGTTCAACTTTAGGACCTGGTATAGGCAATAGGGTGGCTGGGTTTAGGCCATTTGTCTGCTTTAATGTCACTTGAGGGTTTTGAATAAGAAGAGCTTGATACTTATAAATTCTGGAGTTAGTTATCCATAAATGTCCCTTTGTTTCCAATACTCCACGAATTGCATGACTGGTATAAATTGTAGTTGGTTGTCCAAAAGTCAATTTAATGCCACTTTTAAAGTCTCAGAAGCCTGTTTTTGTTCACGCGTCCAAATAAAGGGCTCTCTTTCTCCCCCCTTTGTGGACTCATACAGTGGTTTGGCTAGCAGGGCAAAATTCGGTATCCATATTCTACAATCTCCTGTTGCTCCTAAAAAACCCCGTAATTCTCTCCTATTAGTTGGCTCTGCAATTCGGCACACAGCTTCCTTTCTCTCATGTCCTATTGCTCTCTGGCCTTGACTTATAGTATAACCTAAGTATTTAACCTGGGGTTTCACTAATTGGGCTTTCCCCCTTGAGGCATGGTATCCTTTGTCCATCAACAGATGAAGTAGTTGGTTGGTGTTGTCCCAACAAGTTTCCTTTGTCCAGTTATTAACACATCATCAACGTATTGGAGTAGTATATCTCCTTCCTCACATGGCTGGAAGTCTTCTAAGTCTGAGGCCAAGGCATTGCCAAAAAGAGTAGGTGAATTTTTAAATCCCTGAGGAAGTCTGGTCCAAGCATATTGTTTTCTCTGGCCTGTTACTGGGTCTTCCCACTCAAAAGCAAACAGCTTCTGACTGTCCTTATGTATCGGGATCATAAAGAAAGCGTCTTTCAAATCTACCACAGAGAACCAGACAGCTGATGCTGGAATCAAGCTCAGGAGGGTATATGGGTTAGGCACTACAGCATGTACAGTAATTGTAGCATTATTGACAATACGCAAATCTTGGACTGGTCAAAATGAGCCATCAGGCTTTGGGATGGGTAAGATTGGGGTGTTCCAAGGAGATTGAATAGTTGTTAAAATGCCTGCCTTTAAGTATTTGGTAATATGGTCTTGAATTGCTTGTGTAATGGGGCGAGGATAATTTCTCTGCCGGAGACGAATAGGCACTGCCAGAGGCTTCACTTGAATGACTAGTGGTGTATGGTGACCTGCATATCCTGGCAGATTATCTTCTGCCCATAAGCAGGGCACATCAAACTCCTGCCAAGTATCGAGGACTTGAACCTCTTGGGCCACCATTATTTGCCACATCTCATCTGGAGGATGCTTCATTACTAGTGCCATTTCGTCTTTTTCAAATGACAAAGTTGCCCCCATTTTGCATAACATGTCTCAACCCAACAAGGGAATGGGACACTTGATGTTCAATGTCCCTTCCATTTAGGGAACATCTCAGGGGCTTTAGAAAAGGGCGCCAATTTACTGAGCCATCAACTCCCTGTACATTTATGACATCAGCAGAGAAGGGAGCCAATAACTTAGTAACTACAGATCTAGATGCCCCCGTATCTACTAAAAAGGTCACATTATTGCCCCCTATCTTCATTCGGACCAAGGGTTCGGGGGGGCTTGACTTAAACCCGGTCCCCTTCAGTCCTCAGGCCATTGTTCAGCGGCGGCCAAGCCTATGGCCTCCACTTGTTCTTGAAATTGGCCTCGACCTCTTCCTTGGAATCCATATGGACGAAACATTTTTCCTCTTCCTTCTCCCTGGAAATCATATATTTTGACTTCTCGAGTTAGATGTCCACGTCCCTGTTCTATTCTTCCAGTTCAAACCTTTTAGGACATTCACGTTGCCAGTGTCCCTCTTCCTTACACAAAACACACTGAGTCCTTCCTAGGGTTCTGGAATTGCCTGAATTGCAGGTGCCAGCAATTCAGCCTTACGTTGCATCCTAAAATCTTTCTTAAAATTCCTCAACATACACTGAGGAGGTGTCCGAGGGAGACTTCCTTCACCACCCATTTTCTAAGACACTGCCACTGACCTGCGATGCCAGACGTTCCAACGGTCACCAACAGGAACTGCAATGGCTTAACCACCCACACAAGAACTCTTGGGACTAGTTAGGATACACCGATCACGGACCCAGGGGGGTGATCAGGCCCCCTCTTCCATTCTCAAAACGAGTGGGCCTACAATTCCACAATACTTGCCTGCAGGCGTCTTGTTTTCCAACCGGCTTTGTTTCGTGACTTGTTTTGATTCCGTTCAGGTTCTTGGATCGGTCGGTTGTCCACCAAATACCCCTCCGGTGCCGTCTGCCTCCTTCCGGAGAAATCATCCGTGCTGGCTGAAGGTTTAGCGTGATGGCCCCAATTGGGCACCGGTCGGTCCGTGCCGTCCTCAGCGAAATATCGCTCCAAGTCCCGGCGGAGTCGCCATAAAAATGTTGTAGAAAACCACAAGACTCAGAACCCGGAATCAAAAGAAGTTGGTTTTATTTGCGCAAAGGTTCAGAGCAAAAATCATAACAACATCTGAACACCTTCTCATGGAACAACAAGTACATATATACTCTTTTAGAAGCAGCAAAACACGGAAATATAACTTGTTAGCATTGATTGGTTACTTGAATTACAGCCCCCTTACAGCCCCCTGTTGCTATGCTAGAGTAGCTAAATATCTTGTCCCCCTCTCATGTATCGAGGTCACAGGTGTCTTGCCAAAGCATCTAAGTTTCCGGCAGCACATTTGTGGTTAGCTACCAGCGAGAGTGAGACATAGAAGCGAGACTATGTGGTTACTTGTAACAGAGCTTCATGCTTGACACTCATATGTGACTGACAGATGAACTTGTCGTTTGACATTTTCCACTTCCTTTTTGCTTCTTCTAACTAATATACGCATTTAAGACTCATGTCCTGTTTTATAACCTATGTCTTGTTTTATGTCCTGCCTTAAAAGCATTATCAGTTTTGACTGATAAATAGTTGCAGTTGTAGTATGAAGGACCAATGCCCATTCATTCTTCTAATAAGTTAGTAGACTTCTGGCTCCTCAGAAGTATTGATCAAATGGGATCAAGATTTGTTTCTTCTCATTCTTCTTCTATGGCTAATGATTAAGATTTTCTTATTCCCCCTTCTTTTCTCATATTGCTTCTTGCTTTCAAATTCTATTCTGCATGGTCTACTTCCTACCAAATCGCATGAACTTCTATCTGTGAGACAGAGACTAGTCTGCTCAGGCATTATGCCTGAACAGCAGTGATGTTTCTAACATGCCTTAGTAATATCACAATGATAACTCTATACATCATGACATCATTATACAAGGATGCACCTTAGTACTTCAAATTGTCTAACACAGGTACATAAGCCCTATCATTTACATAATGATGCATATCTTGTCATTCTCTTCTGTGAATTCATCCCTTGTGAATTCTTGGACTGAACTGGATAAAACAAATATATCTAAGGGCATTGGACCACAGGCTTTAAAAGCACTGTCTTCTATGTCCCCCCATATGCCAGCACCACCGTCTGTTTACTCAATCTAAATGGGATTTCAGGATTTCTATGATTATTCATGACTTTATATGACTGGCAACTGTGCTAAGGCTCTGTTTGTAAAATTAAGGGCCTATCAGAAAAAAAATAGAATCAAAGATGTATTTTGGATCACTACAAATATGCAAATATGCTAATTCTAGGCACATGATTTATTTATTTATTAGTGTACTTTGCAATAGAGTCTTAATTATCAGATATGGCCACTATCTTAGCCATTTTATGAATTGATATCTTATGGCAGTCATTCTATTAGGTTACCAAGACAGAATTCTAAATGTCTCCCTAGTATGCATAGATGAATTGAATTTGCACAATGATTAATCTCATTGTGCATTGAACAACTGATAATAGTGAATACACATGTAGAAATTTTTATACAATCCAATATGTGTCTGTTCAGGAGATCTATTGTTTTAAGAGACTGCATTGAATATCTAACTTTATTTCTATTGAAATCAATGGGTCACCTTAATTATTTCTTAAAGTCTCAGTTATTTCAGAAAGAACTTATTTGTAGTAGTCATAGCTTAGGGTTTACTCCTGAGTATCTAGAGACCCCTGGTCATTTTTAAAATTCTAAATGTATGAAGTGAAGTGCTTATGAATATCTTTATTTTCAAAGCATAATCTTCTAACCAGTCAGTCTTCTTGCATCTATGCTTCAGGGCAATCATTGAATGGGTGCTGTTTTTAAGCTGGTTAGTCTCCCAAGCAACAGACATTTATTTCACTCCTAACCCCCCAAAAGTGTTTTTTTCCCTTAATTCCCCGAACATTATATACATTTAATAAAGTGTTCAGCTTTGCATTTCAAAGATGCTTCCCTTGAGAAAAGTTTAAAAGCTTTCTGGCTTGTAATACTGGATGGGATGCTTGCCTATTGGAAATGCCCTTCAAAACCCTGAATCCAGTTTTGCAGTGGACCCATAATAAGGGAACCATCTTATTTAAATGGAAAGATACATTTAGTTTTTATACATTTTACTCAATCCATGCAGTGAGTCATTACTGTTTTAATGTAAAAAACATAATAAATTAATGTGTCTTCAAAAGGAGAAGGAAAACCTTTCAATAAATGTATGAAAGTATACTACACACCATATGGTAAAATTCCCCCAAAGGCAAGGTTTTCCATTACAAGCAACCAAGCAGAGAACAAAAACCTTGAGGGTGGTTTTCAGTTAGCATTTAATATTTAGGCAGATATTTAATACATGTGATTCCACCATCTTTATTTTTAAATTATTATTTTTTGTTTGTTTTCAGAAGGCTATTCTTTAGAGAATGCAAGATATCTAAAAAGAGTCACCCAACTGGGAAAAAACAGCCCACTTATATCAATTTTTAGTTTTAAGAATAAGTTCTCTAGACTGAAAGATGCTTTACCAAACTGAAAGAAATGTCTCTAACTCATTTGAATCAATATGTTCATATTACTAATTCTAGGGATATGATTTGTCAGATGATAAATGTATACTGGGCGGACTTCATTTTGAAGTCATTTTATACAAAAAGAAATATACAGGGATATATGTCTGTATATTTTTCTTTGATAATTTGTGATTTTTTTCCATCAACACTTAAGCAGGAATGTCTTAAGCACTGAAATAATTAATTTTGCACAATTGTTCTGTTGATTTTAAAAGAAATAAGTGTAGAATTTGATGTAAAGAAATATACCTCACATTTCACCAAGAACTAAATGGCATGTTCCACCAAAGCAATTATTTAGGGAATAAAAGGGCATCTGTGAATTTAAGCCCATTACTATATCAACTTCTATTCAAAATTTAAAAATTTCAAAAAGGAGTGCATTTCTAAAACAAAGAAAATCTCAAGCTTATATCATGATGGTTAAAAAAAAGTTGCATTCAGATAAGTGTGTGAAAGAAAAAAAGAAAAAGGTAAATTGTAAATAATAATTTTTTGAAAATAAAAAATGGGTTGGAATAAAATAAAACAGGTGAGGCTTCAAAGAGGATTTTAAATTAAATTAGCCCTTTAAAATATGATCTATCTTGTGCAAGTTAAAAGCAACTCCAATTTTACCTAATCTGAACCAATCTGGTTGTAATCTGCCCCAGTTTGGAACAATATCTAAAAATAAAAAGAACTTCAGATTGGCTTACTTCCATATTCAATATAAATATTGCTTTTTGTTTTGGATTTTTTTCTTTTTATTTGAATGATCTTTAAAAAGGGTGAAGAAAGAGGAAAGAGAGAATATGTACAAGTATATAGCCTACGATTTTATAAATAAATGCATAGGAGTTACAATAGATTCCTGATAGACCTTGACATGACTACTAGGAGTATGAGAAATATTTCCCAGCAATATTACTTATCCAATATTACTTATCCAAGAAATTCTTCCATTCGGACATAATAAGCTTCCATTTTACCCATCCTTGAGATACAGTATGGTAAAACAATCCTTTCAGGAAATGCTCTCCAACCTAATATATATTCCTCACCTGATTTTATAAACTTCTCCAGAGGTGGAATTGAGGTTATTCTGGTATTCATCTTCTCAACAGGAGGAAAGTAGAAAGCTTGGTTTCTTGTCCAGAAGGCCCTTAAATATGTCAATGACTCTAATTTCCCTAAGAACATGTTATTACAACCTTCAATTGCATGTTAAAAAGGTCTCAACACAACAAGCCATCAATCTCCCTACCCACTTTTTGCCATTCTTAGCTCTTCATCATCATTTCTTTACAAAGGTAACAAGTTACTCCATAACTGCAACTACAATTAAATGGTCAGTTGGAAGAATCATACCCTCTTAATTGTGAAGTTACTGGTTTTACCATTCAGTGCGGCGGAGTGGAAGGTAAGAATTACATCCATTAGACAATTTTTGAATGCATTTTTGTATAACATATGCAACTTTCTATATTTTGCAAGCTGCTTTTCCTAACACAATGCATTCTAACCTTATTTTAACCATTTTTGTGTGTCCCTGATTCCTCATATAAACAATTTATACATTTTTCTTTTATGGAGAACTGACTTGCAAAATTTGGAGTAGTGTGTTTCAGTTCTTGTTTTGGTTAATAGCTATGAAATAATCAGATTCACATTACAATGCAAAACAAAGCAATTTCTGTCCTAGTTCTTATTATTAGTTATGACAGTTTCCTAGATGCAAGACTAATAACTGAAAGCAAAATATTTGTGTTGTTTAATGGCATGGATAAATGTAATAGAACTCTTCTTAGTTTCTTTAATATTCACCCCTGGTGAAGCTTACACAGTTAAACACTGGCCTTCCTTTTTAGATCTATTGGCAAGCTGCTCATTCAGGAGAATAATCTTCAGTGATCCAACTCTCTTTAACAGTTAACATTATCTGCTTTTATATTCTATACCAAAATTCAATCCAGTAGTACATCATTGTGATATTTGTTATTTTATTTTTACTTATGAACTATAAGCTTTTGGGGGTGGGTATGTTTCAGAAAATATCAGTTTGTGAAAATAGAAGATTTATTTATTTTCCACAGCATTGCATTATGCATTTTGAATGTACTTATTCTCCTCAAAGATCCCCAAGGTGAAATGGCTTCTAGCCAAGCCAATGAGCTCCATGCTACAAAGATCATGAATCCCTCAGTGGAAGATGCAAATTACTGCTTCATTTTCTTTTCTGGTCTCTGATATCATTCTAAAAACACATTTTATGTAAAAGTTCAGCTGTTGCTTGGATTTAATCTGTGTATACAATTTGTTGTCTGTCATTTTTGGTACACAGCATTTGAATATCAAGGATTAGTTAGAACATTGTCACTTAAATACTGTTTATCTATTCAACAGCTCAAAATACTGCAACTTATCTAAAAACACATTTACATTTTCTGGAGAAATTCAAATCTTAAACATAAAAGAAGCTTCCTTATTAGTTAAACCCAAGGAATACATTTATATTCAAATAAAACCATGCACAATATATACTATAATAAATAGAGGAGGAGGAGGAGGAGGAGGAGGAGGAGGAGGAGGAGGAGAGGAGGAGGAGAGGAGGAAGAGAGAAGAAGAAGAAGAAGAAGAAGAAGAAGAAGAGAAGAAGAAGAGAAGAAGAAGAAGAAGAAGAAAGAAGAAGAAAGAAGAAGAAGAAGAAGAAGAAGAAGAAGAAGAAGAAGAAGAAGAAGAAGAAGAAGAAGAAGAAGAAGAAGAAGAAGAAGAAGAAGAAGAAGAAGAAGAAGAAGAAGAAGAAGAAGAAGAAGAAGAAGAAGAAGAAGAAGAAGAAGAAGAAGAAGAAGAAGAAGAAGAAGAAGAAAGATCTTTTGTCAGAATTTTGTCTGTTTCCTGGGATATATATACAACAATATACAAACAAAACTGGTCAGCACTCCCTCTCTCTTTAATTTATCTTTCTCAAAGACAGTGTTATACACTTCTTGAAGCTGCCTTCCATCAAATCTCTCAACAAGCTTGTCAGTTTCCTTTTCATGCATTTTCAGATCTTAGTGTTCTTTATTATAACTCTCTATCCATCCAGTCATCTTTTTGTGTACCAGCCCAAGTGCAGTTCCTTTGACAAACAAAAATGTCATGGGATGCCAGTGAAGATGGAAGCGAGAGGTTGCTAATCATGACAGAGAAAGAGAGAGAATCTATAAATGATAAAGATAATCCAGTGATAATTATTTTATATATATAATATTTTATTAATTTTCCAATTTTACATTTAAGCATTTAAAAAGCAACATAGTGGCTGGGTTAATCAATAGTTCGATAACAAAATCTTTAGTACAAATCTCAAGTTACAACATCAAATATTTCTTCTCTTTTTCCTTTAACATTTACTGTCTCATATTTAAGCTAATACAGTTCTTATTATATCAACTCAGTAAAAACATCATTATTACATTTCTCAATAAATTTTTAGCTTATACGTATCTTAATTACATTCAATCTTCATAAACAATCCATATCCTGTTATTAATTTTTTCCAAATTTTTAATTTCCCATCAATATTCCAATTTAACCTTTAATATTTATAATTTTCAGGCTTTAGGTAACCAAGATTTCCCTTATCTCAATTCATAACAGAATCTAATATCCAAAATACACATTTTATCTATTTGAATATAATCTTGTTCTATTTCCTAAGAGTTATCTATTTCCCGCCATATTAAATCATCTACTTAATAATACAATATCCCCTTTAATAAATCAAAACCATTATATATATTACCTGGGTTAATCAATAAATCAAACATATTCATAATAATTATTTTTTTCCTTTTAGGTCTAATTTTTAAATATTAAACAGATAAAGTCCTTATTTTCAACTAATTTCCAAATATTTTAAATCTAATGACCAGAATTCCCCTTATCTCAACTTTTCCCTTTAACCCTCTAATTAATAATGTGAAATCCCCTCTAATAAATCAAAACCCCAATTTTCTTCAACCTTATTCTGGCTTTCTTCCTTTGCCAACTAGGCTTCCATATCAATGCTTTTAGATCATCAAATATTATTATATATGTTATTTGAAATAAAGGAGACCATTTAATTGCCATTTTTTTTGAAGGACTAGCCCATTTGTATTCATTAAGTTGTCTCCCTGTTACTCCAATTCCCCATCCTTGCCCTGGTATGTTTGTCTTCCATTCAATCTGTTCTTCTTCTTTCTCAAATTTCTTCTGATTTATATAGAAAATATTTTCCATTTTCAGTGTTGTCACTCCCTTTTCTGGGTTTTCCATTAACTGTATTTATTGGTCAATTGAGTCCTCTGTCTTAATGTTTGATTGTTCCACTTCTTCTGTTATCTTCTGCGTTGTTAGTTCTTTGGTTGTAGTCAAAGTTTGGGTTTGTGTATCTAAGCTGGCATCTTGATCTTTTATGTTAGGTCTTATTTTATCACAAGCTGAAAGAATGGTTTCATGTATTGCTTTCAACATGGAAAGGATCTTTTCCTGGTCTTCATCCATCTCTTTCACATGTTTATAAATAGTCTTTATAGTAGAAGTCATTTGTCAAGCAAGATTTTATAGTCCAAGGTATTTCATCATCTCATATAGTGACCAATATTCCTCAAATAAAGAGATAGGAAGGCGATTTCCCACATATAACTCTGAAAGTCAGTAAAGGTTTACATTCACAGTTCGGTTTCGCGCTGGTGGGGGACCCTGGAAAGGGTCGAAAGTCGCCCTGTAGGGGCGACGAGCAAGGAGGGGACCCCCACTTGATTGTGGGAGGGGAGCAGCCCTTCTGCTTGATCCGGGGTTAGCCCTCCAAACTGGCGGAGGAAAGACCGGCCATAGTAATATGGCCCGTCACTAGGCTGTAGACAGCCGAAGTCAAACTTACCACCAAGCACTTCGAAAGCAACGCGGATGAAACTGGGTGAGATCCGATCTTCTCTTTACCTTAAGTACTTTCTTTTCCTGTAAAAGCTGCCTGTAGTATCGATCCAGTGATAATTATGATAATTTGAAGTCATGTCCAGATAGGATTGCAAATGAGAGAAACTGTCCATCTTACTCCAGTATCTCACCTACCCCCACAGGTTACTAGGATATTAAAGGCCAGTTTGCAAGCTGCATCTGCAGAATTATTGCTCTAGTGATGGCAGGCATGCTGCCTTTCTGCCATGTCCAGCTACCCTACCATATTGCTAGACTCTACAGTTAAACACATGATAATGACAATTGTTCAATTGAATTCAATAGGAATGTTTCCTTTCTGCAGCTGGTCTCCCAATGTTATACATGATAATATAACATTGCCTGTACAATTTAGATTTATGGCCAGATGTACTAATGCAACCATGGTATTAAATGCACCCATACTGGCTATACAAGGAAAAGGAAGTGGCTGATTTCCTTCCCCACAAATATGCCCAGAATTGTATGCCCATTTCAGGAAATGGTGCAACTGTTAATAAGATTTTTAAAACATGATTGGTTCCACTGATGAAATGTACCCATTTTTATACAGTGTTATCACCTATAAATCAAGTCTATTCCATGTTAAAGAATTTCACTGATCTTATTGAAACATAATGAACTTCTTTATATTTCAGAACAGGTAGAAATAGTGCTGGCTATGAAGACATTTAATATAACTGCAATACTTCATATACTATGAATGGCTAGATTTAACCCCCCCCCCCCCAAAAAAATGTCTGCAAAATGGGATTATCAATCCATGACTTAGTTAACATGGGACTTATTTATTCATTTTAAGAGGTTTTTTTTTAAAAAAATGTTGTAGTGGTTTTTTACAACCAGGTATATGTACATGTCTATAAAATATTACCAAAGAGTACAAGCAATGGCAGTTTATTGCAATTACTATAATTTAAATGTCTAAAGATGACACTGTGTCATTGAAACAACCCAATGTGAATGTAAATGCTGAAAAGGATCCCTGATACTGTAGTTAAAACTCCAGTGTGGAACTTTTTGGGAAAACAAAGCAAAGAAAAACTAGATTGAGGGTATTCAACTAAAATGTTCATATCTCTTATGTGTTTTTTTTCTTTAAAAAAAAACACAGCTTCTTTAATTACGTACTAGAAGAATACACTTTAAAAATGCCTTGCAATTTAAAGGCCATTTTGCCTGTCATCATACCCATTCATTAACTTCTGCTGCTGGTCAAAGAAGAAATATACAGCAGAGGTATAATATACTTTCATTGTGAATTTAGGAACCTGCCATGACTATTCAGCTAGTTCCTGATGAACACAGAAAAGAAAAACAAAGCCTTGTTGCTATGTCCAGAGATTTAAAAGACCTGTGATCAATTTTTTAAAAGTGCAAGAATTTTGTAGGACTTGCTATATGTGTGCTAATTTACAGTGGTGCAGTTGTCTGTTTTCAGACTAAAAATCTGAAAATACTAAATACTTATTCAGAACAATCCATCCAGAGCTTCTTATATGGCATATATAAATATGACATTTTATTACACATTGTGTAAAAGAAGAAAGAAAAGCCATATAAGCAAAATTTAAAGAAGATACATGGATATAAAATTATCAAAGAGTACAAAGCAATAGCAAAGTATTGCAATTACTATAATTTAAATGGTAGACTGGTTAGAAGAATCTCTAAATATTTTGTTTCTTGGTTGCTGAAATGGCTTCCTGGTCATATTGAGAGGCTTTGTTTGGATGCTACTGCCCACAATGAAGTGATGAAGGGGAAAATAACCTCCTGATAATGGCCTCATTCATCAGTGGAATGTTCTCACTTAGAATCTCTCTTTGGGAGCTCACTGTCCCTATTTAGATACCAGATTAATTTCCTTTTCAAACAGGTATTAAAAAACTATCAGAACCAGTATGGAATAATAGTCAGTATCTCATATTATCTGAGAAATAAGTTTCAACTCAGCTTCATCCCCAGGAATGGAAAATCATTCTTTGACAAGCTTATATTCATGACAGTCTCTCAAACTAACCTACTAACTCCAGTTTTCTGGAGAAAATGCAGAAAATAAACATTACAGTAAGAATAAATAAATAATAGGATTTCTACCAACTATTGCTAACTATTTTATATAAAAAAATACATATCAAGTGTATTGCTGTTTTCTTTTATTATTATTACTGCTACTTTTGGTTTATTGCTTTGACATGATTTGTCAATCAAATGGTATATAAACTAAACAGAATTTATCTGTTCTCCGAAGAATATATCATGGATTTCAATGGATGTATTAGGGATGCTTCCTCTGTAAAAATATGGTAGATGCTTGGTCTGTATTCCAATAGGAAACAAAGCTAATCTTCTGTTCATGCATTAGTATGGGACCTAGAATACAATGTTCCTTGAGTTTTATTTTTATGCTATCTGAAATTTTGTCTGAAGTAATTTGAAAATTTCAAAATGCCAATTAACCCAAGTGGAATGAGCTATAGTTTTAATGGCTCTAGCCCAGGGGTAGGCAACCTTGGCTCTTTTATGACTCATGGACTTCAACTCCCAGAATTCCTGAGCCAGCCATGCTGGCTCAGGAATTCTGGGAGTTGAAGTCCACGAGTCATAAAAGAGCCAAGGTTGCCTACCCCTGCTCTAGCTTTCTATTTTTCAAGCCAATGTTATGTAAAGAGTAAGAAAGATAATCTTAACAGAGATATGCAAGCTTTGTTGCCTTGGCAAAAGGGGCTAAAACATCCAGCTAATGTTCAGAAACAGGTCAGATACCTCCCAAATTCACTAAAGAGGGACAAAGCTGAGGAAGAATGGCATAATCAGTCTTGCCAAAATTAATTATTATAACCAAACTCTATATAAGTAATTTTAGCCTTCCTGTGTAGTTGCTTCCTCATCTGGCCTCTCTGATCTGGCTAACAGGTTTTGAGCAAGGTTACAAAATTAAATTGGCTAATGTGATGCCAGCTCTTTGTCTGTTACACTGGGATATAGTGGTGCTGATGTCTAAAGTTCTAAATCAGTTTTTCTCAGACTTGGCAACTTTAAGACATGTGGATTTCAACTGCAGATTTCTAGGACTTAAAGTTGTCAAGTTTGAGAAATACTGCTTTAAACAGTTTGTGGCCAGAGTATCTTCAGTAATGCTTCCTCTCATTCGTCTCAAGATATTCTGATCTTCCAAACTGTCCTCCAAATGTCCCTAGCAAATTTTCCAAATCACCACCAGAGAAAGGTATCTTTGTCAAAATGTGTATGTGGGAATGACTTTGGAAGACTAGGCAAAGAGATGCTGTTCTATAGATATAATTCTATAGATAATAATACATACAGTATTTAATAATAATAATAATAATAATAATAATAATAATAATAATAATAATAATAATAATAATAATAATAATAATAATAATAATAATAATAATAATAATAATAATAATAATAATAATAATAATAATAATAATAATAATAATAAAGTTTGTGAAGGGACCTTGGAGGTCATCGAGTCCAACCCCCTGCTCAGGCAGGAAACCTATACCATTTCGACAAATGGCTGTCCGTCTCTTCTTAAAAACTCCAGTGTTGGAGCATTCACGCTTCTGGAGGCAGGTGGTTCCACTGGTTAATTTGTTCTAACTGTCAGGAAGTTTCTCCTCAGTTCCAGGTTGCTTCTTTCTTGATAGTTTACATCCATTACTTCTTTGTCCTGCCCTCAGGCGCCTTGGAGAATAGCTTGACTCCCTCTTCTTTGTGGCAACCCCTGAGATATTGGAATACTGCTATCATGTCACCCCTAGTCCTTCTTTTCATTAAACTAGACATACCCAATTCCAGCAAACGTTCCTGATATGCTTTAGCCTCCAGTCCCCTAATCATCTTTGTTGCCCTTCTCTGCACTCTTTCTAGTACCTAGATCGCATTTTACAACTGTACTGATATATTGTTCTGAGTGCCATCAATTAGTCAATAGGAAAATGTTGTATCAGATCAGATTGCTTGACCATCTAGATCAAAACTTAGTATTTCAGGGACTGGTAATTTGGTGGTGTTCGATTATTTCAGACTTCAATTCTCATTAACCTCAGGAAGCATGACTAAAGATAAAGATGGTGGAACCTGAAGCTGACAATCTCTAGAGTATTTCTAATCCATTTTGTAGATAACAATACTCTTAAGTCGCAAGCAGACATCTTTCCCATTACTTGTTATCTAATCCTTTTAATTTAATTTGTCGCAGATTGATTTATTGAATGTACAGATATTAAGCATCTGCTTTACTGCAACATGATGTTTTCAAAAATTTAATTTTAAAAAGTGGTACAACCATATATTTCTTTTTAAAAAATATTTTATAAAATTCTGTTCAAAAGATTTAAATTTTCCAGTGTGATTTTTCTTCTTTTCAGTCAGTTAATGGTTAATATAACACACACACATATATATTCTGCTAATCTTTACTAGAGGTAATAGGATATAGGCCAAAGCAATACAATTATTATTATTAGTAGTAAATATTAAACCAAGAACCATCTTTTTCCCAGTATAATATGAGGGGTTCCTTGGTGCTCTCCGAGCTTGGTTGTTTTCTTGCAGATGTTTCATTACCCAAACTAGGTAACATCATCAGAGTTAGGCTAGCACCAATGATGTCACCTAGTTTGGGTACTGAAACGTCTGCAAGAAAACAACCAAACTCAGAGAGCACCAAGGAAACCTCATTTCAACCCTGAGCTACCAATATTCTCCTTTATCAGTATAGCTTTTAGCTGATAGACAAAATAATTTCATCTTCATTATACTGGAGGCAATACTTTTCCATATCTGTAGTGACACATGTATTAAAAGAATAAAAGAATCCTTCAGCAATATATTCTGAATACAATTATGCCATTTACTGTTATATGTCATGAAAGCAAAGAAGCTAATTTCTGTGATCTCTATACAGCATGCTAGAAAATTAAAACATGGAGATAGAAGGTAAAATAAAATCACAAAGGCTACAGAGAAGAGTAATAAAGATGGTGAGGAGACTGGAAGCCAATCCTATGAAGAATTGCTAAAGGAACTGGGTATCTTTAGCTTTAAAAAGAGAAGGCTAAAAGGGGACATGGCAGAAATCTTCTAATACTTCAAGGGCTGTCATTGGGAAGAGAGTATGGATTTATTCTCATAGTCCCTGAGGGTAGGACAAGAACAATGGGTGGAAGCTTTACAGAAAAGGATCCAAACTGGAAACAAGGAACAATTTCCTGAAAAGGAGCGCTATTAACGCAGTGTGACATCCTGCCTCTTGGAATTGTGATTGCTCTATCATTGGAGGATTTCAAACAAAAATTGGGCAGTCATATATGTCTGGGAAGAGCAGGGAACTGGAATAGAAATCCTCCAAGGTCCCCAGTTAAATAAAGGTAAAGTTAATTGCATGAAAAATACCATACTGATATTGGAAATCTTTTAATCTGCTCCTTCTTTTACAAAGTTTCTGATGCAAAAGATGGGGCAATATAGCAACCTAAAGACAGGAAGCCTGAAGATGTTCTGAATGTGAAATCATGTTGTCTTCTGAATATTGACGGGACAGTCTACAACATTATTTTATTTTTTGTCATTCACATTTCATTTTGTCCCTCCTTTAACAACCTTTCCTTAATGATTTTATTCCACCATTTCCTTGATATTTCTTCAATAATATAGAAGAAATGTTGGAATAGAATCATTAAAGAATGGATGCTTATGGAGGGACAAAATGAAATGTGAAAGACAAAAATTAAAATAACGTTGAAGAAATCTTGGTGGATAACAGTACAGTTATCTTGAGTTGAGTTATCCCACATTGAATTGTCCTGCAATAAATTGTCACATGGTGAGTTGTCCTGCAATGAGTTGGCTGCATTAAGTTATCCCATGTCAAATTGGCCGCAGCAAGATGGCCACGTTGAGCTCTCCCATTCCAATTAAGGACATGAGTGACATAGAATTTTAATAAATAAATAAACTCAGGCAGTCTAAAATATAATTGGATTGCCTAACATTAAAATTTTATAAACTAAAAATTACAAGTTAAAACATTTCTCTGTCAAATTGCCCTACTTTTTTCAGCCATATCTCAGCAAATTTGTCCTTGGATTGTTTCTTTCCTATCTTCCTAATGCACCTTTTTTCCTGGCTAGAAGCAGGCAACAAGTCTCATAACAACTCCATAACTCTTTAGTCCTATAAAGAGGAAAGGACTCTCTTCAAGCAATTAAGATTTGAAAATGGAATTAATCTTGCCATTCATTCATTTGTAATAATTTACTCATTTCATTTGTAACATGTTGCTATTCATGGTTAGTAGAATTAGTTAAACAAGACCATCTAAAGGACAGTTAGATTAGATGAGAATTCAAGTTATACCAACATTTTCCTCTCTGTACAATGTAATCTAGAGATATTCATTTACAAACAAGCAGTAATAGATTTTAAAGGGTATTGAAGTAGAACCCACTGTTAACTAGTTCTGGTAAATAAGTACTGTATATCACTGATACTAAACAATATGACAGGAGCCGGAAACCTGTAGTTCCAATATTATTTAGATAGTCTTTTCATCATTTTGAGATCTCCCAACCACAATTGCTAACAATTGTGTGATGCTGTTCTGAACATTTTGAGGCAGAAAATTTGCTAACATTATAGTATATGTTTTAAAATAGTTTAACCTTTGTAGGATGAAAAACCATATCCCACCAAAAGAGGAAACAAAAAAAACAAGAACAAAGGTTGTAGTCCATTCATACATGTGATATAATCCTGCCCAATTTGCTTTATAGCCTCATCAATTATCACTCTTAGACATTTTCCAAAATAGGCCAAAAATACTCAGCTGATGCAGAAATAAGAAGAGGGGTCAGACAGGGATGTATTCTGTCTCCACTGTTGTTCAATATCTACTCTGAGTCAATCTTCAACGAGGCACTGGAGAACATCGATGCTGGTATCAAAGTAAACGGTGTTTGGATCAACAACTTAAGATATGCTGACGATACAGTTCTGCTTGCCAGTAAGCATGAAGACCTTCAACTCCTCATCAACAGAGTCACCGAAATATCTGGAAAATATGGCTTGAAGCTTAACACCTCAAAAACCAAGATCATGGTCGTCAGCAAACAACCCGTTAACTTACCACCAATAAATTCAGAAGGAATACCACTAGAAAAAGTTGAAAGGATCACGCACCTCGGTTCTAATTTACATGAAAGCTGGGACATGACCGCTGAAGTAAAGACAAGGATAGAGAAAGCTCGAACAGCATTCTTCAAAATGAAAAAGGTCTTCTGCAGTCATGACATAAGCCTAAGACTGAAAATCAGGCTTGTCAGATGCTATATTTTTTCTATTCTGCTCTATGGAGTAGACAGTTGGTCTCTGACAGAAGGCCACCTGAAGAGACTAGAAGCATTTGAAATGTGGATTTACAGGCGGCTGTTACGTATAAGCTGGGTGGACAAGATCAGAAATGAGGAGGTTTTAAGCCGCCTGGGAAAGCCAAGGGAAATCATCAAAACAATTAAAAAACAAAGTTAGAATATTTCGGACATGTGATGCGACACCCAGAAAAATACGGCATACTCCATTTAATCCTCCAGGGAAAGATTGAAGGCAAACGAGGTCCAGGCAGGAGAAGAACATCATGGCTTCAAAATCTAAGGGACTGGTTTGGACAAAACTCAGCAGCACTTTTTCGTGCGGCTGCTGATAAAAACAGGATCGCCAACATGATCGCCAACGTCCGATAACGGATATGGCACAAGAAGAAGAAGAAGAAGACATTTTCCAAAATATTAAGGGCAATCCAGCCACCTAAAGATCTCTGAAGTAAAGGATCTTTGTCTTACCATCTAGCAACAATAGCGCTCGCTTTTGAACCTCAAGAAAGATTGCAGAGACAAAGCTGCTCAAAGAACCAGGCTTCCTCGTGGCTCTTAATTAGAGATAACATCAAATTTATACATGCTCTTGCCTTTGTACTAGAACAGATTTGGGAGTGGTCATTCCAAGAAACTGCATAAGATATTGAACTAAGGGGAACTGAATTCAGAGAACAATTATAATTGCCCACTTACTCAACAGCACAAAAATTCAATGACAGTTAGAAAGTTGCAGTGCTAACCTGCATGAAATACTATTAGATAACTAACATTTGTAGAACAAATCTCATCTTATATACTGTAGCAGGAATCCATTATAGAATGAAAGGCTATAGCTCTTGCAGGTAACACCCAGACCACAAATAAGAACTGCCTTCACTGATCTGTTAGATATTTTTGAGCAAATATCCTGCCTACTAGGTGAATAATTTCTCTTTAGAATTTTCTTCATTATTGGCTTCTTTTCCCTCACAAAGGAAGCATTCCTATTTCAGAAAAACACCATGAAGCCGTCCAAAATTATAAGAGGGCTTAGTTTAATTTATTGGAATTCACACAATTTTAATTAGTGAATTTGCATATGTTTCCTGCCTTAGTTTGCTTTCTCAGCTCAAGGAGTCAAGGGACTCTGTTTTATTGTACTGATGAATGCTGCCTCTCTACAACACTTGAGATTTACAAGACTGCATGAATCAGGAAAAAAACTCTGGGGGGTTCAGCATTTGTCAGATGTACATGGCTGTCAATGTTCATAGTTAATGCACTGAGCTGACTATTTCAAATGATATCATACATTCCAAAGCTTAGCCCAAAATAACTGTTTTAGATCTGAAAATGGTCTACACTGCAGATTCAAGACAATTTGGGAGTGAATAGGAGGAACACAGTGAATGCACTAAAATATTTGAATATCTTCTTCCTTAAAAACTTTCAAAACATTGCCATCAATCTTTGCAGCCAAACACAAGCAGAATTTGTGATAACAATATCTGAAGTCACATCAACATTATTTATAGATAGCAGAAAAGTGAAATGCACAGTAGGAACAATATTGTAAGTGCATTTCATAAAAAATGAGTTGAATAGTTTATTTAGGTTACTTTCAGTATGTTAAAAAAGGAAGTAATTAATATGTTCAGTTATTTGGAGCATTTTTACGAGGGCAATTCAAAAATAAACCTCCATTTGGTTATCAATGACAGATACTTGCAGATACAGAACTTTATTATACACATTAGAAAACTACAACATTACATTACTTTTCGACATAATCACCATTCAAATTGAGGCATTTGTCATAACATCTTACAAGGTTTGAAATTCCTTAGTAGTAGTCGCTTGACGTCAAATCTGGGCTATGGGGTGTGATCAAAAACATCCCAATGGAACGGCTTCAAAAGTTCTTGGGTGCGTCTAGCATTATGCGGGTGAGCATTATCGTGAACCAACACCACACCGGAAGTGGTGCCATAGAAAATCCCACCAAATGTGAAGATGACAAAGGAGTACTGCTAATGAAGTTCCTGGAGCATGGTTCGACCATCAATTCAGAAGTCTACTGTGAAACGTTACAAAAACTCAGACGAGCCATCCATAACAAGTGTCGGGGCATGCTGACTTCTGGTGTGGTGTTGGTTTGTGTTGTTAAACTTTGAAATGAACTGACAAATTGTATATATCAATATCTATGCAAGAATGTACTCATCATAGATATAATTCCATTTTATTTAGTGTTTGTTTTTCAGTTAAGATATTCAGTTTAATAGAAAGATGATTGTATTTTAAAAGGAATGAAATGCCCAAAATATTAAAAATGCGAACATTTAACATTTAAATAAATAATATAAATCAACCAATGATTTCTAATAAATAAGAAATTCTTTGGTTTCTTCTGTGTTTATTTACTCAGTACTATAATAGATTTTGTTACATTCTATTTGTAATGATAGCAGTTTGGGGTTTTTTTTACTCCAGGCTACAGGAGTGGATTATAAGTGTATGATTTATTTAGTAAAGTATCTTGATCCTTTCCTTGTGCACCATTTTCCATAAATTATGTTTCCCATTCACTTCTATCATTTTCAAGTTTTATTTCTATTAAATTGTTACAATTTATTTACAGACAGATGTAGAAGGGACACCATTTGGAAATGTTCAGCGTTTTATAGCTATTAAGCACAAGTTTAATGTGAGTTCCCTTTCCCTGATTTGGGAAGACTGCTAGCTTTGCATGAAAGGCTATGACTGCCACCATAAAATAAGTGTTTGATGCCGTATCCTGAAGATCGCCTTAAAAACCTCTCTACTCGTAGCAAGCATTGCAGAGTCTTTATAACTATCAACACATTCCATAGCAGTTCAGTAACAGAAACTGAATGTACAGTGAAAAATTGCTTCCTAGCATTTCTATTCTCCATGCTTTTGCTAGTGCTTCTTTTGATCTCTCTCCATAATGACAAAACCTATCAAACTGTATACACTTTGAGGCTGCCCTGTATCAGAATAAATGAGAAAATACTGCCTTAATACTGGTGCAACTAAGGATAATGTAAGCCTCAAAGAGGGGGAAAGAAAAAAGCAATGTCTTGGCAACATGGCAAGAAAAGAAATGTTGCAGGACATGTTATTTGGAAAAGATGAAGAGAAACAGACTACATTTGACCTAGAATCTAGCCTTTTTGCAACTTATATGAATGTGCATGGGCACAAATAAACACATACTCCATATAAGTTTTGTTTTATTATATTAAAATCTTTCCGATACCACAAATTTGATGTTTCATCTCTGGAATTATGGAGAATTTCCATTTTACCACATGATGCATGTTGTAGAACAGTTTTTTAAAGTTTAGTTGAAGGTGTAAAACCTCACTATGTATAGATATTATTAAGAAAACAATGAAGATGAGTGAATAAATAACTATACCTTGGCAACAATGGTTAGCTACTACACATATTTAATATGAATAACTGGCCCTTACATGCCTTAAACTACACATTTTTCAACCATCTCTCTTGCTAATTCTACACTGCCTAAGGAGGAAAAAAAACACAAGTTGAAAATCTTTTTGGAACAGCATATCTGAAAGGAATTAAAAATGCTAAAAGTTCCCTAAAACTTGCTAAACAGAACCATGGCGCAAGTAGTGTAGAAAAGGCTATTTAAAACTATGTTAGCTAACTCCAGCATAAATAGGCTTTATTTTTATCCATCTTCTTTTTCACATAACCCATTTAGCATTTGCTTATTTGTTGCTCTAAAAGCTTCTCAATGTTTTTTCAACACACATGGAATCCTAAGCCCTTTAGGAAGATGGAAGAAGCTGACAGAATAAAACTATTAGACATCATATAAATATTTGATTTTCATAGTGTTTGTGAACAAATGCAAAATCTGCAGCTATCTGATAACTGATAAATACCAAAGCACAAGAGAATTTGAAAATCAGTTGGCAGTTCCAAAGTGCTGCTGTTTCTTCTTCCTTTTATAGTGCTGCTCTGTCTCCATGATTACCATCTACTGGTAACCATAGGAACAACGTCTGCAGTGATTTCTTAAAGTGGAAGCAGAAATACTGCTTAAATAAATTCTATCCAAGGAGGTTGTACATGCATGTATTCTAATTCTATTCATTTTATATTCATTCTCTGAACTGAAGGGGGAAAAAAGAGAATGCATATTTTCTTCCATTTGTAATTCGGATAGATTACAAAGTCTGCAGATTCTAAAGTATTCATTTTCCTTTCAAACAGAAAGGATTATTAACAAACTAGCATTTTATAACCAACATGCCATTTCTGAAAATTAAGCTCTGTCCTATTCCTGCTGTTGGTTTGTATATGCATTTCTTACTCTAATAAGGTTACTAAGGAGGAGGAGGAGGAGGAGGAGGAAGAAACTTTCTGTTGCCATCCAAAAATCTTCTGGATTTTTGCAGATCAGGTTTAGTAGCTCCAATTATATACATATCAGATTACTAAAGTATCAGAAGATTGGGGAACTAACATTCCATACCCAAAAAAGAAAAAGTTGAATCAGAAAACTTCAAATCCAGAAAAATAATCAAGCAGTGGGTTCCCAGCATTTAAAAAGGAACAAGATGGATTAAGCCAGTATGAATTTGTCAATAATATGTCACACCCAGACAATTCTTACTACTTTTTAAAATAGAGATTAAATTAATAGACCAAGATAATGATATGGGTATGATATACTTAAATTTCAGTAAAGCATTGGATAAAATTGACTATAGTCTCTTTCTTAATAAAATGGAACAATATGGTGGATGGTCCCACTATTTGATTGATTTGTAGCCATCTGAACAACCATACCAGGTGCAATGGTCCTTAAATGTGCTTTATCCACATGGAAAGAGGCATCCAGTAAAACACCTCAGGGTTCTGTATTACAGTCATGAGGCACATTGCTGACTTTATTCCTCTCCCAATCTCTAATTGACAGAAATAGTTATGACAGGTCCTATAGTCACCAAAGTAAAATAACAATGATGCATGGAAAGGTATGTTTCATCACTTTATTTAATCCTCTTTCCAAATAAATTTGCCCACATGTAGTATCACACTATTGTTTGGCCAATTTTTTCTAACACTATATAAGGAGATAAGCTGTACTGTTCACAATATTTGAATTTTCTACTTGTAACAAGGATAGGAAAGGCTATAAAAGGGTTGAAAGATAGTAATTAACCTAAATCAACCTGTGAGCTTTCATGGCTAAAACCAAACCTTGGTGAACTTGAGCCAGATGTCCCTAGTTGTAATCCAACACCTTAAGTCCTCTGCCATATTCTTGCTCAGGAAAATAAACACTGCAAGACTCTGGAAATAAAATTTAGGTATCTTATAAATACAAGTCATAACCCAATTCAGTCTGAAATAGTTTTATAAAGACATAAAAATTTCATAGAAGTGCAGACAAACAAATAAGCAGTGATAGTATCCAAAAGCCACACAAATATATCTTCACTTCAAAATGCTTTGAACTGAAACCTTTGACAGTTGAAATCGCAAATGTGTATTTGCATTTGTGCTTTCAGCATCAAACCCAACTCATAGAAAGGTTAACATATGGTAGGAAACAGCTGTTCTTTCTTTAGTGAAATGAATAAACTTGGTTATATAAATAATAAAAGGATAATGTCTCAACAGGATTGAAAAAAATGAGGAAGACTGTACAGAAAATGAACAAAAATAAACATAGAAGATTTAGATGATCATTGAGTGGAACACTCAAGATAAAGATATGCTTACTTGGTAACTCTTTTTGTTGTTGTTGTTGTTGTTAGTTGTGAAGTCATGTCCGACCCATCACAACCCCATGGACAACGTTCCTCCAGGCCTTCCTGTCCTCTACCATCTTCTGGAGTCCATTTAAGCTCACGCCTACTGCTTCAGTGACTCCATCCAGCCACCTCATTCTCTGTCATCCCCTTCTTCTGTTGCTCTCAATCTTTCCCAGCATTAGGCTCTTCTCCAATGAGTCCTTCCTTCTCATTAGGTGGCCAAAGTACAGTATTTGAGTTTCAACTTCAGGATCTGGCCTTCTAGAGAACAGTCGGTTTGATCGCCTTGCAGTCCAAGGGACTCGCAGGAGTCTTCTCCAGCACCATAGTTCAAAGGCCTCAATTCTTTGGCGCTCGGCCTTTCTTATGGTCCAACTTTCACAGCCATACATTGCAACTGGGAAAACCATGGACTTGACTATACGTGCTTTTGTTGGCAGTGTGATGTCTCTGCTTTTTAGTATGCTGTCTAGATTTGCCATAGCTTTCCTCCCCAGGAGCAAGAGTCTTTTAATTTCTTGGGTGCAGTCCCCATCTGTGGGGATCTTGGAGCCCAGGAAGATAAAATCTGTCACTACCTCCCTTTCTTCCCCATCTATTTGCCAGGAATTGAGAGGGCCGGATGCCATGATCTTGGTTTTCTTAATGTTGAGTTTCAAGCCAACTTTTGCACTCTCCTTCTTCACCCGCATCAAGAGGCTCTTTAGTTCCTCTTCACTTTCTGCCATTAGAGTGGTATCATCTGCATATCTTACGTTGTTGATATTTCTCCCGGCAATCTTAATTCCAACTTTTGATTCATCTAGCCCTGCCTTTCTCGTGATGTGCTCTGCATATAAGTTAAATAGGCAGGGTGACAGAATACAGCCTTGGCGGACTCCTTTCCCAATTTTGAACCAATCAGTGGTTCCGTGTCCAGATCTCACTGTTGCTTCTTGACCCGCATATAGGTGTCTCAAGAGACAAATAAGATGGTCTGATACTCCCATCTCTTTAAGAACTTGCCACAATTTGTTGTGATCCACACAATCAAAGGCTTTAGCATAGTCAACGAAGCAGAAGTAGATGTTTTTCTGGAACTCCCTAGCTTTCTCCATGATCCAGCGTATGTTGGCAATTTGATCTCTAGTTCCTCTGCCTCTTCGAAATCCTGCCTGTACTTCTGGAAGTTGTCGATCCACATACTGCTGGAGTCTAGCTTGTAGGATTACATTCAGGCAAAACTAAATGCTTTAATATCTTTAAACCATTTTAATTGGAATTAACTATACTTAAACCATAGGGAAGGTCACTGCTAATTGGGATTTTTAGATGATTTCTTCAGAAATCCCTCAATATAAGGACATTTCCTTTGTATATTAAGCTTTTTTTCAACCCTCATGTTCACTTACCACAGAAATATTCATACAAGCATTTGGACCAGACTTTATCAAAGCAAAAACACTAAATAATAATGCATTATAACATGAATATTTTATTGCTGAGTGAAGCTGGAATAATCTAAAAATGCATTTTAAGGTGCTGAGCAATCATTTTGTCTTCTTCCTATCTCTCTGGCTTAATGCAGTAAACAGGGGTCAATAGCAAATGTGTCTCTTTGTTTCATTTAAAACCCTTGTCTATAGGAATGCCACATTCTGATCCTCTGAGTTACAAATACATCTGGTTATAAATGTTGACCCATTTGCAGAAAATGTTACCTTTGTCTTCTCTGACACTAGTGAATGCAAAGCTCTACTTATTTGTACAGTAAAGCCCCCAATCTTCTTTCTGTTTCAATCAGTTGTTGATACATGTACGATTTGCCCCTAAGAACCTGTCCATACATTACATATAAACATCCCAGATACTGTGATGTTTAACTTTCAGCTGTCCTAGAATGTATTAAATTTTAAAATATTGTTAATACAGAATTTGAAACCTGTTCACATCTATATTTATGTCAAAAATCTACTGCAGAACAGCAAATAGATGCATCATTTCATTTTAATTTAATCCTTTGGCAGATCATGAAACTCTTCTCAGATAAATGGATCTATCATGCTAAATAGACTTCTTTTTCAAGAAAAATGTCCCTTAAAATTGAAAATATGAAAACTGTGACCTATAGTTTCACACTGTAGATTTTTTTATTATTATTATTTTCTGTTGTTTCCAATGCTGTCCCATTCTTATTCCTACTGCCCAAGCATGGGTAGGATTGCTATTACCTTATTCGTACCATTAAACAACATAATTAATTGTTACTGCACTACAAAGTAGTGCAAGATCAGGAGACGTGGAGAGACCTGGCCCGTAGAATTGCCAAGAGTTGGGCACGACTGAATGGATAGCATCATCATTTCACTACAGCATTAACAGCTGAATTCTATTTCTACTTGAAGCAAATCCCATTAAGTGTAATGTGACTTCCATTCAATAGCCTGATACTCCTGATTTTCCCAACTTCTATTTCTTGTTCTTCATGTGGCAAGTTGTAGATTGTACTTTCTTTGTGACAGAGACTGTAATATGGTATATCTTTATGTAAGAGAGAAATACTAAGATGAAGATATAAATGAAGAGAATGGAATATGTATTTTTATATATCCCATTCTCCTGCATGAGAATTCATAATGTAAAACAAAATAGCCATTGTAGCCAGATACATTGCTAGGGGAATCAATAAAGTGACCATTTTTTTGCCTAAATGTGTATCACTCTATGCCTGTTTGTTGAACATTTGTCATATAAAAGGTTATTCTTTTCATTTATATAGTTTTTAATACTTTTTTATTTATCTCTAAAATACAGAATAAAAAGAAAAAAGACATCAACTACAAATAAAACAACAAACAAAAAATAATAAAAATATGTGTAGAACAAATAACAATCAAAATAAATATCCACCCTGATTGAATGCAGAAAAATATATCTCATGGCTGGTTGAGGAATTCTGGGAGTTGAATTCCACAGGTCTTAAAGCTGCTAAGTTTGTAGACTCCTGAGATAGCTGGTTTGCCCTTCTGAGCTTTTCCACAGTGTAGTAAGAATGCACCCCCCAATCCCTTCCCTGTACCCTTAAAGACACAGGAATCAAGTGCAAAGCAAGAAAATAAAGAAACACAAACTCCGGGGGTTTTTTCTCTTTAAGCTGCCTCAGGCGTGTCACGTGTCACAATGTTGCAATTCTAGACTGAAAGGCTCTGGCAATTGTGAAAAGCTTTAGCTTTAAATTAAGCCTGTTTACCTTCAAAAAAACTTTCTAAAAGCCACAGACTCAATTAAAGGGGGTAAAACTAATTACGTTTGTTTAAAGGGATTAAACCTTTCCTGCTGTCTTTTTTCCCCTTCCCCCACCCAAACCATGTTCTTTATAGCCTCTCCTCTCTTCCCCCCCCCTTTTTTTTCTTCAGTTCACCTCCAGCTCCAGCTGCTTCTGGAAGCGCCAATCAGTTGGAGCCAATCAGCTGGAGCCCTGCCAGCTCCTGGTGCTTCTGCGGAGCCCAGACAGTCCTGCAGCTGCAGCTGCCTCTCCCTCAGGCTTGGCTTGCTTCAGCTCATTCCCCTCCCCTGCTACACTTGGCTAGCAATCACGTACCACTTGCCATGTGACAAAGTACCACAGGTGGTACGCATACCACCGGTTGAAAAGCCCTGCTCTAATCAATATGGTTAAGTTCACCATCTCTGCCAATTCAGTCTTTCTTTCCAATATTTGGCATAAACAATCCTTGCAGAAGTCACCATGTAAAGAAATAAGATCTTAAACTGTTTTTCTATCTATTTGTCAACAAGACCTAGAAGAAAGGCTTCAGGTTTCATTAGTATTAGTATTACATGGTTTTTAACACTTCACTGCCCATTTCAATTTAGTCTGCATTCCAAATCGTTTGCTCATTCCTTTACTCTTTCACAAAAGTATTATACAGTATATGTTTTATTTTGGAATTTAGTTATTTATTTAATTTAATTATTCTGCACATATCTTCCCCTTGTTCTCAAATAAGGATTCTTGGTAGTTATTAGTGCTTAAAATATAAATTATAAAAATTTGGTACATTACAATCTATCAAAAATATCTACTATGTGTGAAAATTTTGGTTATACAATTGTATTCTGTAGCCTCCAAACTGATTGAAATTGAACTGGGATGACTTCTGGATCATTGAATCATGGTTTAAGCTTAACTTTGGTGATAGTGCTCATTTTTTAATAAAATGAAAGGTACTGATAAGGTAGTTAGTGTATAAATAGAATTGTTGCCAATCAAGAATATAAAGTTTCAATGTTAACTCCAAATGCAAACTTCCATCACAAAACTGCTAACCCAGAAAAAAAAGAAAAGGAAGTACTCATATAAAAGCCAAAGCAAATCTCATGTGGGATGAAAAGACCTTTCATAGCCTGAGGTTTGTCTCCTCTACTATAATAAATGACAAGAGTATATATGTAGTTATGTAGCAGATTGTAACAGGGCTTCTTGTATTCTGAGAACTGTATGTTAAAAACAATTTCAAGTTGTTTAGAGAAATTGTAAAAATAAGAGTGTGTGCCACTTCTCATCTGAAATTAGAAAAATGAAATCACAACCCAAACACTGAGAATATTAATCAACTCTTTACTTCCTGTAAATGTATGTTGAGAGTGGGAAAACTTAGCGGAGTGTTGACCAATGTTGACAGCTTTTCATCATGATTCAAAAACTAATTAAGTAGTACATGAAGGTACAAAGAGATAAGAGTAAAATTTTCTACAGTATAATCTTTTGCCATATATCATATATTTTCTGTCTCTGCATCTATTTCTTTCTGTGCATTTCTTTGCTGCACAACCATCACACAATCTTAGGAAGTGGTTACAAAATTAATCACTGTCACATGCGAAAGATCTAGCTAAAATCATTAAAAGACATTCTTTAACCAATTTTACATTTCTGATCATGGATTTTGGTACTCGTGGCACATCAGTATAGTCTCCTTTAATTTGCATCTAAATGCAAATAATTAACAAATGTATTTGTACAAACAAACCAAATTAAATAAACAGAACTACGCTACATTCTTGACTATAGTTTAGTAATATGGATTTGGGGATGAATATATATGTTTATTGTTGAAGAGCTTGTTTTTTAATTGTTTTATATGCTGCTAATTGTCCAGAGCTGCTACGGCAGATATATTTTCTCTTTATAAACAAGGAAGGCATTGAGGAGCAAGCTAGTTTCATAAAAACTGAACTATGGACATATTCTTGTGTCTTTGGGAAATAGAAACAGCATGGTTAAGTATGTAGGCTTATTTACGGATCACTTTTCATGAAATGCATTGAGCATTAAAGTTTTAAATATTAACATATCTTTTAAACAATTTAAAATTTAAAAAGCATAGTAAGTAATAAGAATAATTATGACATTTGACCTCCATAATTGTGTTCATGGAGTTCCCATATAGGGAACCTTTGGTTTTATTATTTATTGGACAAGAATTCTATGGCACTACCAAGAGAAGTGTCACATCATAAGAGATCAAACACAAATATTAATAAAGCTATGTATAACAGGTGGCTGTGTTTAATAAATAGATTTGTTGAGATACATTATATAATATGATTTGGACATATTCTGTAGACCTTTCTCTACAAATATAGAAACTATACCATCTCTTTTTAACAACCCTGTGAGTAGCGTCATAGCTCAGTGAGAAAGACTTCAATGTCACAAAGGAAAATGTTGTTTAATATGGAAAGTACTTGTGGTTCAGCTAATACATTTTAGGCCTGAAAACCAAGAAAGACATGTGGTGATTCTGCCAAGCAGATTTCTTTCCACAGCTATAGATAGAATCTTGCCAAACTGAAGCATTCTACTATTTACATCAGGCATATTCTTTAAGAACTATTAGGGAGGGACCATTATTTCCCTCTTCCTCTCACAAAAAACATCTGTCCTCTTATTCCTCCAGAATGTACCTCCCTTCCTCCTGGGAAAGGGGACTACAACACTCCATCACAATATGTTACACATGTTTTTATAAAAGTTCATGAAATATATAGCATCTGAAATTTGGATTTTTCTTTTGAAAGCAGGAAGCATTGATTTCAAACATCTTATGACTAACAATGGGCACCTGTATTGCAATATTTAAGTTTTACCAAGAAGCAATTGTGGCATATGTGCTCCAGTACTGCTGTTTAATAATAATACATTCAGCCATTGGCATGATTTTGCCCTGAAAAAAGGTTATTTTATATGAATATGGAACCATGTTGTCTTCTTATATGGGATACTAATTGGAATCAATATAAAATAAGGTAGTATGTTTAAATTAAATTCACAGTAGCGCAGCTTTGAATATTAAAATCAGTGTTATTATCAGAGATCAGAAATGCTACCTTAGGCAAAGGTTAGATTCCTTTACTGTATATAGGAAGAATTAAATCAAATTCAGTACACAACCAATAAAATGCAGAATCAGTTCTTTCTAAAAACACTTTCCCTCTCCTCCCGCTTCCCTTTCCCTCTTGCCTCTGCTCAAATTAGTTTGGGGAAGAGGTGGTCTTGACTTCTGCCAAACCTACTGTCAAAATAACAGATTGGTTTTCATAGAGATTGTCCATCACATTTAACCCAGCAGGGTGTTGTAGTTTCCAAGGCAGAAGCCAACTGGAACCAAAACTCAGCACAGAAAAAGAGCATGAAATTAAAGGTTTCAGGGCAGCAGTCTAACAGTCATCAATTTCCACAACCCTCTTATCACAGCAGGCTGTGAAGAATTTAGGCCGCAAAAGACATCTTGTTGGCAGGAAAAATGAGTCTTAGCAAGACTGCCAAGTTCATGTCAGGTTTGTAAGATGTTCAGTTATAAACAATACATTAGGTTGCAATTGATATGCTAACAACATTTTTGTGACCAGACCTGACAGTTTTGAACCTCTTTGGATTTTTCTTTACATTCTGAAGCTTTCCTATCAGATGGTTTTGCATAAACTTTGTTCTAAAAATAAAAAAATTGAATCATTCTACTATCTACATCAGCGGCTCCCAACCTTTTCTATACCCCGCACCCCTAGAACACTTCTGATATATTCTTGCACCCCTTACAAAAGTTGATAATAATGGCAACGAATTATGCATATATACTATAATTTTGAAAACCCAAGTTTTTGCACCCCCTGGAACATCATCTCACACACCTGGGGGGCAAGCATCCCCGGTTGGGAACCCCTGATCTACATCAAGCATATACTTTACTTAGAAAAAGGCAATCCTTTTTATTCATTCAACTTGTAATGAACAGATTTTTGGCACACACTTTGTTCCTCCTTGTTACAGAAAGCTGCCATAACCTTATGTTGCTTTAAAATATTGGGCTTCTTGTATATACTGTATATAGAAAAGCACAAGAGTAAATGTGGGGAAAAACACATTTAATAGATTAATGGATAATAGAGCATTAAACATCAACATAATCATAAGATGTATAGTCAAAGCTATGGTTTTCCCAGTAGTAATGTATGGTTGTTGGACCATAAGGAAGGCTGAGCACCAAAGAATTGATGCTTTTAAATTGTGATGCTGGTGAAGATTCTTGAGATTCCCTTGGACTGTAAGGAGATCAAATCAGTCAAAGGAAATTAGCCCTGACTGTTCTTTGGAAGGACAGATACTGAGACTGAAGCTCAAATACTTTGGTCACTTAATGAGAAGAGAGGACTTGTTGGAAAAGACCTTGATGTTGGAAAAAATTGAAAGCAAAAAAAGGGGATGGCAGAGGATGAGATGGTTAGATAGTGTCATTGACACAATGATCATGAATCTGGGCAAAGTCCAGGAGACGGTGGAGGGTAGGGGGGCCTGGCATGCTATAGTCCATGGAGTCCCAAAGAGTCAGACATGACTCAGTGATTGAACAACAAATCACAAGGAGATCACAGAATATCAAGATATTTTTCAAGATGTTCTTGAAATCAAGACATTCTTCAACAGCAATAGGAAAAGTCTCTTTGTTTCTTAATACAAACTAGTTTTGCAGTTCTACATACATGGAAAGCCATTTATCCTCCAAAAATCACAACCAGCCATGAAAATATATAGAAAATATGAAAATAGGTATGTGAGGAGGAGGTTCTCAAGAGGAAGACAATTATGTTAGAGGAAACATGAAGAAGTATTTTTATGGAAATTTCTTTAAAAGAATAATTTTAAAAGTAAATAGATATGGGCTAAGCCAAATTTAAGCTTGGAAAAATTAGATATACAAATAAGAGATTGGTTTGTCTCCAGCCCCCCTTCATTTTGAAATCAAGAAAATATTATGCTTTAGATCTCCTTGAAACTTCAAGCATTTATGCCTTTGAGTATGAAATTGGGACATGCATTTTTCTATGATACAATGCATACTTCTAATAGCTATTAATTAACCAATCTTAATAGTATGGATTTCTATATATTATGACCACATGGGGAGGGGAAGAGAAGAGAAGAGAAGAGAAGAGAAGAGAAGAGAAGAGAAGAGAAGAGAAGAGAAGAGAAGAGAAGAGAAGAGAAGAGAAGAGAAGAGAAGAGAAGAGAAGGAGAAGGAGAAGAGGGTTGTTTTATTTTTCTGGGTAATCTACATCTAATTTCTGAACTGCTGCAACAACTGATTCAGACAGAAAGTGTAGGTATTCTGCTTGGGAAGATGTTGAAAGTAAGCATCACTTGATATTCCAAACGGGAATTGGGACTACTCAATAACCAAAAGAGATATGCTTGATTTGGAAAGCATCATTTTCTTAGAATAAGTCAAGACTACTCACACAGCCTTGGCAGCTCGATGCTTCATTGTAGTTATTTGTTTTTCTATCAAATGAAACAGAAAAACATCAACCATGCCACGTCAGTTAAAAAACAAAACAAATTCCATGAATATCAAGGTCCTTTATTCCAAACAGGTTGGAACACATTATATTCACTTTTTAACTCCAAGAATCTGGGCTAGCTTAGAAGCTGGCTAACTGTTCTATATGTGTTCAACTGACCATAGCCTTAAAGGGATTTTCTGATAGATGGAGATTAGTGGAGCATAGAATCTCCATCTATATATATATCTGTGTGCATGCATGTGTGTATTTCCCCTTCTGCTTTTGCCAGCTAGCTAGAAGGGAAAGAAATGGCTAGAGTCATTGGTGTCATTCTAGACATTTCTCTAGGCTAACAACAATGTTAACATCAAAACTGAAGATTTCTCACTGTTTTATATTTTAGTATTATTTTATTTCTCATTTAAAGCAAGGGTTTCTAAACTTTTTGCCATCACACCTCTCCTTAGTGCGATCTTAATGTACACATCTCCTGATAGCCAAATCTGGCCCTAGACTCATGTCCCAGTATGCATCGATCCCAATGAAGCAAATGCAAGGCAGGAAGAGCATTTTAGTACAATTTATTCAGAATGCTCTGATAAAAAGGGATCCTCTTATTCAAAGAGGAGAACCCTGGGCCTCCGCTTACATTCTCTTTCATAGTTAATACATCAAAGGAAAATACAAAATCAAAGTTGATTAGACAGTTCAAACGTTTCCTCTCCTTTGCATAAAAAATCAGCTACATGAAGTTAAACATGTTACATATTTGCATCCTATAATACCACATATGTTCATTTAAATGAACTTCATGGAGTCTGTTGGCATATAATTTAGAATGCTAATGAAGAAAAAATGTCATAAGATTACTTGGCATCCCCGAAGAGACAAACCAGATGTCAATCAACACTAAAGAGTTCTCTAGCTTATCAGAAGACAAACTAAAATACAAACACACTCCTATTCTATCCAGATCTGGAGACCAAAGATAGTTTATCTTGCAGTTTGGCAATGTTATACAGTATTAATCAATCCATCTGAAGTAAAGTAAAAAAGTTTCTACATTCCAATCTGCAATGTTTTGATAAACCATTAACATCATTAGAAAAAAATATATTAAAATATAAAATATAAGAAAACCAATGTTATTTCTCAAGTGCAACAATATTATAAAGTCCATGTTGTTGATACTACAAAGTCCATGCTGTGTTGCCTTCACCCTAAAAGTCCAAATGCCAAAATAAACTCAAATGAACCATGAAAACAATACAATGAATCTTGGGAGAGATGAATTTATTGTAACAATGTTCTCCACACCTCCCTGGACCTCGTCTGCACTTCCTTAATGAAGGTCTACGGAGATTCTCAGTCATCCAGGTCAGAGCTGAAGAAGCTTCTTGGATGAGAAGCGAAAAGTTGTCAAAGAAAAACAAGAAAGTCCAGCTGCCTCTTGAAAAAGCACCTTTTGGGTTCCTCAATGAAGGTACACTGCACATTTGAGAATATAAAGTATACATTAAAGAAAAGCCATTCAAAGTGCTGTTTGATAGCAATATCATGGAATTATCTCATCCCTTTTTGGGTTTTTTTCTTTCAATATTTTTTTGCTGAGACATAGGCAAAAGTACAACAAAAGAGAATAAAAAAAGATGACATACAATTGCTTCATAGACAAATCTAAGGATCTTCTTGCCCTTCTCCAATATGGTATATCTTCCTCACTTTCAATACTATTTCTCCTTTAGTTTGACCATCAAAGAACTGACTTCCTGAAATGGCATCATTCTATTATCTCTCCTTTTCAGTAGTGCTTTTATGCATGTTTTAGGAGCTCTTATCACTCTTTTCCAAAAAAAATGTTCTATATACAGTACCTGTAAACATTGGGATGTCCCTGTTTAGAGAAAGACTCCATTCTTATATGGAGTCACTATATCATTATTGCTGAATTTAGATTAATTTATATAATTATGAAATATAAGGAACCCATGCTATATAGCTGCATAATAATGCCAAAACCTAAACCATTTTAAATCTTCTTTGATCCAGAACTCTGTGTAATCAGTAAATTGATGAGAGGCTGACGAGCTTGCCCCTTTCATATTTAAGGAGAGAGAAATATTTCAAATATGCAAATACAGTTTCTATTCTGTATAATGAATTTCCCACTTTCACAGTAAAATTAGGGAACTCTTCTGTATAATAAAACTCTTCTGTATAATGAGCTTTCCACTTTCATTAGAAAACTCTTGTGTGGACATATTATTCTTGACAAGAGTCCTGCCGATTAGGATTAACCAGTTCTATACCATTTCTAGTCTTCCAATGGCTTTTTCAAGCTGGGGCATGAACCCATGGCTATATTAGGAGGTTTCATAATACAGCCATTTATATATGTGTTCAATTATTTGGCCACCCATCTTACATACATGACTCTGGGTGATGCACAAATATATATACTGTATGTATGTATGTATGTATGTATGTATGTATGTATGTGTATGTGTGCAGGTGTACATGTACATGTACATGTACATGTATATATGCAGCTGGAGAATCAGAAATAGCCCTCCACATATCCAGGAAATGGGCTGTCACACACCCAGGGCAAAGCAAGGCAAGCAGGGTGGGGTAAGCTAATCTCAGGAGAGATGATATTCCAGTGGGAAGATGCCCTGCCAGCCAACAGACCTTAACCAATGATGCCAGCCATTTGGTTAAGGAAACCAAAATTATGAATGCTAATACTATTTTTATTATAAGATTATAGTAACAGAATCTAGCAAGTCTGAATACACTTCCCTTCTCCCTCCTTTTTTCTTCAAGAGAATTAGGGAAAGTCAAGACTGAGACACTTTCTCAAATTATATTTCTGCCTCAAACTCACATTTTTTTAACCTGATTGTTGTTTTAGTTGTACCTCTTCCTGTTTCTCAAGGTTATTCCTACTGCCCATTACAGATGGTACCCACAATAAGCCATTCCTGCTGGGTGAGATAGGATGGGTAGAAACAAAGAGACAATCCTGTAAGTAGCCCAACCATATATAGTTAAAGGTGACTACTAGCACCTTGAATTGCAACCAGTAGCAAACTGGTAACCAGCGCATCTCATGGAACAGTAGAGTTACATGTACAGAATAACCAGTGTCATTAAGTGCCCATACCACCACATTCTGTACCAGCTGAAGCTTCTAAATGTTTTTCAAGGGCAACCTCATGTAGGTATAATGCCATTAGATGGCTATCCACAGTTGAAATAAGGCTATAAAATATTAAGGTTTTGCTGCCCTTACTGCCATGAGGTAAGCCCCACTTTTTTTTTTTTTAGCATATGGCATTACATAGCCAGGGAACTCTACAATGCTTTTTACCACAAAGTAATTCTGGCAGCCTAAGATTGCTAGTTCAAATTGTTCACACATGTGCACTATCCTTGGTACATCACAGGAGGCGAACTAGCTTTGCACCAGCTGGCTAGCTGCATTCAAAAAATGTCAAGTCATCCAAGCTTTCTTCTGCCAACCTTGCCTCACATTCCAGGCAGGTCCAGCTCCCACTTCCTCACAGAACACTGCTAGCTTTTCCCACTGGAGTGGTACCTATTTATCTACTTGCGTTTTTACATGCTTTCCAACTGCTAAATGGGCAGGAGCTAGGGCAAATGACAGGAGCTCATTCCTCCATGCAGTGCCATGGGCTGGAACCATTCGAGTGCTGACCATCTCTGGCCGACAAATCCAGAGTCTTTAAGCTGCTGCACCACTGCACACCCTGTGGTAAACCCTGCTCTAATTGTGGCTCTAATTCATGTTTGATTAGAGTCCTTGATTAGATTAGACTCCTTGTTATGTACCAGTGGCACTCTAGGCCCCTCTTCTCCTGCTTCATCTCCTTTAGCTCCTCTGTAAACCAGGTGGAAATCTGGGATCCCTGAGAGAGGAGAGGTCACTTGGGCACAATCCAATTCAATCCACAGCCCCAGCTACACTCTCATTCTATCATGATGTTAGTAGTTTTACAATATGTCATATCTTTTACTAATGATTCCAAATATTTTTACTAAAGATAATATTGCAGCTAGGCATTGTTGAGACCCTAGAAAGAGTACAGAGAAGAGCAACAAAGATGATTAGGGGACTGGAGGCTAAAACATATAAGGAACGGTTGCTGGAATTGGGTATGTCTAGTTTAATGAAGAGAAGGACGAGGGGGGACATGATAGCAGTGTTCCAATATCTCAGGGGCTGCCACAAAGAAGAGGGAGTCAAGCTATTTTCCAAAGCGCCTGAGGGCAGGACAAGAAGCAACAGATGGAAACTAATCAAGGAGAGAAGCAACCTAGAACTAAGGAGAAACTTCCTGACAGTTAGAACAATTAACCAGTGAAACAACCTGCCTCCAGGGGCGGTGAGTGCTCCAACACTGGAAGTTTTTAAGAAGAGACTGGACAGCCATTTGTCCGAAATGGTATAGGGTTTCCTGCCTGAGCAGGGGGTTGGACTTGATGACCTCCAAGGTCCCTTCCAACTTTATTATTATTATTATTATTATTATTATTATTATTATTATTATTATTATTATTATTATTATTATTATTATTATTATTATTATTATTATTATTATTATTATTATTATTATTATTATTATTAAACTGCATGCTGGCTTCACCTTTCGCTACATCCCCACTGTTTCTTTCCAAATGTGTCCATGCCAGCCTAAGGAATAAGCAAAAATAAATTGTTAAATTTGTTTACTCCCACTCTGTAATTTTCCTGCCTTATTTTTGTTCAATTCTGTTTCTCAATCAGGTGGTTTTTTAAAAAAATAAATAAATAAATAAATTGAAAAATAGCAAGGGTAAAGACACTTTCTACCAACTGTATACATTTTGGTTGGAATTTTTCTCTAATATAAAACATTTTATATTTGTTCTCAAATACGATGCATTTTAATACATTATTTGAGTTGTGAAAAAAATGGATGTTGATGTATACAGGCAGTCATCAGCTTACAACAGCAATTGGAACCAGAATTACCGTTACTTGAGTGATGCAGTCATAAAGCATGACATCACATGACCACGTTGCTTAGCAATTGTAATTCTGGCAGTCCTGGTTGCTGTTGTTAAGGCATGTGAAGAGGCAAGGTACGTGATAATGCACGTGAAGATTACGTGACTGGTTAAGTGAGGGCCGCGACTTCCAAGTTCCCGCTGGCTTCCTCATCGACTTTGTTTGTGGGAAGCCAGCAGGAAACATCAGAAATCACAACCGCATGACTACAGGTCCCTTTGACATCATAATTGCAAGCTGGTTGCCAAGTACCCAAATTATAGTCATGTGACTACAGCGACATTGCGACAGCCAAAACTCTGAAAATCATTCATAAGTACCATTTGTTCAGCACCATCAAAATTTTGAACACTGAACAAATGGTCATAATTTGAAGATTACCTGTAACTGAGTATCAATTTCTGTATAACTTTAGAAAGTTTCTAAACCAAGTGGTCTGAATTCCTATTTTCCGACAGTCAAGAGTCTCCTAGAAAGTTTTGCTTACTTTGAACCATATCGCCCATATGAATGTTCCTTGTGGATCCATTTTCTTTCAGCCATCTATAATTCAATGTTACCTGACCACTAGATCATTTATGAATATACCAGTTTCAGCAAAGTTGCTCACCATTTACAGTTTCCATTTACAAAATTGTATCTTCCTAATGCATTCATAAGGGAGTTTTAAGGAAAGCAGATGATTGTATAGACTAGATAAACTTTCCTCACATTTACATGAAACTGTGTGCTGCTAATCCTTGATTTAGAAGTTAGTATGTCAATATACATTGCACTGCCCTCATGCCCAAACCCTATTGTGCTCAGAAACAAAGTGGAAGATGGGTGTGTTTTTCCTTTTTTATTCTTTTTAGTTAAGGACATTTAAATCAATATTATGTATTTTTATCAGCATGTACAAAAGGCATTATTTTGGTCCAGTTTTATTTATATCCAACAAACCAAACATGCCACCAAACTATTCTCAAAAAAAAGTTGAGCTTTCTATGTCTTTCAGAATTTCTCTATGATATACACAGAGTGAATATATACATACTATAGCTTTGCACAATAATTCAGTTGCATTGTACAAAACCATGGCAGAATAATCTATCAGGATCAATAACATGCCTAATATTAGTGCATTGTTGAGAGTTTCAAATTTTATCATGCATGCAAATGTTACACAGCTCATGAAAGTTAAAATTATTGGGTCAATTAACTGGTACAAGAACTATTAGGCAATTTTACATTCAGAACTAAATTTTTGACTATATATTATTCAGAAGCAAAAGGTGAAGTGATTTTCTGTATACAAAAAGTTGACTTCTGCAGTCTTATAGCACTGCTCTTATATGTTACCCCTCCCCAAATCTGAAACACTGGTTAGCAAGAACGATTTGACAGGAACATGCCTAAAAATCAGCAAATGCAGATGACAAGTAGCTATGTTTAATTCTGATTTAATTCTGGTTGAAATTTCAAATTTAAAGCCTATTTAGATGGAGAGAAGAGATATGTGGTGGGAAGAAGAGAACGAGATCACAATCATTGTAACATTAAAAACTGAAAATTGTTTCTTTCTCTGTTTTTTTCCTTAGGTTTTTAGTGACTGACATTTTGAAAGTATAACAAAAGAAGTGATTTTGTATTAAATAGACAAGCACAGATAGATTTAGTAGCCTGTTGTGAAACTCATACAGCACATTTTTAAAATGCACCACACAGGATTTCTTTTGGTATTTCAATGAATAATTCATGAAATATGTTGATGAATTAATGTTCTAGTTTGGTACCAAATATTCAAGAATTAGAATGATGGGACATATAAGAAACTGCTTAGATACTGTAACATATTACTTGACTCTTTATGTTCCTTTTTAAAATGAAAATTTGGAGCCTAATTTATACTTAAACTCCATGCCACTTCTAAATTGACATTTATATATTAAGAAACACAGCATTATTATCTGAGTAGATGGGTTCATCATGTAGTTTTCTAGGCAACAACGAAAAAAATGTTTCCATTACCTTCTTCTAGGATATTTTTCCATCTTCTTCATCTACCTCAGCACTAGGATTTCCTAGTGATCCAAACCTGATTTGATTTTTATATATCAATCTAGGTTGGTCAGAGGTTAAATTCCAATTATTTTCAGTCTTCAATAAAAAGGGTGCATGTATTCTACAATAAAATTATGAGGAACATTAAAGGAGTAAGATTGAAACCTGAAATGGATATTAAATTGGTTAGCAAAACCTATTAAGCTTATGCAATGCTGAAGAGTGTTCAAGGACATATATGTAGCACTAGCCAGCAAATCCTTAAGCAAAACACCACTTTTGCATTGGCAGAAGAAAATCATGTGATCCTAAGAAAAGTTGCAGCTGCTTTAAGAATTGCCTAAAGGTACCATGTGAAAGTTCATGTGTGCTCCAAACCACGTTTATTCCTTATAATCAGAAACCCTATGCTGCCTTAATTCAATTTTACTTTGAATGAGTTTAGTTTTTTTTAAAAGTGGGGTCTAAGGAACCCTTGGAGGTCCTCCAGGAATCCATGAAATAAAAATTGCTTGGGATGGGAAGGGAAGGGAGATCGTCTTCTATTGGTTTCTTATGATTTTTCAATTGTTGTTTGTAACTTATGATTAATGATTGTATCTATGACTTATGAGCTATGACCTATTACTGTCAGATTTGGCCACTTAAGAATTCTATTCAATTCTTTTTTATTTTATTTCCAATGCTCAGAGCTGCCAACTTCTCACAACGAAACAAAATGGGAAAACCAACAGGAAGTCAGAAACCACTCCCACTCTCACCCCCACCCAGCAGCAGCTACTTACCTCCCTGCTCGGAAGGGAAGGGAGATCTTTTCCTATTGGTTTCCTATGATTTATCAATTGTTTGTAACTTATGATTAATGATTGTAACTATGATTTATGACCTATGTCCTATTACTATCACTTGGTCAATAAAGAAATTCTATTCTATTCTATTCTATTCTTTCCAATGCTCAGAGCTGCCAGCTTCCCACAACAGAATGGGAAAACCAACAGGAAGTCAGAAGCTGCTCCCACTCCCACTGATATTATTATTATTATTATTATTATTATTATTATTATTATTATTATTATTATTATTATTATTATTATTATTATTATTATTATTATTATTATTATTATTATTATTATTATTATTATTATTATTATCCACCCGTGGTCATTCTGTTTAGGTAAGAAAATTTCTCTGAAACAATGAACAATGAACCAAGAGATCACATCTTGTCTAGTAATTTTTAAAAGTTCTGAGAACAAAAAAATTAAGAAACACTGGTTTAAAAGGTTAGGATTAGGTGAATTGATATTAAGGTATTGAAGGATGCTGCTCATGGTTTGGCTAAGCCTTTATGCTCTTTTTTTCAGAAATTATGGGAGTGAATGAAGTGGCAGATTATGGGAGAAATACAGGTACCATTCTGATCTTCAGAAAGGAAGAAAAGGAAAAGTTAAGAAACTACACACCTGTCAATCTGACATCAACATCTTAAAAGATTCTAGAGCATAGCATAAAGTGATCAAAATGAAAGCACCTTAAATGCAGCAACCACCCTAAGTGAGCAGGGATTTTCCAAGATCTGTCAGATTAACTTCATTTTTTCATTAGGAAATTTTCTTATTAGAAGGTGGGAGTTCTACAGTTATATCTTAAGTTCTGCAAAGTATTTGCCAGAATACTCTGTGACATCTGATTAGCACGCTAGACAAGTATGAGCTGAGTCTCATGGAAATTAAATATATGGCTCAAACATTGTATTCAAAAATAGTCATTGGAGGGAAATATTTAGTGAATTGCTATAAAGTTGCAGCCAACAGGTTTATTAATTACTTTGAGATGATAAAAAAATGGAATGATTTTAATAGATTGAAAGGGTTGTTAAAAAAGCAAAATAAAATTAAACAGTGACAAATACAAAGTTTTTCGCTTAGGAAATGGATATCAAATGTATCTATAGAAGTAGAACGAGAGATAGCTGGTAATAATAGTGAAAATGTTATTGGAAAAATAGTTAATTGCAAATGGAGTATGAGTATGAGTATGAGTATGACTACAACAAATTTTGCAGATTCAACTGAAGTACCTTTAGGGCATTTTAGGAGACACAGAAGAGTGTTACTTAGCTAATTAGGAAAGGAGGATAGGCAATCAAAGGCAAGGGATGGCTCCCTCCCCCACCCAGCAGCAGACAATTAACAGCCTGCTGGGAAGGGAAGGGAGGGAAGGGAAGGGCAATGGAGAAGAAGGAGCAATAGCACAACAACAGGAGTTTCAGAAGACGGCAGTAGCTGACGTTGCCTTAGAAAAAGATCAGAAAGATGAATGGGGATAAATAAGGACCAGAGACAGTCCTAAGGCAGCTACAGAGAAGATCAGGGGATAGTGAGGGCAAACAGCAGATTTGAGGATGGACTTTGGAAGAAAAGGAGATCAGAGTATTAAGGGGACTAGAAGATGAGATCATGGAGGCCAAAGGAATCATGAAAGGAAGCAGATAAGATGCGGGGGCGGGGGCGGGGGGGAAAGCCAGATCAAGCAAACGAACATAAAAATATCCAAGAGCAAGAGAGACGAGAGGATCAAAAAGAACAAATGGACAAAAGAGGAATGACTGACCCCCAAAAAGTGTTTTCCCCATCTCCTTTCAGTTGTAATGGTATGTGAGAATGGCCTTTTGCGATAGACCAAAGAGACCTAGTTAAGGGAATGGTCAGATAAAAGGCAGATTCCTTCGCAGCAGGAATGTGAGCAGGGCAAACGGCTCAGAAGGCCACTAGTTTCATGAGCTGCAAAGGAGATGAGGAGAAATGTACTTTGAGTCTTTGTGTAATTTTACATGAAAAAGTATAATTTGCTCATCTGACCTTGTTTCCAATCTGGTCTATCTCACAAGCTTGATAGCAAGTGAAGGCGAAGAGCAAGGAATTTATCAGCGAATAGCAAAAGAATAAGGGCTAATTTGCTATAGTCTCCATTTAGTTCCTAGAAGTTTGCGTGGTCTGGCAGTGACCTCTGTACTGAGAAAAAATTGCAGTCAGTGAATAAGAGTTATTTTCATTCTGGAAATTATGCTAAAGTTTTTAATTTGTTTTATCCATTTGTTTTATGAAGACCTGTTTGAAAAGTGCTAGTAGTAAATTTTAGTTCTATTTACAATCATGTTGATCATTCTATTATTTTTTAATTAGATTGCCAAGGGAAGAGTTGGAAACTGAATCATTTAGACCCTTAGGCACCATATTAACATGGGTATTATTTAAAGAAAAAGTGCATAGGGATTGGAAAAAGTCCAGCAGGATGCTTGCATAAACTGGTTAAGAAACCCAGGAGTCTCTGTTTAATATGCTAGAAGTATAATTTCTAAAATATGAAAATAACCATTTTATTTATTCTGTGTTAATTAGACCCCACCTCCAGTATTGATTCATATTCTAAGCATTACTCTTTAAGAAGCTTTCATACAAACAGGATAAAGTTCATAGAAGGACATAGGAATCAAAGAACAGAAAATAGTATTTAAAAAACTTAGAATTGTAGCCTTGAAATGAAGAAACTGAAGAGGGATATGAAGCACTATTCAGAATAATGAAAGGATGTCATTCAGAAGACTTAGTGGCATGCATTGTGACTCAATGACACAAAGCCTATAACATGCATTTTCAAATGACATTGGAACATAATTATGAAAAGCTGGGTTTTCTACTGTGATACATATTCTGCCATTTTTTCATTATTGAAGTTGTACTATATACTAATGCAGAGGACGCCAAAATCTGCATGTTATTGTTCTTAATGGTAAAAAACAGAGTTTAAACTGAAAGATGCCAAATCCTAGTTGAATGTTCTAAGAAAGCTTCTGAATAGTACACCTGGATGCTACTCTATTGCATATGCTTTAATTGGCTATCTGCAAAGAGTAGGTTGGAATTGCTGACTTAAATAGTTCCTTTTTAATGTATGATCCTATGATTCTCCAAAATGAATCATACCGTGAAACCAGAATGACTAATATTCTAGTTTCAAGATTTTTTTTCTTTCAACCTATACATTTGGTGGAATTTACTTCTCAGTCTCTGTAGGTTTATAAAGTTTGTCTGCAATGTCATATACTGTACCTCAGACATGTCAAACTCGCGACGTCACGTGCCGTTGTGCAACGTATCGGGACGGTTTTGCCATTGCCGGCAATGGGGTGGGCGCGGCTTCCGGATGACACGTCCGGCCTGCGGGCCGGCAGTTTGACACCCCTGCTGTACCTGAAACTAAACTTAACTGAGAACACAAGGACTTATTTCTAAGTAACACCAGCCTATATTTGTGCAATTCCCAAATATATCATAAAATGCCAGTCTAATGGGCCTGCACTTTGGCTCTTAAATATGCAAAAGACTGTGAGATGGACCTTTGAATTCTCAGAAGTCCCAGAATCTAGAACATTCAAGTTGCCCAATAAATATCTTCTGTACCAAGGCTCCTTGTAAATTCTGTTAGGGTGTATATGTCTTTCCTGTCCTATTGTTATTGAGCTACAATTATAACAGCTACATTAAACTACTTTAAACATATAACCGATTCTTTAAAATGTAGTAAAGTGCTGTCAGTCTCCTTGCTAAAGTAGGTTATAGTTACATTTGAAAATATTATATTTATGTGTGTGTGTGTGTGTGTGTGTATGTGTGTGTGTGTGTGTGTGTGTAAAACATATACATATACATATATGAATAACTCATAATGAATTGTCCAAACCTTGCACACGTGACACTTAAAATCAAGAATGTGACTTACATTTTGTTTTTGTTTTTCTTTAATATTTTTGTACTGAAATACTTTGAAATTTGCATGAAGTAAAAGGTTAGTTTTATAGTAAGATTATAAATTCAAAATCTTGTCTAGATTCTAAACAATTCTGGACAAAGTGAGAGGTATTTTTAGCTTCACTCTTTTTAGCTTTTTAGTTTCACTCCTGAAAATGCTCTGTCAGTATTGGAATGAGGGTTAAAGTATAGATAGCAGCAACACAACACAAATGTCATTCTAGTCACCTAAACTGGCAATTATCCAAAATCATCTACATGGTTACAATTTATAGGAAACTTTGTCTGTTAGCTGGTGGGATTTTTACTGTTTCTTATTTTTAATACTTTTTATTTAATGGAGTCTTAAAACTGAACATTTTTTGATAATAGAAGAATCAGACATATTCAGTTGGAATTAGGTTGATTTTACCATTCCTAGCTATCCAAATATTACTAATTAAGAAAGTCTCACCTGATTCCAAATGAAAAGTATTATGATTCTCAATTAAAATAGAAGAAAAAGACGTGGCTCCTCACTCACTGAGGATGAAATAGGTCCTGGGAAAATTAAGGTTGGAGAATTGCAATATCCAGTCACTCATGAAGGAAACCAATTCTATCCTTTGTATTTTATTGTGGCTTTCATCTGAAACAAGAAAAAGAATGTGTTTTTATAATATTTTATAAAATATTATTTTATAATAATAATCAATCAGGAATAATTACAAAGAGATACAAATACATTAGCATTGCCTCCTGCTAGCAGTGAAGTGAAAAATTGCTACTAAAGAAAGAGTGTGCAAAAATACGAAGCATGTATGTGACTAGAACACTAGTGAACTTGAAATATACAACAGAGTAAGACTTCAAGGAAACTTTTTTAAGCAATTTTTCTTTTGTTTTCACACAGAAAGCAGTTGGTAAATAAGAAACAACCAATACGTCTTTTAGCAGAAAACTGTATTTCCACTGGACAATTCTTGTACAACAGAGGACTGCTTAATTTAAGTCTTTGCCTCTGTTGTAAAAGGTAACTTTTAAGGAAAAAAAATTAAACAATTCAGTTTATGCTGCACACCCTCCCTTTATATCTTGAGGCAGTTGGCTAAATCAGCTGTTATTCAGAGACCCTTTGGGGCTCTCCAATTGTTATTTAGGGAATGCTGGCTGCGGTCCCAGTTTTATTTATTTTTATCATTTTACTGCTCATCCTGATTTGATTAACCCTGTTGTTTCTTATTGCTTCCAAACATTATTTTTACTTCCACTTTTAATTCAGATTGCAAGCTGACTAATAAAGAAATGGCAAGGGGAATAGCCAACAAATCTGTTTAGCGGAAAGTACATGTAGAAGTAGATTAAATTAGGCAAACGTGCAAGTTGCTAATTTCTGAGGGAAAAAAGCACATCCGGAGGCAAAACAGATTGAATCAGGACTGGTGGAAGATTCAAGAAGAGAGGACATAAGTATTTTTTTTAAGTTATTCGCACAATGTATATGTTATGTAGGCCAAAAAATGTAACAGAAAAATGGAGCACATTATAATTATTCACTGGTGCAATGGTGACATCCTCAGCCAAAGTGTCATGCTCCTCGTTAATTATGTTGTCACTGGAACTTGTATCAATGTATTTATAGCTAAGTATTTTACAGTTACTGTACTTATAAATTATTCATTATTCTCAGAATGTATTGTTCTTTGATTCCACAGACTACTCTAATAATATTGAAGCATTGGATGAATTCTAGACTTTATCAGATTTCAGTCATTTGGCAACATGATAAAGCTGTTGACTTTTTAAACAACAAATGCTCAAACAGTCAACAATGGACAGACTTACTCTTGATTTCTTCCTCCAAATTTATTGTCAAGTCTGCATAACCTTTTAGAAATGACCACAAAATGACAAGCAGACTAGGAAGCTGTACTTTAATGAAGAAATACAGAAGGTAAAAAGAGTTTGCTGGATCAGGATAGGACCAAACTTGATCCAGCATTTGTTTCGCATAGTAACCTAAAAAAACACCTCTCAAGCAGAAGACAGACATGTCTCTTTCCCACCATTGTTCCATGAAACTGGTTATTTGGAAGCATGCTGGTGGTGGAATGTTGCTGAAACTTTCATTTATTCGCCCATTCTTATACAATCTCATTTTCTCTGTCTCTTCTTTTACTTGTGGCTGTTAAAAGACAAATTGTTTTTGTCAAATGTCTGAGCTGATTATCTGCTTTTAGAATGAAGCTGCAGGAAATTAGATGGAAGACTGCATGTTCTCCTAGGCCTACAATTTGCTTGCTCCCATGTTGCACAATAAATATATTATCAGCTTTCCGTATGTAAATATCACCCACAACTTCCCAAGGCTAAGTTATTGCCATGGTCATGGATTGAGTAACTCTGTAATGCTTGCAAAAGTCTTTCATTACTGTTTATTTTTAATCTGACATATGTAGAAATTGTCTCCAAAGAAAAGAATGACTCAGATACAGCCAAGAAAAGAGCCAAAAAATTGTTCACAGGAATGATGAATAGAACTTTAAATCACCTGTTTAAACCAGCTTGAATAGAATAGTATAAGGCAGAAGAGATGGGCTGAAGATAAATTTGTCAAAAACCCCTCACCCCAACCTGTGAAATAACCAACCATTGGTCATTTTGTTAAATAATGAGCTATGAATTTATAGAAAAAAATGTAGACAGAAGTGCCACAAGGTATCCTGATATCATAAGATATTCCATATATCTGTTCAACCACCTTCATGCTTTTCTCATAAAACTTCAGATTTATGGCTTTCTCTTTTGACCCAGAGGAATCTTACCTGATTCCCTGGTTTCCTGTAGAAAGAGCTTGATAACCTATAGAAAGAAACTTAGAAAATGTTCTTTGTATTGCTTTACTGCAGTGCATAAATTCAGAGATATGCAAAGTAGTCTTCAGGATACCCATAAATCCTGACATCTAATTTTATTCTGTTAAAATCAATTTATCAGCTGTAAAGGTATCTGTTGTCAAATCAGTAAGATATATTGATCTACGAAAATATAATGCTGAATTCATATATCTATACAACATGTCTGTTTTGTACATATGCAGATTCAGTGTACACTTAGCTCATTTGTATATTTTTTTAAAAAAACAACTCATTGTGTTATTTATCTAATTAGCCAAATTGTCTCTTTTCTACTATGGGTTTAGAAAGCAGCTTAAAATTGGTAATAAAACAATCTTTAAAACTAGCCCCCTAGTTAGTCTTCTCCCACTCCTCCATCTCTGTAAAACAGGAATTACTATCCTATCTCATGGCAAGATAAGCATAAGCAAATAATAGACTAGAAGACGCTTTCCAATTGCAAGGCCTAAGCTTGTTGCCCTATACCTGACATCTCTAGCATATAGACCAAAATCATATATTAACGTATGTTTTCTTTGAATAACATGATTGCTCAAGCCTAATTTTCCTCAGAGGAAGTTCCAATAGAAGAAAATAAATGTAGCTCAGGGTTGAACCAAGGAGTCCTTGGTGCTCTTGGAGCTTGGTTGTTCTTCTTGAAGCAGAAAACAATATCTTAATCAGGAAACTACCAAGAAGAAAACCACATACCTCACCAAAATTGGCATCTAGCTTGCAGCAGGCTACTGTATATAAACAGGGAGCAAATCCCACACTCACTGGCATTGATGATGTTACCTAGGTGGGTAAAAAACATCTGCAATCAATCAACCGAACTCAGAGAGCACCAAGAACTCTACCTCAGAGGAAGCTTTAAGGATGATAGCATTAAGCCTATTTTTCTCTTCTCTGACAGGAAGGATATCCAAGCTCTTTATTCTCTACAGATCCTGAAATTCCAATCCCCAAATCTGTAACTTCTGAATACAAAGCAGCATAGTTGCTTGATAGTGAGATGGGCAGCATTTAAATAAATAAATAAATAAACAAATAAACAAATAAATAAATAAACAAATAAACAAATAAATAAATTTGGACAACTAGGACAAGAAGAAGAAAAATGAAGACTGCAAGAATACTACCTTTCAAATATGTCACCTTCATGTAAGAGTCTCCTAATATAAGACAGAGCCAGAGAGTCACATTAAAGTGCCTTTCTTCAATATGTGAGCTGGCAGTAATCTATACTGCATAAATTGCACTGTCCTCAGTGATGATCCCAATTCTGCTTCAGTTAAGACCTGTGACTGGCACTGTCCTTTGTGTTTTAATGTGAGAAGAAAAGGAATGGATTTCACTAGCTTCATTTCCCTGTATACCATTTATCATATACCAACAGTCATCAGTTGCCTTCTGTAAAATGTGGGGAAGGATGGTATGTATAAGTGGACGCTTAGAACAGCTGGTTTTGCTACCTGTCAAACTGTCTGGCTAACAGGTGGCAGGCACAGAAGTGTACTGCATCTGTGATCTGTCAGTTGGGCTATTGGATTAGTCCTTGTCTAAATGAGTAATAAACAAAGGTCAAAGGCTGACAGGTAATGGAGATAGAGGACAGACAATGAGTGAAGCAGGGGACAACAAGGAATCTTCAACTAGTGTTTCAATGGAATGGCAGTATTGGCCACAAGCAGTCTTGCTGGCAGTCTCCAGAAGTAGTCTGTGGTCAATGTGCAAGTAATATGAGGGGTATTGGGGTGCAAAACACCTCCAACAACCCCCATATTAAAAAGTGCAACTACATAAAATCTCTAGTTAAAGGGGTATCCCACACACTGGTGATAGAAATAGTAACACACAGCTAGCAGAACCCAGCTCTCCTTCCTGGTTTAAACTGATCATAAGAAGCAAAGCCCAATTCTCTCTCAAGAGTCCTAGTGCTGGGTTTTGTGGTCTAGTGATCCGTGAAAATAGTTCCCACATATAAGAGTCTGTGTTAATAAAGTACTTGGAAATAATCATTCAGGTATTGTGTGCAGACATCTCTATGGAAGCCCAGAGTCCAGGCTTTCCTGCACTCCAAACCAAAATTGCCACTGAGGGCAATGTTAGCAACTAGCACAAAGGCAGCAACTTGAATTGGCCATTGGGGCTGAATAAACCCCAGGTGCAGGACACATCATCAGTGATCACCTCATCTGTGAAACATGCTAGATTGTGCTAATGGCAATCTCCTTCCTGTTCCTGGAGTATGCCTGCATCGTAATTAAGGAGATGCGAGAATATGCCCATCAGAGAATGTCACTATGTTCAAAGCCAAGTTGGAGCCAAGTTAGTCACCTGAACCTTTTGGCTACATTTGTTGCCTCTCCCTTAGACTGATGGTCTTCTGAATCCCTGATTGTTCTTAACGTGACATCATTACTACAATCATCTTAGATTTTTCTATTTCAGGTTGTGGAGTCTTTAATTTTAAAAAAATGGTTTGCTAACTAAAGAGTTACCAATGAAAACCAGAGTTTTACATATTGTGGAAAAAATGGCATGCCTTCTGAAATTGATTTGGATTTCTCAGATAAATGAGGACAGGCTTGCATGTAGATTGTTACAATGCAATTAAATTTTCTGAAGTTAAAACCTGGTGGCAAGCACCTTTCATTTCTCAGACAAAAATTCATTTTTTTCTCTTTCCCCTCTATTGTCATTTTGTCACACAAGGTATAACTGCAAAAGCCTGGAGGAAAAAGGCTTGTATACATATAATCCTATGCACAATTCACAAAGCTCATTGCTCCCAACTCAGGGTTACACTATTTCCTGGCAAAGACATCTGCAGGAAGGCAAATAATGAACTCAACATTGTGCCAATGCTATACAAAATCTGTTCCTTTTGTATATGCATCATGATGCACACATATATGAAAGGGGTAGAATGTATGGTATGAGAACACCACACTTTTTTGGTCATTTTGACATAAGTATCAGATCCCATTAACCTCTCTTCTCCCAAGACATTTATTTAATGAATTAACATTTAAATTGCCCAAATAATGCAAAGTTCAAGCTGCAGTAAAATTTTCTAGAGATTATAAGCACCTATGTAGTTTCTTTGGACAGACTGAAAAGAGACTATCTTTGCATTTTCATAGCATCTTCCTTAGGCTTGTAGTTAAGACATGCTATCAATTTTACAGTTTCGCTCTTTTTGCAGCTATAGATGGAATTTAAATGAAAGAACTTCCTATATAAAATTGAATAAATGAACAAGTTCTTACTTTCTGTTCTTCTCTTAGTCACCCCTTGACTACAAAAGAAGCAATAATAGATATCTCTAAAGAAATTAGTTTTGATCAAAATGAAGATCACTATCCACAGTGTCACTTTCCTAGGGATATGTAAGAATTTTAGTGTCACACTGTGATCTCTTGATTTCCTTGCCTTTATGATGCAACAAGAATGCAAAGCAATAGTAACCTACTTCAGTGTAAGTTCTGCTGACCACATTTTGGCTTTTTTCTGTGTACATTTATACAAGAATGAAAAGTTAATTAATGATTTGGGATTTAATCTGAAAAGATTCCTTCTGCCCCACCCACCCACCCACCCTGACCCTGAACTTTTTATTTTCTGTTCTAATGCACTTCAGTCACAATATATGTTGCACAAACTGGCAAAACAGATGCTGCAATGGTTTGCAGGTCATCAATTGAGAACAGGGCTGGCAAGGAAATTCATGGGATTCTGTGTTGTGTCAGCCTGAATCTGAATGATTTTCTTAAAATAAAAATAAAAAGTTGTGAAGTGACTTATTAGATCTGGATAATCTGAAATGTTAATAATGTGGAAAATAAAATAAGTGCTGTTAGCACTATTTGTAAGTAGCATCATAATACCTTTCCCTATCCCTAATTATAAAACAAATTAAAGATTATTGAAAGATAAGAGAGTTGAACTGAATTGAGACTAATCCACCAGGTTATTATGGGATTTGGAATACCAAAGGATTTTCAGATTACAATCTAAAAGTAATATATATTTTAAAGAGACAAAGTAGGTATTAAATACTTATTCCTAAGGATTAATAGTAAACCTGCTATACGCCAGTGCTGGTAATACACAAATCGGCTTTGCAATCCAAATATAACATTCACTCTGCTATGCCTCATTTTTTAAATGATTTTGTTTCAAACAAGTCAATATTTGTTAAAGAGCCATCAAAAGGATAAACATTCTGATAATTAGAATATGACAACATGCTGTGCATGATTCAGAAGAAGCAAAGAATCTATGTAAGACTGAGGGCAAGATGAGGGCAAGGATAGTCTTACCCATCTAATTTTATTTTTTTTTGCATTTCACATTAAAAAATAAACAAACCCTTAGGCACTTCTTCAACATAGCTGTGAAACTATTAAACAGTGCAAATAACCAGAATCTATGTGTTAATGGTGAAACTACAGTAAACCTGGTATGGGAGAGTAGGAGGAGGAACAATATCACACCTTATATTCAGAATTAAGAAGTGCTTCAGATTGGCTTCCTGGTTATCATTAAAAGCCAGAGGCATATGGGTAAGCCAGCTGCACAACAATACTGCTTTCTCCCAAAAGGAAAGGACTCATGCATTCATCATGAGCCAGATAGCCGTGGGTTTACCGTCATCCTGGGATTGTATGGGACAAAATCTTGATGAAGCATCATCCATATCATTATAGTAACCTCATAGGAGCCCCGTGATGCACTTAAATGCATCACTGCGGGAGATAGATTAATCAGGCAGCTTTGGATTCCTTCTATGTGTGCATGTATGGGTTTTAAATTGCAAGTTTTTTCCAATCCATTTATGATTTAATACATCCTTATTTTTAAAAAAGAAGGAACTGATGGAACATCTAAATTAAAAGAGCAGGCTAAATTCAGCAAACATAGCTATTCTTGGTAAGAAAAATGAACATTTTGCATGTACACAGTTATTTTTAAGCTCTTAAATATAAATGGCAACTCTATGTTACTAGCAAATCAGAGCTATGATTTAAGGGATTCAAAACCCTCTGCTTGATAAATTTGGCAGTCTTTCTATCTTTCACATTGTTTATCACATTTTTTAGCTGTTTAAGTAGAAATCTGTGGACGTTGGTAAATTCATATTGTTCAATTATATAAGAAAAGATTTAAGGGAAACATAGTGCTGGAAGATAATGCAAATCCTAGCTGAAAAAATGATCCATATAATTTGCAAAAATGCATTGTTTTAGATAGTAACATGAAAAGGATAGTAGTGATGTTCACCAACCTTTGACAGGAAGCAGAAAAGGAAGGCAACAAGGAGAAGGAAGGGGAGGAAAAGGAAGACACATGTAAAGCATGAATTCTAAATGTATCTATCGTTCACTGACTGATTTTATAGCAAATAGTTTTTTAAAACAGTTATTTACTAGGAAGAGTGGCAAGTAGGCATCTGCAAACACAAATTGACTTGTCTGGAAAAGTCTAAAAAATAGCAACTCAGTGACAAGCCACAAAATAATAACTCAATTGCACTGTTTGGAAATGTGAGACTACTGTAATCAATCTATTATGCCCCTTCCTCGTGTCTGTAAAGTCATTAAATTTTGCCACTGGAGATCTTTTTTATAGGTAACTTTAACCAGCAACTTGTTTTCCCACCAACATTAGTAATATTTATACAACTATATAGTAGTCAAGATGATGAACTAGAACTAAAGAGACAGAGATTTAAGTCCGCCTGGTAGAAACTCAATGGGTGATTTTGGACTAGTAACTATTATTCAGACCAGTTATTATTGTTCAGTTACTATTGTTCAAAACTATCTCACAAGTTTGTTTTTTGTGGGGAAAAAATGAGGAAGGGAATGCTCCATATAAGAATCACTGATGTGCTAGACAAAAAGCAGAATCTGTCAGGTCCCAAACAGTTCCCTATTTTACTTACCTTCCTTCTATCCTTCCATCTTTGGGACCTACCATTCTGTTGGGGAAGGGGAGAGCCCAGCATTACTTGCATGTTTGTATTTGTTCGCCAGTTCTGTTTCCTTTTCCTGATTGCCATGGGGAGGGGTATGATAGCTCTCTGAAGACGATTGTGACGAGCCGGATGGCAACGAAGCCAGTAAATAGCACACCAAGAGCAATGGCTGATCGCCCCGAGATGCCAGCTGATTGGATACAATTCAAATCCCCGAGCGGTTTTGGTGGGAGGGGTTTTATGGCTTGAGTGACTATACGGTGTTAACAAACTTTTACCTCAGACCTCACCTTGATCCCCCACTGTTACTGATCCCCAAATAAAAGAATCCTGTTTGAAGCAGTGATTGCCTCAAGAGTTCAAATTCTTGGGAGAACAGCTGAAGTGGGTCGTTACAGAAGGCGAGGTCTGCATGACACTCAACCCAGAGACGCAACTGTGCTACCGGGGGAGCTGCAACTATTGCACGTATGGAGGAGTACCCATTGGAGCAATGGCCCGGAGACCTCCAACAATCGAGGGGTGAAGGAGATGGAAGCAGCTGGGCCATCCAATGAAAAGGACCAAGCCAGATGGTCCCTTGGAGTCGGTAAATCCAAAGGTTGGGAGGAGAGAGACTCCAAAGTTACCCTGATCCAAGGGGGGAGGAGAAAGAAGAAGAAGGAGTCTAGCCCTGCCCCCTGAGACAGAAAGAGGGGGTAGGAGGAACCAAAATCAGAAATTATGGAGGCAGTAATGGAATACGTAAGGACAGCCTTAGATGAATTCAATTACAACTGGAGGAGGACTGGAAATCCGAGGCAGAATCGGGGAGAGAAGAGTCGGAGGTTGAGGAATTGGTGACCAGAGAGGGAGGGGCCACGACAGCCCAGACCACAGCCCAATATTCGGGGTGTCAGGCAACTAGGGGGTGACCGCTTCAGCCAGTAGAAGCAAAACCTGTCCCAATTGGGGCAAAATTTGACGGGGACCCAAAGCGGCTGGGTTTCTTCCTTGTACAGGTGTTCACATATATGCAGATTTATGGGAGGATGTTATCTATTGATGTGGAGAAGGTCCGGGCGGTCACGTTAGCTCTGGAAGGGGCAGCCGCTGACTGTAATGCACTTGAACTGCGGAATTTTAATCAGTTTATGACTGCACTCCGCAGACGCTTTGAAGACCGACTAGCTGATAAAAAAGCCTGGGAGCATATAAAAACAATAAAGCGGGGTAGACGGCCAGTAGCAGAGTATACGTAGGAGTTTAGGGAGTTAGCTAGCTGCCTCCGTTGGCCAGAGGATATCCTGGTAAGCTGCTTCCAGGATGGACTTAATGAGAACCTCTACAATGCCTGTGTAGCCTGTGGGGCCCCAGGACATTTATATGACTGGTGCCTGCTGGTGGAAGAGGTAGAAATTGATCAACATAAGCACTTACACTGCCCGGTGAAGTTAAATTTCATCCCACACTCAGAAAACCGAAGGGAACCCACACAAGCACCACCTACCTCACCCCGCAGCACTGCCTGTTTTAAATGTGGAAAAGAAGGGCATTGGGCCACAGAGTGTCAGGCAAAGATACCTACAAAGAGGGGAGATCATCTATCAGCTGGTAGACTCTCGTGAATCCTGCCACACCCTAAAGAGACCGCCATGAGAGCCGCCGAAGCTGCCGAGGTCCCTTGGGGCCGCAACCGAGAAGGTCAAGCTACGGCCCCGCATTTTGAGGATCCTGGAGCTGTGGAAGATGAGGAAGAGGATGACCCACTGGTGAGTGGGCCAATCGATCCAATAACGGTGCCCATAGAACTATCTATCCCAGGTACGGGAAGGACCGTGAAACTAGCTACCTTACTAGACTCAGGCTGCACTCGGTGCATGATTGGCCCAGAACTAGTTAAGAAAATGGGAGTACCCCTTAGGGGACTAAAGACTCCGATCACATTTCGCCAATTGGATGGTTCAGTCGCAGGGGGCATGCCTGCCAGCTTTGCCACTAGTCCCTTACACATTGACCTAGGAAGCCACACAGAAACTCTACCTTTCATTGTGACCCCTGGAATGGAATGGCCACTAGTCTTGGGGCTAACGTGGTTAAGAAAGTGGAACCCTATGGTGAATTGGAGGGAGGAGAAACTCAGGTTCCAGAAAAATGAGACTCTAAACCCCTGTAATGACCTTGAAAAGGGGGGTGAAACAAAATGGGAGTTTACCACTGCCCTTACTGAGCCAGAGGGGCAAAGCCTGCCAATGGAGTACAAAGATTTGGCTGAGGTGTTTAGTGAGCGGAGGGTGGACGAACTTCCCCCTCATCGACCCACAGACTGTGCGAAGTTACCAAAGCCAAAAATGTACTCCATGACCCCTAGGGAACTGGACGAACTAAAAAACTTTATAGATAAGAATTTAGAGTGGGGGTTCATTGAGCCTATCAAACCTCAAGTGGCAGCCCCTGTATTATTCTGAGAAAAAAAGATGGCTCTCTTTGTCTCTGCATAGACTATAGGAGCCTCAATGCAGTCTGCGTGGAAAATGTATATCCGTTACCGTTGATGAAGGACATGCTAGCACACCTCTCGAAGGGCAGAATTTTCTCAAAGCTTGATTTAAGAGAGGCATACTGCCGCATAAGAATTAGGGAAGGAAATGAGTGGAAGACCACGTTTAACTGCCCCCTGGGATGCTTCCAGTTTAGGGTCCTCCCATTCGGATTACATGGTGCACTTGCAGTTTTTATGCAGTTAATTAACGAGGTCTTACATGAACACCTCTATAAGGGAGTCCTAGTTTATCTAGATCAGACATGTCAAACACAAGGCCTGCGGGCTGGATGCATCCCGCGAAGTGGTTTCATGTGGCCCGCAAAGCCATCCTGGAAACAGTGAGGGAACGGCCCCTGCTGCCTTGGTCCTGGCCCAGGCCAACCGGGAGCCAATGTACAGTTTTGTGGTGGCCATCTATGCTGAAACATATTCAGTCTTAGCTCCACAGGGCCATCTGGAAACAGCGAGGAACCAGCCCCTGCTGCATCGGCCCTGCCCCCTGGGTGCATGCTGGGGAGGTGTCACCCTTTGTGAAGAATGAAGAAATGCACCATCGCCTGGAAATGGCCAGCAAATGGCCCTCGCCTACTTCACATATCTGGCTTGATGGGCTCCGGGGGAGGGGTTTCGGCAAGCAGTGGGGTGCTCTCCTCACAGCGCCAAGAGCTGAGCTGGGTGGCGCAAATCTGATGAGAAGTGTAATGCTGCCTAGCCCCCAGCCTGCCCAGTTTCAGCAGGCAGCAAGGTGCAAAGCTGGCAAGCTTTGCAACCCCCCGGCTCAACCTCTCGGCGCTGTGAGGACAGTGCCCCGCTGCCTGCCGAAACCGGGCAGGCTGGGGGCTGGGCAGCCTTGCGCTTGTTTTTGGATTCACGCCGCCCAGCTCGGCCTCTCGGTGCTGTGAGGAGAGCGCCTCGCTGCCTGCCAAAACCGGGCAGGCTGGGGGCTGGGTGGCATTGCGCAGGTAACATTGACTCTCACGCTGCTCATGGCATCCCCTCCCCCAGAGCCCACCAAGCCAGATATGTGAAGTAGGTGAGGGCCATGTGCTGGCCACTTCCAAGCGATTGTGCATTTCTTCATTCCTCACAAAGGGTGACACCTCCCCAGCTGCGTTTCTTGCCTGTTTTTCTCCCTCCTTCATCTCAAATATTTTCCCATGACTCTGTACTTATGAAGGAAGGAAAGAAGGAAAGAAGGAAAGAAGGAGAGGTAGGGAACTCCTGACTTTCACCATCCCCTTGCCCCCTCCTCCTGGTCTATCTTGGGGGTCTCCCATCCTATTGCTAAGGAAGCTTTGGATACAAAGCTGGGTCTCCTCCCATGGAGAGGGAATGGGCCTCCCTCTGACTTTGCCCTCGCTCATGAGCAACCTGGCTAAGGAGAGCAAGCACAGCAGCAGCAGCCTTGAGGAGGAGGTAAGTGCAGCTGGCCGTCCTCTTGGGGAAGTGGGGCTGGGCTTGGTGCCGCGGGTGCTCAAGGGCTAGGCTGGGTGTTTGACCTCTGCTGCCCAGGGCTCCGGGCAGCCTGCACCACCATCCAGCCCCCCCCCCACATGGCCTGAGAGGAACAGTAAGGCTCCTCCAGTGGACCATGCCTTGGCACTTGCCCTGGTCCCACCCCCTTCTGCCAGAGACCCTCAGATCTGTCCCACTCCTGCCCAGGCCCCCACAGGCCCCCTTGACATGAACAATGTAGAGCTGGCCATGCCCACCCAGTAGGCCACACCCACTCCATCCACGCCCACCCAGTAGGCTGCACCCACCCTGGCCATACCCACCCGGCCCCACGAGGGCAACCACAATGCTGATGCGGCCCTCAATGAAATTGAGTTTGATACCCCTGATCTAGATGATATCCTCATATATACGGAATCCTAAGACGAAGACACTAAACTAGTCAGGGATGTATTAGAGAAACTGCATGTCCAGCCCCTGCGGGCTCGACATAATTGGGGGGAGGGGTCCAGGGACAGCGCTGGGAGGAGGTAGTACAAGCCATCATGGCTCCTGTCCAGCAGTCGGCCGCCAAAGTGGTTGCGGGTGGGGGACTTGGTGTACCTATCAACCAAGTACTTGCGCCTGAAAGTACCGTGTAAGAAGTTAGGGCCTAAGTTCATAGGCCCATTTCGGGTGACACAGGTCATTAATCCGGTTGCAGTCAAGCTGCAACTTCCCCCCTTCTTAGGGAAGGTGCCTGTTGAAACCGGTGATGGGGTCCCCCTTTAGACACCTAGAGCGGCCACCAGGTCCTGTTGTGGGGGACCGCTATGAAATTCAGGAGCTGCTCGACTCCCGCATCCACCGAGGACGTTTACAGTATTTAGTGCGGTGGAAGGGGTACCCGGTAACGGAGGCCTCCTGGGTGGGGGAAGCGGGCATAGAAGCCCCTCGGCTGTTGCGGCGTTTCCATCGCCAGTATCCTCATAAGCCGAAGGGGTGTGCGGCTGTGTCAATCACCACTGCCACTACTTAACCACCTGTTTCTCCTTGCCTTTCAGGAGGAGCCCTGGTAGAGGGGGCCGCCTGTCAAGCCCCTGCGGGCTCAACATAAATGGGGGGAGGGGCCGGGGATGGCATGCAGGGCGGCGGCAGAGACCAGCGGCAAGTGCCAGCAGACCATCCCCAATACCTGGTGGAGCGTGGCTGTGATGAGGACGGCATCATGGGCTACCAGCCGGACAGCTGAGCAGCTCGGTTCCAGGCCGCCAAACAGCTGTGTGTAGCGGCAGGGAGCAGACGACCGGCAGCGTGGCCTGGAGATGTCGGCATTGGAGGCTCCCCACCGGACAGCTGAGCAGTGCGGTTCCAGGCCGCGGAACAGCTGTTTGGTGCGGCAGGGAGTTGTCAGCCATCAGCATGGCCCGATGCGTAGTCAAGCAAGGCAAGGACACAGGATGCGGTCACAGGAACTGGAACTGCAGCATGTCCTGCCTCAGGGCTTTAACACCTTGCATACCGGATGCTGGCTAGGTGGGAGGGGGAATTGTGATATAAGGCGCTGGGAGGCGGTTGCTCCCAGCACTGACTTTGTTTGTAGTTTAGTGCCTAAACACACGCCAGAAGTTCCTGATTAAATCCAGCCACCTGTGAACTCGTCGACTCATGTCTTCTTGCCAGGGGTGTGGTGAGGATTTCTGACACTGCGCTCCGCTAAACTGTATGCTAATTATCAAAGTGCAAATTTCACAAAAGTCACATTGACTATTTGGGGTGTCGCATTTCACACCAGGGAATAGAGATGGACCCAGAAAAGGTAAGAGCTGTATTAGACTGGGCTCCTCCTAAAAGTTGAAAACAAATTCAAAGTTTTCTGGGTTTGCGAACTTCTACAGGCAGTTTATTCCCTCTTTCACACAAATTGCTCTTCCTATTACAAATTTATTAAAAACTTAAGGGGGGGATAAACCAAAACCTAACAAACCTATCAATTGGACAGGGGAGTGCCAAACGGCATTTGAAAAACTAAAAACCCTTTTCTCTATGGAACCAATGTTGAAGCACCCGGACCCTGATTGCCATGGGGAGGGGTATGATAGCTCTCCAAAGACGATCGCGATGAGCCGGATGCCAGCGAAGCCAGTAAATAGCACGCCAAGAGCAATGGCTGATTGCCCCAAGACGCCAGCTGATTGGATACAATTCAAATCCCCGAGCAGCTTTGGTGGGAGGGCTTTTATGGCTTGAGTGACTATACGGTGTTAACAAACTTTTACCTCAGACCTCGCCTTGATCCCCCACTGTTACTGATCCCCAAATAAAAGAATCCTGTTTGAAGCAGTGATTGCCTCAAGAATTCGGATTCTTGGGAGAACAGCTGAAGTGGGTCATTACAGAATCTATGTACTAAATTTATTTGTTTGTTTGTTTGTTTGTTTATTGAATTGATTGATTGAATGTGTATGGCCACCCATCTCAGTTATATGACTCCGAGCAGCCAATAATGCTTAAAAACAGAATAAAAACAATATAACAAAATTCTAAGTAACATAAATGGCATCCAGGAAAAAACTGTGTAATAAACAAGTAATGCAACCATGAAATGGGCTCATCCATGCCTCCATACCTCCAGGACTCTGGGCGCAAAGAGCAAAACCAGGTACCAAAGTAAATGAAAGTAGCTGACAAATTATTTCGTGGACATTGTTGTTTCCACTGAGAGGAAATTCTGGGATGCAATGGAATTTTTCTGAAGAATGATGAGAATGTGGCTGGGAGAAAAATTGTTACACCACATCCTGCATGATGCTTCCCAGGAATATCTTCTCATGACTTCTATCACTCTCTGTAACAATCAGCAAATGATCTGAAAAATATATTTCTCTGTCTTATATGCAGTTACACGTATGAATCAATTTATGCATACATAATCGTTCATCTTAATTAAGGACAATAAGTTGTTTTTATTAATGTAAATGAACATCACTTAAAGCTCCGCAGTATGCTTGGCTTTGATTAACACAACCATCATGCTCAACTTTTCTTCTTTACAGGTATCAGACCTGTATCATTTATATTTATAGTAGATATATTTATAGTAGACACTTTCAATATGTGATAAGACAAGTGTCTTAGCTTTCAAAAACAATTTTGTTATGTAAGAAAGCACCTGCAGGCAATTATACATCCAATTAGCTTGTCTTCAAATGTTTTTCCTATTGCAAGGAAGTGAAGGTATACAATTTTTATATAAGCTTCCAGTTATTATCAGTGACTTTAGGGTTTTTTTCTCCCTTCAAAGCAAAATTCAACATCTTGCACATGAGTAGAGAAACATCCCTCTTTCTTCCCAAAAAGTCTCTACAAATGATAAGAGAAAACCTTATCAGACAACAGAAAACTAGTGAAGCTCCAGAAACCCCTAAGAACATAACATTATATACCCAAACTTCTTTTTAAACTGAAATACAGATAGGCCTCCTATAGCGACTGCCTCATTTAGCAACCACTAGGAGTTACAGTGGTGATGAAAAAATAACTTTGTGTCTAATCCTCTCATTTATGATTTTCAAAGGTCAGGTCAGCAAAGGAAAGTCACTTAGTGATTGTTTCACTTAGTGATTGTTTTGCTTAATGACTAAGTGGCCAATCCCAATTGTGGTCATGAAACGAGGATTACCTGTACAGCATTTCAAAGTTTAAATGCATATGCACATATTATATTTTATGACATAAGGGACAACAGTTTTCTGATATGGACTGCCATGCATGTGGTCAAATTGCAAATGTAGGTAATCTGACTGCAATATAAAATGCCACATATTACAGCTTACTCAAACTGCTATTAGAGGCAAGAAAGCTTCATTTAGGAAGCAAGTGTCTTGACCAATTAAGAAGAACAACAAAGCAGCACAAACTTTGTCAAAATAAGAATGCAAGCATGTATAAAATCACATTGCTGAAATTAAGCCAGAAATTAATTATTTATTTCTCTCAAGAAAACATCTAAAGAACTATTGGATAAAAAGAAAATTAAACTGTTTTAAAGTTCAGAAGATTACAGAGATGCTAGCAAATTACTATGAAAAATCACTACAGAAAATATAGCATAAACAAAATTCACCTGGTCGTGATTGGCATTTGAAAAAGTAAGATAGATAGTTCTGACAATCGTTTAATTTAATTTGCATTCATTCCAAATTAAAATAGTTGAAATAGAACAAATCAAAAGATATCAGTGTTATCTATACATAAATTCTTGAAGAACTCAAATATGGAATTATTGACATTCCAATGTAATACATTGTATTTGTTTTTTTGTTTGTTTTTTTGTTTGTTTGTTTGTTTGTTTGTTCTACACTGCTCATCTCAATTAAATGACTCTGGGTGATTTACAATTTAAAAAATGTATCATAGTATAACAATATAAATGAAAACAAAAGTTAAAATAGACTTTAATTTTTTTAAAAAAATTGAGCTATTGAAAAGTTACAAAGTTGCCCAATACCTAAAGGTTGGAAAGTGTTCTGCATTAATTCTATTGATTGTACATATAATATGCCATTATTATAGTGATCTATATAGTCATCTGTGTCATAATTGGAACTCTGGATGGCGAATGTAGGATTAAAAACCAGCAGAAATAACAATAAAAAATAACAAATTATAAGAGCCAAATAAGAACTCACATACACATATATAAGTCTTGTTGAAAACATTATTTCTCTGAAGGTAAGCCACTCATCAATAACCTTTTAAGTTTTGTTCAAACGGGTCAAAAAGCACATGGGTAGGATTGATCTAGCCTCAAATGCACATAATCCATTTTCTATTACCAAAAGTCATCCTCACAGCATGGGATCAAAAAAATATAGTCTCCATCTCATCATTTCATCCATTTTCCCAACAGATCTTTACTAGTGCTATGACTCCACCAGCAACATGTTTCTTCAGCACATCTGGGATATTTCAACAGTACATTTGTCCTGCTAACAATGCATATAAAATTCTAATAATGGGTTTTGTGTTGCAATTTATAATCTGTTGAATACAAAATATCACACCAAGTATTTTTGTTTTGTTTTGTTTTATCCATGAAATATACCTTTATTCAGTTTGGCTAGAGATACCATTTTTTTTGTACTCCTCACATTGCCACTATCTAAAGTGTAATTATTAGCCAGTATTCAATAAAAGAAAATAAGGAAAACATTCAATGAGTGATATAATATCAAAATGCCATCAGTGGCATATTACGCCTGCATAGGTCCTTAAGCAAAATAAATTTAAGTCTGGGGGAAATCTGCTACAAATGTAGAGCCCTATTACTAAATAGGATTTTGTGATGCATTGATAGCCATTGATCACAGTTCTTGGCCAGCTTATCTTCCCCAGCACATATTGGACAGGAGCTCAGGGCAGAAGATGCAACAAGGTTAGGTGACTTGCTTCCCAACCCCAACCAGCCATAGTCTTTTACCCTCTAGTGCTGAAGGTAAGTAGATGGCCAGCAAAATCAGTCAGGTTGCTTCAAATGGTTTAAATCTCTTTATCCAAGTAAATCTTATTTGCTATTGGTAAAAACTAGACAGTTGAAATTTTTCTTTTTTCTTTTTCTTTTCTTTCAAGTTTTATTAGTTTTTATTTGTTTTACAGCCAAGTGCTTATAACACATCGTGGAGATAGGGCACTCCATAGAACACAACAAAAAATACAGTCATACATATACAATTTAAACTGCTTCTTTAAAAGTTCCCTCTCTATTTTATCAATAAAAAAAGAAGAAGAAGAAGAAAAGAAAAGAAGAAAGAAAGAAAAAAGCACACAAAAACAAAAAACAAAAATTTATCAAAGATATTTTCACCCATTTTCAGGCTTAACCAACTTTCAATTAATCTATTTCAATTTAGTCTTGCATAAACATATAGTATACAATTCGAGCATTCCTAAAATATCTCTATTATTCCAATTTCAATTTATATTTCTCAATCAAATTATATCTCTTATTCTATTTTATATGTATTTTAAAACCATTACATAAGACAAAATAATGTAATAATGTTATAATAATAATAATAATAGGACAATAATTATTTCTATCATAAACTAATAATATAACTATTATATCTTAATATTTCTCAACTATATTCTATTTCATATATTCTATCCAATATTTTTATAAATCAGTCCAAGTCTCTAAAAATTCCTTAATTGTTTCAATTTAGTCCATTTAATACCTCACTAATTACCATTCAATTCTTGTAAGTAAAAGTATCAATAATACTTCCCCAGTCTCAATCTCGATCTGACTCCTTTAATTTTAGGTTTTCCAGTTTTTCCTATTGTCATTCCAAACCATAATCAAATCCATAATTTAGCTCTAATGTTGACTCAAACCAAAGTAACCTTAAAAATCTCAAAAGTATTAGCTCATTCAATGTCCAAAAGCCCTTTTTACCCGTCAGATAAGATTTTAACTCTCATTTTTAAATCTAATACTAGCTTTCTTTTTATGCCAAGTAGGTTTCCACAGCAGGGCCTCTAAGTCTTCCCATCTTAGTGACTGGCTAAAGGCCTTTTCCCACCATTGAGTCCAATCATGTTCTTTTTCTCTTTTATCTAGTGTTGTCTGTACTGTCATGTTGTCAACATTTTTGGTGCCTCGTATTTGGAAGTCCAATCCTGTTGCTTTTAAAGTTGTAAATGTTTTAGTTGAGTTCTGCCTTTGATCATCAAAGATGTCCATCATGTGGGATGTGTCCTCTTCCTCTTCAATAGATTCAATGGATTCAATAGATTGTAAATGTATTTCATCCATCTCATTAAGTTGTAAATCTGATTGTATATCATAGTCAATCAAAGGTTGAGTTTCAATTTTTAATTCTAAGTCCTCCTTTTTGCTAAGCATTCTGATATGTTCTTTATATTCCATTCTCATTTCCAAAAAATTTTCTAATATAAGTCCATAATTAATCTGTGAGTAGGATTCCATCCTCTTTTTTTTTTTTAGAAGTTCAGCTTAAAGAATAAATTGCAGCATTATAAAATATAGAGTCCAAACAGAGATATATTTCCAATCAAAGATAGCAAAATGCCAATAATCAAGTCCAGCACAGAAATAAAGAAAACAACAAAAGTCCCAAGTAGCAGTCAGTTGTTATGTTGTAATCCAGTCTGGGCATCACGCCAGAATCAGGAAGTGGGAGTTCAACTGGAGAAAGTTAAATTGTATCAGTCATAGTTTCTGGGCTTCCTGCCAAGTCCCAGGTTACATTGTATCCAAAACAATCTACGTAAATCCGCCCAGAGGGGAGAAAGTTTTTTAGGCAATACTATTCAGGAGGGGGGGAGGGAAAAAAAATTCCACCCCCTCCCTTAGGCTTTTCACCTAAACTGGAAATAAACAAGCCGATAGAGAGAGTCACAGTAAGGAGTTTTTTTGTTTTTTGTTTTTTTCCAGGATGCCCGAATTCCAACTGCTTATATAAGCAAAGTGAAATAATAAAAAACAATAATTATTTTTCCAAGGCCCGTTTTCCCCGGTGATCAAACGCTGCTTTCTCAAAGTAGGGAAATAATTCTTAAAGCTGTTAGCAGGGAAATAGGTAAAGTAACAAGAGGGAAGGAAAGTTCTCACCCGGATCTTCCATGGTGGTTCTTTTTGCTTAGATGTTGCTGTGACTTTCGGCTGGAGCAGCTGAGTGATCGGCCATGTTACTGGCCGATCTTTTCCCAGTCGGCCCAAAGGTGATTTTCTCGGACCGCAGAGGGAGCCGCCACTCCCTCCGCAATCAACGAGTGCCCTCCTCTATGGTGGTCGCCCCTACAGGGTGACTTTCGACCCTGTCCAGGGTCTACCGGCGGGGGGAAACCGGACGGCCAAGAGAACGAGTTCTCTGCACGTCCGCGGGCGCTGCCACCGAATCCGGAAGTCGACAGTTGAAATTTTTCAATACAACAAACAAAAAATGTTTCAGAACATAGGAATGCAAATGTTGTGATCATATGTAACATCTTGATATAGCTGCATCTTTTTTTTTAGCATACCATTTCTGTATTTTCTTATCTTTCCCTTATATTTTTTTCAGCTGACCGAATAACATGTGTTTCCTTCACCATCCTCATTTTTAAAAGTTTCTTGAACACAAATACTGAATGTGAAAGCTGATTCCAAATTGTAAGCACATCTGCTAGTTCAGATTGCCTGCTGTCAAATCTGTGCTTTCAAACATGGTACATTGAGCATGTATTTGGAAGAACCAGAGGTTTCCTGGCACATTATCAGTTTTGTTCTTCAGGAACCCGTCACTTCATGTGAATTTATTTCTTCTGCACTCTCAAGCTGCACCCTATCAGTTACTGTCTGGATTGCCTATTCATTTTTGCATCTTTTGGCCACCAAAAATATAACCAGCTTAATAGCTTATCTGAAAGATGCTAATTTCTTAAAAACTAGAACTATTTATTTTGGCTTTTTTAAAAAAAATCCTTAACTAAATAAAGAGTTATTTTCATCACATAATAACATAAGTATGAACATGGTCAACTGCATGACTTTTGCCTTTATTGCCCTGCTCTGTTAGTTGAGTGAAATTATTATTTGCCCCAAGAACAAAAACTCCAAATACATGTAAATTAACTTCAGAAGGAATAAGGGATTAAAAGCTAAGCTTCTACCTACAGTAGTGGTCCTATGTACCATACAGTGGAGAATAGGTACAATTGGACACAAGTGGTTTAACTTCTAATCTTACCATGCTGAACAAAGTTAACTGACCTCCACTGAAGAGTTGACAGTACTTTTATTGTGTGTCATACCAGCAAACATTAAATGAACTGCATGGTTGTTGTTTGCTTTTGTTGACAAATGCAACTGATCCAAACACTACAGCAATATTTGAGCTATTCAAGATATGCCGTGCTTTTATTACAATGATAACCTGTTTTGGCAAAATGATAAATAGCAACCTCGTCTGTGGAAATAAGTTCTGTATGCTCAACTAAACTCACTCCACGGTAATGTAAATAAGGTTATAGTTTAAGTGCATTTAAATTTCAAATTCAGGAGCCAATGGCATCAGACATAGATGTATGGAAAATGCAATATAAGCTTCCAGTAATAGATTGGCATGAGAAAAGGTTTGTGAATCTATCTTTCCTCCTTCAGTGTAGGGAAAATATTCATCTACTCTTTGGGGAAAACATGAGAGGTTCAGGTGATGGAGAAATTAATGAAAATTACTTTATTTTGTAGCAGATTGAATTGGATCAGAACAATTATACATGCACATTTCTTTCTCTTTTCTAATGTGGTCCTTGTACAGCTAGTGTGGTTAATTGTTCACAAAATTGTATATGCCTATTGTGAACATTCTACTATATAGATATTAGGAATTTCTTCTTAAATGAGAAAAGATCAGTGAAATTTCACAAAAAGATTGCTGCACATTTCTGAATCAAAAAAGAGAAGCTACATAGATAAATTGATGGTTTCCTTCTCTAAATAAGTAAGCTGCACTTTTCAACCATGCCTATGCTGACAGTGAGATATGCAAATGCAGAAAATACCCTATATTCCATTCCTTTGGGGGCTGATGTTTAAGTAAGCATGTGTTATCTTTTCTGATATTGCCCTTAGCCAGTACAAGCGTCACTATTTTCCCAACAAATTTCAAGAATGAATTTCACCAGTATTTCAGTCAAGGTTTGGATTGAATATTACAGTAACCCCAAAATTATTATATGTGTGGGCAACATTCCAGAATTGCTTTATATGTCCAAAATCTCATGGCTCTACCACTACAGCAAAACAGCCATGCACCTGAGTCCTGAGAATAAATATTCTAATAATTGTGAATAATATTCTGCTAAAAATGGATTTTGCATATATTTTACCATTTTGATTGAATGCAATGAAAAAGATATATAGAGGCTGGATAGCATAGTAATTAGAATGTCATCTTTGACACAAGAGACCGGGGTTCAAATCCCTGGAGATACCTTTCTTACCTTACCATAGGTATCCTCGGGCACAGACCCTAACACTTCACCTGCCTGCCTCAAATATGAGAGTGACACGAACTAAGAGAGTCATGACAGCTCAGAAGTTACCCACATTAACAAAGTCCATGTCAGATGTTGGGGAAACAGGACAATCTGATGATAAGTGGACTACTGGAACATACAAGGGCAAGACAAGACAATCTAGAATTGATGGAATGCTACTATAAAAGTATACCTAATGAGAGGGGATTCATGTAACATATGAGGAAACTAATGGATGGATAGAAGACATAAATCCACATTAACTGCGAAACAACTAGTTACCCAACATTCCAAAGTAGTGAAGAGGAAGCCGCTCTTACAACTTGAGACCAAATAACTACACATTACACCTCAGATTCAAGAAGACCTGAAGAACAAATAGGTGTCCATGCAATACCTGAAAGTGGATTGTCACTGTGACAGCCTCAATTGCAGAGCACAGCAGCTAATATGAAGTATAAGATCTTGAATGAACTAACTATAGTCAACCCCTAAGATTACTTATCAAGACTCAGTAAAGATCAAGACAATTAGAAAGAGGTTAGTTAGCTGGTGAAATTACAGAAGGATGTGAAGATTAAGGATAAGACTCAGCTACTAAAAAAATATAAGAGCCTGACTCCATCCAAAGTCCTAGACATTGCTAAACAAAGGCCCATAGCACTGGCTACCAGACTAAGGAGATATACTAGAGAAGGAGATCAAGAAGATAAATACCCTATTCTCCAAAGAGCCATCCAACATGTACTGCAGTGCAATAACTCAGTAACAGCAAAGTCAACAGCAGGAGGAGCTGAACAGTACTAGAAGAACACATGGGAGAAAGAATAGACACATAATATCAGTGCAAAGCAGCTGCAGGACCTAAGAGCAGGCCACAGCAATCTCTCAGAACAGGAACCAGTCACCATCATAGTAGCAGGCATCCAACAGTGGGTAAAGAGCTGAATAGCAACTGGCCCAGACATGATCCACACTTACTGGCTAAAGAAACTAACAGTGCATGAATGCTTAGCAGAACAGATGAACCAGCTGCTTCCAACAGGCTCTTACCCAGACTGACTATCGCAAGCACAGTGCTGATCATGAAAGATCTCCACAATGGAAACAGCATCACCCAATAACAGTACCGGCCAATAAATTGCTCCCACAACATGGAAAGTCCTATCAGGCATCATAACTGCCAAACTATAGAACTGTAGGTTCAGTACATGAGCCAGGCTCAGAAGGGTATTAGGAACAACACCAGAGGCTCAAAACAGCAGTTGCTCATAGACAGAGAGTCACCCAAGACCCAAGGCGAGAGATGTAGTAGTGGCAAGTGACAGCAACACCAGGGAGAAGGATTGTGAGAAGCTATAGAAATACCAGGGCCTGAAGGAAGAACTAGAGAGGAGATGGAAAGTAAAGACCAAAGTGATCCCGATGGTGGAAGAAGCACTTAGAGCTATGACTCCTAAGCTAAGATACGGTGCTGAACTCTCAAACTCCCAGGCCTCTGACTGAAGTCCTGAACTGAGGAAGACACTTATGACACATAAAAGTGAGAAAGGACTATTTTTAGATAGATAGATAGACAGACAGACAGACAGACAGACAGACAGACAGACAGACAGACAGACAGACAGACAGGCAGGCAGGCAGGCAGGCAGGCAGGCAGGCAGGCAGGCAGGCAGGCAGGCAGACAGACGTGGGATTCTGACACTTATCTTAATTATGAAATTATCAAGCGTTGCATCTTTCAGAAAAATCTTTCCATGGTTGTATCCTGCCTGGCTTCCCACAGTTCAGCTAAAGCTTAAGAGGTTTTCAAGTGAATTTTGAAGGGAGAAATCTTTCTATGGGGCTTTTTGAAATCAGGAAATGTGGCCAGCCAGACAAGCTGGATTGAAGAAAATAGTCTATATCAATATCATCAAGCCTGGCCACACTGTATTGTTAATGCATATTCAAACCACAAAAGAAATTTGAAAGAAACTATACTGCAACCCGTTAAGTAATAAACCTTTTCATAGGATTTGCCTGTTTTAATTTTGTTTGTTTGCTTTTTATATTCAAAGTTTCATTAAGCTGTTCACAAATACCTTAAGACTTTATTCCATTAATTCCTAAAGTTTAAAAGACACAATTAGCATACTTCTAAAGATTTTTTTTAAATGCTAGCATACATTGAATTATGTCACCTATATTTTCAGTTTCCTATTCACCCAATTTGAAGAAATCTATTCAATAACCTTTCAATATTCGTAGCTTTTACTATCCCATATAGTTCACAAATGCTGCCAGATTATGCTCTATTCTATGGTCAATAACTATGTATAATTGAAATTAATTAAACTAAGATGATATAAAATTATTTATTGGATCACATCATAAAAATGAATAATTTTTGTTCTTGTTCTTGTTGTTGATCACACAGTCAGTCATAATGAGCCCTTCCCAAAGACTGTGAGATAATTTAACAATTCAATTTAATTATTTTAAAAAAATAAAAAATATATTTTAATTTTTGTCATTCACATTTCATTTTTGTCCCTCCTTTTGCATCCTTTCTTTAATGATTCTATTCCACCATTTCTTTGATATTAGTGTAACTTTTGCCCTGCAGCGAGTTGTCCCATAGCGAGTTGGCCGTGGTGAGTTGATGTAGTTATCATCTTTAAAAAAGGAAAAAAATGGATCCAGCAAACTACAGACCTATCAGCCTGACCTCAATACCTGGGAACATTCTGAAAAAAATAAGCAACGAATCAGCAAACACCTAGAGGCAAACAAAGTCATAACCAAAAGCTAACATGGGTTTGTCAAAAGCAGATCATGCCAGACAAATCTTATTGCATTCTTTGACAGGTGACAAAATTAGTGGACCAAAGGAATGCTGTGGATATAATTTACTTGGATTTCAGTAAGGTATATGTAAAGTAGACCACAACCTACTACTTGATAAGATGGAAAAATGTGGGTTAGACAGCATCACCACCAGATGGGTTCATAGCTGGCTAACTGGCCGTATTCAGTGTGTGAATAAAACTTTTACCAAAAAATAATAATAATTAAACTAAGATGATATAAAAGTATTTATCAGATCACATCATAAAAATGTCTTATTATTATTATTATTATGGTTGGTCACACAGTCAGATCAAGCCCTTTCCAAGGACCAGGGGGGTCTATGACAAATCACTGCTGCCTGTCGAGTCATGTCCAACTCTAGGGGTAGTATTCATCTTCGTTTCTTAGCTGAGGGAGCCAACGTTGTCTGAAGACTCTTCCATGGTCATGTGGCCAGCATGACTATATGCTGAGACATATGGAATGCTATTACTTTCCCACCAAAGTAGTACCTATTTATCTATTCACATTTGTGTGCTTTCAAACTGCTAGGTTGACAGGAGCTGGGACAAGTAACAGGAGCTCACCCCATTGTGCGGTGCTCAGGTCTCGAACCCAGGCTGTCACCTTTCCAGCTCAATGTCTTTAACTGCTGAGCCGCCCTGCCCCAATAACTGGAATTGCCCAGGTGTTAATTGCCTGAATGGCATTTCCTCCATTGAGTTTGGACTTTAAGATCTTCTTCATTCTCATGACATTATTATTCCAATATTGCATAAGCAACCAAGGGTGTCTAAGGATAAGCTTTCAAAATTGCTCATAGTGATATTAAATATACGTATTGATTTATTTGTTTGAACCAAACAAAGCATTTAGAATTTTTTCTAAATTACTGTGATAATTTAGCTTTCTTTAAAAAAAAACCTTTATTTGCAGCAACAAAAGGGCTCAAATTCCATAGCAGTTAATGTCATCCATCTATAGGTGCATACATTTTAGTTCACTGGGCATAAATCACATCGCCACCTTTTTAGTAGATAACATTTTAGAAATTGTATGCTACAAACAAAATGTGCATTGCTGACTTTAGGGGTTTTCACCTGAGTACTTCAGAGTGTAAACAGATTTATTCTGGAGAGTTGCACTGAATTAATTGCCTACACTGATCTCATTTTGAAATCCCTAATTTACAGTTGGCTAGCAACTGCTAATTCCCTAATCTAACTAATAAAAATGTACGACTGCAAATAAGGTACAAAATGAAACACATGGTATTTTGAATTAGAATTCAAATACTTCAGCACTCTCATTGGTTGATGGCATTCATGTGACACTTTCCAAAAAAAGTCACCCTTGAAAAATGCTCTTGACTTGTGCAACAAAAAAGTTTTGGAGAAAGCAGTATTACTCCATCCTCAAAGAACTGTGTGGGGGTTTTTTTATCACTTGGATACCAAAGTTTGCCCCCATCTTCTGTGCTTACTGGAATGGTCACTTATAAGTAAACTTAGTACTCTAGGTGCCTTCCTATCCCAAGAATCAATCTACCAAAAATTTCTGGCTGGATTTTAATAATTGGGTTAGAAATGTACTGGATGGGAAAGTTATTCTACAGCAACAGTAAAGCCAAATAAATTTAGATTTGTCTGATAATCCTGATTCAGTTCAATGTGAAAAAAATCTAGGCAAGACAACAAGTATGTTCAGGAAATTTTAAACTGCTGAAATATTTTTAAACTTATTTAACACAGGATAGAAGCATAAAAATAAATCTTTTTGTTCTATTAGGGTAAGTTCTATAAGTTTATGACTGTACTTTTCTTTGCAGGCAAGGCTCTGGATTAGCCAGTTTAAAGATTTCTCATACTGGTTTACTAGTAAGACTGAATACTTTCATTCCAATATTCAAGCAAAGATACTGTCAAATCTCTGTGAAATTCCCTTGAATCTAATTAACTTAATTGTTAATGGAGGCAAGTGATCAATAAGAGTGTTGAGTGCTTCCTAAATAGAATCATGGGCTAAACCTAGTGGTGGGATTCAAATATGTGAACAACCGGTTCTCTGTGTGGATGCCGCTTCCAGAAGTCCATTCTGGGCCTGGGCAACAAAAAATTAGTTACCGGTTCTGCCGAAGTGGTGCGAACTGGCTGAATCCCCCTCACTGGCTAAACCTAAAATATTTTAAAATATTTTTTAAATAATAAATGTCTTTTTGATACCTTGCTTGATGTATTATGGGAATTGTAGTCCAAAGCAGTGTGATCCCTCAACTATATACACAACCTGGTAATCCTTTGAACATAATAGATGATTGTTAGCAGTTTAGCAAAAAGAAAGAAAGCAGAAAGAAACCATTTGAGCATCATGGTTTAAAACTACATTGATATCAGCAAGAAAGTTCTGTAGATTAACCTTTTTTCTGCTCTTCTCTGTTACTTTAAGCTTGAGTATATCACAGGCCTGGGTTACCTGGAAATGTAAAGCTTTCTTGCTATTTGCAGAGCTCATTCTTTAACATGAAACTGTTCACAACAACAACAAAAAGCCAAAGGGGGTGGATCAGTTTGCTCTTGCTCAATTAAACCAGATTTTGGAAAACCTCCACAGATATACAGTATATGAATGCTTTTTAAAAAATATTTTATAATCCAGTGTTAAGCATTCAGTGACAGGCATCTACACAGGAAAAATTAACGTCCATTGTGACCCTTAGGATGCCAGTATGTCTGCTTGACTTCTTGCCCCACAGAACTGTCTAAAATGGGAACTCTGATATTAACACATTCAGTACAGATGAGAAATAGTAATGGTTTCTGGTTTCCCAGAGCTTTTGAAGAAGATGGGTTGAGTGGTCCCTTTTCTTGGACTGAATCATTCCTCTTCACTGACGTCGTTATCAATTGTCCCTCTGGGCCCTGTGAGCATTACTGCCTGGAAATCAAAGGACAAGGCATGGTTCCTGCTGTTCTTCAAATTTCATTTAAATTTGATTCTCTACTGTACTGAACCCTTGATGTCAACCCCAATTTCTATTATTCTATTCTACTATTCCACCCTGTTCCATCAAAAGACTTGGGTAAAGTCTTCTCATACTTTTGATGTAGCAGCTGCACAGAAATTAATCAGACAGCAATTCATTCAGAGTAAAAGTAAGGTGAATAACAGCCAGACAGGTAAGTTTTAATTTTACAAGCTATATCTGATGGCTAGAAGGGAAGGACATTCTACCTGTATTACTGAACACTGCTCAATCTTTTTAGGACTGATCCTGCCAACACTGCTAGCTTTTTGGCATTGTCTTTATTGCATTTGGAAAACAGAAACTTTTAAGAAGAGAAGGTTCTGTAAATGTAAACTGTGATCCTCTTTATAGCCTTTTATAAATAACAGGGCTTACAATGACTGTATTTTTCAAAATATCCTACATATGCTAAGATGTTTTAAAAGATTTTGAAGTGTTACATTTTAAATATAGCAATATATTTATATTTCGTTGATCTTTCTAAGATTGCCAAAAGCCCTCAAGCGCTGCATTTTTAAAAAAATTAGAATACACACACACACACACACACACATAATTATTAAACAAAACTATTAGAAAACTCAAAAGTAGAAACAGCATTTGTTTTATTTAAAAAAACCCTCTGAATTCCTTCTTTTGGTTGCAGAGCACAACCATTTTAAGGAAGATGTGCTCATTCCACAATAACAGTTTTTGCCTGTGTTGCTGCAGCCTTTACCTTCTTTCAGTTTCAGTCTGTGGGATGAAGAGATATGCATGGAACACTGGCTCTATAGCTTTGGTAGCCATTGCTGAGTGGCTCCTGGGTATGCAGTACTGCCTTTGATCCAGTTCTTATCTTTTGCACATTCACAAAGGCCAATCTTATTTTTTAAAATTTTTAGAAAACAAACAGGGAACGGTCAGGATAGCTCTTGAACGCATGCCCCAAAATTAAGCTTGGTTTCGCTCATCCCATTTTCAGACAATTACAACCCAACAAAATCTTTAACTGCTGACCACAGATTCAGTGATCAACAATGGATGAGGAAATCATTCTCCAAACGTACAGGGCCTTGGAAAAAGTATAGCATGAGCTGAGAGAGAAGGCGGGGGGGGGGGCTGCCGCTCTTACCCTGTTTAATAGCATAGAGGAGACTCAGAATGCTTGTGAAGTACAAGAGCTGAGATATGGCTTAGACTTCATTTGGAAATTCTTGCAAAAATAATTTTCTGCTGCCACCTTGTGGCATTACTTGGTTTTAAAAAAAACCTGTATGGTATTATCAAATGGGATTTTTTTAAAAAAGTTCCACAAATGGAACATCAATATCTTTTATATTTTGAATACGAAAGCAGTTTGTATTTAAAATTCACCTTTCAGAAACATTCAGTTGATGTGTTGTAAGTGAATGTGCTTGTGTTATAAGTATATACACACATTCTTACATACACACACACACACATACCGCCATCACCACCACCTCTAGCTGGCCAGTTTTTGACTGATGAAATTTCATTAAAAGTCTTTATTACCACCTTTTTCCTCTTTTTTTGTACACTATTTTTTCTTTTTGGTTATTGTTAGGGTTGAATTATGCTTTTTTATTTTGTTTGCTTTTTTATTTGTAGTTTACTTTTTATAATAAAATAATAATATTTTTTTAAAAATCTTTGTTACCACCATAGTGGTAACACTATTTAAATCCAAAGGATTATTTTAGATCAGGGGTGTCAAACTCGCAACATCACGTGACGTGTTGCGACGTATCGCAACTTTTTTGCCATTGCCGGCAATGGGGTGGGTGTGGTTTTGCTATGATGCATCAGGCCCATGGGCCGGCAGTTTGACACCCCTGTTTTAGATGGTATATATCAGTGGTGGCGAACCTATGGCACGGGTGCCAGAGGCGGCACTCAGAGCCCTCTCTGTGGGCACGCGTGCCATTGCGCCAGTCCTAGGCCTTCAGCTTGGTTTTATAAAACTTTTTCGCTTTAGGCCTCCGCCGCCGTGTGCAAAAAAAAAAAAAGGTTCAATCAGTCAATTTCAACTTCTTGCAGGAAAAAAAAAAGATCTTGCAAAGTTGGAATTGATTGATTGAACTTTTTAGTCCCACCCAGTCTGCCGTTACCACCGCAGCTGCGCCCACCCAATGGACTACACCCACCCAATTGGCCACACCCAGCCAATGGCCACACCCACCCGGCACCCGACAATGCATAAATCGGTTTTGGGTTGCAGTTTGGGCACTCGGTCTCTAAAAGGTTCGCCATCACTGGTATATATACATAGTCTGAAATGAAAGATACCCCCCCCCTTCAGCCATGTCTATTACATGGCACGCCCACTGCTCATCATTGCTGGGGTGGGGGGAGAGTGGCTTCAAGTCATTGTTGACTCCTGGTGAGTTTTCTTGGCAAGATTTCAGAAGTGATTTGCCATTGTCTATTTCCTAGGACTGAGACAGAGTGACCGGCCCAAGGTCACCCAGCTATTTTTGTGCATAAACCAGACTAGAACTCACAGCCTCTTGGTTTCTCATCTGATAGTTTAACCACCACACCAATCTGACTATCTGTGACCTTGCCCTCCAAAATAATGTTAAATCTGATCTCCAGCTACTGAAAGGTACCCATAGCCCTTTATACAGCTTCTGCACAGGAAGAAAATAATAGAAACTATCTTTAAAATAAAACATAATTTTAAAAAGATATTTTGGAAAGGAGATAAAAATATACTAATTTACCTAAGCCTTTATTTTTATTCATTTCATTCATACATTCATTCATTTATGTCTTTTGATGTTATAACAATGCCTATTGTTTTACTTTATGTTTGATTATTGTTAGTCTTTATAATATTTTATGATAGTTTATACTGCAGTTGATTTTGCAAACTAGTTAGAGTTATTAAAGGAATATATAGTAATTTTCAGAAATAACATTTTTAAAAATGCGAAGAAATAACTAGTAAAATATGGCTAAAGCATTCTGCAGTGATAACAGTGATAGTAAATAAAAAGTCAAGGCAAAACCATACTTACAAATGGAGAGTTTTATCAGTTCAGGCTGATAAACAATTAACCTACCCTGGCAAAGATATCTCTCAAGTGTAATTCACATGCTGAGAAATGTCTTATTAAATTACTGCAATGTGTTTTATGGGAGCTACCTTTGAAAACAGTCTGGAGATATCGCTGACTGATACACACTTGTTCTGCTAATGTATTGCCATATGGAACATTTTCTAAATCCAGTTCAAAGTAATGCTACACCAGTGTCTTTGTTCTTTGACTATACAACCACTGAGTCCTTACTCAAGAACATGTCTAGAATCATTTGTTTCTATCACGAATAAATATTAAAAAAGAGAAAAAAAGTATTTTATAAAAATATAAATTTATCACAATCATTGGCATTCCACTTGTTCTGTTGAGCTATTAATAACTCTAAGATGGCAGACTGCATTTAGCCCCCACAGCACACTGACCAAAATATGGTAGAAAAGATATAAAATGATGGAGCAAAACAGAATGAAGACACTCTACCACCTCTTCACATTTCAATTCCATCAGAAGAAACAGTAGTAAAGTGCCCCCCACGTTTGAAGGTCCCTAAACTGAATGCCCAATGATCATCTATAACCAGAAAACTAGAGCTGAAATCTACTGCTACGTTCCTTGTGGAAAGGTTTCTGAAATATTGCTTTGTACTACTTTTACCAGTGGCTGTGGAATGTTACTGTGTATTCTAGAGAGAGAGACTGTAAAAAGACAGATGGGGGTGTTCTTGCTGCATTACATCCAATTTTATTGGTGTTAAAGTAAGCTGCTAAAAGAAAAGATCCATTTTATACCAGTGCTTTTCATATTTAGTATGATTTAAATGTTTAATTACTTCTTGGGTCATTAGGATTTACTCATTCATCATTAATATACTGTAAGTGGCCATGTAATACATTGGCTGTTTTATTATTAGAATTATATCTGTGGGATAAATCTACAAAGTGAGTTTTTGGCAGCCGTTTTTAACAAATGAGTAGTCTTACTGTTGACTATACTGCTTTAAAAAAAATCACATTTTTGTTTTACAAAATTTGGTCATGGGCTATTTTAAAACATCAACCCCTATGTAGATCATATTTAGTATGATAATCTTAAGTTCTGATCTTAAATCATATCAAAACTACCATAGCTTCCATCAGTTCTTTACAAATAAAGAGAGATTTATCACATTAAGAACTCTTCCAGACAGCCAGTGTTTCTGTTGTCCACACTTTCTGACTGCACAGTTAATTTCTTTGCATGTTAATAGTGCCTGCAGAACCCTGAGAGCAAATCAGACGCTGCCCTTCCAGCCACAGAAGTCCTGTAAGTGCTCATTTTCCAGTCAGTAGGGACTGCCTTATCCCATCCTCTTAATTTTGTATCAAAAGTATCTTCCCCATTCTGAAATAGAGGGAAAACTAAATGTTCCATATTCCTTGGATGATGGGAAGATGCTCAGCCTGTGGCACAACAACAACAACAATAATAATAATAATAATAATAATAATAATAATAATAATAATAATAATAATAATAATAATAATAATAATAATAATAATAATAATAATAATAATAATAATAATAATAATAATAATAAAGTAATAATAAATTTGGAAGGGACCTTGGAGGTCATCTAGTCCAACCCCCTGTTCAGGCAGGAAACCCTATACCATTTCGGACAAATGGCTGTCCAGTCTCTTCTTAAAAACTTCCAGTGTTGGAGCATTCACCGCTTCTGGAGGCAGGTTGTTCCACTGGTTAATTGTTCTAACTGTCAGGAAGTTTCTCCTTAATTCTAGGTTGCTTCTCTCCTTGATTAGTTTCCATATGTTATGTCCTGTTATCCACTACCACATTGGGATTACAGGAGCTGGGAGGCAGGGTGATCCAGGTGATCCCTCAAATCACCATGTAGACTGTCCCTTGCAACAGAATCATGTGCAGTCCTTCCCATTCAGCAGCAAAAGTCACTGCTGGACAAAGTGCATTTCCTGGTAATACTCCACAATTGCAATGAGAAGAAACATGGCATAATGCAAGTTCCCAGTAAAGAGGGGGGGAATTCAGTTTGCCTTCATGTGGCAGCTGCACCCATATCTAGAAAAGTCATAAGAACAAAGCAAAACCTAAGGGCAATTAGTAAACTGTGCTGTATTCAATTACAGGATTCCAAAATGATTCTATGGAACACTATTTCTCAAACCTGGCAACTTTAAGATGTGTGGATTTCAACTTTCAGAATTCATGGCTGGCTGAGGAATCTGGGAGTTAAAATCCACACATCTTAATGTTGCCAAGTTTGCTATACAAAGATAAAAAAAGAATGCCATTATTCTTTCTGATTAAGTAAGGTTCCACCAACAATGAACAGCATTTGGCCTGTGCTGCTAGGTTTCCCTTTGCTCTTACCTGTCCAAGCTGCAGCACTGATTTCTATCCCTTTATCTTGGAGATCCCTGTTTTCATTTAATTCTGGGATATAATACCAGAAGAGAGAGTAACTATAATGGATGAAGCAGAGAAGACTGTTCCCCTTAATCAAGCTACTCAAGATGGCACCAAGTGTTGTTTTGTTTGTGAATACAGCATTGTGGTTTATGCCTGCAGCCCACCACCTTGAATGTTTTTGAGGCAAAGTGACTGCTCAGCTTTACAGAAAGCTAAAAGGATTATTCTTTTTCTCTTTGAGCTGAAATGTCAGGGATCTAATGTGATATTCCAAATGAGTTGCATATCCTTCTTAATCTGAACTGTTACATATGCATGTGTGTGTCTGTGTTTGTGTGTGAGAAGGAGAGGAAGGGAGAGGGGGAGAGAGAGAGATGGTGAGAATTTCTTGCCATAGTTCTTTGGTAGCTTGTCTGAAATCTGTAATGGAATTCAGATCCTGGTAAAGCAGGAACTACAGCATCAACAATGTTTTTAATGCTAGCAAAGTTATTAACATGTTTAAAGAAAAATATGCTTTGTAAAATGTTTTAAAGTACAGGCATATCTCATTTTATTGTGCTTCGCTTTATTGTGTTTTGCAGATACTGCTCTTTTTTACAAGACCCTCCAGCAGCAAAAAGATTATGATATGCTGAAGGCTGAGAAGATGATTTGCATTTTTTAGCTCTGAAGTATTTTTTAATTAAGGTATCTACATTGTTGTTGTTTTTAGACATAATGCTATTGTACACTTAATAGACTGCAGTATAATGTAAACATAATTTTTATATGTACTGAGAAACCCCAAAATTCACGTAAATGTCTTTATTGCGATATTCGTATTACTGAGTGGTCTGGAGACGAACCCGCAATATCTCTAAGGAATGCCTGTATATGGCCTGCTGAACAAGATTAATAAGAAGATGAATGTTCTTGCTCATTTGTTTCTGGTCTCAGAATTGTTTTAAGATTTCCCATCCACTCTGCCTTCTTCCATGGAAAGATTAATGCTAGAGCTGAAAGAAAGATCACTTCCTCTGATGTAAGCCTTTCCACACACAGTGACTTTAACTTAATTTGTCCTGTGTATATCTTGTCCTTTTCACTGAGTTGCTGCTACGTACCTGCCTGCTTGCCTTGTCACACTATGTCTTTTATGGGTAAGCAGAGCACTGAACAGAGGAAAAAATAAGGACAGAAGGTGAGGAAAAAAATGAGACTAAATTTATTTTACATGAGTGGCACTGACTATACAAGTAGTCCTGGACTTACAATCACAATTGAGCCCAACATTTCTGTTGCTAAGCAAGACAGTTGTTAAGTGAGTTTTGTTCCATTTTATGACCTTTCTTGCCACGGTTAAGTGAATCATTTGTTAAGTTAGTAACACAGTTGTTAAGTGAATCTGGCTTCCCCACTGACTTTGTCAAAAGGTTGCCAAAAGTGATCATATGTCCCTGGGACACTAAACCATCATAAATATAGGCCAGTTGCTAAGTGTCTGAATTTTAATCACATGACCAATCACAGAAAAATGGTTGCAAAACACTTTTTTCACCACTATTGTAACTTTGAAAAATCACTAAACGAATGACTGCTTTTTTCATAAGCAGTCAGGCAATCATCAATTGTATTTTAATAATCAAGCAAACAAAAAAGCGACAATACCATGTTAGATAGCTAATAAATATGATATTGCTGTGTTTTTGAAATTCCCATCAGCAACTCCAGATAGCAAATTCATAGCTATGGTTCTTAGGTGTTTTCCGAATTGCTATCTTAGTCAGCCTTCAAAGGCAGAGGCTCTCTAGTGCTTACCAGTCTTATTTATTGATGCAATTTATGTGCTGCTCAGTTTCAAAAAAGATCCTCTACTTCACATGTGGACAAGCATGTTGCCAAAGAGCATTATTCCTCTGTCAAGTATCTGCCCCTGATAACTTGATTTCTATTTTTTTTTTAAATTTATTTTTTATTTTTTTAAAACAACAAAACACAACACACATAAACACACAGTGTATACTCCTTTTTTTTTTAAACAGCAATTTTGTAACGGTAGTCTTCTATTATTTACATTTTCCGCTCTTATTCTTCTTTAAAAATATTTGTCCTTGTTGTCCCATTGTTTCTTATTTCCATTTTTCTTCCTTCATACTATACTTCATACTAAGAATAATACATATTATTACTATACATTATTATACACACATTTTCCATTTCTTGACCTTTCCACATTTATTTTCATTTATTATTTCTAATCTCCAACCAATCATACCACTTATTCCATATTACATAGTACTCTGTGTCTTCCTTTTCTTTTATCTCTTTTATCTCTTTTTTCCTTATCACTTCTTCCTCTGATGGCATATTCTCATTTTTCCAGAACTGTGCGTAGACTATTCTTGCTGCCGTTGTTATATGTAAGATTAAGTGCCGTGTTTCTTTACTATATTTTCTTGATTTCTATAATGGCAACCCTCTTCTATCTGCAGGAGTCCTTGACTTATAACCGGTTGCTTAGGGACAGTTTGAAGTTATCACAGACCCCCAAAAGCTACTTATGACCTGATTCTGATGCTACCCTCCTGTTCTGTCCTTAGAATGGTAGACATTGAAGAGACTTGCGAGTACAACAGCAAGGTTTATTCATCACACACAGAAAACAGAACAGAACAGAAAACGAAACTGGCTCCACCCTTTTATACAAGGAGCCCTGGGTAACTGTAACCAATCATTGCACGAGTTTCTCCCGCGCTAAAAGCAAGCATGCCCGGGTCTCCAGACATCCAGTCTACACAGCAACCTGGCCGCTAGCTTCACCTGGTTCCCGCCCTGCACCTGCTGTCTTAGCAACTCAGTACATTACACCCCTCCCCCCTGGGTTGAAAGCATAATGCACCCAATTAAGTTCTGCCTCCCCATGGAGGCTCTCCAAAATCACTCCCACTAACCTTGGCCCCGGCCTAGGACCTCTTAGGACGTGGCGATGCCGCCATTGGGCAGGCATTGAAAACAAGCAAGGTTGTTCTTTTGAGAGCGTTCCGAGCGCTCGGCTAGCAAGGTTGTTCCCTTGAGCATATTCGCTCAACTAGCAAGGTTGTCCTTTCGAGCGTGTTCTAAATGCTAGGCTAGCGCCAGTTGGCCGAGCTCTGCATGCCGGTTTGGGGTGGAATTCCCCAGAAGGGTGGTATTCCCTTGAGGGGTTGTATTCCCCTGGTTAGCGTTCCACTGTGGGGTGGAATTCCCCTGATCAGCAGCCCTCTGTGGGGTGGAATTCCCCTGATTGGCATAAGTAGCCATTTGGAAGTCCCTCTGTAGAGTAGAACTTCCCTGGTCCGCATTAGCCTGCGGTTGGGAGCAATGTCTCACAGGTGCAAAACCCGCCATAGGAGAGGCTTGGACAGCTGATTGCGAGTAATGTCCCAAGGATGGGGTGCCCCGGACAGGGACCGCCTCGCTGTCAACCCCTTCAGGTTGATCGTCTCGATCCGGATCGAGGGCCCCCTCCCCCCCGAGAGCAGAGCAAGGAGCGGAAGAGTGGCTTGGCAACCTCCAACGAAGCTGATCAATGTGCCGGCGCAGCACGTGACCGTCTTCCAATGCCACTTCGTAAGAAAGAGGGCCGGTGACCCTACAAACCACAGCTACCACCCACAAGTTACCAGGGCCGTAGTTGCGGGCCCAAACCGGACTGCCCCACGGTATACACCCCTTGAATATGGATAGCTCCAACTTCCGCTTACAAAAACTCTGAAACTCCGTGCCCGGACACGTGTCCGGCCATCCTGATAACACCCAGTTCAACACGCGTGTTAGCGTGTTGTTGGCAGCTGTCTCAGCAGCTACATCCCCTGCGTGGAGAGGGGACTCAGGCAGATCCTGAATAGACAGGATGTGGTTTGTCGGTGCAGGATCAGGCTCTATGTTCCTTAAGGGCAATCTGCTGAGGCCGTCTGCATGGCCCATCTCTTTGCCCGGCTTGTGAATCAGGCAAAAATCATACACAGAGAGAAATATTGACCATCTCAACATTCTAGGAGAGAATATGTGGGGTGTCTGCTTGTTTGTTGTGAACAACCCCAGAAGTGGCTTGTGGTCTGTAAAGACCGTAAAACAGCGACCATACAAGAAGTCGTGGAACTTCTTGATGCCCGCTACGATTGCTAGTGCTTCTCAATCTATCTGCGCATAATTACGCTCCGCGGCAGACAGAGTTCTCGAATAATACACTATAGGGACCTGAGTCCCATCTGTTTTAAGGTGACTTAAAACAGCTCCGATCCCGTAAGGGGAAACGTCGCACGCTATGCTAACAGGGAGTCGCTCATCGAAATGAGCCAGCACCGCATTTGAAGAAAGTAATGCTTTAACTGCAGCAAAACTCTTCTCATGGACATGTGTCCATGACCATAGAGCCTGTTTGTCCAGGAGCCGGTGTAATGGTTCTGCCATGGCTGCCTTGTGGGGAAGGAAGGCATGATAGAAATTTAGCAGTCCCAAGAACGCTTGAAGTTCTGCTTTTATTTTGGGACTGGGTGCCTGCTGAATCGCTTCCAGCTTGGACTGGGCAGGATGTATGCCTTCCACGTCTATGTGAAACCCCAGAAACTGTGGAAGTGACCCCAATTTTACACTTGTCCTTCCTGAGCTTCAGGCCCACTTTGCGAAACCGCAGCAAAATGGCCCTGAGTCTCTCAGCCAAATTTGATTCCCCTGCGATGAGGACATCATCGAAGTATGGGCATACGCCCGGAAGGTCTCTGAGCATTCGCTCCATGACACTCTGAAAAATACCTGGCACCTGGCACTATGTTAATTCCAAACTGTAGCCTTCGGACCTTGAAAGCCCCCCGATGGGACACTATCGTTTGTGCCTCTGCTGTGGCATCATCCACCGGCAGCTGTTGGTAGGCCTGGGCCAAATCAAGTTTTGCAAAAATGCAACCCCCTTGTAGAGATGCCAGAATATGGCTGACTACTGGCACGGGATAGGAGTGTTGCTGCAGAGCTTTATTCAGCGTGCATTTATAGTCAGCACAGATTCTGACCTCTCCGTTAGCCTTAAGTGGCATAACTATGGGGGTTTCCCATGGACTACTGTCCACAGGCTCTAAGATGCCTTGCTGCAAAAGTTTGTCCAATTCCGCATTAATTTTATGCTTGAGAGCGAACGGCACCCGACGAGGCTTGATCCTAATCGGTGCGACAGAAGGATCTAACTTCAAGGCAATTGGGGGCCCCTTGAATTCCCCTAACTCTGTGGTGAACACATCTGCGAATTCTTTGCAGACCTGGTCCAGGCTAGCCGTCTTTAGACTATTCAGCCCCGTTACCTGAATTCCCAGGGCCTCGAACCAATCAAGCCCGATTAGGCTTGTCCTGTTCCCATCGACCACAACGATGTTCAACATTCCCATGAATTTCCGGAATCCACCCTTAGTGTGGCCTCCCCCTTAACTCTGACCGGGGAATTCTGAAAATCGGTTAATATTAAATTCGACGGCCTGAGTTTCACCCGTTGGCCGCTTCTGCCACAAATCCGGTTAAGAGTGCTCTGGGAAATGATGGACAGGGCGGACCCCGTGTCCAGTTCCATCCTCAATGGAACCCCTTGCAACATGACTTCGATTTGCAACTTTTTCTTTAAGGGCCTATGTCCCCTGGTTCTATGGATGCCGCGCCTGCTGGCACAGAACCCCACCCTGTTCTGGCTGGGGACCCCGGTACCTTTCTGAGGCAACTCTTTCTTGGAAATTTCTTTTCCGCAACCTAAACAAATGGCAGCGATGTGGCCTTGCTTGCCACATGCTCGGCAAGTTGCTGTCCAGAACCGGCAGTCAGCTTGTTTGTGCCGTCCCCCACACCCCATGCACCTAGGGAAGGGATCTGCCTTCTCAAGAGGTCTAGGAAGTCCTTTTGCCGGGGTTTGTCGCACCAGGTCAACTTCCTGGTCCAACTCAGCCTCTTCCTCTGGTTCGACATCCTCGTGGTGGATGGTTTGTGATGGCTGAGGGTTCTTTGAGAGCCGCAAGGCCCTTACAGCTCCGCCGGCTTCTTCTTCTGCTGTGACCTCTCGCAATGCATCTTGGAATGAGACGGTCTCCTTTGTGAAGATCTTCTGCTGTAGATCTCTGCTCCTCAGCCCACAAACTAAACGGTCTCGTAACCGTTCCTCTAGGTCCTTGAATTCACACAGCCTCGCTGCCTGTCGAAGAGTGGCGATGAATTCTGTGGTGGACTCTCCTGGACGCTGGTCCCACTGCTCTAAAGCGTGTCACCATGCAATGACCGACAGCTTCGGCTCGAAGTGCTCCTTGAGCATCTTTTTTAATTCGCCATATGTCATGGTCTCCAATGGCACTGGGGACACTAGGTTTTCCGCAATATCAAAAATGGCTTGGCCACAAACACAGAGCAGCGTTGCGGCCTTCAACTCATTTTCTACGATCCTGTTTACTCGGAAGTAATTCTCAGCCCGGGCGACGTATGAGCTCCACCTCTTCGGGTGAGCAACGTCAAATTCAGCGAGCCGCCCAAGTTTTGCCATGATAGGGTCTCTTCTCTACCATGTGCTGCCACTCTACTGGAGGGGTTCCAGGGCAGTTCCTCTCAGCACTCTCCCCCAGCATTTGCGTACTGGCAGGTGAGTGAGCCGAAGTAGGAATGCCGTCCCTCAGCGTGGTCTGGCCTTCCTTCGTGGTGAGTCGGGCCCTTCATTATGGTGGCAGCACAATCCCACCTTCGTCGCCAAATGTTCTGTCCTTAGAATGGTAGACATTGAAGAGACTTGCGAGTACAACAACAAGGTTCATTCATCACACACAGAAAACAGAACAGAACAGAAAACAAAACTGGCTCCGTCCTTTTATACAAGGAGCCCTGGGTAACTGTAACCAATCATTGCACGAGTTTCTCCCGCGCTAAAAGCAAACATGCCTGGGTCTCCAGACATCCAGTCTCCACAGCAACCACGTGGCCGCTAGCTTCACCTGGTTCCCGCCCTGCATCTGCTGTCTTAGCAACTCAGTACATTACACCTCCCATGGTCACAAGGCCACATTTTGGGTGCTAGGCAACCAGCCTGCATTTACTTCTGTTTGCAGCATCTCACAGTCACCTGACTGCGATTTATGAAGTTTTTACTTTCCAGTTTGGGGCAAAAAATGGCCCATAGTGAACAAACAGTTTGCTTAACAACCACAGCGTTCACTTAACAATCACAGCATTCTCTTTACAACTAAGGCATTTGCTTAATGACTGCTACAAGAAAAGGTTGTAAAATCCAATTCATCATGTGATGACCTGCTTTATGACTGTCACAACTTATGACTATAATTGTCAGGCTCAATTACACTCAGGAGTCGTGGACTACTTGTAGTGTTAGGGCATATCTTAAAAAGAATGAAACAAATAGATATTCTTTAGTATTAGGATATAGCCGTACACTTCTGTATTTCAAAAATCAGAAACAGGATCACTTTTCAGTGACTGGAGTAAATGAGTATTTGTGCCATTGCATTTCAGACCTATTACAATTGGTTGCCAGAGAAAAATCTTGCTTATAAATTGACTTCCTCTAAGTTAATTTAAAGCAAACTAGATGTAAGAGATGACCAGGCTGAGTCTCGAGTCCCTTCACACCCACAAGAGATCTAAGTCCAGCCCACCTTGAATTCTGTTGAGTCTTATTTACCATCAATTTGCTTAGAGTCTAGACCATTAGCAGTTCAGATTCTTACAGAGAGCTTAAGCTTGCAATAAGCCTGTATTCATTTGAAACTCCTTGACTCCTGATTTCCAGTGCTTGATACTAGACTTACCATTTATAAAAGAGCCTTCATGGCACAGTACTGCAGGCTAATTCTGCTGTCTGCCAACAGTTGACTCAAGGTTGACTCAGCCTTCCATCCTTCCGAGGTCAGTAAAATGAGGACCCAAATTGTTGGGGGCAATATGCTGACTCTGTAAACCATTTAGAGAGGGCTGTAAAGCAATATGAAGTGGTATATAAGTCTAAGTGCTATAGCTAGTGCTAAAAACAGACTGTATCTCAGATGAGTATGAGAGCCAAATGTGATAAAAAAAGAAAAATATTTTAAAATATTCTTACAGAGTTTTTTTTTCAAAAAAATACTGATATATACAACTGTGAACCAAATTATGAGAGGAATTATAATGAAAAAGTGAACAGGAATAGAGGTACTGGAAAGGCCTGCACTGCCAAATAGAATGATTGGCCTTGAATTCAAATGCTTGCCATTGGTAAATGTAATATAAAACACAAAGAAAACAATAAACAATAAAATGCAAGTAATGTGACTATACATTTGGGGTAACCAAATTCAAACGTGTCTGAGATAATAGAGGAAGCAACCTAACACTTGCCCATGTTTATTCATTAACTAAATGGAAAAGTGTTGAACTGTGAAAGAACTTTGTTTTATTCTGTCTTCATTCCTGCAGACAATTTCAGTGATTGTCAGCAGATCTTAGACATTTACATGCTTGAGAAAAAGGAATGTACTTCAGGTCAGGTCAGCTGTAATTCATAGTCATGCCAAGTTGATCACCAGGAGGCTGAATGACAGTGTGGTCTGCTTTTTCTAAATAGAAAGCCTTGTTCAGATCAGTGACAAATCCATGCTTCACAAATGTATTAGTACTTAAACTAAAGGTTTATCTTTCTGATGTCATATCTTTAAGCTGAGAATGGATACCCAGAACCGTGGGCTGATAGCAGACCCCAATGCTTAGTTTTTAACTTCAGAAATAGAATTTTCCCAGTTCTACAACATGATTTTCTTTTCAAACTTAGAAACTTATGTTTCTAATGATGACACCCATCTATTTTATATATTTTTTAAAAATTAAACCAAAAGGGGAGAGCAAAAAGATGGAAACTTCTGCTCCCTAGTGCCACTATTTAATTACTGCCATACTTTTCTGGCACTTCGTTTCCAAAACCTATAATAGCATCTATCCAAAATAGTTTGATTGAATGGGACTGCCAACTTGATTTAACTAAACCAAAGCAAAAGTTAATAGTGCACTACTTGGTTCAAAGGTATTACACTTTGCACAATATTTTTTAACCTGTACACATAATCCAACTACATGTTCTTGTTCTGACTCTTAGATACCAAACTCCAGGAAAACTTTTATTTGGGGCAGGGGAATATTAATAGTACATTTTTTGCTGCATGAGTTATTTAATAGAACAGAGAAAGACTTCTCAAACATGTCATATATTTAATAACATAAGCACGATCCTTCCTGCCCCTCCGTTCAAATTTGTAAATATTTTTTTTTACTCTGAAATGAGGAAGGGGGAAAAAGGAACAGAGAAGTTTATGCAAATGGGGTAGAATTCATCATAACACTAATTCATATAATGTATATAAATAATTTTCCACCAGAAAATTAGGTAATCAAAATGCATTAGTTGCAATCAAATGCTAGGATAGGAAAACTTAAATATGTAAATCTGGAGACAGAAGAAAATTATCTACCTAATGCTTACCTAATATTATAGAATTCATTTGAAAAGTAGAAAAATGCTAGTTTAAACATTAAATAAAATGGAAACATGAACTTTTAAAAATCTCTCCAAAATTCAGTGGTAGACCACTAACAGTTTTGATGGATTGTTATTGCCATTTGGTTGATGAGATTCTTAAAAGAAATGCAGAAGCAAGGCAACTGGGGCCTTCGTTTGATCTGGATCTAATGAATACAGATTCTTTTGAGTCAAGGACATCTTTGAGAATACACCAAATTCATTTATAAACAGACAGAAAGAACTTGAGAATTGTTTTACAAATCAAATAAAGGGGGGGAACCAAAACAGTACAGATGAGTGAGAATTTCATTTAATATGCTGTTTTAATGAAATGTAGTTTCCATCCCAAAGCAACTAAAGCCAACTGTGCTAAAGCAGAGCAGAAAAAGGCATAAAAAGGAAGATGGGACACTTACTATAGAAAATATCAAGTCTTATGTATATTAATAGTAGTATAAGCTGAGAAAGAAAGAGAAAAAAGATGTGGAAATAGAAGAAGAAAATAAGATACTTGAATATTTGGACAATGGCCAGCAAAGAAAGGAAGACAGATCAGGACTATTATTCGTATGCGAAGAAAATCCATTCTAATACATTCCATCAGCCCCTCTCTCTCTCTCTCTCTCTCTCTCTCTCTCTCTGTCTGTCTGTCTCTCTCTCTCTCTCTCTCTCTCTCTCTTTCTCTGTAGTGTGTGTGTGTGTGTGTGTGTGTGTGTGTATTAGGGAGAGAGGGATGAAAAACCGAAAGAGAAAAAAAAATTTTTACTCAGCCATTCCACATTATGTCTTCTCTGTTGTGACCCCACCCTCTCGAATAGTATCTCATTAGAGATACTAAAAAGTGACATTGACATGTTATACAGTATGTTGATGTTATTATATGCATAAATACAAACAAAATGTTTATATTCAACTTGGTATGTACTGAAAATATTAAGAATTATATTTTTTTAATGTAGACAAAAGGAGATTATTATTGGAAGAAGAGAGGATAAAGAAATATATTACCAACTAGCATATTGATTAATTGGAGAAATTAATTGTTATTGATTATTTTGAGTGTATGAACCCAGACAACACACTGTTCACGAAGCATTAAAGATTGTTATTGTAAAAAATTAATAAAATATATATTTTTTTAAAAAGTGACATTGACAACCTGTGTACAATATCAAGTCCTGTTTCTTCCAGAAGCAGAAAATTCAGGACTCTAAATTCACAGCTAGTCCCTTCATTTTCTGTATGAGAATTTTTCACAGGCATTTAGTTAATTATTAACAGAATCATTTTAACAGAATAACAGAGTTGGAAGGCACCTTGGAGGTCATCTAGTCCAACCCCCTGCTCAAGCAGGAGACCCTATAACATTTCTGACAAGTGGCTGTCCAGTCTCTTCTTGAAAGCCTCCAGTGATAGGGCACCCAGAACTTCTGAAGGCAAGCTGTTCCATTGATTGATTGTTCTCACAGTCAGAAAAAAATCTCCTTATTTCTAGGTTGAATCTCTCCTTGATCAGTTTCCATCCATTATTTCTGTCCTTCGGGTGCTTTGGAAAATAGGTTGACCCCCTTCTCTCTGTGACAGCCCCTCAAATACTGTATTGGAATACTGCTATCATGCAGTCCTGGTCCTTCTCTTCACTAGACTAGCCATACCCAGTTCCTGGAACTGTTCTTCATATGTTTTACCCTCCAGCCCTCTAATCATATACATTTTAGCCTCCAGTCCCTAATTCTATCCCAGACATCAAATAGGGGATAGAATTCCTAAAAAGTAGTGAGTTAAATTATACGCATCCCTAAGAATCATTGTGAGCATAGGCAAGGTGCTTTGAAACACGGAATGGGCAGCATAAATGGTATTATCATACCATCATTTTTGCAACCACACAAATCACATGAATCCTTACAACCAAAGATTATAACTCATAATATTGTTCCTTGGTCATTCACAGTGCTGAAAAGTTTGCAATTTTTGAACAGCTGTAATTTCCATCATGATTTCAGTACAGATAGTTCTTACTTACCAACTGCCTTCCTTAATGACCATTCAAAATTATGACAGTGTTTTAAAAAATCAACTTTGTGGCCAATCCTTACATTTACAACAGGGGTGTCAAACTGCCGGCCCGCGGGCCAAATGCATCATAGCGAAACCGCGCCCACCCCATTGCCAGCAATGGCAAAAAAGTTGTGATACGTTGCGACACATCACGTGATGTTGCGAATTTGACACCCCTGATTTACAACCATTACAGCATCCTGCAGTCACATGATCACCATCTGGATGCTTTGCAACTGGCTTGTAATAAGAGAGTTAATTGGAAAGGCAGAACTAAAGTTGTAAATCACAATTTTGCTTAACAACTGGGTTGCATCATCTAACAATTGAAGAGCTGCTGATCCCAATTCTGAGCAATAAGCAAGGACTACCAGTAGTCTTAATCAAGACAGGAAGTTGCATCAAGAATAAAGGTTATATTTACTTTAACTTTCAATAGCTAGAAATTGTTTAATTTGTATTTGTCCCCAGCTGCTGTTAAATATTTTGCAAGTATAATAAATAAAGATAAAAGTGATGTCAAAGATAGTTCCTTCTATATATATGGGTAAAAGGTGTACAGTTTTCCTTAACACTGAAGATGAACTTTTTCATTCTAATGTTTAGTAGAAAGTCTATAAATGTAAAAAGATTGGTCTCTGGAGTTTCTCTGACAGAATCTTAATTGGTATTAAGAAGGTGCTAAAGTATCTCATTTATTAAGCAACATCCACATTATTTAAATCCAATTGTGCCATTACTCTTCAGGGAAAATCATTTCTAGTCAATTTCACCACCATACCATTAGTCATAAAAGTTCTTTATCTAAAAGGTTAAAGAATATTAAATTCTTACCCCCCCCCCAAAAAAGAGTTGTGTTTGTGTTACTATAGATTTGGGGTTCTAATTGTTTGATTGACTTATTCTATGACTATGCAAAGCTTTTAATTGAATTTAGCTTTAGTGATGCTTAAGCAAAGTTCTCCTTTGCAAGTATTTGTGACTACCCACCCCTCTTTTTCTAAAGTTTTATTTTTTCTTCTTTCCTAAGGAGGAAAACAAGAAGAGGTTTCTGGGATTCTCACGCCTTTATTAAATATCTGATCCATACTCCAACAAGCACATTACTTTCCACCAACTACTTTGCTCAGCATCTTACTTTCTCAGCATATCCTACTTGCTCTTGCTATATTCTCCAACTGCATATGCCTTTCTCCTTGATGCACACAGTATTGCCAGTCCATACCATATACAAACAACTCTATAAATATGCAACAAGTTCCTTGTCTATTATTTGATGTTTCTGCCCTTTTATATATTTACAGCTAGAAGACAGACAAAGCTTCTTGATGTCTGAAACTGATTTTGATCCACAGGGGAAAAGGATCCATCATCAAAAGTCCATCAGGGCAACTCACCCTGTCTAATGAGCTGTAGGAATAACCTTGAGAAGCAGGAGAAAGAACCACTCCCAAGACAATGGTCAGATGAAAGAAATTGAGTCCAGATCAGAAATGTAATTTGACCAAGTGTCTCAGTAGTAGTAGTATTCAAGAGCACTCAGTCCCTAGAACAGGGCTTTTCAACCGGTACGCGTACCACCGGTGGTACTTTAGCACCTGGCAGTTGGTACGCGACCCCTAGCCAAGTGTAGCAGGAGAAGGAACCAGCTAAATCGGCGCTGCACAGACCTGGAGGAGATCATCTGGAGCTGCAGAGCTTGGCAGAAGCCCCAGGATCGGCGCACGTGGCGACATAGTAATTGGAGCTTCCAGCACACCCGGAAGAGAAAAGGAGGATGAGGGCAGAGAGAAGAGAAAGTATAAAAGGGGCAGGTTTTGGTAGGAGAAGGAGAGAAAGAGTGAGAAGCAGTGAGGAGAGACAGAGCGAGCAGCCTGTTTTCGGAGGAAAGGTGAGTGAGCAAGCGGCGTGTTTTCAGGAAAAGGGCGAGCAAGTGGCATGTTTTCGGAAGGGCGAGCAAGCGAGCAGCGTGTTTTTAGAAGGGTGAGTGAGCGAGCGGTGTGTTTTCGGGGAAAGGGTGAGCGAGCAAGCTGGGCAGGAGCCCCAGAATCGGCATGCACTTCTGCAGGGCTATGGGGGCTCGGCAGAAGCCCCAGGATTGGCACGCGCAGCTCCAGCTGATCGGCACTTCTGCTGAGCCCCAAAGAAGCGTCAATCAGTTGGAGCCCAGCATTGATCCTGGCGCTTCTGCTGAGCCCCAAAGAAGCGCCTATCAGCTGGAGCCCGGTGCTGATCCTGGCACTTCCACTGAGCCCCAAAGAAGCACCGATCAGCTGGAGCCCGGCACTGATCCTGGTGCTTCTATTGAGCCCTGACAGCCCTGAAGAAGCGTGGGTCAGCTGTCAGGGCTCAGCAGAAGCACCAGGATCAGCGAAGGAAGGAAGGAAGGAAGGAAGGAAGGAAGGAAGGAAGGAAGGAAGGAAGGAAGGAAGGGAGGGGAGGGGGGGGAGGGAGGGAGGGAGGAAGGAAGGAAGGAAGGAAGGAAGGAAGGAAGGAAGGAAGGAAGGAAGGAAGGAAGGAAGGAAGGAAGGAAGGAGATGGGAATGAGAAGGAGGGAGGCAGGGTGGGAAGGAAAAAGGAAGGAAACCTCCCCATGCTAACCACAATGTTAATGTGGCCCTCAATGAAATTGAGTTTGACACCCCTGATATAAAAAGTTAAGTGAATCTGGTTTCCCATATTGACTTTGCTTGTCAAAAGGTTGCAAAAGGGGATCACATGACCTTGAGACACTGCGGCCATCATAAATATGAATCAGTTGCCAAGCATCCAAATGTAAATCACATGACCCTGAAACGGTCATAAGTGTGAAAAAAGGTCATAAGTCACTTTTTGCAGTGCTGTTGTAACTTCAAACAGTCACTAAGTGAACTGTTGTAAGTCGAGAACTACCTGTACTTTATCATTTTTTTCCTTTTTTTTTGGTCATCAAGTTTTTGACACCTTGCTAGGTGACTGGTGGTACTCGGATATTGCTATATCCTAAAAGTGGTTCAATGGGTGAAAACATTGAAAAGCCCTGCCCTAGAACTCTTGAAGATAAAGGGAGGAAGAAGGCAACTATATTGTGACTTGCAAGATTCTGTTACTATAACTTTATAATAAAGTAGTATTAGCATTCATAACTTTGGTTTCCTAGTCTGGTCTGCCTTAGGCCTGACACCTGTCATGGGGGTGGGGAGGATTACTTGCTAAGAACTTATACATGTTCATAGAAATAGGTATGCAGTTGTCCACATATTAAATGTGTATGTATTTCAATGGTTTATATCTTACCTGTTGAAACTGTATGCAGTTATTTTTTTTGTTATCTTTTAATGCTTTTATTTTTCTGTTGCTATCTTTTAATGCTATCTTTTTGCTATCTATTAAACACTGTGTAAGATTTCAAAATATTCAGTGAAAATCTATCCAACAAGGATAGGTTGTTTCATTTCTATGGAACAATGACAAATTATAGGAATTACTCATTCTCTACTACCTTTACCAAGTGTTAAAGTTTGTGGGCTTCCATAAATCTATGGAAAGATAAGCTAGGCAGACTAAGACTATATATTTTCAAATGAACAAACTTTACCAGAGTCAGTGACTGATGTGATAGCTGTGATTTTTTTTTCCTCTTTCAGTAATGACATCTTATCAATTGCAGTTCTTCATCTTCTGAGACAAAAAAATAGGGAACATACTGAAGACATGCATGTAATGAAATAATATGTGGCATTGATCAAGGAACTCATCCAAGTTAATGTCTTCCAAGCTAACTGGATAAAGTTATAGTAGATTTTTAAGTAGAATTCCTTGTCCTTTGAAATTTATCTTAATTTATTGTGATTATAACTACTAGTGTTGCTTATATGAACTTCAAGTTTCATCGAGGCATGTCACTTAACCACTTAGGATTTAATTTTTTTCTTTGACTTTTTTTAAAGACTGAGAACCTTCAGACTGGCAGTTTTATTGAAATCATTGGGTGAGTTTTCTTCAATCCTTAGAAAAAATTAACTACAAGTTTAAAACTTTATTTTTTTTAATATATAGCAAAATTTGTCTTAAAAGCTGTTATATTTAAAACTGTCCATATCAATAGCCTTTGCTACAGCTATAAAAGCAAATGCCATAAGTTTACATAAAGAGAGGAGGTATGAAGATGTTCTTCCTGTTATATTCAAAATATTTCAATTCCATTTCATTGGATAATTCTAGGGTGACCAATACCTGTCAGTTGGTACCAGTCTAATGGCTGTCCTGTTACAGTATAAGTCCATCGCTAAAGAAAATTTCTTTAGTGGGAAAATGTTAACTTACATAACTATATAACTATAACTCTTTCAAATGTTCCATTTCCAGAAAAGGTGATCCAGACAGTAAGGCTCATAGCTTCAGATACATATCAATGATACTGAATTTCTAGATGCATGTTATTTGTGATTTCAGCAGTATATGGTCCATTTTATCACATTATACTATTTTTGTTTTCAAATTTTATTGCTGTCATTTCTATCCACCACATGAATAATTGTATACACCAGTGTTCACCTTATTTCTATCTTTTTCTCTAAAATAAAAGGTTCCAAACATTTTAACTGCATGTTACACAACACTTTAATTACTTCCGTTGTCTTTTCTGTATAGTTACTAGTGGACATACATTCACAAACAGAATATTTAGACAAAGATCTGCCAGGAAAGATAACTGTCCTTCCCACCTGGATTTCAAGAAACTAAACTTTTACATTGTATATCTTATTTTTCCTGATTTCCAGTATAGCATCAGTAGGATCTTTTAAAATACGTACTGTAAAGTTAGTCATATTGCAATCATATCTTCTTGCTCTTGCTGTTTTCCCCTGGGGTTAACATAACATTCTACCATTAATATTCCCATGGCTTATTACAAGACTGTGAAGCTTACCAAATTTGTGGAACTTAAGGGGATCATATAATTTTATCTTTTTTCCAATAACTATTTTATGTCTGTACTTGTGTTTCTTAGGATGCATGTCATTCACAATAATTAGAATTATGCAGACTAACTTACAATAGGATAGGAGTAGTTAATCCATGGGCCATATGGGGTCTTTGAACCCTTTTTTTGTACTGTGAGGAATGTTTCATACCGATACTGAATTTCACTGAATAAACTACAAAGAACTTCAAGAAGATTTCTCCCCAATGTTGGATGAAAATCGAAATAAAATGCATATATATTGGACAGATGTAATGTTTACATACAGCACTGAACCCTGCTTCCCTCCCAAAAAATAAAAGATCAAAGAAGAAATTATTATAACTAAATGAATAGGAAACATTTTGATGATGATGATGATGATGATGATTTTTTTAAAAAAATTGGCTGCCATACTCTGAATGTATAAATGTTGATATGTCAAAATGCAAAAATGCCTTAACTGAATCACAAATGCTAACACATAATCTCTTAACACTTAAATAGACATTTCAGTTAGCAGTAGCTCTTGAATCCTTCAAATGTTTTATGTTGCCTTGGCTCCTTTTTATTCATAATGTTAACAGACTCTAAAACTTTTTTAGTCAGAAATCTAAAGCTCTTTTTTCTAAGAAATGGTATCAGTGGATTTGAAAGCAAATAGTTGCATTGTGCTCAAATTTAAGAAGAAAAAGTATCCATCAATATGAATATGCAAATATTCAATATGCAGAAATATGCTCATAATTTATTGTATAACAGTCTGTCAATAAAGTATTTATTGGAATAACCAGATGTCATTGAGAAATTTTATAATAAAACTATTAGTACTCATAGATAAATCATTTGACCAGCTTGTTTGCTATCTTCTGGCAATCACAGATTCAGTTTGAAAATTGTAAATATGGTTTGGGTAATGTGTTTTGTTTATGTGATACTGATTCCTACTGATTTCCTACTAAGGAAAATGTATGTGTTTTCTCCTTTCCAGTCCATCTGTCTGAATAGAAGTTATCCAAAATATGATGTAACACATTTTGCATAGTTATGCCCAAATAGGTCTGCTGAAGATAAAGTTAAGAAAATTAGCAGGATCTGATACTTACCTGACAGGTGTCTTTATGTGTAGCTAAGGGCTTCTGAATGACTCCAGGTAGTTGGCATGTTGCTCTAAGCCAGCTATACTTCCTATATTCTTAATGACTTTGCATATGAGATGCATAAGTCTAGGACATTTTTCATATAGATAGTAGCTACATTTTGAGGAGAATTTTGATTTCTTTGAGGCATAGCGAAAACATCTAAATAGATTGTGCTAATTCTAAACAGATGTCCCTTTTCTAGTTTAATGTTTTACAGTCACATTTAATCTGTTCTTTTTGAGGGGTGAGGGGATTAGCAATTGGATTTTTAAGGCACAAAGGCAGGTATAGAAGAATTTAAAAATGAGGCTTAGATAATGTGATTGAAGAGCTATTTTCTTGCCCACTCTTGATCTGGAATCATCAAATCAATGCAAGAAGATTCAAAATCGATAAAAGAAACTTTTTTACACAATTTGTAACTAAACTTTGGATTACTCTGCTATTAAATATGCTGATGGCCACCAATTTAGATCATTTTTATAAAATAAACTAGATGAATTGTTTGAAGATCAGGATATTGATTATTATTGCTGTTCATAGCTATTTATTACATCCTAAATCATAAGCAGCATACCTTCAATATCAACTACCAGCAACAATGAAAAGTATCAGTTGCTATTTTGTCCATGCTTGGGAGCATCTTGTAAGTATTGGTTTGGCCTGTGGGACATAGAATTTAGGACAAGATGGACCCTGATCCAGAATGAATCTTCCTACCTCTTAGCATATATTCATCAGACGCCTGCTCTCAATATCTATTTTTGAAAGCAAATTTTAAAGCTATAATGGATCATAATGGATTTTCAGGCATTAATAGCCGCTATGTATGATCATGCTGAACCAAATTTATTGAGATACATGACAAATGTTGATTTGTTTGGTGGCCAAATAAGATAAGATAAGATAACCTTTATTGTCATTTTTTTACTGGGCACAATGGCACACATCAAAAAATGAAATTTAGTTGCCCGCTCTCAAAGTGAAACACATACATGACACACACCTAAAACATACTATACACAACATATGTATAGACCCACATCCCTACAAATACATAACAAATAAATATTAAATATTGTCCATCTTGAATATATAATGGAAGGAGGAAGCTTGAGAGTTCGCAAGGTTAATGCTGTATGGAATGAAACTATGGCTGAATCTGGATGTTCTGCTATGGATACCACGAAGCCTCCTCCCAGAAGGTAGCAAGGAAAACAGGTCATGAAGAGGATGTGTCGTGTCCCAGATAATCTTACGGACCCTGCTCAAGCAACGCTTCTGTGCTATGTCCTGGATGGGAGGGAGGGAACTGCCAATGATCTTTTCGGCCATCCTCATCACTCTCTGCACTATGTTATTTCTAGATAGGAATGGGGACACCAAAGGGCCCATTTTTTAATTTACTTATATTTTTAAGCAACATGAAAACTGTCATGCATTCACAGAAGCTCTATTTTGGGGGTTGCTTATATTAGCATAAGATTTTTCTTCTTTCTGAATTAATTCTCTCATCCTGGAGGAATTAAAAGTATACATCCTGTGTTGGGCTCTTGTCTGCTCCATCCATACTTTTTGCCAGCTTTCTTATCTTCTGCTACATTTGGGAAAGGATAAAGAAGAAAATGCAGTTGTGGATAACCTTGGATAGTAACTGATGCCAAGTCAGGTTTATTACCACTCAACCCAAATCTCTCAATGATGGTTTCTTTCACTTCTAAATAATATAGCATTTCCAAAGTTGGGAGAGGGAAGGATACATTTTCTAAATCTCCATGTTTTCAATCTATTGCTCTATCCCTATTTAAAAGAAAGGCTCTTAATTGTAATGATGCCTTACAAAATCCCCCAAAAGGTATTGTGTAAAGAGGTTTGCTTACCAATGGCACAGCAGTAGATAATAACTACAGGCAGGAAGGAAACAGGAAGTCAGTAAACATTAAATCAATAGAAAGACAGCTGCTAGATTATTTTAAATGGAATCATTTACTTCTGGCTGGCATTTGCACCATCCCGTGCATACCAATAGCCTCACAGTCATATTCTTGAATCCAAAAGAAAGGAATTCATGTCCACAAGTAGAGATTGGCTAATTCCAAATAACAGTGGCTGAATTATAGATGCCTGAATCTTGACTCACTTCTGAGCAGCTTGGGGCTCAATTGGATGGATGAAGGAGGATTTTTTTATATATGTATTATCCTCATGCTGAGATATTATTTTGGTTTGAATGATTTTAGCTCTGAGAAAGCTACATTGATCAATAGCTACAAAACATGGTTGTATCCAATGTGAATTTACAAGAACAGAAAGCTCTTAAGACCAAGGCTCTGTGGGAATAGAAAAGAATACAGCCAATATAGCAATGCCCTTATATTAATCTGACGTAAGACCAAACTTGGAATTATATACACTTTTGATTCCCAGGCCTTACAAAGGATATTGTAAGGCTTTAAAAAGAGTAAAAGGGAAAACAAAGTACAACTTTCCTACAAGTAAAGAGATTTTTAAACTGGGATTTTTAAACTTAAAATGAATGCAAGCAAAGGAGAGAGAGAGAGAGAGAGAGAGAGAGAGAGATGAATAAAACCCAGCATGCTATGAAAAGAATGAATGCAGAGATTTTTATTCCCCTCTTATCATTTAGGGTCATCAATTGAAAATAAATTCAGAACAGATAAAAGGAGATACTTTTTTCCAAGTTTAACATGGCTAAACTATGAAATATGTTATGATCAGCTACAGTGAGATCTCTACCAGTTTAAATTTTTAGTTAGATAGATTTGAAAGGAGACTAGACAAATTCAGGAGGATTGGACTACTAGTTTTGATGGCTAAATATGACATCTAGAAACATACTTTAAATACCAGCTGCCAGGAGAGTGCCATCTTGTTCATATTTGTAAGGTTCCTCTATATACCTGGTGGCCACTGTGTGATACAGAATTATGGCACTCTCATGCTTAACACTAGGCTAGTCATTCAAGATTTTCCATTTCTTCAGACTTACTAGAGTTCTCTGAAGTACACCAATATTGTCCAAGAAAACAGTACCCTTCTCAGAGGACAAAATGCCTGCAATGTTTGGAGAGTCTTAATTGGTGGAAATTGGGTGCCCCAACTTGATGGAGCAGAATTGTGTTCTGATACCAACCTTTTCCCCTGGCAATGTTGCTCATTCATTCTGATTATGTTTGAATAGCACCAATTTTGCAATAAAAGCAGTATTAAAACTAAAAATGTTAACATTTTATATATATATCCTGGTTCAGTAATAAAAAGAAACATGTGCAATATTTTAAGGACATGGATAAAATGGTATCTTTGAGTTCTTTCAGAACATCCTATGAAAACCTCCTATGCCCCGTTTTCTAAGTAATTCAGAAGATACAATATTGTTATTTCAGAAATAACTTGGAGATCAAGATGAATAGAGTCAGGCTACATTTGTTGATCCTCTAATAAAGGCAGTCCACAAGGCAATCTCCATTTCAGAAACCAGCTTAAACTGAGTCAATATAATCTGCTTTGGAGTTCTCTAAGCTGCTCTTTGAACTTGGTTATTAGCTTGCAGATATTTGTTACCCTAGTAGATAATATCACTAGTGTAAATATGGGATTTGCTGCCTATATACAGGTAGTCCTTTACTTCCAACCACAATTTAGCCCAAAATTGGGCTAAACAAGGCAATTGATAAGTCAGTTTTGCTCCATTTTATGACCTTTTTACCATAGTTATTAAACAAATCACTGCAGTTGTTAAATGAATCATGTGGTCATTAAATGAATCTGACTCCCCCCCCCCATTGATTTTGCTTGCCAGAAGCCATCTAGGAAGGTTACAAATAGTGATCACATGACCCTGGGACAGTTCAACTATCATAAATACATGACAGTTGCCAAATGCCTGATTTTGATCACATGACTATGGGGATGCTGCAATGGACATACAATAAATATGAAAAGCAGTTCCTTGATTACAATATTGTTTTCTGCCTAACTGCATGCAGTGCTACTCAGGTCTATATATAAAATCTATACTAGCTCTAATTTAGCACCTGACGTTTAAAGTATTCCATTAATTTGAATAGGAGTTATTATATATTACATGGATTTAATGCAGAAATCTTAAAAAGTAATTACATAAGATCTTAAAGATGAAGCTAGCTGCTGTATCTAGCTGCTATGTTTGTTTAAACTGCTAATATTGCTAAAATGGATCCATTTATTTTCACTGATCTCTTCTTGCCAATATTAAGTATGGGCATAAAAACCTGACTTGATTAAATGGCAGTTCAGGACAAACTGTTAAAACCTTCTATACTGGAATATTCATCCACTTACTGAAGAATAAGGATACTTAAACTGAGTGCCCTCCAGGCCCTAAGTGTTTCTCTGGATGTCTCCTGAGCTCCTTTAGAACTTACTATCAGACCGTAATAATTAATGTGACTATAGGAGAAATTATTAAATACAGAGGGAATGATCATATTAAAATTGTAAAGAGTGGGCCATAAGGAAATAAAAAGTGAAAAATAGCTGCCAGAATAATACATCTTAAATAAAACTCAAATTTTATTCCATTTCAACTTTAAATTTTATTCCATTGTCTATTCATCTAACTTTGAACAACTGAGGTTTTTGCAGAAGTATTATGTAAACCTCAAAATCCTTTACTTTCCACTTCAGAGCTTCACAGTCAGATGTAAAACTTTCACAATTGTATCTGGTGGTATCATTTGATCTCAGGGGGATGAACAAGAAAAGATAATGATGTGTGGATTTAATACGTTTTATGATTTCTATGCTATGACAGGGCTTTATGCTTGGCATACAATGGGTTTGCATGTATCTTTCTATCAATACATTTTCCTTGCCCAGTTAATAGAAAAAAGAAAGGAAGAGTCTTTAGGAAATCAGCATGTTTAAAATAACAATAACTTGTCTTAAAAATCATATGATATTTATTAGGCTAAAAATAAGTTTAAGCGATATCAGGTAACATTATGAAATGGGGGAAATAGTCTTAGCTTTGGTATTGTAGCAGTGTTGAAAAGAAAAATGCATTAAAATGACATTTTTGTTTCATATTATGTCAGATACAAAGGATCAAGACCATACCCTAAATTGCAGTTCAAAATTTTATTGCTCAAGCCTATATACAAGAATCTAGTCCATTAAAGTTCAGTACTAAATTGACACCAGGTAAGTGTTAACAGAATTCAAGTGGGTTGGACTTGGAACATTTGCAACAATGTAATGAGTCTAAGCAGATAACATGCTTAATTCCATCCCCCAGCTCTGTCTGCTCTTCTGCAGACTGATAATGAAGGAGTCTGATATTAATGAAACGGGTGCAAGGTCACTTTTGTAAGAAATCTGTCTGTCGATAGGGGTAATATTCAGCTATCTGTTGCTCTCAATATTCCTTACCAACAGTCAATAAATTACAAGGTCTGACAGGTTATTCATTTGATAAGGGCTTTATTTCAAAATTCCATCCTTTTGATTTCATTTTGCTTCATCATGTTTTTAGAATAAGCCATCCTATTTGTTAATCAGAAATTAAATAATAAGTTATTTCAAAATTCTGAAGATATTTAGATCTCACTCCACATAGGAATTCAGAGGTTAAGAATAGGATCATGTGATATGATCTGACATTAGATGCTATATAATAACTGTATTAATTTTAAAAGGCAAATATTTAACTGAAAAACCCAAGTTTGAAATACATATTTTCCCATCATTTAAAATTCTAAATGGTTTCTTCACATGTCAAGTATGCTTGTTTGTTTGTTTGTTTGTTTGTTTGTTTGTTTATTAAATGTGCATAATGCCCAAGTCCCAGCAACTTGGGAGGCTTACAATGATTTAAAACATAAAAAACAAGAAAAGAAGAATATCAAGAAAAAAGAAGAAGATAGAGATGGCAGGATAATAAATCAAATGGGTACAGAAAGGGAAAAAAATACAACGTTAAAAGGAGGCTTCAGTATTCCTCACCAAATATCTGGATGAAGAGCTAGGTCTTCAGGCTTCTTCGAAATGCCAGTTTTATAATAACTCACAGTGACTTCACCTTAGATCTCCAAATTCTAGATTGCATTAATAAAAGTGTATCTATTCCTTGATGTACAAGGAATTATATTTAGTCATCTGAATTACCGTGGAATTTTTATTATAATAGAGCAGGCTTGGCCTTTATTTATATTGTAAATATGTCGCATGGACAAGCAGAAAAGAGAAGAGCTCAGAAGACAGCAATCAGGAAAGACAAAAGCTTTCTGCTTTCCTAAGTATAGTCATCTATGGAAAAATTCAATGCTTAGTTTCCCAAACTACAGAAAATCAAGACCATTCTTTGCAACTAGAAAGCAATAGCAAAGGCAATTATATGAAATTGCAATATTGAACAAACTTCCATAGGATTCTTTTTAGAAGTGGGTTAACATTTTATAGGGGTTTCATATAAGGACAGAATCATCAGTACTTTGTGTAGGCTTTTTGTCATAGTTTAATGGTGTAAATAAAAAGAGATTATTTATGTCTGATGTAATAAAAGTAATATTAGATAGCAAAGATTAAGAATAAATTTGTTGGATCGGGTAATATGTCTTTCCCAGCCTGGCAACATGTAACCTTCTCTTTACATGCAGTTCTCCTTTAAGGTATAGTAGATTTATAAATATTCAAAATACTTTATATAATCATAGCAATAGAATGATGGGTGATGGTGATGATGATGATGATGATGATGATGATGATGATTGCAATCATATTTAACACTTTTGCTGCCTTCGCTGGGCATCATTAAGTCGGCTACATGCCCTTTTCTCCTATTCATTCAGCAAGTCCACAGAATCTTGCTGCTTTGTCAAAATGACCAAAACTGGCATTAGGTTTCATCACAACCTTTGCCCTTTTTACACATTCATGTGATGTCATAGCATACATAAAAAGGAGTGGGGATTGTGTCACAATTGTCATTCTAGTTCCTTGCCCTCATCAATGAATCCTGCTGGTATTCAGCCTAATCTTTTGGTGAAATCCAGAAGATGATGATTTAGAACTTCTGGCAAAAGTATTTGGGTTCACTTCTAACAGATTACTAGATAGGTTAGAGAGAGATTAGAAAAAGCTGCTTGTTTCAGTGTCCCCACTGCCTTCTGTCTTTTGCAGAAGGCAAAAGAAATTGCCTTCATATCCAGATCCAGTAGATAATAGCTTTGGAAAATGGTAAGGAGTACCATACATATTGGTGGTTGGATTCAGTTATAGTAGCAATGGATGTACTCTTGGAAGACCAGGTTGGAGACAGACTGTAATGGAGAAAATTTCACAGTAGACTTGATGACATAGACTCAATCATCATGTATATTTTTATTCACCTAGGTTAGGGATTGCAACTTAATTACATTCTGGGTACCATCATGTAATGTCCTGACAGTTCCTCTCTCCACCCAATTCCCCAAACCCATTGCAGTATTTTGACAATTTTGCGTGAAACCTCACAATGTTTTGGTGTCCCTGTGTTAGAACTTGTGATATTTTGGTATTCTCACATCAGATCCCATGAGGTCTTGAGGAAAATTGCCAGAATCTCCACAGATTAATAAATGACATGTTGGCTATTTTAATCTTTTAAAACTTTAATTTAAAATTCCACTTCCAGTGCATGTAGCCCAAAAAAGAAAACATCTGCTACTGAATATGTTATAGCACTTAATAGGCTGGATATGCAGTGCTATTATTATAAATGCAAAATATCAGTATCTTTTATAAAATGTAGAATATTTTATATTATTTATAATTTTAGAAAGCATGCAGACACATACATATCAACACGAGGGAAAGAGAAAGCACACAAATGTGACTAAATAAACAAATTTCATTTAAAAAGCTATTTTTTTCAGACATTATGTGTTACAGAGCTGGTAAATAAAGCTAATAAAACACATCTCTTCTCTGCAAGAAAAGAGATTTCAGGATGTAAAATAATTCTTGAAGAACCCTGTAGAATTTTAACCCATGTAGAACACAGATCACATATTGCAAGCTATTAAATGTTGAGAATAAAACTCATGTCCTTTCTCATCTGTTATAAAAGCAGAAAGAGTAAGAGATTTCTCTATATGTGATAAGACATGGTTATGGTCAAGCAACACCGCACATTCCATTTAACAATGAAACAGTTCAGGATTAGTAAGTTAACACCTGTCTCTTGTTATGGTCATCAGTCATCACTGCTTTGGTGTTATTTAGTCCCATTAACCTCTACGGAAAGAACGGGCCCATCTGATTGGGTCATCCTTTGTTCCTAGTGGAACTACACAATTTCCACAGGACACCTGTTCCATCAACTCTTCTATTTTTGGGAACAGGGAGGCAGCATTAGCCTTAGACCAAATTGGTCCTGAATGGTATTTCCTGATTCACTAAACTTTAGACCTTGGGGGCTCCTGGGCTTCAGGGAATGAAGCAATCCAAAAGATCTTTCATTCCTTGAATTAGAACATTATGGCATAAGATGAAGGGTGATTCCTCACCACATTTAAGTAATTGCTTATATTCAGGCCTATTCCATGGGAATAAGAGTGGTGAAATATCACTATTTCTCTGCTCTTACTGTATGCACAGATTTCCACCAGAGACCTACACTTTATTGTATAGGTATAGTTAGAACAAACCTATAGGAGTTGTAGGAATTCTGTAATGTTACCCATTGTCACTCACACCATAGTCACCTCTTATTGAACTACATGGATTGCCTTCTATGAGAATTCAGAATTCAGAAGCTAAAACTGGTTCAAAATGTGGCGGTTTTAGTAATTATGGCTGCACCTCGTGACATATCTCTACTACAATTGAAGTCTATCAGTTGGCTTACACATTCAATTTAAAGTGCCATTTATCAACTTTAAAGCTATACATGCTTTGGAGATTTTTCCCAATAGTATCTATTCATCCAAAACGTTCTAGTAAGTTGGGCTCATAACATGTCACCTTGATTTGAGACTGCAATCTTCAGGGACCACAAAAACATTCCTTTTTGGACATCGTCCCTCTTCTATGGAATTTATCCATCTCAACCTTTGAATGTCCCTCTTTCTCATTGCCATCAGAAAATTCATGAAAAAAATCCTCAGGAGGAATTGTTATTACTCTCATGAGTATATCTTCTGGTTTTATGTTATTATTTGTGATATTATACTACACAACGTATTTATAAATTTGGATAGTAGTGTCTGTATTCCATTTAGGCACTGGGGAGTCATATGGCTGATTGGAGCAGCCTAAAAGCCCTGCAAATAAATGAATTAATACATCAAAGCAATTGTCTGTACACTAGACCAATATTTGTTTTGCCTCATACTTTTGTTAATCTTAAGAGACTATAGCCTTCAACCAGGAAATCTTTTACACTTGAATATCCCTAGTTATCAGATGATTTAATTAACTGTGAAAGAAATAAGCTTCTTGATTCTATATAACCTATCTGTACCTTAGCATAAATGATTCAGTCTTATGCACAGAAATCCATTTATCAAGATTGTAAAATACTGTACCTCCCTTCAAAATATCTTTATCCATAGCATTCTAATATCTTTCTCAATGTTGTCTTTTCCCTCCTAAAAGTGAATTCCATACAGAATCTGACTAATCATTTGCACTAAACACTAAACTACAGATTACAGTGCAGAACAAAAAAATTGGGGTATCTCCTACATACAGAAAGTGGTTAATTTTATAATATTGTTTATGCTGAATTCAAATATGTCTTGGAAGTCTTCAATCAGGCAAGATTTTTGAATGACATATCACTATACTTTCATAATAGCCTATATTTATAAGTTAAATGAAAGGACAAAAGTGCTACCTAAAAAGAAACATTGTTTAATCTTCTGCTGAATATCACCTCCTAATCATGTTTCCTAATATTCAACAAGAGTCAGACAGTCATACTGGGACTCCACTTATCACTTTGACATGTTTGAGCTGTCCTGCTAAAATCATTCACCGTACTCATCACTGACTGTACTGAGGTTAGACCAGTGAGGGAAAGACCAATGAGAGTCCACAAAATGTACTTTCAATGACATGTTTACACCCACAGCGTAGTATAACTTCAGGAGTTCATTCTTTTTTTCCCCTTTCTTTTTCATAGATTCCTGCTTTATGGTTTCCTAAAAGGAGACACTTTTGATAGATTGTGATACAACATTTTCAACTTAAATTGTCATCTCTCATCAATTATCTTATCTGAGGACCCTCAGAAATACCTCTCTTAATTTTAGCATCACTAATCCTGGGAACTTATTCATTTGGTACATGAATCCATTTCTTGTTTAATCCATCATTTTAATAAAGTTTTTCATAAGCTTGAAGTGCCAAGGAAGAAGGAAAATATTTTCAAAGTCAACAAATGGACTGTGTATTAGATTTTTTCCTAGAACAATTGAAATACATTTTGGCCATTCTTTATTAATGTAATAGTTTTCCCCATTCCTACTGTCCTACTCACACAAAAATCAACAGTGCTTGTAAATCCAAGCAAAGGCAAGAAGAAACGCAATAGATATTCCATTGATATTCCATTGATATTTTTTTATACTGGATCTTTTCAAACATTAGTTTTATGTTTTCTTTCATGATATCAGAATATGCTAACAATTTAGATGGTACAGTAATTTATTCCCATTATGAAGGACAGTTTTCAAGCTAATTTTCAAGGAGACAGTAGATAAACACCATTGTAGTCATGGCCAAGATTCTCCATAAGTGAACAAGCATTCTGACAAAACAATAATCTTGTAAATATGTTATTTGGAGAAGAACTTGTTAAATATATCATCAATATGCTTGTTTAGCAAAAATAACAACATTGTAACAATATACAGAATGGTAGTTTGGCTTCCAACATGCCGCAGAAATAGCAAACAGCATATGACATGAATCTTTTAATCGTCCTGCTAGAAATCTATCATGCAAGGTATCTAACAGCAAGTATGAGGGGCTCAATTCTTATCTTAGTCACCAGTTTATAACCAAAATAAAGTTCTCAGGGTTGTTTTTTTTGACAAATGGAGTAAAATTTTGCTTCTGAGATTTAAATGTTAATTCACCACATTTATATTGTAGCACAAAATATCACAATGATTTAGTTTTGTGGCATGACAACAGTATGAAGATAAGTATAACATTATCAAAATCAATCTAATATTTAACTTGAATTTAGACAATATACATTTAAGCTGTTTATATAGTGAGATCTGGCATTAGGAACAGGTCTTTAGGCAGAGATTGGGCTCATGTACAGATATGTCCAAACATGATTCAACCTGCACAGGTTCCATGTTAATTTTTATTCCTTCTATCTTTTTCTTGAGATTACTTATGCTAGAAAACAAAAATAATGACTAGATTTTGTTCAAAGATTGTTATAGATATGTAACTATAGTTAAAATGTACTGCCGTAATGTCACTAATTGAATAATGAAAATGAAGATTGACTCACAGGAAAACTAAGCCTGATTGGGGGGAAATGTGATTTCATTATAGAAAACAGCTTGAAAAAAACCACTTAGAACCTTCATTAGAATCCATGTGACAGCATTGTTATTTACCGGTGTTCTTAAAACAGTAGTGTTCACATTCAATATATTTTATTTATTTAGTTATAAAGTTAGAAGCTGCCCAACTCCAAATTACTCCGGAAGACTTGCACTTTAAAATCAGGAACAATAAAAGATTCACATCATATATATCCAGAAGAAAAAGCATACACAACTTAAAAAACACATTTTAGGGATTCAACAATCAGCCTATTCCAAGGCCTTGGAGAATAGCCACAACTTCAGGTACTTTTTTAATGTCAGGATAGGAGATGGACTTTTTTAATGTCAGGACAGTTCTCTGGAGGATAGTGTTCCAGAGGACAGAAGCTATGACAGAGAAGACACACTTCCTAACTCCTGATATTCCTTTATCAAAGAAACCTGAAATATACCCACTCTGCCCAACTTTACAAGACAGATAGGCCCTACCACAAATAGGCAGTTTCTCAAAGAACTATGCCCTACCCCACGTAAGGCTTACAGGTGATAACCAGTACCTTGAATTGCACCAAGAAGGCAACTGGCAGTAATGCAGTTGGCAGAGCAGTAGTATCTCATGGAGCTGCCATGGCTTTCCATTAGCTCCCAACCCACCACATTCTGGACCAGTGATCATCTGAAAGCCCTGATTTAGGAATGGGTAGAACTGGTATGCTAATGGAGCTGTGCAAAAAACCCTCTTGACCATAGCTGCCATCTATTTTTTGAGCAGTAGCAAGGAGTCCAAGACAGTTCCCAGATTGTGTACCAGTCTTGAATGGGGAAATATACCATTTGGTGCTTGAGACAAAAACTTCCTGGGACCAGTGATCCCCAATATGCACAGCCACTCATTCTTGTCAGAACTGATTCTGAGTCTGTTTCTTCCTATGCAGACCCACATCAATACTGCACAGCTCCATTAGCAGATTACTGAGTCAGATTACTGACATTATCACTTAGAAGGTCTAGGGTCATCCAAGTTTATTTACCATATATGAGGTATCCTTCTCATAGTGATAATATTAGAACCCAAACTGATGGATGATCTTACTCAGCAGCTTTATATAGAACTCAAACAGAAGGGGCAAGAGTAATCCTACAAATAAGAAGCCACCTGAATGATAGGAAAAAAAATCAAGCTCCTCCCTCCCAAAGTATTTGAGAGACCTCAATGGTTGCTTGAGAAAAACAGAAAAGGAATCAGATAAAAAGGAATAAGTGACTGAAGGACAAAAGTAACAGCAGGAGCTGAATCAACACTAGTGTAAAAGGAATTAAACTGGGAATATTTTGAATTAGGCCATACTAGCCTAACAGTCTGAAAATAGACATGTTGATCATGTAGATTAGAAACTTCATTCAGTTATTCTCTTTCAATAAACAGCAGAGATTTTTGCACTGTGAATATAAGCTCTCTATATGAGAAATATAGAAAAAACAATTGTGCTAGCTCTACCATTTCATTCACTTTTCTCAGTGCCCTCTACCTAGAGCCCAATAATCTGCATCTAAGAATTTATTTTATGCATCAAAGTCAGTTGGTTGAATTTTTGCCTTAAAATGTCTAGTATTTCAGAAAATCTTTCACAGAGAAAAACTTTGGTTGTAGACATCCCCCTCTTCACATTTCCATAGTGATGAGAACAATGAGGAGAAAGCTAAAACTAGCCAACTTGCCACATTTCCCATCTCTGCAGTTAAAACTTGTCTGGATAAAGATAACTGAAGGAGGCTGAAGCAGGGATTAAAAGCCTCAGTTCCACTTTTTAGCCTGCATGTCTCCCAATCATACCATTAACATTCAGTATTCATACAATATATTTTATACGTGCTGACTTTCTGGGAAGCACAATATATCTATGCTGTATATCTAGGAAGGGAGGGAGGAAGGCAAGCAATTTGAAGATGGCACTGGAGTCTGAACTATTTCTTAGAACTTAGCTTAAAGGCTTTAAGGATATTAATAGGTACTGATTGACAGCAGAGGATTGGATATAGACAAGTTGTTTAGCTGGATATTGCTATGTGGAGGAAGAAAAAATTGGAAAATCCTGTATGATAAGAGACCTGAGGAGCAACGTGACTTTTGCACAGAGATTTTGCTTGGTTTGATGACTCATATATACACATAGATTGTATGAGAGATTTGATACCAAAAACCAAAGGAGTATTGTTCAATTTAGCTTGTGGTACAGCTACACCTAAACTAAAGTACTTATTTGGAACAACAGAAGAAAAGTGAACCTGACCAAGCACAGGTATAAGCCCATGTTTCACCTATGCCTTAGTAATAAGGGAGACATTACTTCTCCTTCCTCTATGCCTTGCTATCCAGTTGCCTCATTTATAGTGGCCATTTCCATTTTAGGAAGGAAAGGAATGTGAAGATGTACACAATTGCAAATGTGTGATTTGCCATCACATCACATGAGTCGTCAAGTCCAATGATATTTCTTAAGTTAGGGACATTCTACTGCCTCCTTCAAGGTGGGAAGCACCAACCCCTTTCTCAAAAAAAATAGATAATACCTATAGATCCAACTCTATGCACCTCCTCCTGACCTTCTCCAGCTAGGAGGGTTTCACTGATCTGAGGAACAGAATATTTCCTGAGATGTTACAGGTCAAACTTATTTCAAATCAAAGGGTAAGACTATGCTTCTTTTACCTTGACTTCTTTCCCTAGTGAGAGTCCAACTCCAAGCAAATCCTAGTGACTTTATCTACCAGAACCTGGAATATTTTCCCAGCAGCCCACTAAATAACTCTGGCTCTTCCATTTCTAGTAAGCAATGACTTATAGTAAAAGAGGGCCACTGGACAACAACCTGTGACAAGGGCAAATAATTGCTTTTTGTTAGATTGCTATTGGTGGAGATAGTTTAGTACATTCCTGTAGTAAGCAGAGGAGCAGAGTAGATCAGGGCTTTTCAACCGGTGGTACGCGTACCACCAGTGGTACGCGAGCACATGGCTGGTGGTACGCGTACGACGGGTTGAAAAAACGTAAAAAAAAAATGTAAAAAAAATGTTTAAAAAAATATTTTTGAAACATTTTTTTTTTAAAAAAGTGTAAAAGTGGATGAGGTGAAGCGGCAGCAGCGCCGCAGAGGCTTGTGGCAAAGTCAGCTGGAACTGCACGTTGCCTGGGTCCTACTGAGAGCCCAGGATCAAAGCGCGCAGCTCCAGCTGATTGGCGGCGGCCTTGGAGGCGGCAGGCAGCCTCACGCAGTCTTCAGGGGAGATTCCGCCAGAGCTGCGTGACGCATTGCCTGCCCCCCCTCCCCCACCCCCACCCAGATGCCCTCGCCTCCCCCAAGCGCTTTTTTTACTCACCTGCTTTCAGCAGCATTCCCTTTCTCCTGTCCTTCTCGGCCTTCGCCGTGTGTTTGTGAGAGAAAAAAAAAATTCCATGAGACTTTCTAACTTCTCACGAGAAGTTAGAAAGTCTCATGGAACTTTTTTTTTCTTTTTTACCGCAAACACGTGGCGAAGGCAGAGAAGCAAAAGGAGAAAGGGAGTGCAGCTGAAAGCAGGTGAGTAAAAAAATGCTTGGGGGCTATGGGGGTTCAGGGAAAGCGCCAGGATCAGCCCCGCTTTCCGGCTGATCAGCGCTTCTCCGGGGCTGTGGGGGGGGCTCAGGGAAAGCGCCAGGATCAGCCCCGCTTTCCGGCTGATCGGAGCTTCTCCGGGGCTGTGGGGGAGGGGGCTCAGGGGAAGCGCCAGGATCAGCCCCGCTTTCCGGCTGATCGGAGCTTCTCCGGGGCTGTTGGGGGGCTCAGGGGAAGCGCCAGGATCAGCCCCGCTTTCCGGCTTGACGGAGCTTTTTCCGGGCTGGGAGGGGGGGCTCAGGGGAAGCGCCAGGATCAGCGCTTCTCCGGGGCTGTGGGGGGGCTCAGGGAAGCGCCAGGATCAGCCCCGCTTGGCTGATCAGAGCTTCTCCGGGCTGTGGGGGGGGCTCAGGGGAAAGCGCCAGGATCAGCCCCGCTTTCCGGCTGATCAGCGCTTCTCCGGGGCTGTGGGGGGGGGCTCAGGGGAAGCGCCAGGATCAGCCCCGCTTTCCGGCTGATCAGCGCTTCTTCCGGGGCTGTGGGGGGGGGCTCAGGGGAAGCGCCAGGATCAGCTTCTTCTCCGGGGCTGTGGGGGGGGCTCAGGGGAAGCGCCAGGATCAGCCCCGCTTTCCGGCTGATCAGAGCTTCTCCGGGGCTGTTGGGGGGGGCTCAGGGGAAGCGCCAGGATCAGCCCCGCTTTCCGGCTGATCAGAGCTTCTCCGGGGCTGTGGGTGGGGGCTCAGGGGAAGCACCAGGATCAGCCCCGCTTTCCGGCTGATCGGAGCTTTTCCGGGGCTGTGGGGGGGGCTCAGGGGAAGCGCCAGGATCAGCCCCGCTTTCCGGCTGATCAGAGCTTCTCCGGGCTGTGGGGGGGGGCTAGGGAAGCGCCAGGATCCGCCCCTTTCGGCTGATCAGCGCTTCTCCGGGGCTGTGGGGGGGGCTCAGGGGAAGCGCCAGGATCAGCCCCGCTTTCCGGCTGATCAGAGCTTCTCCGGGGCTGTGGGGGGGGGCTCAGGGGAAGCGCCAGGATCAGCCCCGCTTTCCGGCTGATCAGCGCTTCTTCGCTTCTTCTGGCATTCCCGCCGAAGCGAAGGGGAAGCGAAGGGGAATGCCAGATCTAACCCCAGGTTGGTTCGAAAGGCCAGCAGGCTGGCTGGGGGTTTTGGGGTGGAGACATGTGAGCCTTCCTCCGTCTTCTTGAATCTGGCATTCACGGACCCCGCCGGAGCGAAGGGGAAGCAGGATCAAAGCCAGATTCAAGAAGATGGAGGAAGGCTCACATGTCTCCACCCCAAAACCCCCAGCCAGCCTGCTGGCCTTTCGAACCGCCCTGGGGTTAGATCTGGCATTGATGGACCTGGCCGGAGCGAAGGGGAAGCAGGATCAAAGCCCTTCTTTCGGCGGCAAAGAATGTAGCCAGGCGGGATTCACCTGGGGGTTGTGCCGGCTCTTCCTCAGGGCTGGCTGCAGCAATGAATGAGCGCTTCCCCGCTCGCTGCTTTTCTCCGGCTGCGGCCGTGCGCAACGCACCAGAGGGAGTCTGGCAGCCGCGGCCCTTTCCCCGCCCCGTGCGCTCCTCCGCTGCCTGCGCTCTCCTCCCCCTGCGGAAGAACGGCGGCTGTGCTGGCCTCCCGGCTGCACCGAGCGCGAGCACAAAAGGAAAGTGATTCAGCAAAGGAACCAGCATCGAAGAAATTAAAACTGAGTGATGGAGGGAGGGAGGGAAGGACAATGAGAGGGAGAGAGGGACAATGGAAGGGAGGGAGGGAAGGAGGAAGGACAGAAGGAAGGAAGGAAGGAAGGAAGGAAGGAAGGAAGGGACAATGGGAGAGAGGGAGGGAAGGAAGGCACCCACCCCAGTCCCACCCCCCTCCACCAGAGACCCATGGATTCCCCCCCCACAGGCACCCTGAAACCTGAGGGAGGGAGGGATGGACAATGGAAGGGAGGGAGGGAAGGAGGAAGGGACAAAGAAGGAGGGAAGAAAGGAAGGAAGGAAGGGACAATGGGAGAGAGGGAGGAAAGGAAGGCACCCACCCCAGTCCCACCCCCTCCACCAGAGACCCATGGATTCCCCCCCCACAGGCACCCTGCAACCTGAGGGAGGGAGGGATGGACAATGGAAGGGAGGGAGGGAAGGAGGAAGGGACAAAGAAGGAAGGAAGGAATGGACAATGGGAGAGAGGGAGGGAAGGAAGGCACCCACCCAGTCCCACCCCCCTCCACCAGAGACCCATGGATTCCCCCCCCACAGGCACCCTGAAACCTGAGGGAGGGAGGGATGGACAATGGAAGGGAGGGAGGGAAGGAGGAAGGGACAAAGAAGGAGGGAAGAAAAAGAAGGAAGGAAGGGACAATGGGAGAGAGGGAGGGAAGGAAGGCACCCACCCCAGTCCCACCCCCTCCACCAGAGACCCATGGATTCCCCCCCCACAGGCACCCTGCAACCTGAGGGAGGGAGGGATGGACAATGGAAGAGGGGGAGAGGGAAGGACAGGAAGGGACAGAATGGACAATGGGAGAGAGGGAGGGAAGGAATGCACCCACCCCAGTCCCACCCCCTCCACCAGAGACCCATGGATCCCCCCCCCACAGGCACCCTGCAACCTGAGGGAGGGAGGGATGGACAATGGAAGGGAGGGAGGGAAGGAGGAAGGGACAAAGAGGGAAGGAAAGAAGGAAGGAAGGAAGGAATGGACAATGGGAGAGAGGGTGGGAAGGAGGGCACCCACCCCAGTCCCACCCCCCCTCCACCAGAGACCCATGGATTCCCCCCCCCACAGGCACCCTGAAACCTGAGGGAGGGAGGGATGGACAATGGAAGGGAGGGAGGGAAGGAGGAAGGGACAAAGAAGGAGGGAAGAAAGGAAGGAAAGAAGGAAGGGACAATGGGAGAGAGGGTGGGAAGGAGGGCACCCACCCCAGTCCCACCCCCCCTCCACCAGAGACCCATGGATTCCCCCCATCCTGCAACCTGAGTGATGAGCTGCCCTCCCCCGCCATTGACTTTGTTTGTCAAAAAGTTGCAAAAGATGATCACATGACCCTGGGACACTGTGAATGTCATAACTATGAATCAGTTGCCAAGCAACCGAATGTAAATCACATGACCCTGGGGATGCTGCAACAGTCATAAGTGTGAAAAATGGTCATAAGTCACTTTTTTCAGTGCTATTGTAACTTCGAACAGTCACTAAGCAGATTGTTGTAAGTCGAGGACTACCTGTACTTTATCATTTTTTTCCTTTTGGGGGGGGGTCAGGTTTTTGACACCTTGCTGGGCGAGTGGTGGTACTCGGATGTTGCCTTATCCTAAAAGTGGTACAATGGGTGAAAAGGTTGAAAAGCCCTGGAGTAGATGACCTATAAGAGGACTTATCCAGCTCATGCATTCTGATTCTTTGAATCAAATGATGAAATTATCACATGATTCCTTTATTTATTCTTCCTGCCTTTTTGCCATTTCACCCATTCCCTAGGATCTTTTCCAAGAAAAATACTTCTGTATACTTTTATATGTCTTCTGACAGGCTGATAATAGCTTGTAAAAGTATGTATTGTTCTGACCATGTAAGCAACAATATTCAAAGCTGAACATGAGAATTAGAAGTAATGATTGACATTAGTATAAATTCTGTAAGATGTCTAGCAAATTATAATATTAATAATTCAAACATTTCCTTTGTTAAGTTTAACTTTTGTATTTTAGCACAAGACTGAAGAGATTAGTAAAAAGTTAAGAATTTGTAAAGCACTTTGCATACAAATGTATACAGACAGTTATTCTTTCTCCCTTTCTAAAGCATATAGTCTACTTTCTGCTCTCATGAATCACAGCTCAAAATAAATTCGCTGATTCTGGTTTTGGAAGTCTCAAGCTGATTATGATAATGTTTCAAAACCCACAATAATTATGGAAGTTGCCAAAGCCCAAATTGCTAGGGGAAAAAAAAGTTAACTAAGCCGGAGATGACCAACTGCATGCAACTGTTTGAGCACTAGATGAAGCTAATTACAGTACTTCACTGCTCTCTAGCAAATGAAAATGTTTTAACTGTTGGCTTTTCAGGTGCCAGATGGAGGGAATGAGTCAGAATAATCTGAACCAGGCAATTACTGATAGGGACGTTTCAAAATGTGAAATTCTAGCTCCAGAAACTTTGTTTTTATGAGCCAAAGGATGCCATACTCACATACAGTCCATTATGCTTATCATTGTCCCTGCTAACTTCAACAAACCCCAGAAACCACTTTTGTTCTCATTAGCTCCAATTAAAACCAGGACTTAGGTTAAAATGATCTAATAATCCTCTACATTTCAGACTATTCTATTCTACTAATTGTTCACTTATGCTCACTTCTTTTGCTTCAGCAATGACATAAATGGAAATCAAATTTGAGTTAGTTGTACTGGCAATGAGCAGAGAAAAAGACAAAGACAGGCAGATACTGGGCTTGTTATCATTTTATTAAATATAGAGTATTAGCACTTTTCCAGCCAGTTTGGGGTAATGGTTAAGATACCTGCAAGAAACTGGGAGACTGAAATTCTAGTCCTGCCTTAGGTACAAAGCCACTGGGTGACCAGGGGCCACTTTCTTTCAGCCCCAGGAAACATGCAATGGCAAACCATTTCTAAGAAACCTTGCCAAGAAAACTGCAGGCAGTCACCCAGAGTCAACAGGCTGGGGGGAGAGGAAAGCATTTTTAGGTCCTCCTTCCCTTTTTAAATTGTTTATCTTTGCACAGTCATGCATAGGAATTGAAACAAATGCCCTACTTGCATAACAAAGTCCAATTAAATGAATCAGGACTTAGAAAAGAGACAGAACAAAGAAATCCTGCAGATTTCTATTTTACTTTTAAATAACTCACTTTTCATGCATGGCCAAAAGTCATTTTCTGAGAAGTTAAATTGTTTCAGTTTAAGGATGACACTTCATTAGAGCAACTGTGAAAAGGCTTAATGGAGATAGTTTTTTAGAAACCTGAAATGCATAAAGTAGAGCCAGCTGCAGTTATCCTTAAAAGTCCAGAGTGAGTATATGCTCAGCCGCAAAACTTATTTTCATTAACAAAACTGTGGTCCCAATCCATTCACCCAGATTCACACCTGATTTTCAACCAAGCTTTGTTTGTTAAAGTAAGAGAAAATCTTTTTGTTGGTGGCTATTATTAAACAATTAGAAGTGCAGACCTGTTGTATATTACTCAGAGATCTGCTAATTGATTATAATCTAATATCCATGCATCATAACTGATTTAGAGAATTATGAACAAGTGGTAGCACTTGCTGATACTTCTAGGTTTGGAAGCTAAGCTGTTTTGACCCTGGTTAGTATTTCACTGGCACACTGCAAGGGAATTTCAGGGCTGCAGGCTCGACTGGTAAGTTTAAAACTTCTCCTGAAGGAACTATCAAACCAGTTCATAAACTACTTAGACCAAGTTATAAAACCCTTTGAAGAGGGTGACTGACATCCCTTTCTTCCATAATAATAATAATAATAATAATAATAATAATAATAATAATAATAATAATAATAATAATAATAATAATAATAATAATAATAATAATAATAATAATAATAATAATAATAATAATAATAATGCCATGAAAGCGAAGATACAAAAATCCACCGACAATCCAAATTGCCGACTTTGCAATGACAAAGTTGAAACTGTTTCACACCTAATCTGTGAGTGCAGCAAAATCTCACAAACTGATTACAAATCTAGACATGACCGAGTTGCTAAATTAATCCACTGGGCATTGTGTAAAAAATACGAACTTGCCTGTGTCCGAAAAGTCGTGGGAACACAGGGTGGAAAAAGTTGTTGAGAATGAGAGGGTGAAGATCTTGTGGGACTTTCGAATACAGACAGATCGCCATTTGGAACACAATACGCCGGATATCGCAGTTGTAGAGAACCGAAGCGTACAGCTGATTGATATTGCTGTACCAGGAGATGCCAGAGTCGAAGAAAAAGAACTGGAAAAAATTACAAAATATCGCGACCTGGCCATCGAAACTGCGCGATTATGGATGAAAGGTGCAACAGTGGTACCCATTGTCATCGGGGCACTGGGAACTATGTCAAAAAACTTCGCAAAACACATCAAGAAACTGCAGCTTCCTGCAATAACTCCAGCAATGTTACAAAAAACTGCGCTACTCGGAACATCTTATATTTTAAGAAGGTACCTGGTTGACACCTAGGTAGCAACCCGTGTCAACCATCAGCACCAGCCAATTTGAATGTTCAGTTGACTGAGGTTCATGTTTAATGAATAAAAGATAATAATAATAATAATAATAATAATAATAATAATAATAATAATAATAATAATAATAATAATAATAATAATAATAATAATAATAATAATAATAACAACAACAACAACAACAACAACAACAACAACAGCAACAACAACAACAATAACAATAATAATAATAATAAAGTTGGAAGGGACCTTGGAGATCATTTAGTCCAACCTCCTGCTCAGGCAGGAAACCCTATACCATTTCAGACAAATGGCTGTCCAGTCTCTTCTTCAAAACTTTCAGTGTTGGAGCATTCACAGCTTCTGGAGGCAGGTTGTTCCACTGGTTAATTGTTCTAACTGTCAGGAAGTTTCTCCTTAGTTCTAGGTTGCTTCTCTCTTTGGTTAGTTTCCATCCGTTGCTTCTTGTCCTGCCTTCAGGCGCTTTGGAGAATAGCTTGACTCCCTCTTCTTTGTGGCAGCCCCTGAGATATTGGAACACTGCTATCATGTCACCCCTCGTCCTTCTCTTCATTAAACTAGACATACCCAATTCCAGCAACAGTTCCTTATATGTTTTAGCCTCCAGTCCCCTAATCATCTTTGTTGCTCTTCTCTGTACTCTTTCTAGAGTCTCAACATCTTTTTTACATTGTGGTGACCAAAACTGGATGCAGTATTCCAAGTGTGGCCTTACCAAGGTATTGTAAAGTGGTATTAATACTTCACGTGATCTTGATTCTATCCCTCTGTTAATGCAGCCTAGGAACTGTGTTGGCTTTTTTGGCAGCTGCAGCACACTGCTGGCTCATATTTAAGTGATTGTCCACTAGGACTCCGAGATCCCTCTCACAGTTACTACTATTGAACAAGGTACCACCTATACTATACCTGTACATTTGGTTTTTCTTGCTTAAATGTAGAACCTTACTTTTTTCACCATTGAATTTCATTTTGTTAGATAGCGCCCAGTGTTCAAGTCTGTCAAAATCCTTCTGTATCTTAAGCCTGTCTTCTGGAATGTTAGCTATTCCTGCCAGCTTGGTGTCGTCTGCAAATTTGATGAGTTCCCCATCTATCCCCTCATCCAAATCGTTGATGAAAATGTTGAAGAGCACTGGGCCCAGAACAGAGTCCTGGGGCACCCCGCTACACACTTCCCTCCATGTAGATGCAGTTCCATTGAGGACTGTTCCCCTCCAGGTTTGCTTTTTTTTGTTATCCTTGTGCTTTTGTTGTGTGTTGTTTTTATGTTTTTGTTTTAAAATATTTTAACAATTGTAAACTTCCCGAAGTCATTGGTAGTTGGTGGCATTTACATTTATTATGATAATTAATCTTATAGTCAGCCAGATGTTTAGATTGGACTTGACATCTTTGTCCAAATATCTGGGATAGGCAGGATCTGGGATAGGCAGATGTGGTTGCTTCTTACATCTGGGGTGTTATGTGACAGATGATATTAAAAATATTGTTGGAGGATGTAAGCTGTTCTAAGTAAAGCTGCCTTTTGCAATTGACTAATGGTGATTTTGCAATGCCAATGGTGTTCAAGTGGTGCTCCAGATGTTTGGGGATTGCATCTAAGGCACCCATTAATATAGGTACTATCTTTGCTTTCTTTTTCCATAATTGTTCCTCCTTTATTTGCAACTAGTGGTTTTCTATTGTTCTTTCTCTTCTATTCTGCTGTTTCCAAGTACATCCACTATCCAGTCTTTCATTTTTCATACTGACAATTATTACATCTGGGGTGTTATGTGACAGATGCTTGATGTTGGGAGCCGAGTTTAACTTGAGAACATCTTTATCATTAAACAGTCTTTTAAGTGTGTTATTATAATGCTGCTTTCCCTTTCCTATGCCTTTGTTTTGGTAATCTCTGAAAAAGCTGAACTATTCAAAACTAGAAAAGATGGAATCTTGCTTGTCTCTAGTATAGACCCAGTGTTGAATATACAGAAATATATCCAGCTGAGTACTAGCCCAGATTCCTCATTATTGCTAAGCTAAAGTGCTGCTTCAGGTAAAAACACAGCTATTACGTTAATGCATTTCAGTCTCATTGGCTTCAGTTGAATCAGACCAAGTCAAGTGTAATTATTCCCGTAGGCTGTGGATTAAGCTATTAGTAGCACTCTTTCCAAAGATACACAAAGTTAGTTGCAACAAAAACATGATGTGATCTATCCAGTACATCTTGGAGTTATCTTCCTGTTCATTTCCCAAGGTAAGCAGAACAGAAAATATTTGTACTGTAATTTGTTTCTTTCTGCCACCTTGTGGTGATTATTTATCACAACATTTTTAAGAAAATTGGTACAAATCATGCATTATTTTGTATTATTGATACCTAAAAATTTTTGCTGCCTCTTCACCCTTCATAGGTTAGTTGATACTCTGAGAAGATTCTGTCAGAGTAGATACCCTGCTGTGGTTGTGCAGCAAGGGCCATAAAGCACTGACAAATGTTTCTGAACTGAATGAAGAAAACTTGGATTCTCATTTGATAACAGGCAAGTACAGATAGTCCTCAACTTATGACCACAATTGACCTCAAAATTTCTGTGGCTCAGTGAGACAGTTAAGTGAATTTTGCCCCATTTTATAACCTTTCTTGCCACAGCTGTTAAGTGAACCATTGCAACTGTTAAGTTAGTAACATGGTTGTTAAGTGAATCTGACTTACCCCTTGACTTTGCTTGTCAGAAGGTTGCAAAAGGTGATCACATGATCCTGGGACACTGGAAACATCATGAATATGAGTCAATTGCCAGGCATCTGAATTTTGATCATGTGACCATGGAGATGCTGCAATGGTCATATGTCTGAAAAACAGTCATAAATCATTTTTTTCCACTGCTGTTGTAACTTCGAATGATCACTAACTGAACTGTTGTAAGTCAAGGACTACCTGTAGTGTCAGTCCACGGTAGCCAGAGTCTGGTAGCACCTTTTCAGGTGATGAAATGACTACGTGAATTATAGTTCATACTAGTTCATGCCTTTTGATAAAATAGTTTAGTCTGAAAAGATGCTACCAGATTTTCTGATTGTAAAAGTGTAAGAAACCAGACACGTGTGTATTTTCCCTGATTAGATATTTAACTGATTTTTTAAAATGTCTTTTCTTAGTCAGCAATAAACCTTAAAAGTTTCTAATCACTCATTCCAGAATGGTCCCTAAGGTGGTTGTTTTCCATTTTCCTAGATGTAAATCCATGTCTTAACATTTAGGTGTGTAAAAGAAAAGATTTAATTTTATTCACTTAAAACATTTATACGAAGGCGGGATAAAAAAAATCTAAAAAACCATTCCCACTATAATCCAAATTTAACTCTTTTTTCAACATAAGGAATTAAATCTCAGTTTTATTTATGTCATGGCATTTTCTTCTTCATATCAAGATCATACAAATGAGAATCTTTAGAATTCAGAGCTCATAGACTTTTAAAGTAATTTCCATTGAACTTAGTTCTATTACATTTAATTAAATATTTAAAATAAATACCTGTTATATAATAGTTTCATTAGTATGCCTGATGTAATTTTGTTATATAATAGCTCAGATTTAAATCAATTTTATTGTTCTATTCCTAATATAAACAAATACTTCCTTAATATGTCCTAATGTCTGGACATTTAGAACAGCAGCATTGATAAATCATATAGGAATGCAGTTGTCAGATCCTGAAAGATAAGAATTATAAAAGCATTTCTGAATATTATTCCCAATACTTACTTTTAAAAGAAAATAATCATCAATTAATTCTCCAACTCCATCTAATTAACTTTTTTCTACACTTGATCTGTACAACTGAATCTAACAGATGGTATCCAGGTAATAAAGTGATCATATGTTAGAATTCTATATAAAAGTTACACAGTAAACCTGTAGAGGCCAGCTGGAATCATCCGCATATATATTATGTATTTTTAAAAAATCAGAAAACTCACTATTCTGAAATGATTTAACTCTTCAGTTTACCAACACAGGCTTAGATGTGTTTTCCAGACTGAAGCAATGATTTATGTCTTTTTAAACTGGAACATTAAAACTTAAATAGCAATGTGCAAACAAATAATTGAACAGTTACATATTTGTAATCAACATATAACTTTTAAGAATTCTTGTCTCCTCTCATTTTTTTTCCTGAAAGGTCTCACCTTTCAATATCATTCAATTTCTATAATTAAATATTTCAATATGTAGCATGTTGCTTGAAGCATGTTCATTTAAGTAAGTAATATAGTGAATCAGACACAGAGAAATATTAACAGAGTTGGAAGGGGCCCTGCTCAAGCAGGAAACCCTGTAACATTTCAGACAAATGGTTATTCAATCTCTTCTCAAAAGCCTCTAGTCTTGGAACACCCACAACTTCTGGAGGCAAGTTGTTCCACTAATTAATTAATCTAATTATCAGGAAATTTGTCCTTAATTCTAGATTGGTTATCTCCTTGATTAGTTTCCATCCATTGTTTCTCATCCCACCTTCAGGTGCTTTGGAGAATAGGTTGACCCCCTCCTCTTTATGGCAGCCCCTTAGGTATTGGAGTACTGCTATCATGTCAGCCCCAGTCCTTCTTTTCATTAAACTAGAGATACCCAATTCCTGCAACCGTTCTTCATATGTTTTAGCCTCCAGTCCCCTAATCATCTTTGTTGCTCTTCTCTTTAGTCTTTCTAGAGTCTCAACATCTTTTTTATATAATGGCAACCAAAATTAGATGCAGTATTCCAAGTGTGGCCTTACCAAGGCATTATAAAGTGATATTTGCTTCATGTGATCTTGATTCTATCCCTCTATCCATTAATGCAGCCTAGGACTGTGTTGGCTTTTTTGGCAGTTGCAGCACACTAGGACTCCAAGATCCCTCTTACAGTTACTACTATTGAGCCAGGTACCACCTATTCTGTATCTGTACATTTGGTTTTTCTTGCCTAAATGTAGAACCTTACTTTTCTCACCATTGAATTATATTTTGTTATATTTATATTTTGTCAAGGTCCTTCTGTATCTTAAGTCTATCTTCTGGAGTGTTGGCTATTCCTGCCAGCTTGGTGTTGTCTGCAAATTTGATGAATTCCCCTTCTAAACATAGGTACCAAACAAACAATCTGCCAAGTTCCTATCTTCATCTGCAGATCACGAAATGTAAATAAACATTACATAAAAATAATAAAAAATAAATATGACTGACCACTGTAAGAATTTCAGTGATTTCACTTTGAAAATCAAAAAATATATAAGGTAAAAGTAAAATGTGTTAGGATATTTTAGCACCCTATCATTAATATTTTATGACATTTCAAATATTTCCTAATAAATAATATTTGAGCTGCTTTGGTGTAGTAGTTGAATCCTGCTTTAGGCATGAAGCCAGTTGGATGGCCTTGGGCCAGTCAATCCCTGTCAGCCCTAGGAAGCAGGCAGTATAAAGCCACTTCTGAAATCTTAGCAAGAAAACTTCAGAGACTTATCCAGACAATCGCCAGGAGTCAAAACTGATCCAAAGGGACCAAAAGATAATAATAACAATAACAACAACAACAATGTGGGATCCTAAAGCAATTAGATTGTCTTGTGTACAATATCAGTCATTGCTATATTTTTAGTAAAGGCTTATTCATTAGATTTATATCCCATATTTCCTCTGAGAAGTCAAAGCAATATGCATAGCATTGTCTCTTCCAATGTTTTCCAACCCTGTAAGACAGGCATGTCAAACTTGCGATGTCATGTGACATCGCACAACGTATCGCGACTTTTTCCCCATTGCAGGCAATGGGGTGGGTGCGGTTTTGGCGTGACGCATCTGGCCCGCAGGCCGGCAGTTTGACATGCCTGCTGTAAGGATAGTTGCATTAAAAGATAGTTGGGCTTTATATAGCTCTTTGTCATAATCAATTACTGGCCAGATGGTCTACAAACTGGTTCATTTTAATAACTGCTATGAATTCTGCATTTTGATGACCTAAGCTTGCCTATGCAGGCAAAATAAAAATTCGAAGCCATTTCATTGAAACTATAAGCTGTAATTGTCTCCAGGCCACTTTCATATTTTTATGACAATAATTTCTCAACCATAGCAAGATTTTCATCCCAACTATTTGGGTACAATTAGAGGTAATTGTATTTGTTGGAATGCTTTTTTTAAAAAAAAAATCATCTTGACTTCATAAAGCAGATAGGCGTATAATAGGTTTTTTTTCTGTAGTCTGTTGAAGTGGTCTTGGTGTCATCTCCTAGTAGTATAGTTTCTGATGACTTTGAGATTGCTCCAAATACTTGAAGTCCTGCATCTGTCAGGAAGGCTTGTACACAGAAACAGTATGTATGTATGGCTCCACTGTGACTTTTTCTCCATACATTCTAGATATTAGGCCAACAGTAGGAAACTTTTGGAGGGTGTAGCTGGGGATTTTGTCTTAATTATTTGGGAAGGAAAATCCTGCAATTGGCAAAGCGATGTAAAATGAATGAGGCTACATCACATGGTACATAGGGAGTAGATTATTGGGGGGGGGTTGTTTCTCTCTTTCTCTTCACCCACTTGCAAAGTGGAATTGTCTTTCTTTTTAAATTGCTGTAAAACTCCATGTAAAACTATTTTAAAGCCAGTTTTCAAACTTTCCTCCTAAAATGGTGTGAAGCCATGCTAATAACTTCATAGTAGAAGGGAACTCAAATAGGCCTAAAAACAGCTCCATAGGTGCAAAAATGGAAAATCTATAAAAGTAGTACATGTAAAAATAGAATGAATAAACTGTACTAATAATGCTTCATTTTTCTTCATGCCATGTGAATTCAACTATATGTGCTTTAGGGAAAAAGTACTGAAGGACTGTTTCTATGATTTGTTAGTATAGATTTGATAACAGATGGAAATAAAATTCACATTCCATTGAAACAAACAGACCAAGTTATTGGTACACTGAGTTCACTATTGTAAGTAGTGATTGGCAGCAACCTTCCAAAGTTCTTCCCCTACTTAAAAAACTGGGACAATTTTCAATGCCAGACAGTGTGGAATTTGTAATCCAATGCATTTGGTGTGCTTCAAATTGGGGAAAACTTGCCTAGGTGGTTGAATCTGAAATAATCTGCATGAAAGAAATACATCCTTAAATGCATCTTGCAGCTCTCTTTGTTAAACCTTTTCCTCAGAGAAGTTTCATATTTTGAATAATTCCATAGTTACATCTTGAAATATTTTATAGAGAGAGGAACTGTCTGAAATAGATAGCTGATTGAATACACTAGACAATCCCCAAGGCATAAATAATCTTATGTACCACGTCTTCTTAAAATGATATCTTTGATATTGAATATCCAAATATGGTTAGAAAAGCTTCTTCCAAAGGACTGAAAAGTCCTGAATATCAACATGTGTTTGTCTGAGCACAAACTATTTGACCTTCGATCAGTGTTCTTTTTTGAAGTTAAAGAACAGGTGTTTGTTTTGCTTTTTGCCTTTTTGACATTATTTAAGTCCTTGATTTTCTTAGAAAATCAATTTGCTAAAATTGATTGGACTACATGCAGTTAAGTCAAATCAAATCATTTTTTTTATTCCACTCATTTTACAGCAGTCAGTTCCCAAACACAATAACTTCAGAATGCTGGGATTAGCCATAATGATAAATACATTTAAAAAAGACCCAAGCTATTTAGACAACATCCATTTTTTTTAACAAAATACATCACGACACATTTATGTTATTTGAAATTAGGAAGTACACCCAGGAATGATAATGAACTTTTGAAATTAACCATTAGCTTAACAAAACTGTTCAAAATATATTTTCTATTGCAAAATGGAAAGTACATAGTTCTCCAGATAATCCAAAGATATAACTGCAGGCATTCCATATCATTGACCACACTGGCTAGAGTTTCAGAAATGTAAGTTTGATTTAAACTTTTGAGCAGATAAACAGATTGATGTGATTCACTAAAATTCATTGGACAATGTATTATTGTTTTGCAACATTTTAATTCAATATATTTAAACCTTTGTGGACATAATTTAACAATGTAATAAAAAATTGAAGGAAGCCCAGGACCTTACTGATCAGAATTACTGTTAATTGTACCACAGGAAGCAGCTAGTGAGGATTGATATATGACTTATAATGTTATTATATATGGGAAATATATCCCTATCTGTGTAGATGGCATGTTGGTATTGCAGCTAGTAGGGTTCCCTATTGCTGGGCTCTAATGGCATTGCCAGAGACTGGAGATAAAGGGAAAATGCTTTCACTATCCATAGATCACAAGATAAGGAAGAAAACATGTTTGTGTAATGTAATGCTTAAGGGTAAATCTCTAAAATATATTAGCACATGTGTGAATGCATTTGGCTTACCCTACAACTCCCTTTTTTCCACTGGTTCAATGTATCATGTTATACATTTTCTTTATACAAGGTTTTCAGAGCACATAATGCTGACATAAATCAATGTAGAGCTGTATTTCCTTGTTTATTTCTTTGCCCTTATCTTAACATTTAAAATATTGGAGCACACTGCTTATGATATCCATAATAAAGTTAAGCACATGCTTTATATGTTAGAATTAAAAATATTTAAAAGTGATTGTTTTTCAATGGATTATATCATTCCTTCATCATAAGTGGAGGACAACCATCATAAAGACACTTGCGAGAGGAAGTTATGTAGTATGATATTAATATAGACCTAAAGAGTATATGACCTTTTATTCATTGTTTCTTCTTTCAGATTGAAAGATCTGCTAAACAAATCTCAAAAGTATTTTTCAGATCAATGTTGAATTCAGAAAATGAGAATAAAATTGTGTGATATTTCTTTTGGATAATTAAAATTCCTAAAATCAGTTTTTTTAATATGGAAACAATTGTTAGCATATTTGTGAATTTACTGTATTAGATATATTGCTCTGTGCTCAAAATGATATGATCCAAAGTCCAAAAGAAGAAAATTGGTATTGACTAAAGCAAATGCAACATTGGAGACAAATTAGATAGCAATTGATTAATTGATTACATGCCATTATTTTCAATGCCAGATGACCACATAGATAGATTTTTCTCCGTGACAATCTATACCTAGCCTGTTCTTTCAGGTGTCCCAATGGCACACTCCTGGCAACTGTAGTTGAGTCCATCCACCTTGATACTGTTCATCCTCTTCTTTTCTTTCCTTCCACTATTCCAGCACTAGATCCTTTTCCAGATAGGATCTTCATATAATATGTTTGAAATAAGATAGTTTGAACCTGATTATTTGTGCCTCAAATAAGAATTCTTGGTTGATTTGTTCAATTATCCATCACTTTGTTTTCTTGATTGTCCACAGCATTCTCAAGAGTCTTCTCCAACACCAAAATTGAAAGGCATCAATACTCTTCCTATCTTGCTTCTTCAAAGTCCAACTTTTGCTTACATAGAGTATCAAAGGAAATACCAGGACTTGCAGTAGACTAATCTTTGTAAGCATAGAGACAACATGGCATCTGAATATCTTTTCCAAGACTATAATAATAATAATAATAATAATAATAATAATAATAATAATAATAATAATAATAATAATAATAATAATAATAATAATAATAATAATAATAATAATAATAATAATAATAATAATAATAAAGTTGGAAGGGACCTTGGAGGTCATCAAGTCCAACCCCCCCACTCAGGCAGGTAGCCCTATACCATTTCAGACAAATGGCTGTCCAGTCTCTTCTTAAAAACTTCCAGTGTTGGAGCATTCACCGCTTCTGGAGGTGATCATGATTTCATAGCATTCTAACCAGTAGAAATATGCTACTCTGTGGCATATTTCTTGATCACTAGTTCCTGTCTGTTGATGGTTGATCCTAAATGGTAGAAGGTTTCCAATAATATGCTATCTACATTGCCAATTTTAAGGCTGCTTGTCTACCTGTTGTCATTAGTTTGGTCATCTTTATATTTCATTTTAATTCCATTTTTTCACTGCGTTCTTTGATTTTTAGTTTTAACGCTTGCAGAAAAATTGTATTTTCAGCTATCAGGGTAGTGTCATCGACATAGCATTGGTCATTGATGTCTCTTCCTTCAATTTTAAAACCACTCTCATCTTCCAATCCATCTTTCCTTAATAAATATTCAACATTATTTATTCAAAGGCCCTGGTCCCACTTCTTTGCCAACCTATCTAAGCAGAGGGATGGCTGATGAAGTCCAAGAAAGTGCAACAAAATGTATTGTGTATGCTACAAAAAAGTAATTCAACCACTTCCCTTTCTCTTTTGGTGAGAAAGTGAGGGGAAGGCAGAATTTACAAAATTCTTGTATAATTGTCTATCTTAATGTATTGAGATAGTATAGTTCTCAGTATACTTCTCATAGAGTCAGTTTCCTAATCTGGTCTACCATAGAGCTGACCGCTTGTTTTAGAGGATTTGAGCAGTACTGTGAGATGAATAGCATTTGAAATACAATAACAGCAACAAAATATTAAAGATACTACTTCATTCTATAAGAAACACGTACAAATTTCTGTTTGCAAAAACAGTGAAAAATATCACAAAAATACAAAGACAGGTTTTGTATAACATCATTCTATTATTTAATGAATTTCCTTATTTGGAGCCATTTCACTGCTCTAACCTTATTCTTCAAGGTTAAAAGAGCTTTTTGATATTGAATGGCATTGAGAAAATCTGCAATGCTCTATGTCATTTGTTTACTGATGAATCAACCTCAGCTAACAATGATGAACTTTCTCTGACTGGAGATAACAGTCAACTATGTTGACAAATGCTGGCTAAATTATCTTTCTCCCCCACCTAAAGAATAACTTTGCATGTGTCGAAAATGTAATACTGCAGTGACATTTATTAATGTAAGGCTGGACATTCTTTAATTCCCATACAGAACAAGAGAAGCAGAGTAAAATTATTTGTGTCCCTAATTTGCTGTTAAACATAAATCATATTTTGATTATTGCCATGCCTACATTGTCATTAGCTATTATTCAAGGTTTCTTTTCACAGATTTTCATTCCTGTAAACCCTGACACTGCATAGAAGATATAAGAAAGGGTCTTCTAACTTGAATTGATTCTTTTCTGAGACCTTAAACAATATAATACAAAGAATGCCATAATCACACATCTTATCCCTGTAGCTCGTAAGCTATGTTTAGTTGCAGTAGACACCTAACACAACACAAATATACTCACTGTTTCTCCTGTTCTTCCTATAAGCAACAGCAGTTAATAATGTTAGTATTTAATTAGTTATTTTATTAAGACCACCTACAAAAATCAAACTAATAAACCTACCTCAATCCATACCTGATTAGGCTAGCTGACTGGGGAATCTTGGGAGTTGAAGTCCACAGATCTTAAAGTTGTCAAGGTTGAGAAACACTGCTATAGCATGTTGCCGGGGAAGCTACCAAATCAGAGGACAACTATACATAGCTGAAGGCACAATACAGATAGTCTTTTACTTACAACAGTTCATTTAGTGACTATTCAAAGTTACAACGACACTGAAAAATGTGACTTATGATCGTTTTTCATAGTTACAACCTTTGCATCATCCCCTGATCATGGGATTGAAATTCAGATGTTTGGCAACTGGTTCATATTTATGACAGTTTCTGTGTCCTGGGGTCATGTGATCAACTTTTGCGACCTCCTGACAAGCAAAGTCAATGCGAAAGCCAAATTCACTTACTAACCAGCTTACTTTTTTTACCTTTGAACATTCAATTCTCAAAATATCTATTTCTTGAAGGTTTAAGAAATAAACATAGATCAGATCCTGAAAACACTGAGAACACAATAAAACTAACATTAAAAAAGGGAGCTTAGAAAAATAACTGCCCTATAAGGAAGCTTTAAAATAATAAATAGGATCTTAATATTCAAGAGAAAAAATCTCAGTTGTCATAACAATCAAACAGCCTGGCACAGGCAATAACACACCTTCCTCCATTATTCCTTAATATTATTCCAAATAGCAAGGAATTTGTAATTTGGCAAATCTGGCAAATGAGATTAGTGAGTTCAGTTTACTTGCATTAGAAATCTATATAATTGATACAGACAAAGCACTCAAGCATCCATAACAAAGGTTCCTGCTCTGTAAATTTCCCCTGGGCTATTTTAAGCCACCATTGACCTTGTTTTGCAACTCTGTCCTCTTATCAGTCACATTCACACATCATCTTGAATTTCCTAAATCAGTTTCTTATTGAATGTTGTTTATGCTCCTTCCCCATGCAAGCTTGTCAAGGTTTCTCAAAGGTTTTTCAGACTTCCAGTGGGGGTGTATATGTATGCGTATTTTTTTTTCCTGAGTGCCAATTCTAGTTCACTGAAACTTGTTGGTAAGAGGAAAATTAAAGTTCCAGCCTGGCAAGGACACTGGAAGAACTAAGAAGCATATTTGCACTCAGTGATAGAATAATTAATTACAATTAAGAATCATACAATTCAGACTGGTGATTGTTCAATTACACCTGCAGAAGACAGGCCACAAATTAATTTTCTCCCAAAGAGTTAGTAAAAAAGGTCATGTTATTTTTCTTTCCATCCTTTGAAGGCAATGGAAAAAACAGATATTTGACTAAAATTAAGCTTAAATATTTAATACCACAATTCTAATGCTGCTATATGGTGTCCTTCACTCTTAAAAGAAAGGAAACCTCAGGTTAATTTAAATCACACATTTGATTTAAATTCACAAGCTATAACATGTAACTTTGGTTCAGCGTGTAACTTTGATGACTATTACCAAAGACATTTAAATAGTCTTGGAAACTATAATTTCCAGACATACGTTTTCTATCCTTTCTTCCACAGAAGATTCTGTGGAAGTGATGTCACCTCCCTCTGGCGAAGATTTACAGCTTGACTTAGATCCTCCTGAAGGCTCAAATGTACCATGGAAAAATTCTCCCTGACTCAACACTAATTGGAAAAATCAGGTATCAGAAATACTAAGAGTGTCTTTTTTTATTATTGATTTAGCCTGGCATGTCAACTACAATGCTCTTTGGAGAGATTAGACTTAACCTTCAATTGTAGTAATAATGATGACAAAGCTAAAGTACTATCATACATTTTAAGCAGGATTTGATCAAATGTTTGCCAACTCCATACATTCAGGTCAGTGGTGGGATTCAAATAATTTAATAACCAGTTCTCTTAGCCACAACCCCAGCTAATACTTGGTGGCCTCGCTCCCTTTCCCATATGTACCAATCGGGAAACTAGAGAAATGAAGCGTCTATTCCTGAAATTACCTCTGAGAAGCACCACCTAGTTTTCACTTGAGTGACATGTTCAAAGGCACCGCATCTCCATTTGGTTTCCATCGCTCTTCTCTTGGACTTTTGGGGAGGGTTTTTTTCCCCTGCCTGGAAGGAAGTTGAACAAAAACCAGATGTGTTCCGGAAAACACAGATTTATCATAACCGATTCACTGAACTCAATAAAAAATTAGATATCGGTTCTGCCGAACTGATGTGAACCAGCTGAATCCCACCACTGATTCAGGTACATACTTTGTGTTTTTACTGAATATATTTTTCTCCTGACCTTCAAGTAAGCTTTCAAAATATACTACAAGCACATTAAAATTAACAAATGATAAATAAACAAGTTCAGATTATATATATTACTCACCTATAACTGAGCTACCAAAATCCAAATAACCATTAAATGATAGCAAGGAGATAGTTGTATATAAGTTTTTTTTATTCTAATGTAGTGGTAACCCACTTGGAGCTCAGATATTAGACTCCTACTTATAAGATTAATAAGATTCTTGATGTGCAACAATGCTTTATACCCTCCCCATTTTTATGAAACGTGTATACTAAACATTTATTAAGTGATGCTGGATTGGAAGAAGATGAATATGGTTTTAAAATTGGAGGAAGAGACATCAGTAATCTATGTTATGCTGATGACATTACCTTATTAGCAGAAAATCCAAAGGATCTGTAAACCCTAGTACTGGAAGTCAAAGAACACAGTGAAAAAAAATGGAATTAAAATTAAATATAAAGAAAACCAAAGTAATGACAACAGGTAGAACAAGCAGTCTTAGAATTGGCAACGAAGATAGCATAGTGGTGGATAGGTTCTGCCTTTTAGGATCAATCATGAACAGCAACAGAAAACGTAATCAAGAAATACGCCACAGATTAGCATTGACTAGAGCAGCCATGAAGGTGATCACAGGGAATAGCATGGGTTGTGCAATTTTGATCTTTTTAGGTATAGAAATATCACAGCATTTACATATCTTTTCCATTTTGTGACTGTTAAAAGTTACAACAGCACTGAAAAAAGTAGCTTATAACTATTTTTCACAAATACAACCTTTGCAGCATCCCCATGATGTTCTGACCAAAATTCAGATGCTTGGCAATTGATTCATCTTTATGACCGTTCCTGTGTCCCAGGGTCATGTGATCACCTTTTGCAATCTTCTGACAAGCAAAGTCAATGGGGAAGCCAAATTCACTTACTAACCAGCTTACTAACTTATCAACTGCAGTGATTCACTTCACAACTGAGGCAAGAAAGGTTGTAAAATGGGGCAAAATCAAAATATAACCTCATGCAGTCTATGATTTTGCAGCCATAACATACTTAAAACGTCTCAAAACTAAAGCATAAGCTACTATAGTTACTGATTTTTACAATTTCTAAATGATTAACGATTGCCTATTTAGAGTCAGTGAGTGTTTTCTGTAATAGTTTTTAAATGGATTTCTTTGTTCCAAAACATTAGTAGAATGTAGAAAGAATATTATCAACTTTTAAATTGTGCTACATTTCTACCATGCCTAAATTAATCTGTTTTTATTAAGGCAGTGTTTAGGTGATAAAAGCACAGTAATAATATTTAGAAAATAACTGGGGATATTTATATGTCAGTGCTGTACATTAAACTGAATTCATAGCTGTATCCTGTATCAAAATGATTTGGCTTGTAGCATTTTAAGGTTCATTTATAAGAGTAGAACTAAAGACTTATATTTTGCTCAAATATAAAAATATTTCATATACTTTTTTAAGTATAGGGAGTACTCATTGACTGCCTTGTTCAGCAACTGTAAATTTGCTGAAGGGTCTTTGGTACGCTCTGAGCTCGGTTGTTTTCTTGCAGACATTTCATTATCCAAACTAGGTAACATCATCAGTTTAGTCTAGCACTGATGATGCTATCTAGTTTGGGTAATGAAACATCTGCAAGAAAACAACAGAGCTCAGAGAGCACCAAAGACACCTCAATTCAACCCAGAGTTACAAATATTTTCCTTTATTGTAGGTTTACTGATGGTCCTCAAACTTGTGGCCAATCGTGATCAAGTGCGAGTCATGATTCAGGTGCTTTGCAACTGGCACACATTTACAATGGTCACAGCATCCCAAATGATTGCTGTTTGTAATCTTCACAGTCAACTTCTGACAAGCAAAATCAATGGCGAAGCTGGCAGGAAGTTGCAAGTTATGGTCATATGATGTCACATTTAATGACTCATGGTGATTCACTTAACAGCTGTAGCAGGACCAAAATAGGTCTGGCACAGTCCCACGACATTTCACTTAAGAACTGTGTTGCTTAGCATATCAGTTCCACATATCCTCAATTTTGCAAATTGATTTGTTATAGATAATCATATTAGTTACTGCTAATTTGCTTTTTCCCCTTTCTGATTTATAGCCAGTATTTCATTTGTGTGCTTTTTGAATAGCAGAGTTCTGACAGAGTGTGAAGGAATGTTTCTTCTTCTTCTTCTTCTTCTTTGAATACACATAGCTGAATAATTAAAGTTAGTGAAGAAACTAATTAAATAAAAAGAGTGTTGGGTGCTGAGGAGGAATTAGAGTGAAAATCTTTAGGTTCATGCAACATCTAAAAATAGATTTTAAAGTCTTTCTTGAAGAGTCACCTCAAATAGGTATTTGCAGATGCTTGATTTTAAAAGCATGTAATTAAATTTGCAGTTTCCTATTGTGTTATATTAAACTTACATTTATAAACCAGTATTGACAATATTCATGTTTTTCTACTTCAAAGTTCCAAGAGAGCTACAGAAATAAAAAAATTAATTGCATCCAAATCACATCATGCCTAATATAAATCCATTAATTTCAATGGGTTTATTTTAAGGATGATTTAGTTTGAACCCAAACTAATACATTTAAAATAAGAGATTTGCATGTATTCCATGTTATCGGTAAAATAATGTGAATAAAATATACACAAAGTTCAGACTGAATTTTGTAATTGCTACATCAGACTGCTCATGTGCTGTAACTAGTGGAAACATAGCTATGTTTGCACTAAACACATGTTGGACAGAGGTAAAAATACACAAGATTTCTCCCCCCCCCAAACCCCCCCCCCAGTTGAAATACAGTAGTTACAATATATTAGTTGATGACAGCAAAATAATTTGAATCAGAGTTGGGAACCTATTTCCCTTTAGATATTGATGAATTACCATTGTCAAAATTCATTACTCTTTACTTTCCTATCTGGGCCATTGTAAGACTTATTTTAGCAATATAATCTATGGAGTACAAAGGTCACATTCATTTTTTAAGCATTCTTAAGACTACACTCAAAACTGAATATAATTGAGGAAAAGTAAATAAAGCCACACAAAAAGGGTATAAATAAATGTTTACCATATTAACAAACACATTATTGCTAGTACTACCAAATCCTACGTCTTTAGCCTTCTACTTTACTGAGTTATCAGACAAGATAATGAATCATTGGATAACTTCACAGAAAGTATAAAATCTTTGAAATTATTGATTTCATACAGAGCAAAACCCACAATTTCTTCAAGTACATTAATTGTGTAATTATGTGCAGTTTTCTTTTCAGGTACTAATTTATTTTGACATTTGTGATTTAAACTCAAATGCAAATACTGATGAACTCAAGCTAAAGTTGTATTTAAATAAGCTTGTTCTCAAGTGATAGAATACATTTTATACATATTCCAAGTTTATATTTAAAATTTATATATTAAAAATTGCACTCAGTAAGATTAATTTAGTTTAAATAGATCTGCCAATTATAATGTAACACATGGATTTCCTACAATACTTTTCAAATTCATTTATCCTCTCCCCCAAAAAACCCATAATAGTTTTTATCAGGAGAATACCTTGTCAGTATATGCTTAAATTCTGATAGCCTGCTTAAATTTCAAGTGCATCTTTTCCCTAGCCAACACAAGCTTCTACTTCTGTTGGACAAATAAAGCTAAGTTTTCTGCAAATAAAATGAAAGTGTCATGTAAATAAGGTCCTCTCTAAGCACTGAAGTATCTTTTCAGAATCAATTCCAAAACACTTTTCAGTCCTAGTATGCAGCCTGTTTAAGAATCCTGCATGAAAAATCAAATGCATTATTTGGTATTACTTCAAATATGAACATTTTTAATGCTTTTCTATGTACTGTATAATCTTGCATATACTTTTGTCCATAGGTTGATAAGATCACTGCATAATAAAATGTGCAGAATTTCAAAGATGAAGCATATATACTATAAGGCCATGGTGGCGAACCTATGGCATGCGTGCCATAGGCGGCATGCAGAGCCGTCTCTGTGGGCACGAACGCCATCGCCCCAGAGGGACACGGGGCCGGGCTGCTACCCCTCCCTCTCTCCACGTGTGCCAGCACTCTCGCTCTCTTTCTCTCTGCACTGGGAGTCAGGGAGCAGCTGCAAGAGCTGGGCGGATCCTGGCTGGATGGTGGAGGCAGGGCTTTTTTTGTCATACAATGCAGGAAGCTGCCAGCACGAGTCCAGGTATGCCTGCAGAGCGATTTTGCGGACCGCCAGCAACCCGATCCGGGCTCCGGAGGCCTGGAAAAGGCCTCTGCCACCCAGATCTATCGCTGCAGAGCAATTTTGTGGGGGGCCCCATGGCAGATCCGGGCTCTGGAGGCCTTTTCCAATCCTCCGGAGCCCGGATCGGGCCACTGGGAGGCCACAAAATCGCTCCATGGCCATGCATCTGAGCTCTGGAGGCTTGGAAAAGGTCCCCAGAGCCCGGATTGGGCTGCTGGGGGGGCGCAAAATCGCTCCGCTGCCATGCATCCGAGCTGGCCTGGGCTGGACTGGCTGGGCACGGAGCTTCCTCACTGCTTCTTCACCTGCAGACATTGGGAGCACCCACCCCACCTACTGCTCGTCCCGGGGCAGCTGCCGCCGTCTGGCGCTCTCCAACCTGTTGCCAGCCAGCCGGGCATGCCGAGCTCAGGCCTTGGGCAGATGGAGGCCAGAGGGGAGTGAGAGCCATGGCTGCCTGGCTCCTCTGCCTGAGGATGCATGCTGGGAGAGGCGCTGCCCAGCTCGGTAAGCCGCGGTCCACCCAGAGAAGGAGGATGGAGGAGGAGGGCTGGCCGGGGACATGCACAGCACTGCCCATGGGGGGAATCTGACCATCCCCAGCCTGGAGGGGGGAGGAGAGGTCGAGGGAGCCCGAAGGGAGGCATTCTGGCATTCTGGCGTGCCCGGCTGGCCGCCGATGAGCTAGAGAGCACCAGATGGCAGCAGCTGCCCCAGGATGAGCGGTAGGTGGGGTGGGCACTCCCGATGTCCACAGGGGAAGAAGCGGCAAGGAGGCTCCGCACCCAGCCAGTCCAGCCCAGCCCAGCACCGGCACGGCAAGCAAGGCAGCAGCCCCACGTGCATCCCCGTGCATGAGTGCACCCCCGCCCTGCCAGGCTCTCACTCCCCTCCGGCCTCCATCTGCCCGAGGCCCAAGCTTAGCGTGCCCGGCTGGCTGGCAACAGGGTGGAGAGCGCCAGACGGCGGCAGCTGCCCCGGGATGAGCGGTAGGTGGGGTGGGTGCTCCCAATGTCCACAGGGGAAGAAGCAGCGAGGAGACTCCATGCCCAGCCAGTTCAGCCCAGCCCCGGCACGGCAAGCGAGGCAGCAGCTCCACATGCGTCCCCAAGTGTGAGCGCGTCCCCACCCTGCCAGGCAAGCGGAGCCGTGGCATCTGTGGCAGAAGAGCGCAGGCGGGCAGCGGAAGGCACGAGGAGCCCCGATCCCAGCACAGCCCCTCCCCACTCTCCTCCTCCCCCCCTCGGAAGAGCTGCAGGGCTCAGGAGCCTGCCCCATGCCCCCCCACCCCCGCCCAGGGAGGAAAATCATCGCAAGACACTCTCCTGTTTTAACTTTTTTTCCTTGTCACTTTTTGGAGTTTTCATCCTGCTTTTGTGAGACGGCAGCATTTGGGAGGGGGTGTAGCCGCCCCTTTCCCCCCCAAGCCATCAGCTGAGCAAGACGCCTGCCTGCCCATTGCCCCACCTGCCAGAGACCCCCTGGATCTCCCCCAACCCTGCCCGGCCCCCACAGGCATCCCTCCCCAGGAGCAATATCGAGCTGGCCACGCCCACCCAGCCTGCTGTGACAACCATAGCCATGCCCACCCAGCAGGCCACGCCCACCTGGCACCCGGCGATACATAAGTGGGTTTTGGGTTGCAGTTTGGGCACTCGGTCTCTAAAAGGTTCGCCACCACTGCTATAAGGTATATAATAAGTATGAAACTGGGCTAATTAGGGTAAAGCAAGGAATAAACGTTAGCCTTCATTTTTTGTAAATTATTTATCTTTACTTTGTACATATTGCTATGTGCAAACATGAATTGATAGTTTTATACTTAGTATGTTTTGCTAATGCAGTTAACATGGTTGGTCACCTACAGTATGTGATTTTGCATGTTGTGCTGATGTAGATAATTATGGTTTATTTAATTTACAAAAGGCTCAGCAATAAATGGGTCCTCAATAAATAGACAAAAATCCGCAGTGCAAATCTGAGTTAGTAATTTTAATTCAGTATGGAGAATTCAAATTATACAAGCACCAACATCCCAAAGGTGCTTTTTCCAAAAGATAATTAGACTTTTGTGGTTTTTGAAAACGTTTCATTTCTCAACCAAGAAGCTTCTTCAGTTTAGTTCGATTCAAGGAAAATTTATTTGTCAGTGAGTTTATTGATTATGCACATTGTTTGGAATCAATGGATCATTTATAGTCCATAACTTTCTTATTTGCTGTTATTTATTAGTGTGATAAGCAAGGTACCAATCTAGTTGAACTTTTGGGTTGATCCAGTAGAGGTCTCTGTACGTTCTTATGCTTGGAATCCCACTTGAAATAAAGCAATTGAGCATACCAAATCTAGAATTGAAAGGAGTTTGCCATTCCAAGTTCTAGAGAAATCAAGTTTAATGAGATATACAGCATATTGCTCCAGATATGAAAAAAATCTTGCTTTAGTTCATCTCAGCTGAAAAGCCTTGTCTCTCTCCCAAACTCACAAAACAAATCCAGGCAGCATCTCAGTTCTGTCACTTTTGTCAACATAAATCTTGTGTGCAAAATTCAAAACACTTATTTCTTACTTCTTGTCTACTTAATTTAGATAATATTTTGTATAATTAGCAAGACAGCTAATTTGTTATGGTGGTTAGGACACCAGGCTAGACACTGAGAGACCATGAGTTGCAGTCCTGCCATGGAGCCAGCTGGGCAACCTTGGGCATATCACTCTCTCTCTCTCTCTCTCTCTCTCTCTCTCTCTCTCTCTCTCTCTCTCTCTCTCTCTCTCTCTCTCTCTCTCTCTCTCTCTCTCTCCCTCTCTCCCTCTCTCCCTCTCTCCCTCTCTCCCTCTCTCTCTCTCTGCCAAGAGTCAACATTGATTTGAAGGCACATACACACAAAACACAATACTATAGCAAAGTAGACAATATCCTGTATGAAGAATACTGTAAGAAATGTTGCATTGATCTTCATTCTACTGGTATTTCTCTCTGAATTACTTCAAAATTCCTACCACATAAAAAGTTAGCCAGTTTGGCACAAACATTGCTTTTTCATCATGTTTTCAGAACCGGAAGCATTTCCATTTATTTTCATCTTTTGTTCTAACAATTTAGTTCAGGGAAGGAAACACTAAGCTGTTTGCATGTATCATTCAAATGATGTATGGAATTTGATTACAAGCTGCATCAAATCTGTCTCAACAATACAATGCCCATATAGTAGGACACAAAGAAATGGTAAGTGCAGATTGCAATAAATCTTTATCCCCTCTATTTAGTAGGAAGATTAGAGTTATTGTTAAGTGTCAGCACTTAAAAATATCATCATTATATCTTTGTGATTTAGTGTCACTGATTTTAGGTTGTTTTACTTTCTTTTTTACTTTTCTCACTGTAACATACCTGGAACCTTCTAGCATTGTTGTTTCTATGCAGCATTCTTCCACCAGTATTTCTTAGTTCTATTAGATTTCAATTTTATGTGAGAGTTAAATGGCAGAGGATCAAGTAAGAAAAGATTGATGTACATGTGCTGATTATTCTAGTGTCAATGTCACAAGTCTTTGATGTTAGAATCCTTGGATTTACAGTAAACTGGTTGAATATCAGGCCAGCTTAAATGCTGACATTATCCCTCTTTTTTTCTCAAAACTTTGTAAAAGCCACTGTTCCAGAAACTTAACAAAAAGAGATAGGTGTGTCTCTTTTTCAGCATTACCAGAAATATAATTCACCTAGACCAAAAGAAGCTGTTTCAGGTTGGGCGCTGCACACTTCAGAAAAAAATCATTAAGATGTTATAATTACACTGGCCCTTCTTGCATTTCTCATTGTAACAGAAACCCCAAATGATATTTCATACTAGCCAGATGTGTGTTTCAGTGGAGTTTGTAACTGTACAGTCCATAACAGCATGCCCACACATGGTTCTGTATAAACAATAGCTTGCTTGCTTGCTTGCTTGCTTGCTTGCTTGCTTATTTTTGAGATCCAGCTCCCTCACAGAGGCACTCTGGGTGGTGCACAAATATTAAAACATAAAAACAATATATGAAATTTACAATTTAAAAAGGAAGGATGGATTAAAAATTATTATTGAAAGTTAATTAAAAGGTGGGGAGGGCTTTCAGGGCATTGACCAGCCCTACGGCTGCATGCTCTTCTGTGACCACCCCAAACAAGGCTGCAGAGCCGTGTTTTTACACCTTTCCGAAAAGCCAGGAGATTTGGGGCCTGCCTCACCTCAGGAGAAGAATGTTCCACAGGGTGGGGCAATGACAGAGAAGGCTCTCTTCCTGGACCCTGCCAGCTTATGCTTTTTCATATTACATAAGTGTTAAAACTCCTTCATGGATTACTGCCTTGTCATGGTGAAGGGGCTTGCGTAATTCAATGAACCTATGAGCTATGCCGTGCAGGGCCACCCAAGATGGACAGGTCATAGCAGAGAGTTCTGATAAAATGTGATCCACTGGAGAAGGAAATGGCAACCCACTCCAGTATCTTTGCCATGAAAACCCCATGGACAGTACCAAAAGGCAAAAAGATATGATGCTGGAAGACGAGCCCCTCAGGTCAGAAGGTGTCCAATATGCTACTGGGGAAGAGCAGAGGGCTAGTACTAGTAGTGCCAGAAAGAGTGAAGTGACTGGGCCAAAGCCGAAAGGACGCTCAGCTGTGGTTGCATCTGGTGGTGAAAGGAAAGTCCGATGCTATAAAGATCTTTTCTCCATAGGAACCTGGAATGTAAGATCCATGAATCAAGGCAAGCTGGATGTGGTCAAACAAGAGATGACAAGACTGAACATCGACATCTTAGGAATCAGCTAACTAAAATGGACAGGAATGGGACAGGTATACTACTGCGGGCAAGAATCCCTCAGAAGAAATGGAGTAGCCTTCATAGTCAATAAAAGAGTAGGAAAAGCAATACTGGGATACAATCCCCAAAATGACAGAATGATCTCAGTGCGAATCCAAGGCAAACCATTCAATATCACAGTAGTCCAGGTCTATGCCCCAACCACTGGTGCTGAAGAGGATGAAATTGACCGGTTCTATGAAGCCCTACAGCACCTTATAGAATTAACACCAAAAAATGATGTCCTTATCATCATGGGGGATTGGAATGCTAAAGTAGGAAGCCAAAAGATAACCAGAATAACAGGCAAATTTGGCCTTGGAGTACAAAATGAAGCAGGGCACAGGCTGATAGAATTTTGTCAAGCGAATACGATGGTCATAGCAAACACTCTTTTCCAACAACCCAAGAGACGGCTCTACACATGGACATCACCAGACGGTCAACACAGAAATCAGATTGACTATGTGCTCTGCAGCTAAAGATGGAGAAGCTCTATACAGTCAGTAAAAACAAGACCAGGAGCTGACTGTGGCTCAGATCATGAGCTTCTCATTGCAAAATTTAGGCTTAAATTGAAGAAAGTAGGGAAAAGCACTAGGCCACTCAGGTATGAACTAAATCATATCCCTGATGAATATACAGTAGAGGTGACAAATAGATTTAAGGAATTAGATCTGATAGACAGAGTGCCTGAAGAACTATGGATGGAGGTTCGCAACATTGTACAAGAGGTAGCAACTAAAACCATCCCAAAGAAAAAGAAATGCAAGAAAGCAAAATGGCTGTCTGAGGAAGCTTTGCAAATAGCTGAGGAAAGAAGGGAAGCGAAAGGCAATGGAGAAAGAGAAAGATACACCCAATTGAATGCAGAATTCCAGAGAATAGCTAGAAGAGATAAGAATGCCTTCTTAAAGGAACAGTGCAAAGAAATAGAAGAAAACAATAGAATAGGGAGGACCAGAGATCTCTTCAAGAAAATTGGAGATATGAAGGGAACGTTTCATGCAAAGATGGGCATGATAAAGGACCAAAATGGCAGGGACCTAACAGAGGCAGAAGAGATTAAGAAGAGGTGGCAAAATTACACAGAAGAACTATACAAGAATGAGCTTAGCATCCCTGATAACCACGATGGGGTGGTCACTGACCTCGAGCCAGACATCCTAGAATGTGAAGTGAAATGGGCCTTAGGAAATCTGAGCAACAGCAAAGCTAGTGGAGGTGACAGTATTCCAGCTGAGCTATTCAAAATCTTAAAAGACGATGCAGTAAAAGTGCTACACTCAATTTGTCAGCAAATTTGGAAAACTCAACAGTGGCCACAGGATTGGAAAAGGTTAGTTTACATTCCAATTCCAAAGAAAGGCAATGCCAAAGAATGTTCAAACAATCGCACCATTGCACTCATTTCACATGCTAGTAAAGTTATGCTTAAAATCCTACAAGCTAGACTTCAGCAGTATGTGGATCGAGAACTTCCAGAAGTACAGGCAGGATTTCGAAGAGGTAGAGGAACTAGAGATCAAATTGCCAACATACACTGGATCATGGAGAAAGCTAGGGAGTTCCAGAAAAACATCTACTTCTGCTTCATTGACTATGCTAAAGCCTTTGATTGTGTGGATCACAACAAATTGTGGCAAGTTCTTAAAGAGATGGGAGTACTAGACCATCTTATTTGTCTCTTGAGAAACCTATATGCGGGTCAAGAAGCAACAGTGAGAACTGGACACGGAACCACTGATTGGTTCAAAATTGGGAAAGGAGTCCGGCAAGGCTGTATACTGTCACCCTACCTATTTAACTTATATGCAGAGCACATCATGAGAAAGGCAGGGCTAGATGAATCAAAATTTGGAATTAAGATTGCCGGGAGAAATATCAACAACCTAAGATATGCAGATGATACCACTCTAATGGCAGAAAGTGAAGAGGAACTAAAGAGCCTCTTGATGCGGGTGAAGAAGGAGAGTGCAAAAGTTGGCTTGAAACTCAGCATTAAGAAAACCAAGATCATGGCATCCGGCCCTCAATTCCTGGCAAATAGATGGGGAAGAAATGGAGGTAGTGACAGATTTTATCTTCCTGGGCTCCAAGATCACCGCAGATGGGAACTGCAGCCAAGAAATTAAAAGACGCTTGCTCCTAGGGAGGAAAGCTATGGCAAATCTAGACAGCATACTAAAAAGCAGAGACATCACCCTGCCAACAAAAGTGCGTAGAGTCAAGGCCATGGTTTTCCCAGTTGCAATGTATGGCTGTGAAAGTTGGACCATAAGAAAGGCTGAGCACCAAAGAATTGAGGCCTTTGAACTATGGTGCTGGAGAAGACTCCTGCAAGTCCCTTGGACTGCAAGGCGCTTAAACCGGTCAGTCCTAGAAGAGATCAACCCTGACTGCTCTTTAGAAAGCCAGATCCTGAAGTTGAAACTCAAATACTTTGGCCACCTAATGAGAAGGAAGGACTCACTGGAGAAGAGCCTGATGTTGGGAAAGATTGAGGGCAATAGAAGAAGAGGACGACAGAGAATGAGGTGGCTGGATGGAGTCACTGAAGCAGTAGGTGTGAGCTTAAATGGACTCCAGAAGATGGTAAAGGACAGGAAGACCTGGAGGAACATTGTCTATGGGGTAGTGATGGGTCGGACACAACTTCACAACTAACAACAACAACAACAAAGTGTTTAAAAAATGCAAAACCTGTTTTTTGTTTATCAGTTCTTACAAGAATATTTTTGAAGTGGCTGAGGTTTGTTTTGTTTTGATGCGTTTAGAGAGAGAAAACTAAGAAGTGAATGCATTTCATTTCAAAGTCTACTTGACAAGTTACTTTCTTGTTGATTCCAAGCTGATAACGTTATTTTCTTCTGAAATTCTAATTAAAAGTAGAAAAAAGTTGATCAAGCTCTTACAGTGGATGGTGGTGAAGGTTTTCTAAGGAATAGATGTGAAAGAAGCCTCTTTGATCATAACCCTAGAATAGAACTGTTTTAGTAGAATTGGATTACACAACTTAACCACATTTTGGTCCTACTTAAGTCAATGTAAGCTAGGTGACATTAAATTAAGCCTTATTAATCATTAATGATATATGATTTGAATTTTATTGAAAGGCACAAGCTTTTGTGAGTTGCAGTTCATGTCAAAAGATACCCAAAGTGCCTAGACAGATGTAGGATTTAAACTGGAGTAAGCTGGGGAAAAGGGGCAAAAATTACATTGATTATACAGATGCAGGTTACACGTGCAGTTATAACTGCCTTATCAATTAACAATTTTAATGTGTTTTTTAGACCATATTTTGTCTTTGTTTTGAGTTTTGATGTCAAACTTCTATCCCTTAATTCTTTTGGGTAAAGTTTGTCTCATTTGTCATGTGCCCCGCTGTATTCTCCTTCTATCTTTTGTAAATCATAGCTATAAGAACAGGAATATACAGTAGCTTCCAAATTATCCAGCAAACTGGCTAAAGAATGGAAGCCCAAAGATATTTTTTCAAGTCCAATAGATTAAAACTACTGCCGGCCAAAAATCAGAGCAGCTGCATACATTTTGAGGTTTCCCCATTATAACTTTCTGTATACTGAAAGCTTTTTGATAACTAAATCTTGAATTGGTTGAAAACGGATCAGATTGCCTCCAAAATGAAGAGTAGATTGAACTAAATCATGCATGTTTCCCAATGAGGCATGAAAACACAGTGAAAAGCATCCTGCACAAAACCCAATTAGAAAAAAAAGTTAAACATACGTTATAACATCACAGTGCAAACTCACATTCATTGTACTTGTGTCTCAACTTCAGTCACAAATATATCCTGTAAGTCAAGTGGTTTGTCATTTGCTCTCCCCATCCTCTGCAGACATAATTACTCTGACATCTTTTGGAAAATAAATTTTACTAAACAGGTTCCTTCCAAAAATTGCCTGATTTGTCTTGCTGATAATTTTCCTAAAGAGTGTTAGCTTGTTATTAAGCCTTAGGGAAAATTTAGTTCAGGTATTAGAACCTGGAGGAATATTGGGGGAGAGTGAGTATGTGGTACTGCAATTCCTTCTTTTAAAGGAAACCCAAAAATATGTATTTCAGATTTTTAAAATTTAGAAATTAATACACTCAGAGCAAGGATACTTAGAATCACATGGCAGGAGAGACAAATGGAGGTTAAAAAGGTGAACAATCCTAAAGAAGGATATATTAAAATAATAATTGCAAACAATACCAATGAAGGGGGAAAATAGAGGAAACATAAGAAACCAAGTGGCTACATATTATATAGTAAAGATTTTTTTAAAAATATATATGTATATATATGTATATGTATATAGCTCCTAGAAGCACGAAGCCGAAGACACCAGCCTGAAGATGACGAATGGGACTTCGTCGAAACGTTGCCAAGACACTTTCAATTTTACGCGGGAGAAAACCCGAATTACCAAAGACCTACATACAAACACCCGTGAAAACCTCAGAAAACATATATATATATATATATATGTATATATGCAGGTCTTGGCGTATTCAGGTCTTTTCCCGTGTCAGCTAGGCGTTTGATTCTGGAGATGAGGGTCTTGGCTACGGAGTTGATCTGTGCAGGATGGTGATGGGATTGTGCATTTAAGTAGCGGTTGGTGTGTGTTTTTTTCCGGTAGATGGTGTGTCCTAGGGAGCCATTGGGTTTTTTGTAGATTAGGACGTCCAGAAAGGGAAGTTGGTTGTTTGCTTCTGTTTCCATAGTAAATTGTATTTTGGGGTGTAGGCTGTTGAGATATGTGAGGAAGTTGTCCAGTTTTTCCTTCCCGTGTGGCCAAATTACGAAAGTGTCATCTACATATCTAAGCCAGAGTTTGGGTTTGTGTTCAGATTTATCTAAGGCTTTGGTTTCAAAATGTTCCATGTATAGGTTGGCAATGACGGGTGAGAGGGGTGATCCCATAGGTGCTCCTTCTATCTGTTTGTATCTTTGTCCATTGTGGATGAAGTATGTGTTGGTTAGGCAGTGGTTGGTCAGATCTAGGATGTGTTTGGGGGGGTTGTATTTGTTTTGGATAGCTGTCAAGGCTTCTTTAATAGGCACTTGGGTGAAGAGGGATATGACATCGAAGCTCACGAGTAGGTCGCTGGGTTGTAGGTTTTGTTTCTTTATTGTTTCTATGAAGTGGAGTGAGTTCTGTACGTGTGAGGTGATGGATTCTGTGTAGGGCTGAAGTTGTTTGGCAAGAAATTTGGCCAGATTCTGTAGAGGTGAGTCTATGGAGCTGATTATGGGTCTTAGTGGTGTTCCTTCTTTGTGCATCTTGGGGAGGCCGTAGAGCTTGGGGCATCTGGAAGATTTCTCTCTGGGAGTGATTCTTTGCTGGATCTCTTCGCTGATGGGAGAGGCTTTTATTTTGGATTTGGTGGTTTTTTCCAGGTAGGTGGTGGGGTCTGTGTTTAGAGGTTTGTAAGCGGGGTCTTGGAGTAGGTTGGATAGTTTGGCTTGGTAGTCAGATGTGTTCATCACCACTATTTGTCCACTATCATCTATTTATTGGCATACACACACACACACACACACACACATATATATATATACATTGATACATATATATGTGTGTGTGTGTGTCCTTTATAACACAAAATGCGAATCCTGGGAATATACATATTGATAAAATTTACAAGAAAAAGCGAACACCAGGATAAAAATAAACAAGACTGTTTAATATAAACAAACCTGTAAATAAAAGAGCACTTAGCTTTCATCGGCCAAACTGCGTCCCAAAGAGCCGCTCCCCAATGAGGAAAGATCTTCGATAGTTTACAGAATTAATTGCAAGAACTGCCCTTGCAATTACGTTGGGGAAACGACCAAAAGGCTCAGGACTAGGGTCCATGAACATGAACTGGCAATTAAAAAGCAGGAGCAGCGCTCACAAGTGTGGGCCCATATGGCCAGCCTTGATCATACATTCGATCTGGACAATGCGCAGGCCATATCTCGTGAGACTACCAAGGGTGGCCGCCTTCTCAAAGAAGCCTGGCTCTCTGATGAGAACTCTATTAACTGACATATAGACCTCCTACCGGCTTACCAGACCCTCAGAAGGTGGGAGAGACAACGCGGTGACCCACGGAGCAGACGGCCAGCCCGCCCTTTGCAAAAGCAGGGGGATGGAATTACAAACGTGGAGGTGGCGATCCCCAGAGAGGATAGCAAACCGGCAAAAGAAGGGGAGGGGGATCAGGAGTCACAACAATTGGACAGCTCCCTGCAGGAGTGGGGAGATAGGGCTATAGGTGAAGCGGCGATGACTGCCATGGGAGGAGATGATGGACTAACAAGGGGTTATGATCGGGCGTTTGAAACTAACGTGCGGAAGCGGCTTGGAAAGAGTAAAAAGGGGGGAAACAGAGAGCAGGAATGCCCGAATGGCCATCCTTCGCAAGGTTGGGGCGAGGGAGCTACGGGTGAGACAACAGCGGCCTTGGGGGAGGGTAACAGCCTCACAGGGCGTCTTAATTGTAGGTTGAGAGATCGCTCCAAAACGGGAGGGGAAGGAGATAAGGAGCAAAGGCAGCTGGACAGCCACCCCCCGAGTGCATGTACACGCTCAAGGAAAGCAAAGGAGGATCTGAAGGCAACCAGCAAGGCCACTGACAGATTGCCAGGTATAGACCAACTCAGCACATTGTGGACTATTACAACCAATGGGCCGATGACACACTCGAGAAGCCGGGCACAGAGGCAGGAGGCTATATAGGCCAGCTCCCAGAATGCCTCCCACTCCAACTCTGAGGACATCTGCAGTTTGGCCGACGAAAGCTAAGTGCTCGTTTATCCACAGGCCTGTTTATATTAAACAGCCTTGTTTATTTTTATCCTGGTGTTCGCTTTTTTCTTGTAAGAATTTTATCAATATATATATATATAATTAGAGAGAGAGAGAATACATACACTGGTAGCAGATAAATGAAGGTTAGAGTAATTTGAGTTTAATAATTACAGAAATCATTATGGGTTTGTCAAGAACAAATATTGCCAGGACTACCTCATCTCATTTAACTCCTAATTCTATTCTGTTTCTGATGAATAACTAAAAATGGTCAGCAGGTGGCATCTTTTTAACATTAGTTTCATATATTGAAGGTACTTTATATACAGCCAAAGAATTCACATCTACAGTAAATCTATTTGTCCACTATCGTCTATTTATTGGCATACACACACACACACACACACACACACACAGATATATACATTGATACATATATATGTGTGTGTGTGTGTCCTTTATAACACTAAAAATGCGAATCCTGGGAATATACATATTGATAAAATTTACAAGAAAAGCGAACACCAGGATAAAAATAAACAAGACTGTTTAATATAAACAACCTTAAATAAAAAGAGCACTTAGCTTTCATCGGCCAAACTGCGTCCCAAAGAGCCGCTCCCAATGAGGAAAGATCTTCGATAGTTTACAGAATTAATTGCAAGAACTGCCCTTGCAATTACGTTGGGGAAACGACCAAAAGGCTCAGGATAGGGTCCATGAACATGAACTGGCAATTAAAAGGCAGGAGCAGCGCTCACAAGTGTGGGCCATATGGCCAGCTTGATCATACATTTGATCTGGACAATGCGCAGGCCATATCTCGTGAGACTACCAGGGTGGCCGCCTTCTTAAAGAAGCCTGGCTCTCTGATGAGAACTCTATTAACTGACAATAGACCTCCTACCGGCTTACCAGACCCTCAGAAGGTGGGAGAGACAACGCTGTGACCCATGGAGCAGACGGCCAGCCGCCTTTGCAAATGCAGGGTGATGGAATTACAAATGTGGAAGCGGCGATCCCCAGAGAGGACAGCGAACCGGCAAAAAAAGGGGTGGGGGGATCAGGAGTCACAACAATTGGACAGCTCCCTGCAGGATTGGGGCAATAGGGCTATAGGCGAGGCGGCGATGACTGCCATGGAGAGATGATAGACTAACGAGGTGTTACGAACGTGCGGAAGCGGCTTGGAAAGAGTAAAAAAAGGGGGGGACAGAGAGCAGGAATGCCCGAATGGCCATCCTTCACAGGTTGGGTGAGGGAGCTACGGGCGAGACAACAGCGGCCTTGGGGGAGGATGACATCCTCACAGGGCATCTTAATTGTAGGTTGAGAGTCACTCCAAAACAGGAGGGGAAGGAGATAAGGAGCAAAGGCAGCTGGACAGCCACACACACACCCCCGTGCACGTACGCGCACTAGGAAAGTGAAGGAGGATCGGAAGGCAACCATCGAGGCCACTGACAGATTTGCCAGGTGTAGATCAACTCAGCACATTGCGGACTATTACAACCAATGGGCCGATGACGCGCTCGAGAAGCGGGCGCAGAGCAGGAGGCTATATAGGCCAGCTCCCAGATCGCCTCCTACTCCAACTCTGACGACGTCGGCAGTTTGGCCGACAAAAGCTAAGTGCTCTTTTATTTACAGGCTTGTTTATATTAAACAGTCTTGTTTATTTTTATCCTGGTGTTCGCTTTTTCTTGTAAATTTTTATATATATATATATATATATATATATATATATATATATATATATATATACATATATATACACACACATATACACACACACACATATACACACACACACATATATATACATATATACACATATACGTACACACACACACACACACTACAATACAATACAGCAGATAAAAAATTAAGATAAAACCATAATAAAATCACATAATATGAAGCCATCGAATTGCAATGGGATAGATGTTATGATTCGATATGAATAGAATAGAACAGAATAGAACAGAACAGAACAGAGCTGGAAGGGACCTTGGAGGTCTTCTAGTCCAGCCCCCTGGACTAAGGAAGCTAACCATCTAACTGCTTCTGAGATTACCCCAGATGCTCTGACATTTCCCAAGGAGACATTCTAAAACTATATCGTTATAGTCTGTTTATTTAAAGCACCACATTGTTTTATTTAAACTGAATTTGTATATCAGTGATTGCATGACCTCAATAGATGCCATATGCTAAATAAAAAAAATAAAAAAATGTTTATTAGATGCAATTTCCATTTAATATAGCATATTTTACATCCAGATAACTGCATATAGGAGAAAACTTCCAATTACCTCTAGCTAATCATATAGTGCAATATTGTCTCTTAATAACCGAAAGACATTCGTATAAGAACTGAATGTGATAGAGATAAGATTATGTTCATTTAAGTGCAAATATCCCACCAGCAATGACCTAGTTGCCTATTTTTCTCTTCATGTAGCCTCATATTTGTAACACCCTGAACTAGATGCCTCTTAAACAGAGGTTCCAAAATTACTTAGCAATTTACAAAGCACAGCAGAGGTTAAAGATATAAAAAGCAAATGTCCACTCCGGAATACAAATGTTCTTTTTCTGGCCTCCATCATCAGTTTCTTTCTATGTCTATGTACAGATTGATAGATTGATTCCATTTAGGCAAGCATTATGGATCTCACTGATTTCAGTAGGGGTTTTAGGCCTGCATACAGATGGCTTCTGGTGACTCAAAGTGGGACAATGGTTATGCACATTTAATCTTTCATTATAGCACAGGGAAAAGCAATCTCAGGGTTTTGTTTTGTTTTTGTTTGTCCATTTTCTTTCCTGGTCTTTTCTCTTATTTGCTGTAAGATTGTAGGTTACCAACCAAGACTAAGTGGATAATAGCTGACCAGGGGGAACCTGAACTGCCTTGTCTTATGCTTCTTTGCTTTGAATGTAAATATGTAAACTCCTAGCAATTCTAAAATCTTCCTTTTTCAGTTCAATAGAGATAATTAGACAACAAGGAAACCCTTCCATATATATTTCATTATTTTTTACAATATGTGAAAGAAATCACAGTGTATGGTGTAAATGAACATTATGAAGATAGAGCAAATACATAGTCTTTAAGTATTCATAGCTTAATAAAACTGAAATTGATAAAAAAAAAAAGTTGCTGTATAATCTTCCTTAGACAACAAGGCATCTACTTTTGTACTATTTATATTCATTTTTACTGCAAAAGCATAAGTCTGCAAAACATACAGGGCATGATAAATTGCTCTCATAAATGGGATGCAGAAATGTAAATTAACTTGGCTCAGGAAAATAAAATGAAAAAAATAACAATTACACTTTTCAGGCCTTTCCAATTTGTTTGAGAAAAATCAATCAATCTGGCAGTTAGTTTTGCATGTTTATCACTTCTGTACAAATAATCTAGAACTTATAAAGGTGATAAAGATGGTCTCCGATTAGAATGTATCTTCATTTAAGTAGCACCTGTGGGCTGAAAGCAGCATCAGGACGCAAGCTCCACCCCTTTTCTAAATATGAGGGGCTATCTCACACATGGCCCAGAGGGGTAGACTTTGCTGCATGACACCACAAGAGCCTGAAGATAATGATGTTTCATTGGTTATACTTCTAAACATCAACAAAGTTAAGCTGAGATATTAGTGGGAAGTTGGAATTTAGGCCAGTGAATCCAACCCTAACTCAAGAAACAAATTCAAATTAAACACCCACAATAGAAAGCTGCACAGATCCTATCTAGCCACATGTGATACACTCATGACCATCTCTGTAGGTGATTGGTTGCTCTTAGAACTATTTTTACAGTGAGGAAACTTTCGCTAAAATTCAGCTAGAATCTTTCTTTTTGACACTAATTTATTGATTTATTCAATTTCTAGGCCATCCAACTCCAAAATTAGTCTGGATGACTTACAAAGTTAAAAAAAAATCTACCACACATAAATATAACTACCGGTAACAGTGCACATAACATAGCAATTATTTAAAGGAACAGAGCCATCCTTCCACATTTTTCTCTAGCTTAAGAGGCCTTCCTCACCATCCTAACCCAAGGCCTGAGGGGAAAGCCAAGTTTTTAAATAATGTATTTCTTCATTTAAATTGACAGTCAGATAGAAAAGAATGTGGAATGTATAAGAATGGAAGAGGAGGAAATATTTTGCATTATATGAAATTAAATATCCTAAAAGCTACTAAAAGAAGAAATTTGACCTAATTAATTTGACTTAATGACTGTGATTGTGATTGTGATAGTTGATTGTGATAGTTGCATGCAAAATTTTGTTACTGTTAAAATATAAATGACAAGGGCCAAATGAATGTCACTTCCTGCTTTTTATATGCCTACATTGGATTTTCCTTAAAAGTATACAATTTTGAATATAGTTAATTAACAGGCCCACTAGTCTGAATTAAATTTCTGATGATATACTACAACTAATCTTTTAAAGACTTTTACCTATTGCATGGAATTACATGCATAGACTTACTGGAACCATGATTCCTTATAACAGGAGTCCACAACCTTTTTGATTCTGCAGATCAGCAGTGGCTGCAGTGGCTTCAGAGGTTTCAGCAGTGGAGGGGGGAAATGCGAGCGCAACCTAAATCCCACATATGCACAAATGAAGCTTTGCACGCTCGCCCGCAACTTTGGTGGCCCAATTCCCAACAGACCGCAGCTCAGTAGCAGTCCACGGCCCAGGGGTTGGGACCCCTGCATTATAATATCTCCTGTAGGTCTAGGTATTCCAAAATGGCAGAAATGCTGTAGAATTACACAGAGCTGTTGAATAAAGAAAATCCACATTAGGTGATTTCAATAGGATTTGGCTTCTAAAGTTTCTCGTGTATTCATTAGGGCTAGATATTTTTTTAAAAATAATACTTTTAAAAAGCTTTTCTATATATGATAACTGAATCACATATAGTTAAAATCATTGATGTGTTAGTTCATCATTCGTCTATTTGTCATAATCTTTTCACAGAAAATGCTTCTGTGCATCCGAAGAATGTGAAGGCTTTGCTACAACCTACATCAGCTATAACAGCTCAAGTCTAGCATTGCAAAAATGCCTCAGGCTTCAGGAAACCTTTCCCCTTTCATGGATTAAAGGGAAAGTATATGTATAAAATGTCAACATCAAACCTGCCAAAAATTATCCCACAAGCTTTCAGTGGCTTAGGAGATTCTATCTGACTACTACTACTTTCTCTGGCTAAAGAATGGTAAAAATTATAGCTATATATACTTCATCATTGTAATATCAGAAAGCAACAGTAATGACAGAAGAGGACAATCTGGTCTGGCCTTAAACTCAAAAGGAATATTGCTTTTTGAAGATGTGGAAAAAGAACATGGTGCGATGGATTTAAAGATGGCACATTCTGGTTGAAAGTTGGGAGGGGGAATACTTCTTAACAGAAGGAACAATGATTAAATTACCATTATTATTAACAATTATCAAAATTGCTGGTAGGCTCCCTCCATTGGATGCATTGAAGTAGAGGCTGGAGGCCTCTATTTTGGATTCCTGCACTGAGTGAAGATTTGGTCATCCTGGGCTATGTGAACCCTTCAACTATATGATTCTATGAAATCTATATATTTGCTACTTTTATTAAAATATACAAATTAGGCATCATTCTTCTTTTGAGTTACCTTATATTGTGTTAGTACATTAGGATTTTTTAAAAAAATCATGGCTAGGAGGTCACAGTCTGGAAAATGCCGAGCGATTCAGGGTCTCCAAGATGGCCTGAGAGCACTCAATATCATTCCATAGGATGCATTCACCTAATATGTATAACTTGATTAAAGATAGTCCTTGACTTACAACCACAACTGAGTCCAAAATTTCTGTTGCTAAGTGAAACATTTGTTAACTGAGTTTTCCCCTATTTTACGACCTTTTTTGCCACAGTTGTTAAGTGAATCACTGCAGTTGTTAAGTTGGTAACATAGTTGTTAAGTGAATCGGGCTTCCCCATTGACTTTGCTTGTCCAAAGGCCACAAAAGATGATCACATGACCCAGGGACACTGCAACTGTCATAAATATGAGTCAGTTGCAAGTGTCTGAATTTTGATGACCAACCATCGATATGCTGCAATGATTATAAGCGTGAAAAATGGTCATAAGTCACTTTTTTCAGTGCCATTGTAACATTGAACAATCCATTAAACTGTTTTGTAAGTCAAGGACTACCTATACTGAATTGTCCATATTTTGAATTTACGCAACAAACTAAACAAACAGGCTGGGTTCCGAATTGCAAAACACTGAACTACAAATACTGTAGTTTAACAGTTTAACAAAATTCAAGCAGGAATGGTTATCTCATACAAAATATATCCCAAAGTAAGGAAAAATTTAAATATCAGGAATATGTATTTTAGGACTTAAAATAAAATAGCATTTGTCAACATTCACTTTCCCTTTCTCTTCAGTAACAGAGGAGTCAGTAGGCAGATAAACTTCCTTCCTTCCTTTTCCTATTTTTGGGAGGTGGGGAAGTGCAGAACTGATATTTTTGTTGTTACATACAAATATAATACTCCATATTTCAAGACAGAAAATGTCAAGACAAGGATGGAACCGTGGAGGAATCTGACTGGAGCTGGGAACATAATGGTTTCCTTCCCATAGGTTTAAAAAATTGATCTTGGACTATATATGGGAGCCATTGTAATATAGCAAATAAAAAATATACTGGCTAGGGAACTCTGGTATCAGAATTCACATAGCTTAAAACTACTAAGGTTGAGAAACACTGTTCCAGACTCTATACTATACTAATGAGAATATTTGTTCCTCAGTCATGTGTACCAAATTCAGAATCATGGGTAGCTTAACTTTAACTTAGATGAGACATTATTCAGTTATGAGTCTTACAATGAATTTTTTGAGAAAGACAGATAGCAATAGCAATAGCACTTAGACTTATATACCGCTTCACAGTGCTTTACAGCCCTCTCTAAGCAGTTTACAGAGTCAGCATATTGCCCACAACAATCTGGGTCCTAATTTTACCAACCTTGGAAGGATGGAAGGCTGAGTCAACCTTGAGCTGGTGAGAACTGAACTGCCGAACTGCTGGCAGAACTTCAGCAGAAGTAGCCTGCAGTACTGCATTCTAACCACTGCACCACCATAGCTCTTGAATAGGAATGTTAGTATCAGATTTCTCACACCAAAACATCAGAACTGCGTTTTCTATGATCCATAATGGCCACAAAGAGTGCTGAAACAACTATCACCAGTCTAATGGATTCTCAGTAATATTTAATACATGAATTTTTTTGGATGCTACATACAACTTTTTAGTAGTGAGGAAACAATGTGTCCTAATTTACTAATGTCCTAATGTCCTAACAAATATATTTGGGAGGGAAGGAAAAAGGTGGCAGAATAGGTGTTGCAAAGTTATTTCAGGTTATTTGAGTTAATACCTAGACTCCAGAATAAAATAAAATAGTTCTGGATTAGGAACAGTTAAACTTGTTTCTCAGATCTCCCTGCTGTGATTTTCACTCACAGCACTATGTGATACTTGTTCTCAATATAACACCACAGTGGTTGATCTTTTATTGCTTTAAATACCATGAAGCCTTCCTACCCGGGTAGATAGCAAGCTAAAATTGTAAAAGTATCAAATAGTTCACTCAGATCACATTTTTTCCATTCATCACAACCCTTTGCACAGTACATTTAGATAATAATACATTTACAAAATACTTGTTTTATCATGGCTGCCTGATGGGACTTTCTGACTGTCTCAAAGAGGAAAGAATTGCAATCTTTTCAGGATAGATCAACATAATTGTACTTACACGTTGTAGTTACCATATTTAATACTCTCAAAGACAAAATGAATGAAAGACAGTTTTAAACTTATTTAGCAAATGCACAGAAAAAAATCAAAAGAAGGCACCAAGTTTGTTTGTTTGTTTTATTTTTGAACAAAATGTTATATTGCCTTATATACAAATAAACAGACTGGTGTATAATACAGTATACAATAAAAATTCAAAATACATTAATTAAAAAGAATCATAATATTGACATCTTGATGTAAATAAATCAATCACAAATTAACTAAAGCTAGTCCAATAACTCTTAACATCCAACAATTTCTTGGATTGGCTTAAGCATCCTCATTAATCAACAATGTAAAGTCAGAAGGAGCTCCGGGAGCAAATTATGATAGATGTCTGCCTCTTGGACTTCATCCTCTTTGTTTCTTATAATCTAAGAACCTAAAGATATTTTATTCCAAGGACATTGCCCCAAAGCTAAAAAGAGAGAAAAGCAATGAAGGCCTTTTAGGTAATAATGCAGCTATTGTGAAATCACATTCCACAGACCATTTTAAAAGAATGAAAATGCATGATAAAATAGTCAAAAACAGTATCACTTTTCTCCTAATCCCTTCATAGCTAATTTAGAACAATTGGTTGATTGTTTGCCTTTTTATAGTGACAATGATATTCACAGAAAGCCTAAGATTTCCACCTGAGCATAAGACCAAATACATCCATTTAATAACTAATAAAGATGAACAATTTTAAAATTAATACTATCTGAATTTTTGGATAACTTTGCCATCTATATGAATAATTTCTATTAGAGCCATGGTGGTGCAGTGGTTAGAATGCAGTATTGCAGGCTCACTCTGCCAACTGCCAGTAGTTAAATCCTGATCGGCTCAAGGTTGACTCAGCGTTCCATCCTTCCGAGGTCGATAAAATGAGGACCCAGATTGTTGGGGGCAATATGCTGACTCTGTAAACCACATAGAGAGGGCTGTAAAGCACTATAAAGCAGTATATCAATCTAGGTGCTAGTGCTAGTGCTATTCTCTTAGACTTGTATGAATCAATTTGATGTGAATGGGAGATTTGATATTATAAAAACATATTGTTTAATTTGAGTTTGCAATATGAGATCTGAGGAGATCAGATTCAATTTCTGCTAATTTAAGACTCATAGATTATAATATGAAAATATAAAAATGCCTACAGACACTTCATGTTTTGGCAAAACAGACTGAGGAACAGGAGTTTTTTTTTAGGACAAGTTGCTAAGTTTCTGCCAAGTTTCATCAGGACATGTTCAATGGTTTTACTGCAGGTTTTTTTAAAAAATAATCCTGTATTTTTTTAAGGCAAAGTTAACATGAATAAAGGTAGCACAGCGCAACAGCTACCAAGCTGTCCATCACAAAGCTTGTAGAGAGATTGTACTGAATCACTACAAAAAGTATCTTATTCTAAATTGAAAATAAAAATGTCCAAAAATTGTTTGTTAAAAGTAAACCTTTGATTTACCAGGTGCTTATGTAAGCTGTCAGGCTTGGCATGATGCTAAAGAATTCTTGTTAACTTGGCCCTGCATTGTGTAACTTTGCTGCCTCTGATCACTGGGGCTTTTGGGGCTGGCAAGAGACGGTACATAGCTATATTGCAAACTGAGACTCAGTGTGAGCAGGACACATTGGCATACTTTGGTGCTCTTGAGCAGGGATTAGACTATGACAGAGTCTAATGAATATTTTGAAATGAGAATATTCTGTTGATTTGTTAGCAAAGAGAGCAGAAGCAGAATGATGTGATGAGATACAATGTCACAGAGAAAAAGGCATTTGTAACCTTACAGTTCCCACTTCTTTAAACCAATAAATGTTTGGACAGGAAACAATAAGTCTTAATATGGCACTACTAATCTATCATCAAAAAACATGACCCTGCATTAATCATGCACTTGACCCAAATGAATGAGTCCTGCTCATTCTTTAATCTATATTCAAAGCTGACTTGAAGTCCCAGTTCTGTCAGACCAGCAGACTACAACAAAGTTAAGGCTTATGACAAGTCATTAAAAATGTCAGAGTGAATGAAGCCCAAAAGAATATTAGCCATGCCACACTATCAGAGATGCAGCACGCTCAGAATTTAAGTTGGCAATCAAACTCATTGGCTGCCAATTATGGTCAGCATCTAAGACTTATCATACCATTCATCCATCACTGTCTGTGTGTCTGTTCTCATTCAGTGGAATGACTCAATCCACATTTCATTGAATAAAAGTGACTATTTAAAGCTTTTTACATAGCTTTTTACATAGCTCGGTTTTCTATATATTTAAAATTATTTTTTAAAAATATATTATTTCATAATTTATTACTTATTTATCTTTTGGGGAAGAAATGGTTCAGCTAATTGGTAGGATGTTGCAACATTGCTTTTATGATGGCATCTTAGGTTCTAATGGGTTCTTTTATGACAAAAGTTATTTCATATGTTTTGTTGTGAAATATTGATTTTTATAGATCACATGCTTTTTATTTATGTTGTAAAGCTATGCAATACTTTGGATTTGAAAATAAAAAAGCATGTAGAGATAGTCACATACTACCTGCCTAGTGGCATAGTGGTTAGAATGCAGCATTGCAGGCTAATTCTGTTGACTGTCAGGGGTTTGATCCTCACCAACTCAAGGTTGACTCAGTCTGTCATCCTTCCAAAGTCGGTAAAATGAGGACCCAGATTGTTGGGGGCAATATACTGACTCTGTAAACCACTTAGAGAGGGTTGTAAAGCTCTGTGAAGCGGTATATGTGTCTAAGTGCTACTGCTATTGCTATTTCTTATGCTCATCCTGACTTTATAGTTGTAGAGGGAACCACAAAATCCCAAGAAGGCATCCTTACATGTTCCCAAAGATATTCCAACTGACTGGAAGGTAAAAGGAGAACTATGGCAATGGATATTTCACATATTTATGATCTTACCCAAAACATAAACATAAATATTGCAGAATCAGAGGGACATCAACATCCATTACTATATTTAAAGATCTCCTCTCTCTGTGTTTATATTGAATTAACATGTTTTATGATGTACTGGTTTTAGATATCTTTAATTACATTTATTTTGAAAGTTTTGTTTTTTTCATATTTTATAACGTGCTGCAACCCACTTTTATTGTGGCAAGATATAAATTGAAAGTATGAATGAATAAAACAAGCATTTTACTAACTGCAGTTCTAAATGGAGCCCTATTTAGAAATGTGGACTTCATATACGTATTTACATATTTACTTCCTTTTTTGTTTTTTAATATTTGGTATAAAATTGAATGATGTTCTTCATTCAACTCTATAACAAGGCATGAAGCATAGATTGAGATATAAACAGATAAAAACTTGTTTAGAACATAAGAAATTAAGACTTTTGTGGAATTTTCATTTTCTGCATATATAGTAAAGAATAAAATAGGTATTTTAGCTCAGATGTCAGTTTTCTCATTTGGGTTTTATATGATTTATCCACAGTTCACATTTATCTTATTAACAGTTTGCTTGAGGCATAAAATAGTATAAGCTTGATGCATAAAAATATCTTACTCAGTCAAGTAACGAATACATACAGCTGCTTGTCCTTCATCTTTAATTCAACTGCAGGAACTAAGTGGAAATCTAAGAAGGATGATGATATTTATGAACACTTCCTGAACAGCTGAGATTCAATCCTGGGTTTTATTACACAGTGTTAATTTATTCATTTCATGCATGTTGAGTTTATAAACTGAGAGTCATTTGCCATTTACCAAAATACTGAATTTATTCTTTGGTGTCCTTTAGATTTAACCTACAAAATTTTATTTAAAGTGGTATGATCCTATTTTGGGTACTGACATTAAGAACAATTGAAAGTCATCTATATCTTGAAATAGCTACTCTTTTGTTATAAATATACATTAATCAATGTAATTTGATTAATATAGTATACAGACTGCCATCTCTTTCCTAAGATAGTGTATCACACCACAGTAGGCTTCAGCAGGTGACACCACCGACTCACCTTCTCTTTGCTTAGTAAGCAGGAACAGAACTAGTTAAGACATGAAAGGAAGACTAACAGTGAATTCTAATACTGCAAACCAGGGTTGGAAGTTGAAATCATCTATAAAAAAATCGCCATTTCCATATTGTTGTCATAGGCAACCTTTATAAACCACAGTGATGCAAAAAGGATGAAATGTGTGTGGTGACATCACAATGTAAACCCCAGCTTTTTACACTGACCTGACTTGGTTGACCTGATATTTTGAAACTGACAATCTTGATACTGCATGCAGTTACATGGGTTAGGGCAGGGGTGTCAAACTGCCGGCCCACGGGCCGGACGCGTCACGTGGAAGCCACGCCCACCCCATTGCCGGCAATGGCAAAACTGGCCTAATACGTTGCGTGATGTCACGTGATGTCGCGAGTTTGACATGTCTGGGTTAGGGTTTTTAAAGGGTAAGGGTTATAGACTTTTTAAAATATTCATTTTTTTTCTAGCTGTATGAGCGTACCATTTTTTGTTTGCTTGTGTTGCTATTTGCTTTGTGCATTATTCAGCAGTTGAATAATCCAAAACAGGAGAACATGTGCGGAAACCTAAAATATTGAAATAATAAGTCCAGGAGATTCCCCTGCATTTGAAATTGTTTGTATGTGGTGACTGTAGTTATAATACTGTTAAAATTTTATGATTTAGTAAAAATTTAGCATATTTTAAACTTGACATGTAAAAAAGTTAATATTGTATTGTTTTGTTTTTAATTTAATAGTGATGAAATTGTTTTGTAATCCAGAGAAAATTCTTTCCATGATAGGATCAACACTACTATCCCTAGACTAGAAGACAATGTATAAACTGCATGATATTAATTTGAAGGAGAGTATTTTCTTATCCCCTACAGCAGAGTTCCCCAACCTTTCCAGCTTTGCAGACCGGCTGGGGGGAGGAGGAGAGGATAGTTCTGCACGACTAGAACTTGCCTGCTGCCCACATAAGTGGGGATGGGCACACAAACTTGCTCATCACTTCCACAGCCCAGTTCCAAAGGGCTCAAGGCCCGGTAGTGGGCCACAGCCCGGGGATTGGGGACCCCCTGCCCTACAGATCACCTGTGATAGAAATATGAGAGGTTTCAGACTGATGAAAGCAATGTCCACACCATCATGATGTAAACCACGTCTATTTTCAATGTGCGGTTGCACACATGACCAAAAGATACAGAGCTTAATGTGTGGCACCACAATGCTGCTTTTATCATTCTGGAAGCAGCAAGATTCTGCAGATGCTGCTGATTTTATACATGACTAATTTAGACTGCTGAGTCTTCACACTGTTTATTTTCACTGCTGATAGCACTAAGGTTTCCAGAAGGATGGGAAACGGTCCATTGAATATTTATACGATTGGTGCAGAAATGGTTTAGAAAAATAAAATATTTGTATCATGTATTTGGGAAAAATCCAAATTAGCTGATAATAAATATGCCAGGATGTGATAATTTAAACAATATCTGTAATAGAAAATACTAATTAGATTCCCACAATAGCAACAAAGGAAGTAATACTGAAAATATGCATGATTGTCACATGTTAAGTCTATGCAAAGCGGTTGCAGTTCAGTCACTTCAGCTGAGGTGACAATATTTGTTTCATCAAGTGCATCTCTCATGATGCATCTCAAATGCAGCAGCTCCCTGGAAGCACAGGGAGGCCACTGAAACTAAATGGCCTTCCTCTTTACAAACCAGGAGTCATTCCACTTGAGATTAGGATAGCCTCTAATCCTGCTGACCCTTTCTCAAAGCCCTAAACATTTGATTTTGTGCTAGGACCTAGAACCCCAGAAGTGTGATAGAGTTTGCTCTTGGCTTTCTTGATGGCTAGTTTATGATGATCAGTTGATATGTGTTTTATTTTATATTATATATTTTATTTGTTTATATATTTTATTGTAAGCTGCCCAGAATTATGTTTGTATAAATCAAATAAATAAATGCTACTTAACATAGCAGTCTGGAAGAGATTCTTGAAATCTTGACTGTCTTATCAAATAATCTCAATAGCAGGGCTCAGTCTTGTACCTTTTGATACCGTTGATTATATTTAATCAATGGTTGAATGTGACTTTTAGCAGATTAAAACCAACTAACACACATATGACAATTATGGCTATGCAAAATTTGGAAAGAATAATTTTGTTTAATAAACCTCAATTGCATCATCCTACTGAAGCAGATATGCAAAATTAAGGTGAGAGCTGTAATAAAAGGATCAAATCAGACTGCTTAGTAACTTCCACAAGGTTTTCTTATTAAGCATCCAAAACAAGGCCAGAAAATGCTCATATTCAAGGAACTTCACCTAATGTGGCTATTCTGTGGGAAGCACAGAGGTGAAGACAGGTGCAGGGAAAAACGTGCTAAGTTTTTCTTCTCTCCAACAAGGCCCCATGTCTACTAGAAAGGGGGGGGAAGCAAAGCAGTGTAATTTACTAGTAAGAATAACAACCTTGTAGGTTAAGTTCCAGGAAGTTGCTATTCTTACCTAATTCTAAAAAGAAAGAAAACTTTTCTACCTAGGGAAGTTATGTATATCCTGGCAGCCAAAACAGAAATTATACGGAACACATGGCACCATGAGTAGATAGAAGGCAAATTGGAACTATGCAGCTTGCTGACCTTACTCAGGCTCTTCCTCCATGAAGATCAGAATGTTTTATTTAATTTTCCAATGGAAAACAACACTTTCTTGTTGGACCACTTTAATCTAGCTTCAGCCTGCCTCAGCAGCAGGCTGGCACCAAGATGGTAGCCCTGTTATGAGGACATATCCTAAACAAGTGGCTAGCCAATTATCTAGGCACCATGCAACATAGATACAGCCTATATGTATCACTGGTATGAGTCACTGGTAAATTTGATCAGTTCATTCAACTCTTATCCACCACTTCGCTTTGTTTGCTTTCTGAGTTCCCAACATCTTTGATGCGACCAATAACCAGCTCAAACTTTGCTCAACTTGCTAAGAGAATGTTACACTTCTATGTCAGTCCTATTAACACAACTGGAAATACAGCTAGGTTTCAGTTCCCTAGCCCTAGTTTTCATTGATTGGCAACAACTCTTGAAGATTTCAGGCTGAATTCTTTCCCAGATTTTATCGGAGATGACCATCTGTGACCTTCCATATGCAAAGCACGTGTTGCTTCACTGATCTATATGTAATGTAAGATTAGAAGATTCTGGACCCTCCATTCCACAGCTGTCATGGGGAGAAGAGCAGTTCTTTATGCGGTCTTCTTTTCTTTAAAAGAAAGTGAAAAAAGAATACTTTAAACAGCATTTTGTGCCTCTTTGTGGTGTAATAGTTTTATATATCTTAATAAAATATTCCTAGTCATTTGATCTGGTATTCTATAAATACACATTGTCTTAAATGCAGCTAAACATTACAGTAAACTAGAGAAGGAGATATTATTTATTCATTATGTTCATTCTATTCTGGGAAAATACAAATATTTATCACAAGATAAAGCTTTTTAAAGGAAGTAATAAAATTGCCCAAGTGTTATCAAATAATGAAAGTGTCAAAATAAAAAATGTTTCATAATTATAAACAAAAATATAATTAAGGAAATCTTTTTTTAGCTTTTATGTTAACTTAGACATAAAAAGGAAGTTAAGATAAAATCATCCTCATAAACACATACATTTTACTCCATGTGAACGGTGAATTTAAAGTATAGCATACATTCCAAAAGATCATTTGCTTTTTATTCGCAAAGGATTCCTTTTTTTTTTTTGCTTGTTTTATCTTCCTTCCTACCATTGTGTAGTATACTTAAAATAATTTACAGCCTTTAGCTTTTCCTATTATTATTTATGTTTCTAAAAAGCTGCAGCATGAAATAGGGCTTATATAATCAAAAGATAACCACTGGAGAAGGACAATAAATATTTCAGTTAAAAAATTTAGTTTAACTATTTCACATAAGTCCTTCCTGTAGCCTTTCTCCAAGATTTCTACAATAGTATCTGAAGGCCTGTGGTAGAGATCTGAAACTGACTTTAGCTTTTTGGTATGCCTTCGTATAATGCACATATTTGGAAATGCCTTTGCCATAGTTTAAACTCAGATTTTCAGATATTCATGAGGCCTCAGTTCAGGCACTCTAAGGAAAATAATAATAATAATAATAATAATAATAATAATAATAATAATAATAATAATAATAATAATAATAATAATAATAATAATAATAATAATAATAATAATAATAATAATAATAATTTACTACCTTCTGTCAGCTGCACTATAATGATGGTGCAGTGGCATTTTCCAATTCATTATGAAAATAAAAGAATGAAATATTAATAAGGCATTGCTTTGTAAATCTAAATGCAGGTTTTGCCCATGAGTCCACCAATAGGAGTTTGTTATTGCCTAAGAAGCAATGATAAAAAAGACAGTTTTTTTGAGCTTTCAAGCTTTCTGCTTATACCATATCAGTAATTTTCAAGCAAATGTTAGGATTCATGCGTGGGGGCTTGGTGGGAATATTTATTTTTATGAAAATTATTGGGAAAGGGAGGTTCAGCATAACTTAAATATTGATTTTAAAACTGAAAAATTAATAGTAGAGAGCCTGTATAGACAGTATTAATAGATTAAAAATAGTAAGAAACATCTGGTGTCTAAAGACAGAAATAGGTACAACTCTCCTATATAGAAGATGCAATTTAAAAAAGGAGAAAAAACCTGTTTTAAAATTACATACACATATAAGAGATAGACAGCCTGTCTTAAACATTAATCATATGAAAAAAAGCTTAAGAGATTCCAGTGCAATAGAATAGGAATTCTTTGATTCTTACTGTAAACATATTAACTGAACTGCTAATATTAGAAAAGCACAGAATCCTGATGTAGCTATTCTGACATATTCTGAACAAATAATTGAAAAATAGCATATAAAATAATAGGGCTTCCTTAGTTCAGAGGAACATTGGATGCAGTTGGTCGTAGAATTATTATTTTTTATCCGTTATTTACAATGGTAAGTCTCTGGACTACATAGGTTCTTTCTAGTACAGCTGTTGGTGATGCATTAAATGTGCTAATTATGTACCCTCCTGAATTTTGAATTTTGAATTTGTCTTTGCATTTTGCTGCCTGCTGTTTGGTTTGGATAAAGGAATGGTTATTATTAAGAAATTAGAGCATTTTAGATTTAGAAGATCATGTTCTGAGGTTTGGGTGGCATGTTACTTGTGGCCAAAGTAAAAGTAGATATTAAAAATCATATTAGGAATGTAATACTACAAATATGTAATAGATACACATTTTAATTTAACTTAAATATCTAGCTGAACTGGAATGAATAAGCTTCCTACCAAAATAAATTCCTTTAGGTAGAAGAGTTTGTACTTATTGCCCTTCTATATTGAAAGCATTTTATTTTAGCTCTGAGTTGGCCTGATCATAACTGATAGCTAATAGACACAATAGATATTCTTGTGAATATATTTGCAGTGGTGAAACATTTGTATAACAAACCCTCTCTGTTTAGTAGTAAAATCCTCTGCTAAAACTAAGGAAATCAGAGGAGCAGGGGGGAAAATGATATTAATCCAAAATATAAAATATCAAACAATCATATAGTTCCTACTCATATTATACTTGCTTCTTGACTCAGAACCATATCTGGGAACACATTTGGGTTTATTGGACATCTCAGGGAATGTTTAAGATGGGTTGGGTCTCAACCTTTTTATGGTGAAGATGTAATATATTTGAGGGGTTCTGACACATATAATTTGGATTTGCCTATAGGTGTCCCATTTCGGTCTAATATTCACATTAACAAAGTTTGGGAAATTAAAATAAGATATGAAATATTAATTAGATCTTGAATTATGTACTCCCAAATATGGAATTTAATCATTTATGAAGAAATTTATAGTTAATGAACTTCGAATGCAGCTAAAAATATTTTTGAATTTTTGGAAAGAAATTATCACTCCAGCCTAAAATTTTGGACTGAAATGTATTCACTCTCAACTTTCTAACTGGCACTTTATGATATAATGGCAAGAGTGATCAATCTATAACAACAACAACAACAACAACAACAACAACAACAACAACAACAACAATAATAATAATAATAATAATAATAATAATAATAATAATAATAATAATAATAATAATAATAATAATAATAATAATAATAATAATAATAATAATAATGTTGGAAGGACCTTGGAGGTCATCTAGTCCAACCCTATACCATTTCAGACAAATGGCTGTCCAGTCTCTTCTTAAAACTTCCAGTGTTGGAGCATTCACAGCTTCTGGAGGCAGGTTGTTCAACTGATTAATTGTTCTAACTGTCAGAAAATTTCTCCTTAGTTCTAGGTTGCTTCTCTCTTTCATTAGTTTCCATCCATTGCTTCTTGTCCTGCCTTCAGGTGCTTTGGAGAACAGCTTGACTCCCTCTTCTTTGTGGCAACCCCTGAGATATTGGAATACTGCTATCATGTCACCCCTCGTCCTTCTCTTCATTAGACTAGACATTCCCAATTCCAGCAACCGTTCCTTATATGTTTTAGCCTTCAGTCCCCTGATCATCTTTGTTGCTCTTCTCTGTACTCTTTCTAGAGTCTCAACATCTTTTTTACATTGTGGTGACCAAAACTGGATGCAGTATTCCAAGTGTGGCCTTACCAAGGCATTGTAAAGTGGTATTAACACTTCACGTGATCTTGATTCTATCCCTCTGTTAATGCAGCCTACCACTGTGTTGGCTTTTTTGGCAGCTGCAGCACACTGCTGGCTCATATTTAAGTGATTGTCCGCTAGGACTCCAAGATCCCTCTCACAGTTACTACTATTGAGCAAGGTACCACCTATACTATACCTGTGCATTTGGTTTTTCTTGCCTAAATGTAGAACCATACTTTTTTCACCAGTGAATTTCATTTTGTTAGATAGCGTCCAATGTTCAAGTCTGTAAAGATCATTCTGAATCTTAAGCCTATCTTCTGGAGTGTTGGCTATTCCTGCCAGCTTGATGTTGTTTGGATTACCTATAGCAGGGCTTTTCAACCTGTGGTACGCGTACTACTTGTGGTACATTAACAAGTGGCAGGTGGTACGCAGCCCTGCCTAGCCAAGTGTAGTGGGGGAGGGAAAGAGCCAGCACAGGCAAGGACTTACAGGGGGAGAGTCCTCTGGAGCTGCAGAGTGGCTGGGGAAGACAAAGGCCCCAGGCTCACTTCTGGCTCACCCTCCCCCATGAGAAAGGAGGAGGAGGGGGGTGGAGACCTATAAAAGGAGGCAGTTTGGGCGGGAGAGGGAGAGAGAGAAAAAAGCAGCAGCCTTGGGAGGAGGCGGAGTCAGCTCTAGCTGCACCGAAGGGGAAGAAGGAGGAAGAGGGTGGGGGGGAGAGGAGAGGAGATCAAATCAAGCAGGCCGGCCATGAGCTGATTTGCAACTGCTGTGGCAGCCACCTGTGCTGGCAGCAGCAAACAGGCAAGAAATGCAGTGGGGGAGGGGTCGCCCTCCAAGAGGAATGAAAAGCAGCAATGGCTGTAGGTGAGGCACGGAGAAGGGAGGGAGGGAGATGGAGAATGGAAGGATTCTTATGTGCTTTTGTGACTTTGAAGTTCTGGGATTTGTGCAATGTGGGCTTTGTGTTCTTAAGGAGTGTTTGGCAATTTCTATTTGGCTGATGGCTGATGTCTCATGTTAGCTTCTATTGCTCTGCTATTGTTAGCTGTAAGTTTTGCTGCAAGGGATTTTGAAGTATTTTTCTCCTGAATGGATTTTTCCTGTAGATTCCTTTACTTATGAATGGAGCCATTTGGGGAGGCTGCCTTAGCTGGCAGCCAATACTTATTACATTTTTTTTTCTTCCTTAAGTGCCGGCTGCCGGCTCCTTACTTTCCTTTCTAGCCAGTAGCTAATTCTTAAAGGGGAATGTGCCTTTTTAAGCTAGTTCACTCAGCAGTTTGTCTTTTCTGTTTCTGGAGGCTTTTCCTTGTTTGATGAATATATGGAAGAGAGAAAATATGGGGGGGGGTTCAAATTCTTCCTTCAGAAGGAGGTGGGCATGAGAAAGAGGGAGGCAGGGAAGGAGGGAGGGAGGGAACTTAGCACTTGGCCACCAGCAGCCCTGCCATTGACTTTGCTTGTCAAAAGGCTGCAAAAGGGGATCACATGACCCTGGGACAGCGACCATCATAAATATGAATCAGTTACCAAGTATCCAAATATAAATCACATGACCCTGAGCGTGCTGCAATGGTCATAAGTGTGAAAAATGGTCATAAGTCATTTCAGTGCAATTGCAACTTTGAACAGGGGTTTTTTTTGGTCATCACGTTTTTGACACCTTGCTAGGTGGTACTCGAATATTGCCATATCCTAAAAGTGGTACAATCGGTGAAAAGGTTGAAAAGCCCTGACCTATAGGCATGGTATATATGATTTGAGGATCTAGCTGCTGTTCTCTTTCTTCTTCTTACTATACTTAGAATACATTCACCATCTAAGACAACTTAATGCATTACATAATATAGGCCAACTACATTTGAATTCAAATCATTGATTTGATTCAGAACATCAGTCCAAACCAGTTAAACTATTTAAATCAGTTCAAATGTCAGAATGTGCAAAGGTCTTACCAAATCATTGAACAAATTTGGAGACATCTGGTTCATTTTGATTATTCCATTCCAGAAAATCAGATCTGATCATTTGATTGAATCAACTGAATTTAATGTTCAAATCTAATCATCACATAGTCCTAGTTTCTTATATCCTGCTGTTCTCAAGAACTGCATCCTTCCCTGCAGATATTCAGTATATATATTTAGACTTTTCATTACAGCCCTTCCACTTCCCATTTATCTAGAAGAACAAAGAACCTGCTAACATCTTCCTTGATGCTAGATGTCATACATTTTGATGCAATCTAGGTAGTTTTAGACTAGACACTACTGCAATATGTCTATGGAGATTCTCAGTCATCCAGATCATGGTTGTCTCAAAGGTATTTTTATAAAAGGCAAGTGGACTTTGTTTTTCTTTGAAGACATTTCAGTTCCCATCCAAGAAGCTTCTTCAGTTCTGCTCTTCAGCTCTTCAGAATGAGAACTGAAGAAGCTTCTTGGAAAACAAAGTCCAGTTGCCTTTTGACAAAGCACCTTTGGGACCCTACTGCTATATTGACCTAATTAAGCATCACCAGTGACTGCTACATAAGACTGCTACATAATAAGAATCAGTCACACTGATTCAATGTTGCATTGATTTGTTTGGATTACCTATAGGCATGGTATATATGATTTGAGGATCTAGCTGCTGTTCTCTTTCTTCTTCTTACTATACTTAGAATATATTCTAAGACAACTTAATGCATTACATAAAGAATGTACTAAAGCATTTCACAAGAAGTGTCTTCACCAGTTGTCCCTGATTCTGAAGCTTCTTGATCCGTTATGGGATCTGGTCCTATAATCTCAAACCCAAAATCTGAGATTTTTTTTAAAGAAAAAAAAGTGGATTTTATCCTGTAATTGCTTGTATCATATGCTGGATTTTTTTTAAAAAGGCATTGCAAATATTTATACATTTAATATTTATACATTTATACATTTTGTATTGCTGCATTTTGCTGATAAAGACAATATAGATTATCATTGGAGTCATTCCCTCAATCAAGCAGAATCAGCATGGTGCCACAAGTAATAGCTAGAAGTACAGGTAGTCCTTGACTTACAACAGTCTGTTTAGTGACCATTCCCTCAATCAAGCAGAATCAGCATGGTGCCACAAGTAATAGCTAGAAGTACAGGTAGTCCTCGGCTTACAGTCTGTTTAGTGACCATTCAAAGTTACAACACCACTGAAAAAGGTGACTTATAATCATTTTTCACACATTGCAGCATCCCCATGGTCATGTAATCAAAATTCAGATGCTTGGCAACTGGTTCATATTTATGACAGTTGCAGTATTCTGTGGTCATGTGATCAACTTTTGCGATCTCCTGACAAGCAAAGTCAATGCAGAAGCCAGATTCACTTAACAACCATGTTACTAACTTAACAACTGCATGATTCACCTAATGACTGTGGCAAGAAAGGTCATAAAATGGGGCAAAACTCATTTAATAAATATCTCACTTAACAACATAAATTTTGGGCTCAATTGTGGTCATAAGTCAAAGCTATTTTTAATTAATAGATACAGACAATGAGAATAAACCTTCCTAAATTCAGTCTTATTTTGCTAAACTCACAAGGTGGCAGCATTGAGGCACAATCTTGGAATCTTTACAGTTTATTTTTAATACTTGAGGGCTAGTAGAGAAAAGGCACCAGGCTTTTCTTTCTCTGAATAGTAAATTTCTGTAATTATCTAAGAAAGTGAATTTTGTTTTGTTAGAACTGAAAAACAACTGTCTTCACCTATGAGGATTTATAGAAGCCACTGTAAAAACAGACTTACTGCTATAACATTCCTCTGAAGCATCTCAAACATTATTAGAGATAGCGATGATATCTTAGTTTATGTTTCTTTTGTGCAAGGCAGGGTTCCTGTGTGAGTATTCATAGACAAATGACAACATGAAGCCTTCTGCTCTTGGGTTTCCAGAACTGGAAGATCTTTTCTTTTTTTCTTTTTCTTTTGGTCTGCATGACTAGCTGTAATCTGAGACTAACAGTTCCCCCCCTCCCCCCCTCTCCTTCCCATTCCTTGTTTTTCAGGGGAAGAGTTGTAAGACTAAGGCTTTAACATTTTAGAGTACTAGAGACTTGCAGATATTTTGGTATTAATTTGATTGTTTCTAATAACAAATGCAGATATGGTTGTGAAATGAGTTTAGCCTTTACGAATGGAATTCAGTCTCATGGTCAGAGGTATAGTGCCTGTTAGACTTTCACATCTCTTATACCAAGAATGTGCCTTATTCTAGTGAGGAGGCAGAGGGTGCTGCTTTCTTTGTTTTCATTTCCCTGCCTCACAAGGCACTCTCTATGGCACTATGGATATTCAAAGACAAAATATATACCTAATTCCCCTCAGAACTAAAGCAAAACAACTCCCCATGTGAGTTTAATTTTTCCTTTGAAAAAAATAGGGGTAAAATGTCTTATCCATTAAATGATCAAAATTATTTTCAAAAATGCTAAATACCTCTGAGTATTTTATGGATATCTTTGCAAGTGTAGCTTAAAAGATAGAAGGTAGGGAATGGATTATATTTCACCTTGGGAATCTTTCAAGTGTTATTTTGCCATAAAGAAGTAGGAAACTGGCAAGGTAATAAATAATTTTAGTTGCTCCATCAATTTCCAGTCTCCTCTTCTTTTCCAAGTGTTGGCTCTATGCTTTGCATGTTCAAAAAAAAATGGATTAGAAGTCTAAATTACAGGGACAGATGAGCTAGTTTTCTAAATACAGAGTGTTAAAAATAGATGATACAAGACCAAGATGAAATACTATGGCCACATAGCTACATTAGCCTTCTCCTGCTTCTAAACAGCAATATGAGCATAATCAAGAGAAAAGGTACACAACTGCTTACACACACATACATATTTTTGAACTGCAGTTCTTTATTCTACCATATTTGTTTCAGATGGTTTCTTTATTAAGAACTAAAATTAAAAGTAAGCTACAAAGTACATATTATTAAATGACTTATAACATGATTATCTTTTACAAGTAGAAAACCTATATCCAGTAGAGCAATGTAACTAACATTATATCAGTATTGCCTATGCAATTAAAAATCTTTTAGTATTCTAGTCAAATACGAGATATCCAACTTCTGTAATTTTCAATACTGGGGAAAAAAATCTTGTTTCCTTGGAAGCTGTACAAGGTCAATTTTCTCTCTCATATTAATAACTCTCTACCTTTTACAGATATTATTTAATCTAATTGAATTTTCTGACTGAAATATAAGAGTATGTAACTATTATTTGTTTAAAAACTGGTGGTTGCCAATGAATTGTTAAGTCATCTATATTTTATTTAAGGCAATAGTAGAAAAATACAGTTTTTAATTATCGAGAGACATAGGCTGTATGCTGTCATTATTACATCCAATCTAAATATGCATTCTGCTCTTTTCTAACAGGTTATTTTTATGTTCCTCTAACCATTCTGTAGAGGCCAATGTTCTCATTGTGCATGTCCTTCATGTCATCCCCAGCTCACAATGTAACCATCAACACTGCATAGGTTCTCTAAGATCATCTTCATGGCTCTTTCCATATATTTTCTTATGACTTTGTTATTTCTATGGAATAAGCTGGATTTTCAGATGGTTTGCATAAATATACTTTGGTTGATATGAATAAGCCATTAATAAGTGACCATATAATAATAAGTAGTGTACTGAATATTAGAGACAAATACAGGGAAAAACTCAACGTTCTCACCCCTGACCTCATTATAAATGTCTTTTTTATGAAAAGAAAACATCAGAAAATGTATCCACTTGAAAGTTAATAATTTATCTTGATTACAAAGCTTGTTAACTTGTTAACAGTATAAAAATAAAATCAGTGGAGTGTCTTATCTCACAATGGTCTGGTCTACTTGACTGACTTCAGTAGCTTCAAAAAAGTAATATAGCACTAAAAGAATTGCAAAAACAAGGATAAATATTGAAATATTTTATATAATTTGAAAATCTTATATTTATTAAGATTAATTATTAAATTAAATCTACTGGATTTAATTTATGAACTACAAGTAAAATACAAGTCAATAGTCTGAATAGATCAAACATTGCACAATTAAATGAATGCAGAATTTGAATGGAATAATAGAGATGCAATAATGGATATTTGTCTAACTGTGGCCCTTTATTTTGTCTCTCAAGGTTATTCTCACATTCCATTACAGTATTTCAGTGGAAAAAGAAGAGTAAATTTATTCTGAAATTGCTATATCTATCATCAGTATATTACTCCAATTCTAGTTGCTAAAATGAGCAATTCATTTTCTAATAATTGGAAATGCAATTAGCAGGTTGGATAATTATTTTCACACTTGGTAACAATGCTGTAAAGCTTAACAATTTTGGAAAAGTATGCATATTAGAATGATACAAACTCTGAAAGTTGAATTCCCATTTCAACCTGCAATATTTTATTAAATATCAGTACAAAATGCATTTCTTCAACTATCTTTTTATAGATTAACTATTAATATTACAAGGATGTTATTATTTTTATTGGAAAGAACATTTGATTCCTTCCTTGGAAGAGTGCCTAACCAAGATGATAGATGAATAGATAGATACAATATATATATGGTACATACATACACTCTGTATGTAAAAAGAAAATTTTAAAAAGAAAATTAAGTACTAACCATTCTAGCATCACCACCATCTCACATCATCTAGAGTTTGTGATATTTAGAGTCTATATTTCTATTCTGTGAGAAATGAGATTTCTAATATTGATTTAATTTATTAAAGCCTATGATTTTTTTAGTTAGCAATTTATATTGTGTTAACCAGATATTTGGAGTTTGAAGATTAATAGTAATTTTTAGTTTTTTCTTTAGAAATTGAATGCATGTGTGTGGGCATGAGCGTGAACATGAGCTCATGCATGTATACATGCTTTTGTACATTATACCCCAGAAGTCCATATTCTTTGATTTATGTCCAAACACCATGTAAAGTTTTATTTAATTTCCCTTCTCTACTTTATGTTTTTGCCATGTTGTTAAATAAAATAATGCTGCATATAATAATAATAATAATAAAGTTGGAAGGGACCTTGGAGGTCATCGAGTCCAACCCCCTGCTCAGGCAGGAAACCCTACATCATTTCAGACAAATGGCTGTCCAGTCTCTTCTTAAAAACTTCCAGTGTTGGAGCATTCACCGCTTCTGGAGGCAGGTTGTTCCACTGGTTAATTGTTCTAACTGTCAGGAAGTTTCTCCTCAGTTCCAGGTTGCTTCTCTCCTTGACTAGTTTCCATCCATTACTTCTTGTCCTGCCCTCAGGCGCCTTGGAGAATAGCTTGACTCCCTCTTCTTTGTGGCAACCCCTGAGATATTGGAATACTGCTATCATGTCACCCCTAGTCCTTCTTTTCATTAAACTAGTCATACCCAATTCCAGCAAACGTTCCTGATATGCTTTAGCCTCCAGTCCCCTAATCATCTTTGTTGCCCTTCTCTGCACTCTTTCTAGAGTCTCAACATCTTTTTTACATTGTGGTGACCCAAACTGGATGCAGTATTCCAAGTGTGGCCTTACCAAGGCATTGTAAAGTGGTATTAATACTTCACGTGATCTTGATTCTATCCCTCTGTTAATGCAGCCCAGCACTGTGTTGGCTTTTTTTTTGAGCAAGGTACCCCTATACTATACCTGTACATTTGGTTTTTCTTGCCTAAATGTAGAACCTTACTTTTTTCACCATTGAATTTCATTTTGTTAGATAGCGCCCAGTGTTCAAGTCTGTCCAGGTCCTCCTGTATCTTAAGCCTGTCTTCTGGAGTGTTGGCTATTCCTGCCAGCTTGGTGTCATCCGCAAATTTGATGAGTTCCCCATCTATCCCCTCGTCCAAATCGTTGATGAAGATGTTGAAGAGCACTGTCCCCAGAACAGAGCCCTGGGGCACCCCACTGCACACTTCCCTCCATGTAGATGCGGTTCCATTGAGGACCACACGCTGAGTACGGCCGGTCAGCCAGCTACGAATCCATCTGGTGGTGATATAAGATAAAGCCTTTAACATCATTTCATACAGCTTAGCTTAGGAGACAGCAAATTTTGGATCAACATTTTATATCCATTTTTCCACATGATTACACTTGTTTTTCTATGCCTGGATTTTTATACCCAGGCACACAGTTTAGTGATCATTTTACTAATTAAAATATAACTCAAAACTTTCTGTGCATTGCATGAAAATCATTTAGCTTGATTTATGATTTGACTGGCATCAGTCTTTGAACCCAAAATAACATTTTGACTATAACAAAAAAAATCAAAAGTAACTTGCCAAGATGTATTATTCCCAAGAGTGCCTTAATTTTTAATTCTTATTAATCTTTCCTTGAAAACAAAATTATATTTCTTCTTCATTACATATTAAAAGCACCATTTTTACCTAGCATATTTCTACCATTTACTGAATTGCTTTTGACAAATGACTCATCTTTTGTTAACCTCTGGGAATGCTAATTAAAAAGCAATCATTTATTATAGCTCTCACCCAGCAGAAAGAGGAGCAGTAACAGTGGGCTGCATGCTCAGTCAAACAATCGTAGCTATCTCATTTAACAATTTCCCTAATCAAAGCACAAGGTATGTTAAATTGTATGGCATCTGCTTCCTTAGAAAGGGCACAGCATTTCAGAGTGATCCATCATAAAAAGCATTTTGATCTCTCTGAACATAGTAAACAGCTTGAATTCAGCAGGAAGCTGACAGTCTGCTTTCTTCCTTAAAAATGTATGAAGTGCTTGGTTAATGGTACTGTTTAGCAGATAAATAGGAAATAAGCTTTTCTTTGTGACTAATGTGGAAAAGACTTTGGTTTTCATATAACACTATCAGTTCTGCATACTCCAATAGAACTATCACTAGCGTAAAATATAAATGTATTGTCATATCAGTAATGTTTGTGCGATATTCAACTTACATTTGTTAAACTATTAAAAGTAATTGAAATTCAGTATTCTACTGTTTTGACGTTTTATATTATATGCAGTCCTTTCTTGAAGTTTTTGTGGTTCAGTAATACAAGAACTTCCTAATTTGTATGATGAAAATACAGGACTGTCCTGTTTCATGATGTACAATGGCAGATATTAGATATGTTTTATTTCTTCAATACAAAGGCCATGCCAACTAACTAATACAGTCATCAGAAGCAAAAAGGAAATTGTGAATCCTCATATAGGAGAGAAAAATGCTTTTTCTATTGGAGATATAGGAACAACACACTTAAAACATAGAATAATAGAGTTGGAAGGGACCTCAGGGGCCTTCTAGTCCAACGCCCTGCTCGAGCAGGAGAGCCTGTATCATTTCAGAGAAATGGTTGTCCAGTCTCCTTTTGAAAGCCATCAGTGATGGATATATAAACTTATAAACACTTACATTACTTCCTTAGGTAAACCTCCTTTGAAGAATGATAATCTAACATCACGGCAGGACCATGATCCCCATCTTCAGTTTCTGCTTCAAAAATAATAAGATTCTAGAAAACATGATGCCAATTATATTGCTGTGTCTAAAGAGGACTAAAGTATCTGGTTGATAAAAAATACAAATAACTAAATGTCCGCTAAGAAATAGAGTTTTCTGCAGAAGGTTGCAGCTGGATAGGTGGCTGATGTACAAGTTTCTTCTTATTTTCCTACAGGGAAACAAAATGAGAAATGTTTATTGTTACTAATATCATAGCAGGAATAGTGAAAGGATTTAAACTTTACCTCCCTTTACTGCATCTCTGAGGAAAATCCCATCTATGAAACTGGTATTTGCATAAGATAAGGTGAAAGATACTTTCTGGGGATTTTTTTTTTATTCTTGGTATTTCTCAAGACTATATGTGAGATGCATAGAGATAGACAGGCATATATAACATTTCTATGTTAACATTTCTATGTTAAATTTGGATTGCCAACAAAGAGTTGCCTTTTTCAGCTGCCTAACGTGCAAGCAGCCCAGGTTCGAATCTCAAAAGTGCGACTAGCTGATGAGAGCCAAACAGTTCAAAATAGCTGTACTAGTCTCCCTTTAACTCTTTGTTGGCAATCCAAATTTAACATAGAAATAATTTGTCACGGTAGTGACTGCTGCCTGGGATATCTCCTAGATTGGGGCTGAAAAAGGCAAAAGCTTCCTTCCCATATTTGGGTAGACCGAGTGTTCCAAAAAATACTCAATATATATCTCCTCCCTGGTCTCCTCCCTCCCTGACACAGCTGACAAAAGAGAAGAGCCTGTGGCCTAGAGGTTAATACAGCTGTCTAACGTGCAAGCAGCCCAGGTTCGAATCTCAAGGGTGCGACTAGCTGATGAGAGCCAAACAGCTCGAAATAGCTATACATATATATATATAAATATGGTGTGTGAGAGAATATGTGTATATATGAATATCTTGCTTAGCATCCCTTGGCTATTCAAGGGTCTGCATTTTTGCATCCATTTCATTTTCTTCCTGAGGTAATTGATAATTTTAAAAGCCTAATTCAATCAGTGTCCTGCCACTAACCTACCAGGAAAATTGTTATGAATGACCAAATGGCTAACTGAATTTTGATTCCTACAGAGATCAGGTCCAAAAATGTATATGCCACTTTAGATTTTTAATATATGTATAAAAAAAGAATTGTCTTGCTACCTCAAACAGGCAAATTATTTTAATAGAAAAAAACAGGGCAATACAATTTGCTTATAATTACCATTTTGGTTCACTGTGAGTCACCTGTGCCCATCAGTCATTGGCATGATCCTAGCTTCTAAATTTCATAAAGTTGGCATGTGAATAGGCATTTACCTAAAGGTACTCTCTACAACAGAGACTTTTATAGCTCAGTTAGTGTGATTTGTTCTAAAATTGATGCCTCTCATCAGCCAAGCTATTTTCTTATTGATAAAATGAAATGAAATCTCTGCACTCCTACTTCAACTTCAATTAATTTGGCTGGTGGCAATGTGGGTATGCATACTGAAATTAAATCAGTCTGGAAACAGAATTACTACATATTTGCATCTAGTTGACTATCTTACAAATACTGTATGTAGTTGAGCTACTTATTGGGTGAAAGTCTGTAACTACAGCAGCACCAAAGTAAGCTATATTGTGTCAATGCTTGACTCACTTTTATTATGGATACGAAATGCTGCCCAATTTTATTGACAGAAAATGTCATGATTAAATGATGGTCAAATTATACATTTATCTACCATTATATCCATAATAATAATAATAAAGTTGGAAGGGACCTTGGAGGTCATCGAGTCCAACCCCCTGCTCAGGCAGGAAACCCTACATCATTTCAGACAAATGGCTGTCCAGTCTCTTCTTAAAAACTTCCAGTGTTGGAGCATTCACCGCTTCTGGAGGCAGGTTGTTCCACTGGTTAATTGTTCTAACTGTCAGGAAGTTTCTCCTCAGTTCCAGGTTGCTTCTCTCCTTGACTAGTTTCCATCCGTTGCTTCTTGTCCTGCCTGCAGGCGCCTTGGAGAATAGCTTGACTCCCTCTTCTTTGTGGCAACCCCTGAGATATTGGAATACTGCTATCATGTCACCCCTAGTCCTTCTTTTCATTAAACTAGACATACCCAATTCGAGCAACCGTTCCTTATATGTTTTAGCCTCCAGTCCCCTAATCATCTTTGTTGCCCTTCTCTGCACTCTTTCTAGAGTCTCAACATCTTTTTTACATCGTGGTGACCAAAACTGGATGCAGTATTCCAAGTGTGGCCTTACCAAGGCATTGTAAAGTGGTATTAATACTTCACGTGATCTTGATTCTATCCCTCTGTTAATGCAGCCCAGCATGTCATACATTTATCTACCATACATTTACACATTTCTGATCAATACATGTAAAAATGTTTATATGTACAGTATGTGTGTATATGTATGGTGTATCTGTCTGCTTTGTAGTGGTAGCCAAGCATGATTAAATATTCTAATAACTAACTCAGGCATGGCTGACTGAGGAATTCTGGGAATGGAAGTCTATATTTCTTAACGTTCCCACAGTTGGATATCCTTGAACTAACCTAATATTTGAAATTTAACTACGTGAAATTTACTTTATACTGCTTTGCTGATTATACAAACCCCCTTCCATTTTCCCACAGCAACCATCCTGTTAGGTTGGTTGGACTAAGAGAGAGTGACTGGCCCAAAGTCATCCAGTTGTTTTTATAGCTAAGGCAGGATTTGTACTAACTGTCTCCTGCTTTTTAGCCTGGTGCCTTAACCACTAGATCAAACTGGCTTTCAATTTTCACATTTTATAAATCACATTTATTTACCCATCCCCTCTGGGCCTGATGCATTTGGACCTCCAGGAGAGGTTAAATCTCCTTAGAATCACCTTGACCCTTGCTAACTCCATGGATACATCCACATTGTTCTCCCAACAACATTGAATAACTGCTTTGCTATGCATTTTTCTTCAGGTTGTTTTCAGTTTCCCAGTTTATTACTGCAGCCTTATCTATATCCTTTTCTTTAAAAAAAATCATATAAGTATGTTTGCAAATGTTTGAAAAGTGTAACTGGATTGGGCTCTGAATACAAATTTGTTTTCTATTGAGCAACATGGCTAACCTTCTGCAGATTATAAGAGACTAAATATATTATCCTGCTTAAAAAGTCACTGGCACCCTGGAGCTAGCAACATTTCATGCTAGCTACAATAGCAGACTAATGTTTTGGAATGTAGACACAGACCCCATGCAGAACAAGCAGATGGAAATGGTAAATTAGAACAGCTCCGAAGGTTATTATTGTGCATAATCTTAGTGACCCATGAAATAAAAGGTGTTTATATAATCTGCTACACCAATTCCATGGGAAATAATACAAAAGTCTAGCAGGTCATGATCAACCACACAGAATAAAATCCCAATTAACTGAAGGTTGCAAGGGACAAATCAAACTCTATCAATAAACTTGGGTTTAAAAATAACTGCACATGGCTTTTTAAATAAACCTCTGATGGTTGTTTCTTCTAAGAGTTATATCCATTCAGAGTAAAACAACAAAGTTATCTTTCCCTAGATAACATTTTTTTCCCTTGCAGCTTCCCCCACCCCCCAATATGGTAATCGTGGATTTAAAAAAAAGTGCAGTGCTGTCTTAAAGTTTGTAATTTTATTCCTCGCTTTAAAAACAGTGTAAAAACTGTTTTTCTGCCTTAGGATGTTTGAGATTTTTAACAATTTTCTCAAGTGTTCTTATATATGTTATTATTTGAGATGACAGATACGTTGTTTTTTGTTAGAAATTTATCATTGTCTTCACTTACCAATCTGAAAAAGGACCCTCAAAATGTGCTTTCTTGGGATTTAATTTAAGCACAGGTTTCCCATGGGTGCTGGACTTCCAGGAAGTAATGGCAAACTAACACAGCTTCGTTTTTCACGAAGCTAACAATAGCGATGGAAATTGGAGCTGATGAAGAAACCAAAACAACAGAATTGGAAGGGATCTTGGAGGTCTTCTAGTTCAACCCTTTGCTCAAGCAGGAGATCTTGTACCATTTCAGACAAATGGTTGTCCAATCTGTTCTTTAAAACTTCCAGTGTTGGAGCATTCACAACTTCTGGAGGCAAGTTGTTCCACTGATTAATTGTTCTAACTGTAAGGAAATTTCTCCTTAGTTCTAGATTGCTTCTCTCTTTGATTAGTTTCCATCCATTGCTTCTTGTCCTGACTTCAGGTGCTTTGGAGAATAGCTGGACGCCCTCTTCTTTGTGGCAATCCCTGAGATATTGGAACACTGCTATCATGTCACCCCTAGTCTTTCTCTTCATTAAACCAGACATACCCAAATCCTGCAGCCGTTCTTCATATGTTTTAGCCTCCAGCCCCCTAATCGCCAGCTCCTTAAATTCCTCTCAAAGAAGAAGAGGACTTGGGATTATCCAGAGGGCTCCTTACAGACATTGGCCATGATGGTATTGTAAAGTAGTGATCTCCAATGGGTTTTAGAGCCCTCTTCTCTTAATCACTTTTATTGGAAATGCCTTAAAAATCGCTTTTTGGACATGAAGAACATCCAGAAGGACAAGTTTCATTACACGAGTGATTTTCCTCCAATCTGCAGCAAAATATTTATGTAAGTTCAAAACTTAAAAGAAAACATCTTTAATTTGGAAATAAGCAGCAAAAGGGCAATTAGAATGTTGATTTTGGAAAGATTTTAAATTGACTAGGGAGCCAGATTGACAGGAAACAAGACTGAAAAAATTCTAAGAATATTTCTTGCTGTTTGTTTAAAATCCTGTTTAAAATGTATGAAGATCTGAGTTGAAGTGTAGGAAATCTCTTCCTGGGAAATGTTCTGGATGAGGAAAAAAACATGATAAGAGGAGACCTTGCAGGCTGGTTACTAGAGGCAACCAGGAAGAATTAAAGATTATAATTAAGGGAGACTTTTAATTAAAGGAGAACTCCCACTAATACAGAATACAGAAAAATTTAAAATCTCTGGAGGAATGTAAGGATATTTGTCAACAATGTTCTCAGAACTTAACTCTTTTGACTATCTGATACAATAAAATGGGCTTAAAAGAAGAATTAGAAGAGAAGATAGCTGAAAATAAGGCTGTTTCGAATATGGATTTAAAACTGATAGGATATAAAATGATATTTACAAACATGTTACACAAGACCAACAAATGAAACTCCCTGAAATTTTAATAGTTAAAAAGAACACATAAATAATAAGTCAGAAGGGTGGTTTGGATATGTTGATCTTCTCTTTTTTAACAGCCTTTAATAGGTATTTTTTAACTATCATTATTTAACTAGGTTGTTTCTGGATAAGGTATGGAAAGGAGAGAGTTTACTGTATTTTTAGAGAAAGTGGTAAGCTATGATATTATAGCTTACCACTTTCTCTAAAAATATTGAGATGAAGAAAAGATGATAAGAAATTAATCTGTGGGACATCATTTGAAGGGATTAAATATTTTCAATTGTTTTTAGTACCGTTTCATGGAATTTTGATTAAGTTTAAATGATTAGTTTTAAATATTTGTTTATGGACATAAGACATGGAAAGAAGAATTTTAGAGAAAATGAGAGGTACTGGATAAAGTGAAGGAAACAATTAAGAAATTGCTTTACTTGTTTAATGTTAAAATATGTATATATTTTTTCTGGTAGCTCTTAATGGACTTGCTGATTAAAATTGAAATATGAGACTTTATTATTTACCAGCAGATAAAAGGTGAGATATGGGATGAAGACAGTTTTGGTTTAAATACTAGAGAAGGTCTTCAGCTATTGAAAATGTTTATACTTGTGATAAAGACAGAAATTTTCTTTCTTTCTTTCTTTCTTTCTTTCTTTACTGTACTGGGCCTAAGATGGAACCTTGTGGTACCCCACTGCTTACTTCTCTCCATGTGGATGTAGTGCCATTGAGGACTATTCGTTGAGTATGGTTTGTCAGCCAGCTACAGATCCATCTAGTGATTATGTTGTCTATTCCATCTTTTTCTAGCTTACCAAGGAGTAAGTTGTGGTCTACTTTATCAAATGCCTTACTGAAGTCTAAGTATACTATGTCCACAGCATTTCGCTTGTCTACTAGTTTAGTCACTAGTTTAGATAAATAAGGACAATGGCTGGAGAAATAAGAGGCTTTAGGTCCCATGGTAGGGGCAATTATTTATTTGGAAAATATTTTTAAGGTTGAAAATGACGTGTTTTTTTCCATTGAACATATACAGCTGTGAAAGCTAAGCATTTGGAGAGAATGCCAAAGCCACACCTTTGAATGATACATTTGGATATGATTATTGTGAATACTATGAACTGTAAGAAAAACTAATCAAACAGTTTTGGTCTACTTTGTCAGATGTCTTACTGAAATCTAAGTATACTATGTGCACAGCATTTCACTGGTCTACTAATTTATTCACTTTATCAAACAATGAAATAAGATTAGTTTGGCATGATCTGTTTTTAACAAAACCATGCTGGCTACTAGTTATAATTTTGTTTGCTTCTAGTTGTTCACAGATCTGTTTTTTATTATCTTTTCCAGGATCTTCCCATGTATTGATGTTAGACTGATTGGTCTGTAGTTTCCTGGGTCTGTTTTTTCCCCTTTCTTGACAATGGGAATCACATCAGCCCTTTTCCAATCCTCAGGTACTTTTTTCTTGTTATTTATATGTTGAAAAAAACTTTTTAATTATCTTTGACTTTTGTTGCAAGTCTTTGTTCATTCTGAGCTTTTGCTTTCCTGACTTCATCTTTGGGCTATCTGCTGATACTTTGCCTTAGTTATGTGCCCCTCTTTCCATTTTTTGTACTTGTCATTTTTGACTTTCAGTTTATCAGAGAGATCTTTGTGCAACCATGCTGTTTCTTCTTTGATTTCTTGTTTTTCTTTTTCAGTGGTATTATGCTGGACTGGGCTTTTATGATCATATTTTTCAGAGTTTCCCATGCTTCTTGAGTTGTTTTCCCCTTTAGGATTTTCATCCATGGAATTTTTCTTAAATTCTCTCTGAGTTTGTTAAAATTAGCTCTTTTGAAGTTTAAGACACTGGCTGGATTATGTTCTATTGCTTGTGTTTCCATTATATTGAATTTCAATATGATGTGGTCACTCTCACTCACTCTCACTTCTTCTCTATTAGTAAGAATTAGGTCCAGTATAGCTTTTCCTCTAGTTCCCTCCTTTACCTTTTGGATGACAAAGTTCATCAGCTAGGTTGGTTAGGAATCTGTTTGATCTCCCACTTGCTGCAGAGTTTGTCCTCCAGTTGATATCAGGGTAGTTAAAGTCTCCCATTACTACTGTGGTATATTTCTTACATACATTTGTTAATTGTTTAGCAAAAAGTTCATATATTTCTTCTGCTTGTTGGGTGGCCTGTAGTGTACACCTATAGCAATGTCATTTTTTCCCCTTTTATATTGACCCATATGGATTCCAGGAGGTATTCATCCTTGGTTTTGTGGATTTCTGTAGAGATGTAGTGATCTTTTATATATCATGCAACTCCACCTCCTCTTTCATTAGGTCTGTTTCTTTTGAATAGTTTGTATCCCTCCATCAGTACATTCCAGTCATGAGTTTCATCCCACCATGTTTCAGTAATGGCAACTATATCATGTTTACCTTCATGTGCTGGTACTTCAAGTTCACCCTGTTTGTTCCCTAAACTTTGGGCATTCATGTATAGACATTGAGTCCTTTATGGGTCTTGGGTATGTTTATTATATCACCTACTTTGTATCTGGGTTTTCCATCCTTTCATCACTCTCTATTTCATTGTGTTTTTCCTTTTCTTCTTTTTTCTCTTTATTCCTTACATCATGTGATTGGTTATCTAGTGGTTTTTGCTTGGAAATAGATTTTAAAGGTCTTGAAGATTGCCCCCCTTCCCCCCTCAATTTTAGTTTAAAGCCTTTCTGATAAGATGAGTCAGTCATTTTCCGAACATATTCTTTCCACTTCTTGTGAAATTCACTCCATCCCTTGCCAGTAGCCCTTCATGTAGCTAAAGCAGACCATGGTCAAGGAAACCAAAGTTCTCTTGACGACACCAGTTTTTAATCCAGTGGTTCATTTCTAAAATCCTTTACTTCCTCATTGGATGTTGGCCTTTTGTTGGAAGTATAGCTGAAATCACCACTTGAGTTCCTAATTTTTTAACTTTCTTCCCTAGCTATTTATAATCTGTTGTTATTATTTTTAGATTCATTGTTGTGTCATTGGTCCCCACGTAGAAGAAAGGAATAGTAATCCGTGAAGTTGATTATTTTAGTAAGGTTCTCAGTTACATCTTTGATTTTTGCTCCAGGGAAACAACATACCTCCCTAGATTGACTGTTCAGTCTGCAGACTATAGTTTCTATTCCCCAAATAATTGAATCTCCTATCACCAATATTCATCTTTTTTTTCCTAGGGAAGTCTGGGATACTATTCTTCCTGTCACAGGAATGCTGGGTTGCATCTCCTTTTTAGAAACTATTGGTGACTGCTCTTTTATAGGTGTCTGCTATATCTTCTTCCAAGGAGAGGCTATGAAAGTGATTGTTCAGTTCCAGAGGGGGTTCACTGGAGTGGGCTAAGGTAGATAGTAGGGGCTTTGCTTTTGGTTGCTGTTTTCTTCTAAAAATGACATGTTTCCATCAGTCTTCCTCTTTAGGTTCAAATATAGGGTCATTTTTTTTTTCAGAAGCTGTTCATTCCTATTGTGTTCAATTTGGGTGTGTCGGTTTCTTCTTTTTGTTCATATATGGGATCATTGTTTTTAGAAGCTGTTTGGTCCCCATTGTGTTTAATTTTGGTGTAGTCTTCTTGTTTAGGTTGGAGATTTACATTTGATACATATATAATTTGGGTCTTCTGTGGGCATAAGCTCAAACATATGATGTATTTTGCCAGTCACTATAATGTCAATCTCTATGTCCATGATTGTTTTGTTTGTTAAAAAATTAAAAATTTCTAAAAAATTATTTTCCCTGTTGCAAAGTATCACTTAGTTTACAAAAGTTCTTGACCTTTTGTTCTCTGTCTTCAAAAATTCATCACTACCTCCCCTTTTAAGTCTCTGTCTCTTTTTCCATGATTTTTTTATTTTTTTCCTCTTAAATCATTAAGAATTTAAAATTTTCTAAAGAATTAAAATAAGTAAACTGTTTTTTCAAATGTTTAGTTGAAAAAAGAAATTGAAAAATTGAAAAAAAAATGAAAAAAGAATTTTATAAAAAAATTGAAAAGAATTTTAAAATTGAAAAAGATTTAAAAATTAAAATGGAATTTAAAATTAAAAAGAAATTTAAAAGTTGAAAAAAGAATTGAAAAATTGAAAAAAAGATTAAATTTTTTTTTAGAAATTTTTACAATTTAAGAATTTACAAAAGTTCTTGGCCCTTTATGAAGTGTTATGCACTTCTTTATGTTGGAAATCTTAGGCTTTTTTCTAGGAGATGCTTAGCTCTTAACCCTGTACACCCTGCCTTGAAAGTTTATCCCTTTCCTCTCTGTCCACAAGTGTTGTGTACTTATCCTTTTCCACCCTGACTTCTTGCCCTTCAGTTGCCTGGCCACTGCTGGAGTTTTCAGATACGATGTGCTGATCTGGGTGCTTAGCTGCTGCTCAGCCGCTCTGCCATGCTGCCCTCAGACACTGTTGGTCCACCGTGCTACTTTCAGCCACTGCTGTGGGCACTCCAGCCTACTGTCATACTTAGATCTGCACCGCCAATGCTCAGTCGGTCTGCCACACTGCTTTCAGCCACTTCTAGTCTGCTGCACTGCTCTCAGTCTCTGCTTGGGCTCTCAGCTCCTCTGCCACTTAGCTCTGCACAGCTACTCAGGGTCTGCCATGCTGCTCGCAGCTGCTGATCTGCTGCCACCTAGCTCTGTTTCACCTTTGCTCAGTGGCCTCCATTTGCACCTCACCACCTCCACTCAGCTGCCAAGCTGGGTCGCTGGGCCACCTCTCCATCTCTCAGCTGGGCTTCTAAGCTCTCAGCTGAGACACTGGGACACCTCATAGCTGGGTCCCTCTCAGCTGTGCCATGTCTCCGTTGGAACACCGGGCCACCTTGTTAAAGGATTTTTCCCCAAAATGTTAAAAATTCTAGAAGTTTATTTTCATAATTTCCAAAATTTAGAACATTTTTTAAAAAAGAAAATTTAAACTGAAATTTCTATTCTTAGATGTTAGTCTTCTAGAATAATAGAGTAATATAGTTGAAGGGACCTATACTATTTTGGACAAATGGCTGTCCAATCTCCTCTCAAAAACCTCCAGTGATTGGGCACCCACACCTCTGAAGTCAAGCCGTTCCACTGGTTAATTGTTTACACTGTCAGGAGTTCTGGGAGTTCTGAGTTCTCCTTTTGGTCCCTTCTGTGGCTATGTTGATGTTGGCCTCTTGATATAGTTTGTAATCCACAGATGTATTAAAAAATGACAGATGAATAAAATTTGAAAAGGAAAACAAAATCCCAGCAGAATAAACTTTACATCCAAATAAATGTTTTAATTCCAAATTTTCTTTTCTTTCCAAGTCCAGTCTTTTCCTCCATTCGCTTTTTTTTCCTGTGGGTGCAATTCTGTGCATGTTTAGGTGTTTTTTTTTTAAAGCTTTTAAATAGATTATTCAGGAGAGCCCCTCTTTTGCCTGCCTGCATGCATGCATGCTTCAGTAGCACACCTCTCTCACCTCCTCCAGGTCTTCCTCTTTTCCTTTTTCCTTCAACTTTGCCAAGTAGTTATTTCTTCTAATCCTCTTCGTTACAAGTCAAAATATATGAGTTTCTACTTGCTGATTATCATCCCATCAATATTTATATAGTCCAAAACTGTTTGATTAGTTTTTCTTACAGTTCATAGTATTCACAATAATCATATCCAAATGTATCATTCAAAGGTGTGGCTTTCGCACTCTCTCCAAATGCTTAGCTTTCACAGCTGTATATGTTCAATGGAAAAAAACATGTCATCTTCAACCTTAAAAATATTTTCCAAATAAATAATTGCCCCCACCATAGGACCTAAACCCTCTTATTTCTCCAGCCATTGTCCTTATTTATCTAAACTAGTGACTAAACTAGTAGACAAGCGAAATGCTGTGGACATAGTATACTTAGACTTCAGTAAGGCATTTGATAAAGTAGACCACAACCTACTCCTTGGTAAGCTAGAAAAAGGTGGAATAGACAACATAATCACCAGATGGATCTGTAGCTGGCTGACAAACCATACTCAATGAATAGTCCTCAATGGCACTACATCCACATGGAGAGAAGTAAGCAGTGGGGTACCACAAGGTTCCATCTTAGGCTCAGTACTCTTCAATATCTTCACCAATGACTTAGATGAGGGAATTGAAGGGGAACTCATCAAATTTGCAGATGACACCAAAATGGCAGGAGTAGCCAACACCCCAGAAGACTAACTCAGGATCCAAAAAGATCTTGACAAACTTGAACAATGGGCTCTATCCAACAAAATGACTTTTAATGTGGAAAAAAGCAAAGTTTTGCATTTAGGCAGGGAAAATAAAAGGTATAAGTGCAGATTAGATGAGACCTGGCTCAAAAACAGTAACTGTGAGAGGGACCTTGGAGTCCTAGTGGATGATCACTTGAATATGAACCAGCACTGTGCGGCAGTAGCCAAAAAAGCTAATACAATCCTGGGTTGTATAAACAGAGGCACAGAATCAAGATCACACAAAGTATTAGTACTGCTTTATAAGCCCTAGTAAGACCACACCTGGAATACTGCAACCAATTTTGGTCACCATACTACAAAAAGATTTTGAGACTTTGGAAAAAGTTCAGAGAAGAGCAACTAAAATGATCAAAGGCCTGGAGACTAAAACATACAAAGAACGGCTGCAGGACTTGGGTTTGGCTAGTCTAAAGAAAAGAAGAAATAGAGGAAACATGATAACAGAAGAGGGGGTCTATGTTATTCACCAAAGCACCAGAGGACAGGACAAGAAACAATGGTTAGAAACTGATCAAAGAGCGAAGAAACCTGGAATTAAGGAGAAACGTCCTGACTGTGAGGACAATTAACCAGTGGAACAGCTTGCCTCCAGAAATCATGGGTGCTCCATCACTGGAGATTTTTAAAAAGAGGCTAGACAGTCACTTGTCTGAGATGGTATAGGTCAGTGGTGGCGAACCTATGGCACGCCCTCTCTGTGGGCACGCGCGCCATCGCCCCAGTCCTAGGCCTTCAGCTGGGTTTTATAAAACGTTTTTGCTTTAGGCCTCTGCCGCCATGTGCAAAAAAAAAGGTTCAATCAATCAATCAATTTCAACTTCTCGCGGGAAAAAAAATCTCGCAAAGTTGGAATTGATTGATTGAACTTTTTTAGTCCCACACAGCAGCGGAGGAAGTGATGTGTCAGAGCTGGAAAGAAGCTGCCACGTGGGGGTGGGAGGAGTGGTGGGAGCAGGGCACTCCGTGCAGAGAGTGGGGTGGGGCCTGTGCATGGGGTGAAGCAGCGAAGGCTGAGAAGCGGAGAAATGGAATGCAGCTGAAAGGCAGGTTAGTAAAAAAAATGCTTGGGGGAGGCAAGGGCATCTGGGCGGGGGCAGACGCGACAACCTTACCCTGCATGGTGGTGGAAGAGTGGGGCGCGTGCACTTCCCATGCCAGACCAGCCCCTGCAGCCCTGTGGCGGCCATGCTAGGTGGCGGTGGGCAGGGCATTGAGGTGGGGACTGGCAGGCTGATCAAAGCAGCAGGTGGAGCACCGGAGGCTCAGGGAGGGAGGGTGTTGAAGCGTGCAAGGAAACAAAGGAAGTTTTTTTGGGGGGGAAAAGGTCAATCAATCAATTCCAACTTGGAATTGATTGACCTTTTTTTCCTCCAAAAAAAAACTTCTTTTGTTTCCTTGCACGCAGTGCCAGCGGCGGATTGCAAAGGAGAAACGGCATGGGGCTGGAAGTCAGGTAAGGAAAGAAAGGAAGGAGATGCTTTTTTTTCTTTTATTCCCGCAAAAGTCGGGCAGTGTCCGGGAGTGGGGCAGGTCACCTGCAGCTCCAGGAGTGCTCCTCCTCCTCCTCCTCCTCCTCCAATCATGCATTGCCCCAGCGGCGGATTGCAAAGGAGAAACGGCATGGGGCTGGAAGTCAGGTAAGGAAAGAAAGGAAGGAGATGCTTTTTTTTCTTTTATTCCCGCAAAAGTCGGGCAGTGTCCGGGAGTGGGGCAGGTCACCTGCAGCCCCAGGAGTGCTCCTCCTCCTCCTCCTCCTCCAATCATGCCCCTCCACACCTTCAGCGAGTGGCACGGGAAGGGTTAACGGCAGGCCCAGGGGGCACAGGAGGAGCTGTGCAAAGCAGGTGGAGGGGAGGCCGGGCAGATTGCCGGTGCCGCTCCTCACCTTCTCTGTGCTGCTGCTTCCGCCACTGCTGCTTTGGCCAAAGCAACCCAGCCATCGCTGCCGCCACCACTGCAGTCCCGCCCGGCTCTACCGCTGCCATGCCGCTGCCCCGCTCCAGCCCGGGGCATCGCTTCTGCTCTGAGCCTGCAATTGGCCTCCCCGCCCCCAATGCCACAGTCCCGGCCAGCTCTGCCACTGCCATGCCGCTGCCCCGCTCTGGCCCCGGGCAGCGCCTCTGCCGTGCGTGGCTGCCCCACTCGCACCCGCTCTGAGCCCGCGATTGGCCTCCCCACCGCCACCACTGCAGTCCCACCCGGCTCTGCCACTGCCATGCCACTGCCCCACTCCGGCCCCAGACAGCGCCTCTGCCCTGCGCGGCTGCTCTGAGCCTGCAATCAGCCTCCCCACTGCCAACACCACAGTCCCGTCCAGCTCTGCCACTGCCATGCCACTGCCCCGCTCTGGCCCAGGCAGCACCTCTGCCATGCACGGCTGCCCCGCTCGTGCCCGCTCTGAGCCCGTGATCGGCCTCCGTTCCACTGCCGCCACAGCTGCAGGATGGTGCAGAAGTTGCACAATGGGGGCGTGTATCCAGGCAGCTCTGGCGAGAAGAAGGTGGGCTTCATGTGGCTGGACCCCGGCGACGGGGCCCTGCTGATTGCCAGCTCAGAGGGTGGCAGTGGCGGCAAACGCGGCTCAATCCTCAGCAAGCCCCGCTCGGCGTCAGTGGGAAGCCACCCAAGAGGAACGCCTTCTACCGCACTCTCCAGAATTTCCTCTACAACGTGCTGGAAAGGCCCCATGGCTGAGCATTCATCTGCCATGCTTACATGTGATGAAGGCAGCCCTGGCTGGTGGACGGGCGAGCGGGCGAGCGGGCGAGCGGGGAGGCAGCGGCACGCCTGGCCCCAGCCCAGCCAGCCCTTCCGCGTCCGGCTATCCTCAGCCTCCCAATCACGTCTCGCCGAAACCAGCCATTTGCCGCCTCCTACCCAATGCCGCAGCCATGAGGCCACGGAACAAGCCGGGCGGCGGTAAGAAACCGGTATACTGGTTCCTTACCTCTGCCTGTCTTATTCCGTGGCCTCATGGTAGCGGCATTGGGTGCGACGCACATGGCGGCAAATGGCCGCAGCTGGCAGCAAACAGCCACATCATGCCAAAACAGAGGGCCCGGCAGGCTGTGGCTGCTGATGGACACAGTTGGCCCCCATGTGCTCGCTGTGTGCAGTGGCCGATGGTGTCAGGCAGCAGCCGCCCCGGCCCCTGCCTTGCCTTGCCTTGCCCTGCGGCAATGGCACCCCTGCCCTGCCCCCTGCCTCGCCTCACCTCACCCCACAGGACGAGCCTCCTGCCCACCGTCCCACCCGCCAGAGATCCTCTGGATCTCCCCCAACCGTGCCTGGTCCCCACAGGCATCCCTCCCCATGAGCAACATCGAGGTGGCCACGCCCACCCCAGCCACGCCCATCCAGTCTGCCGTGACCAGCGCAGCCATGCCCACCCAATGGGCCACACCCACCCAATCGGCCATGCCCACCTGGCACCCGGTGATACATAAGTGGGTTTTGGGTTGCAGTTTGGGCACTCGGTCTCTAAAAGGTTCGCCATCACTGGTATAGGTTCTCCTGCTTGAGCAAGGGGCTGGACTAGAAGATCTCCAAGATCCCTTCCAGTTCTGTTCTGTTCTGTTCTGTTCTGTTCTGTTCTACTCTACCCTGCCCTACCCTACCCTACCCTACCCTACTCTACTCTATTCCTGAATGCAAGAAATCAAACATATTTACCACCTTTTAGTATCATTTGTGAGTTCTCTTAGTATGCTGATTGTCACTATTTTTTGTGTTCATAATATTTAACATTAATCCAGACTTTTCACTTTCTGTTTTTGCTCTCATAGTGAGTTCTTCTAAGCCTTTCTTTACTTTCATTGAATATCTTTCAAAATGCAAATTATTTTCAATTTTGATTTCAATTACTTTGTCCAACCACGTTGTTCCTATTTTTACAAGTTAAACATAAAATAAAAATTATTAATATTTATCCATTTATTTATTACAAATAAATGAACTTGATATTATTAGCTACCCTTTTATTTGAACTGAGATCATTCTGCCATTTTGAGGATGTATCCAAGCACTAAATTGGATACCCATTTTTAATAATGATGGCTACTTCATTGGTTTTATATTTTTCTTATCCATAATAGAAGTTTTGAAACTGCTCTGATATGACATGACCCATTCCATTCCATGTCAGTTCCCTGATTCCAAAAATGTCAATGTTCAATCTTGACATTTCTGCTCTGACAACTTCATACTTGCCTTGGGTCATAGTTTTCAGATTCCACAAGCCTAATGTTGCAAAGATATACAAATCTTTGCAACATTAAACTTTCCTTTTGCCTTTAGGCACATCAGCAGCTGGATATTCTTTCAGCTTTAATCCAGCCATAGTAAATATAAGTGAAGTTGCATTTAGCCTCTGTTCTTCCCTAGTAGTTCATTGCACATTCTCCAACCCAATGAACTCATCCTCCAGTGTCATGCTGATATTATCCTGATGGTGAATGTTCATTTTCTTGGCAAAACACTGGAGTAAGCTGATGTTTCCTTTTCCTTGGATAATGTAGTCTTCTCTACCAATTGTAGTTAAGAGTATAACTGAGATAGGCACTCTTTAAAATAAGGTGATGATTCATGAAGTTATGCAAAATATAGTTGGCTGCAAAAGAAAGCATCAGCTCCCAGAAACATCTTTATTTCCAAGAATGACCATGGATTCTGTTTAAATCCTCTAGAAATTCTGAAACAATTTTTCAAAAATGTCATTGCAGCCTACTGTTTGAAAATGTTAGGGAGGGATAGTAAGAGCTGGAAATTTGGCGTTCTAGTAGGTCTGGAATTGGTCACATTCCTTCCATGGCCATTTTGCGAACAAAGAGTCTAGCTTCCATTACAACTGAATCCAGTGCCATAATTTCTCTTAACAATATTTAATTCTTAAATTCACAGCAATCAATGCCCAAGGACTTACTCATTCCTGCATTTTCATCATAATGAAGGAACTATGCTGATTGGACAACCTATGTCTAGTTACTAGGTTAAGCTGGCATCAGATCAGTCACTCAAATATGTTAGAACACAATGCTTGCTGTCAAATATATTAAAAAGTTTTTTTTTCAAAAAGTGTCATTGGAGATCATACAAGAATTTACCCAAAAGTAAGTCCCAACAAAGTGTACTAAATTTAAGTAATAGAATGAGATATAATTCTAGTAAGAACAGTACATATGAGTTAGAATTATAATAACTTTCTAAAAGAGTAAAAGATTGTAAAGAAGAGTAAGCTATGAAATTAGACATATATAAGTGGTGAATTTTGAAAAGAGTTGGTTGGTTGGTTGGTTGGCTGGCTGGTTGGTTGGTTGGCTTGTAAGATAGTAACTTCAGATCCCTCCTTTGACCAACAGCTTTGGTGATACAGCAATAATAAAAACCTTATGGATTGAGAGTATCACACTCTTGACACCATAGTTACCTTAACAGGAGTAGGGCATGTTAATGAGGAATTTTCTATTTTATCATCTCAGCTCCAGGCAGTCATATATTTTTCTTTTTCTTTTTTCCCCATTCAACAGATTGAATACACTGCTTACAACATAAATAGTGTTGCTCATTTGTACCCTGTACTTTCCCGATAAGCTATTTTAAGAAGCCCAATCTGTTAAAATATCTGCTGCCCTCATATGTGAATTACTGAATGGATTGTACCCAAAATTGCACAGAAGAGTACACAACAATTATATATGATGACACAGTTATATTTAATCAGCTTAAACAGCCAGCTCCATAGAAATAAAAGACATTGTTTATTGTCTCTGATGATGACTAGCCCAGATAACATTCAAAAGTAAGCAATTCTTTGTCAGCACAGATCACGAGCATTGACTATATTGCTATGACATAATCTCATATCAGGAAGCATCATTCCCCACATTAGTAGGGTAGTACTGCTAAATCATCTATTTGGGGCCTTAAGCAAAAGCTGGATTGTTTTAAAAAGAATGGCCAGATACCCATAGCTATGTGAGACAGTTTTAATGGTTCTTTCTCTATTCTTATTCTATTCTCTGGTGAACTCATATTTTATTTGCCAAAGAACTACCATAGCTGCACTGAAAAAATTCGAGACAATCTCTTTGATAATGAAGAAGAAATATAGATGGTATCTTTTTGACACCATCTATATTTCTTCAGCCCTGATGTGATAGAACTATTCTCCTGACATTTTCTTGGACAAGTCTTGGAAGTAGTAAGAGCAACATAGGTGTGTGTGTGTGTGTTAGTATGTTCTAGTATTTCTTATTATAGAGTCAGCTCAAGTTGCAGCTTCTGCATGAATCTGAATCAATTTGGCTATATTACCAAACAGTATAAGAACATCTGGGCTCCTGAAAGATACCTTGATTGCACCTAGCACTAGAGATAACAGCTTGTTTTCCTTAAAAATAATGGTTGCTCATTTATTAAAGGAATAACACTCTTAAAAAACTCTGCTCATTCCCAAACCAGCAATGTTTTTATGTCAAGAGCTGCTCTATAACATACACAGGAAAACTCACTTATCTTTCCTGAACTGACTGATACAACCCTCTGTTCTTCATTGAGATTACAAGCTGTCTCATGTTTAGGAAGAAACTAATCATATTTCTTTTTCAAGAGAATGCTGTTCTTTACAAATTGATTCCCAACCGTTCTCTAGGAATCTTATAAATGTAGAGGCAGTCCTTGATTTATGATCACAATTGGGACCAGATTTTCCATCATAACTGACATGATTGTTAAATTGCACCTGATTTTGTTACCTTATTGTCATGGTTGTTAAATGAATCAAATGGTCATTAAGTATATCTTGCTTCTCCCATTGACTTTGCTTGTCAAAAGTTGGTTAGGAATGACAATTGCATAATCCCAGGACATTGCAACTGTCATAAATACTGTACATCCCAGTTTCCAAACACCCAAATTTGATTGTGTAACTGCAGGGATGCTGCAATGGTCATACGTGTGAGAAACAGTCTTAAGAAACGTTTTAGTACCATCATAACTTTGAAAGTCACTAAACAAACAATCATAAGTTAATGACTACCTGTACATCTACTTTGCTTTTGTAAATCCTCCAATATTTTAAAAAATATATAAATTCCACTGTTTAGCATGTAAGATGCCCAAAATCTCGATTAGTGGAAAATGGAAGAAAGAATCATGGTTAGTGGAAAATGGAAGAAATTGTTACAGATCTTAAAATATTTTTTTAATCTGTATTCATTACCCTAATTCTAAAATCTGTACATAGAGTCTGCAAAACTTGTATTTGTACAAGCAATAAAATGTATTACAACAGGTTTGCCTTTCTTTAAAAAATTAGCCTCTGGGCACTATATATTCATCATATAGGTTTTCATCTCTGTGATAAGCATTCACTATATTAAATTAAAAGCAGCATATCTTTTTGTGAAATCACAATAAATGGCACCAGTCAAAGATGAAGCATGGCACCTGAATTCCACTATATATAGTTTATGAAATATTGGAAATGATCAATAAGATATGTTATTAGAAAATGAAGTGGTGGAAATAGTGCCAAATAATAAGGAACAGACCACATGCTCAACCTCTTTTCTTCTGAGGACAAAGGATCATATTGTTCCTACCTCTTCACTTTCCTTTGGAGTAAAAAAGACCAGCTCTTAGGGGGCCGAGATTCACAAAAAAATGAATTTAACAAAATATGTGCTGCAGTTTGAGAATTGAGATAACACTAATATAGTTTTCCACGAATGATTTACAAACCACACTACTAGCAACCTTTAATTCAAAGGAATATGTCAGACAACAGAATTATGTGTTTTCCTCAAGTAAAGTTATATTTGTTGTTGGGTGCCGTTAGAAAAATGAAATGTAGAAGCCAAAATCAGTGTCTGTCAGGTTATGCATATTACCAAACAGGATGTATGTCCTGGTATTTCTCTCCTCATTTGGATGTATGGTAAGCTTCTGTATACAGGTATTTCCTGATTTAAGATCACAATTGAACCCTAAATTTTTATTGTTAACAGTTGTTAAGTGAGTTTTGCCCCATTTTATGACCTTTCTTGCCACAGTTGTTAAGTGAATCACTGAAATTGTTAAATTAGTAACACAGTTGATAAGTGAATCTGGCTTTCCCATTAACTTTGCTTGTAGAAGTTTGCAAAAGGTGATCACATTGCAACCATCATAAATTCGTGCCAGTTGCCAGAGATCTGAACTTTGATCATGTGACCATGGAGATGCTGCAATGGTCATGAGCATGAAAAATGGTCATGTCATTTTTTTTCAGTGCCGTTCTAACGGTTACCAAATGAGCTTTAAGTCAAGGACTACTTGTATGTTTTCCTTACAGCAATTTTTGAAGAGGGAGCATGGTTGATTTCTCTCTCAGAATCTTCTTGTGAAATACATATTGTGGTCCATGTGGTTCCAGAATCTGTTTGCTCTACAGGCAATATCCTGATGAAGAATTCCTCTCCAAGGAAAGGATTTGGAATTTCCAAATATAATGAACTTCAGTGTTAGACAAGAGAAATATTGTGAGACAGATGAGTGCATAGGACAGAAGCTTGGAGATCTTGAAATTCTTATTCCAGAAATTCTTTGGACTTTCATTTTCCTGCTGTCATGTCCTATCTTCCAGGCTGACATCACCTGGCATTCTCGCTTTCACCATAATGTGAAAGAAAAGGTTTTTATGCCTTGGACTTTCTGGCAATAAAAAGGTAAAACAGGGGAGGAGAATAATAAGAACTAGTCTCCTGGTTCTGCAATTCCTACTCTTCTTCCAACACATCAAACTTCAATATATATATATATATATATATATATTAATTTTAAATTTTAAATTTTAAGTATCCAGAAGATAAGCATTCAGAGAAGAAGATAAATACAAATATTTTGCAATGCAATAACTGTTTTCACATAAATGTTAAAAACAAAACTCTAAAATAAAATGTAATACTTTAGTTGGCAAGAACCTGGTCCTGTCACTGGTGTGTCACAGAAGAGTCATGGTGGCATAGGGTTTAAAGTGCAGTATTGCAGGCTAACTCTGCCCACAGCCTGGAATTCAATCCTGACAGGAATCCAGGTTGACTCAGTTTTCCATCCTTCCATGGTCAGTAAAATGAGGATCCAGACTGTTGGGGCAATAAACAAATACATATTACAGAGAGTGCTGTAAAGCACTAGAGGGAAGTATATAAGCCTAAATGTTATTGCTATTGCTATTCTGATATTAAAGAATTTGTTGTAAAGGTTGAAATAACATTTCAGTTTCTTATTCCAAATCATAACAGATTCTAACGAAAAGGTATTTTCCCATACCCAAGTGAGGATAAGCATAAAAAGCTGTAATACACACAGGTTTTGCATGTTTTTTCTCAGTCAACCCAGAGAAATAAAAGCAGGAAATGTACATGCCACAGAAAAATAAACATCAAAATTCTAATACAAATTCTTTTCTAGACTTGTTATCTATTCCTTCTGAAACAGAATTCTCTTGAAATTATACGTTTCCATTTGGATCTCCTTTTTTCCTAGAATTTCCAAAGGTCAGTTGGGGCCTGTGGGGATCAATTTTAGTCCCTTTCTATTTTCACCTCTTCTGGCTTGGTTTTAAAAAGAAAGAAAAAATGTCTCCCACACGGAAGGATTTGTTTGGTATGTCTACCTGACAAAAAGAGCATCTGTATCTTGGTGCTCTGGTGTTGTTAGAATTGACAGACTGTCTATCTGTATCAATGTCAGTAGTCTGTACACTCATAACAAGAATGTCAACATCACCAACCTACTGCCTGAAGTGAGGTTCTCACCTTGACCAGAGGGAAGGCTAAACCTGAATCTAAGCTTAATTAATGGCACTTAAATTCCATTGTTATCAACCACAAATATGGTTTAATGTTCATTCCAGTGGATGTGATTAAATAAATTTGATTCTGATATATGATTTCATACTTTCTGATGTTATTCCTAGCAGCTGCCATGATTCAGATCCAAATTGACATCAATCATTTGAATATAATGAAAAACAAATACATCCTACTCTTTATGAACTCAAACTTTTGTAAAATAGTACTATTTTCAAGCATGCTGCACAATACTAAATCCATCAGAAAGATTGGTTATAAACCCACAAATAATTAAAAAAACATTTCTAAATGTTTAATAAATGAACAATTGAAAATAAAATTGCCATAATTGTCCCATCAATAGTCCCAGTTTACACTTTCAAAATACAGAGTGTGCCTCCATCAATCTCTAAAACTGATCTGAGATTTAAATAAGAACCTCTGTCTTATATCCCATGTATAATTAAATACAATATGCCACACATTTATTTCAGTAAGCATAATGAATGCTTTCACACAGCTACAATTCTGGCTCCTCTCACTGAAGTTTCATGTCTCCTCCCTTGGTCATGGATAGATGAGAAAGATGATAGCAACAAGGCATAATGGTGTCTTCTTCTGCCATTTGTCTGAGGAGAGGAGAAGAGAGGAGAAGAGAGGAGAAGAGAGGAGAATATCAGGATTCAGAGGCAAGACGAGCCGTGAATCTCAACCATTGGGAAACATTCTGTCATTTCAGAAAAAATGTTGGAAAATGTCTTCTGGAGCAAAAGTTGATCTGATTTAACCCCAACATAAGCTGATAATCACCCCTCAGCTATTAATTTGAGACTGGTGCTACCCAAATTAGAAGGCTTCTATAATTTTTAATCAAATCACATACCGGTCACTGGTTGGTGATTTTAGCGATACTCATAAGGCCAGCATTAGATAAATGTGTACCCCAAAATAAGTGCATAGCCTGCTTTTTGCAGGGCTGAAACTATGTGTTAGTAAAAAATAACATATTTATTTTTCCAAAATTAAGTTATTCAGTTGAAAATAATCCAGTAACACATAAACCAGTGGTGGTGAACCTATGGCACGCCGTCGCCCCAGCCCCGCCACCCCCCGTGGCCCCCTCCTCACCAGCAGCCCCCCCGGAGGAGAGTCGCCCCAGGAGCAGCCTGCGCAGAGCAGCGCAGCCAAGGACATGGCAGCCGGGCAGTGGGGACAAGACTCCGCCCTCGTGCCCCATCGTGGTCAGATGATGCTGCAGGGTGCAGACAAAGGGCGTGGCCACCATGGTGCTGCTGGGCCACCTGGGTGATCTGCTGTGGTGGGCCGTGGAGGCGGTGGGTGGCCCTGCGGGCACAAAAGGCAGGGACGGGGAAGGGGCGAGGCGGTTTGGGGGCACTCGGTCTCTAAAAGGTTCGCCATCACTGACATAAACTAAAAGATCATATTAATTCTTGAGAGCTGAAGCATATCCTAATTAGATCTGAGAGGTGAGACATCCAGTTTATTCTCAAACTCCCAATTAATCCAACTAAATCAAAAAAATGACAACCAAACAACACTATACATGTATGTACCCTGATGTTGCAAAGCTAACAATAGCCTCTGTTGTAGTGGATTATTCCAACTTTTGCCTCAAAAGAGCATTGGAAAACATACACAATATAAACATGGCAGTACATTTTAAAAAGAAAAGAAAGGAGCAGTGTTTCCATCTGAACGATTTATTTATTTGATCACTGAGAAATTAAACCAAGATTACCTCTGTCAGGATGCAAGTGACAGTGATTTGTTGTTCCTATTTGTTGAAGTAGGGAAAACTATATTGGTGAACACTTATTATTTAAATATATAAATACATAATTCAACTAAATAGCTGAATAGCTATACAATGAACTGTAATTCTTCCTCTTTAAATTGGTCTTTAAATTGTATGCATCTTACTTCAAGGCACAAAATTGCAAGGGAAAGCACATAATAACAGTTTAGGATAGTTTTCACTGATTTGTAGTTTTCCTTGTTTGATGACAGTTAGCACTTGTATCCTAGCTGGCCTATTTTTCACTGAGATTTTTACATAGGATGAGAATTCTGAACGTAACATCATTCCCTAGCTTCTATCTTTGCTCACTTATTGGAGGAAAAGATGACATCAGTTATTCAGGATGTCTGCTTTAATTCATGGTTTTGCATATAAAAAGGTTTAATAAATATTTGCATTCAAGAATTAGTTAACTATTCCTAAGAGGGCTCTGCAAGCAATAATTTTGTTTTGTCTTTTCAAGATGGCACCTGACAGTGTCTTTGTTGAAACTGTCCACAATCAGATCAGTTTGTAGGATTCTAGACTTTATTTTTAGTGGCAGATTCCTTGAAAAGGGCATGAACAATGGAATTTGCAGGGCAACATTGCTCTAAAGTTTTGTGTGGGTAATAATTAGAGATGGAATGAGTTTTCTGGTGTTGCAAAGTGAAGGGAACTGAAGAAAATAGGTTCAAACCGAACCCAAGCTGTTCCTATATCTGGGTTCTTCTTTGATGCTAGTGTTATGCCTAGAACAGGTTTGAAATTTGGGGTCCTTTTGGATTTGCAGCTTCTGCTTGGTCATGTCTCTTAAAGGACTATCTGCATAAATTATAATTAGTTGAGAATGCTGAAATTATGTCTTAACTGGCTCTTTACACTGAGAGCATATTATATCTATACTGCAGGCCCTGCACCTGTTACTGGGTTAGTTCTGAGTATCTGTGCTGGTGCCCATCATGGTTTGGAACATGGGCATGTCCTCAAACAGATATAGGGTGGCTTATTAGATCAGGTAGGAGGGAGGTCTCTGTTGCCCCCCCCCAATTTCCAAGATGTCAGGGTGCTGAAACTAGAAGTTACCTGTAGCCGTGCTGACATTGTAGAATGAATTTCCCACTGTGATCAAACTGCCCCATTCCTTGGTTGCTTGGTAGCTTTTAGGAAATTATTAAAAACAGGGATTTTTCCTAGAGTCTTTCAATAACATTATCTGAACTTCTTCCCAACGTGGGTCTTGACTTTTGTTTCTGTAATTTGAATTGCATGAAGTTTTAATACTATTGTTATTTTTATTGTGACAGTATAACTGCTGAGCATTTTGAAACTGTGATGGAATGAAAATCAAATAAATAAATAAATAGGATACACAATAAAAAATTCATAAATCCAAAGTGAACATGTCACCAGGACTTACATTATCCAGCTCAGAAACTTCACTTACAGAGCTTTAAATGTTCAGGTTGTAGTTTCACAGTTAGCCCCCAAATCTTTCTCCTATTAGATTTTCTATCTTCCATAAAATCTAGAAGTTGTAAAACTTCACTAATTTTTCCATTATTGTTGCAGCCTTATTAATCAACAAAATTTGGGGAACTTTTTGCTCATCTTTAACCCAATTCTATTAAAGAAAATAGTTATGGACTTTACAAGAGATCAGCTATTCTATTTTTTAAAAAATATGTCAACCAGATATGATGAAACACTGATTAAAATAGAATTAGGGAAGTACAATCTATCTAATCTATAATTCAATCTCCCTCAAAAAACATTTTAAAATATATCAGATTAGCCTTTTCTACAGGGAATTCCAACAAAATATTGTCTTCAGTTTTTTAATTAAGTCTTAAGGCTTAGACTACATGTTGTTTCCCATTTTATGTGATCTTGAAAAGGTCTCTTTAAATCATTTATGACAGGTCTATACATTCCCATCAAAACGTTTCAATGATTTACTCAAAGGGAGGCATTGCTCCATTTTTCAATGGTTTGCTTTTCTCCCTTCCAGCTGAAGCATGGGCTGATGGAATTTGACAGGGCTTCCCCTTCAGCAGCATGCTAAATCAAATGAGTTAGACTTATTTTTTGGTGGAGGCAGATATAAATGACAAGCACCTGCCAGCCCACAGCTTCCCTCCTACAAGAATTATCTGGCTTTGACAGAATGTACTTTTTCAATAAACCAAGGAAAGATTATTTCTAAGCTTTTATTTTTTTATGCATTTGGCTTTCATATTACTTCTAAATTAAAGTTACTACTTGCACCAAAAAGGACTGAAGAATATAGAACTTCACTAGACCCAGTTTGTTTCCAGTGTTTAAGGTACCAGACTAGAAACTAGGAGACTGTGAGTTCTGGTTCTGCCTTAGGCATGAAAACCAGCTGGGTGACTTTGGGCCAGTCACTCTCACTCAGGCCAATTCACTTCACAGGATTGTTGTTGTGGAGAAAATAGGAAGAGGAAAGAGTATTAGGTATGTTCTGTAAAAGAAATAAAAGGATGGAAAAATATCTAAAAAATAAATTTTCCAGAGAACATTTTGTTTAGACTTTTCTAATAGCTAAATTGAACTGGGGGGGGGGGGACTCAGCTTCATTCAAAGCAATGACATTTTCACAAGATAGCTTGTCTTGAGGTACATTGGACTTATCAATCAAATCTACTAGAAATCCAGAGAAATTTGTTAGATTAAGAACTGTTGTAATGCTCAACCCAGAGGAGAGATAAGCATTGGAGCTCCCTAATTTATCATCAGAGCATGTTAATGTATTGTAATGAAGATCTGCTCTCAAGCATTTCTTTGAAGAAAATATAAGAACAGCAGTGGTAGGTGAACACAGAAAGATATAAGCAACTTTTAATTTTTTCATGTAAATAACACTTGGGATTAATTTTAATGTTAAAAATTCAGTTGCACTGACTTTTAGCTCACCATAACTTACTGAATGTAAGGTACAACAGACTATAAAGTTATGATTTTCTTTGGCATTGCCTCTTTATCTATTACTCCACCTGCTCCTGTCTGTTAGATTGCTAATCTTTTCTTCCCATCTTTGGGCATATCTGACATGCAGAAATGTCAACTGTAGTTGAAATAAATAAAATAAGTAGCTCATCACTGAATGATGAGAATCCCAATGTTTATCAGTGCTACAGGCAACCATAAGGAACCATTCCTGAACAAACAAATATTTGCAAGAGAAACATGGCTGTTATATCCCCATGTCAACTCTCAAGCATACTAACCTATAATGGCTTAGCTATAGCAATAAGTCAAAATCAAGCCCAAGTGGAACAGAAAGATATAAACCAAAAATGACATAGAAGGAGGCAGAGTTTTGTTTACATATTCCAGTTAACCATTGTTTGTTATGATTTATATAATAAAATACAATTGACTGAATTTGCATAACACCTTAAGCTATAAATTGATTCATAAAATAAAATTATTTGTTGTTGCTTATTTCAAGGTTTCCTATTTAATATGATGAATTTTTGATAACTTTGAACAGGATTTTTAATAAAAGAGGAATTATAGTTTGGTAGCTAAGAAGCTCCAGCTTACAAATATTCAGATATTTTACAGATCACCAGAACAACATTGTCAGTAATGAAAATGTGAGTGGGAAGAGAGTTGTGATACAGATTTATTTAATTCCCTTTTTATGTACAAAGAGGTGAGAATCTTGTTGCTTCAGGATTGCCAATAGCTTAGGCAAGGCAGAGAGTTTTTTTAAATTTCTTGTTGATTAGCTGAAGGCAGAACATTAATTGACTTACTACTTCCTCCATTCCAACAAGGACAAAGATTATTGGTAAGACTGCTTCAAGATATGTATTTGAAAGAATGTAGATATAAAAATAGTGCCAAATGAAAATGACTTCAGCCCACCATGACTTCCCTAGCTTGACTATCTTTATTTTTTTTTTTTTTTTTTTTTTTTACAATGTATACTCCTTTTTTTTTTTAAACAGCAATTTCGTAACTGTAATCTTCTGTTATTTACATTTTCCCCCTTTATTCTTCTTTTTTAAAAAATATTTGTCCTTGTTGTCCCATTGTTTCTTATTTCCATTTTCTTCATTCATACTATATTTCATATTAAGAATAATACATATTATTACTATACATTATTGTACATTATTATACACACATTTTCCCTTTCTTGACCTTTCTGCATTTATTTTCATTTGTTATTTCTAGTCTCCAACCAATCATACCACTTATTCCATATTACATAGTACTCTGTGTCTTCCCTTTCTTTTATCTCTTTTGTTAATTTGTCCATCTCCGCACAGTCTAAGATTTTCCTTATCACTTCTTCCTCTGATGGTGTATTCTCATTTTTCCAGAACTGTGCGTAGACTATTCTTGCTGCCGTTGTTATGTGTAAGATTAAGTACCGTATTTCTTTACTGTATTTTCTATTTAAGATACCCAGCAGAAAGATCTCTGGTTTCCAATCTACAGGTTGATCTATTATTTCTACCATCCATCTTCTTATTTTAGTCCAGTATTTTTTTGCAACGGGGCATGTCCACCATAGATGGTAATATGTTCCATGTACCTTTTTACATTTCCAGCATGTCGGTGAGTTGTTCTGGAACATCTTAGCAAGCTTTGCTGGTGGAAGATGCCATCTGTAAAACATCTTCAACTGATTTTCCTTGAATGCCGCAGACATAGTCAATTTTATGTTTGTTTCCCATATTTTTTCCCATTTCGCCAATTCTATGTTGTATCCGAAATTTTTTGCCCATCTAATCATTGTGTCTTTGACAACCTCATCTTCCATTTTATATCTCAGTAGATATTTATATATATTACTAATTAATTTTATTTCTGTTCCATGTATAATTTTATCCAATTCTTGCGATTCTTTTTGTATTTCGTATAATTTTTTGTCCTCTGTATATTTAGATTGGATTTGTGTGTATGTCCACCAATCAATCTCTCTGCCTACATCTTGTTCCAATTCTTGTTTTGTTTTCAGATTTCCCTGTTCATTTACCAATTCCTTGTATCTAATTATCTTATTTATGTCCAGTAGGTTTGGGTGTTTCAGAGCTTCTGTTGGGGATAGCCACATTGGAATTCTTATATAATGTTTTTGTTTTATCTTTTCCCAAGTCTGTAGCAATGCATCCCTAACTATATGTCTTCGAAAGTATCTATGTACTTTATATTTTTCGTCCCATAGAAATGCATGCCACCCCGCTTGCAAGTCGTGTCCTTCAAGTGTTAAAATTCTAGTATTTTCCAATTTCATCCATTCTTTTAGCCAAGTTAGGCTTGATGCTTGGTAATATATTTCCCACTCTGGTAATGCCAATCCCCCTTTATCTTTCGTATCTTGCAAGAGTTTTAATTTAATCCTAGGTTTTTTCCTTTGCCATATAAATTTAGTAACCAATTTATTTAATTCTTGAAAGAATGTTTTCCCTAGTTTTATTGGAATAACTTGGAACAGGAATAATATTTTTGGCAATATATTCATTTTGATCGTTGCAATCCTCCCTAAAAATGAAATTTGTAGGTTTTCCCAATTTTCTAAATCTTTTTTTATCTGGTGTAGTATTTTATCATAATTATCCTCCTTAATTGAGGAGCACTTCGCTGTAAGCCAAATCCCTAAATATTTTATTTTTTTAGTTACGCTTATTTTTGTTTTATCTTCCAATTCGCTTTCCTGTGCCTTTGTAAGATTTTTGGTTATTAATTTGGATTTATTCTTATTAATCTTAAGTCCGGCTACCTCACCAAATTCTTCTATTTTTTGAATTAATTTAGGGCCGGTTTCTAATGGGTCTTCCAAAATAAATACCAAATCATCAGCGAAGGCTTGGACCTTATATTCTTCCTTCTTAATTTTTAAACCCTTTATTTCTTGATCCTCTCTAATTTTTGTCAAGAGTATTTCTAATGATAAAATAAATAGAAGAGGAGAGAGTGGGCACCCTTGTCTTACTCCTTTAGTTATCTCAATTTTTTCTGTCATTTCGTCATTCATAATTACCCTAGCTGTTTGTTTAGTATATATTTTCTCAACCATCTTTCCAAATTTTGTCCCAAATTCCATGTAGTTCAGTTGTGTTATAATAAATTTCCAGTTCAAATTATCAAATGCCTTCTGGGCATCAAGGAAAACCAGTGTAGCTTGTCTTTCAGAGTGGACTTCATAAAATTCTAAGGTGTTCATTATTATCCTCATATTGTTTTTTATCTGTCGGCTTGACTATCTTTATAGTGGCACCATTTTGCTTTTGTTTTATCTGAAATAAAAACTCCTGCAAAATTATGTGTAAATTTGATGCATCTCTGCTGAACTTAATCTTCATTACATAAATTATTTATAGTATTTTTGCATTGTTTGAAGGCCTTGTTTCACATTCATCTGAGTGTCACCGTCTCATCCCACAAGATTTAATTTTTTAAAAAAATATTAAAATATATCAGAAACACCTTTTAGATCTTTGTTATCAGAAAGACAAATTCAAAGTATAATTTTATTTCCTCTGAAATGGAAGATGTGACATTGAACTTGTCAGTTATGTCTCTTATACCCTTTAATATTTAATTTTGATGGAATCTTTGGCATGCTTAATAAGACAATTGAGTTACATTCAGTAATCTGGGAAGCAGGGACTGAACCTAGATGTTGCTGTATCCTGATGATATCACAAAGTTCACATTTACTCAGATACAAATTGGTATATTAATGATTATTTTTTATGAAATAGTCAAATACCAAAAATTTCTCTCTTAAATCTACAGCAGTCATGTGATCATGGAGATGTTAATTTTCATGATTTTACACTACGCTATTGGAAATATTTTGTTAACATCAGTAAGGTAGTGAGTTGAAATTATATAGAATATGCTTCATTATGGGCTAGCTGAAGAATTATTGCTTGGCTTTCTTGAAACCTTGACCAGTACTTGGTTTCATGTATAATAAGAATTATGTTATATTTCCCATACTTAAGGCAAACACATTTGGACATTATTTGGTTAAAAACTTAAAATTATTAATTCTCATGAGAAATTCTTTGGAATAGTCCATATTTAAAAGTAGCTTAAAAACATTTTGGAAAATATTTTGGCCAGGTAATCTATGCTTAATTGGGTAACACAACTTCCTAGATCAGGTAGCTCAAGTATGAATTATTTATAAGTGAAAGCTCTCTTATGTTCGTGGCTTTTTATAAAACTGCTGAGTGGATGCCTCAGGATACTACTTTACTTTTCTTGCTTTAATATAATCCCAGGCTCATGTGATTAAAATTGAGTAGAACAAGAGATTCCTAAACTAGTAACATGAGCAAAACATACTAATTTGGATATTCTGCAGTGATCACTCAGAATCATAATATAGTTGATTATTCCATGGGAAAAAAAGAATGGAATTTGCTCAGGTGAACTGATAAGATGTTGCATAATATTATGCTCATTCATTTTATAAAATAAAGTAATTTTCATTTCAAACTGGTTCATTTGTTTCAATAGGAGAGAGGGAGAGATGGAAATCAGTAACCACTTGTGGAAAAAGAAAATATTCTTTATTATCACTTAAATTGTTATCTATTAATATGTTTCACTTTTAAGAAACATTTTCTGGTTCACTGAAGCAAGAAAATGCAGCTTTATTCACTATCAAACTCCATGGTACAAAATTCAATATTATTAACTAGCAGCAACAATAGTGAAGGTCAGGTGTGCACATTGCACTAGTCATTGTCACTGAATAAATCAAAATTGGACATAAACACTACTGTACCGAGCTCTGACAAACTACAATAAGTGGCTGAGTTCTTACCTTATACTAAACCTTAATCAAAGTACAATGTGACTTTGTGCAACACGTGAACATATGAAGCCAGACCTCTATTTCAATTTATTCTCTCAGCTTTAAGAAATATATCTGGGAAATTGAATCATTTGATCCACAGAGAAGGAAATGCACCTACAGCAATAATTACAGTGAGGTAAGACCACTTAGAAGTATTAAGCCTCTTTTCTCTCCCAATCTGTAATTCATGCGGAAAATATGTAGAAGTGCCATAGTAGTGGCTTTGTTATATCTAATCTAAGGCAAAGCAATATTCCTGGCTCCTACTCAAGGAGCAGGTGGCAGCCATGGCTATGGAGTTGATTGTGCTCATTCCTAGAGTGGGAGGACTTGTTCACAGCAGTCCAGAATTCAACAGTGCATACACTTCTCAGTTCCCAGTGTTTTGCTCATGTTACACCACTGCTGCATGAGTTGTACTGACTTCAAGTTTCTGTAAGATATAATTCAAGATACTGGCTATTTATTCATTCATTCATTCATTCATTTTATATGCCATCTGTCTCACTATGCAGAGTGATTCTTAGCAGCTTACAATGGCATAAAAGCATAAATATAAAAGCATTAGGAACATTAAAATTAAGAACAGTTAAATAAGGGCTAAAAACCAGGAGCACAGGTAGTACAGGAATGGAGTTTTGTCTATTATTCAACCAACCACTTCCAGCATAGCACACACCCAGCAGTGCCCCAGGCCAACAAGCAAAGCCAGGTTTTTTTTTGTTTTTTTTATATAACAAGTTTTATTGAATTTTTTTAATTTTACAGCCAAGTGCTTAGGACTCATCGTGGAGATAGGGCACTCCATAAAACAAAATAAAACATATAGTTATACATAAACAATTTAGGTTACTTTTTAAAATTTCCCTCTCTATTTTATCAATCAAAAAAACAAAACAAAAAACAAAAAAAAACTATCAATAGTATTTCCACCCGTTTCGAGCTTAATTAACTATTAACATATTCCAATTGGCATTACATAGACATATAGTATACAATTCGGGTATCCATATGATACAGACCATATTACTCCAAATATTCACTCTATATTTCTCAATTAAATTCTATCTCTTATTCTATTTCACATACATATTTTATAAACGAATATAACTTTACGTTTTTAAACCATTTTACATTAACTTAAGTTATTTCTAATTATTTCTAAGCTAAACATATAGCTATTATATATATGTATATTTTAAAATTTCTCCACTATATTCTGTTTCCTATACTCTATCAAACATTTTTATAAATCAATCCATTCTTCAATCATTGCAAGTAAAAATATCATTAATATTTCACCAATCTCAATACAACTCCTTTAGTTTTAACTTTTCCAGTTTTCCATAGTTGCCATTCCAAGCCATAATCAAATCCATAATTCAGATCAATATTAATCAGACTAAAATCTTAAACCTTAAAAATCTCAAAAATATTAGCTCACTTAAAGTCTCTAAAAACCATTTTACCCATCAAATAAAGTTTTAACACTCATTTTTAAACCTAATTCTAGCTTTCTTTTTATGCCAAGCAGGTTTCCACAATAGGGCCTTTAGCTCCTCCCATCTTAATATTTGATTATACACATTTTCCCACAGTTGCGTCTGATCATAGTCTTCTTCTCTTTTTCCCAATATTGTCTGCACTATGTAATCAGTCTTAGTCAGTATGGTGATTATTCGTTGTTTGTATGTATTGTCAGCATTTTTAATGTCTCGTATTAGAGAGTCCATTTCTGTTGTTTTTAAATCTATAGATGTTTCAATTAAATTCTGCCTTTGGTCCTCAGAAATCTCCATCCTTTGTATATAAGGTGTAACATCTTCCTCTTCAGTAAATTGTAGATATAAATCCTCCATCTCATTAAGGTGTAAATCCAATTGTGTATCATGATCAGTTGGAGTTTGAAATTCAGTTTTTAACTCTGAACCATTCTCATTCCTAAGTGTCCTGAAATGTTCACTTAATTCTTCTCTCATTTCCAAGATTTTTGCTAGTATGAGTCCATAATTAAGCTGTGGATAGGCTTCCATTCTTCTTCTCTCTTTTTTTTTTCTATAAGAAAAGTACAACAATGTCTGGGCATAGCGCCAAGTTCAGCAGTTCCGCTACCATGGTTACAATGTTACGATAAGGCTTTCTGGGCTTCACGCCAATTTCCTGGATACATTGTAACCCTCCAATCCACATAACTCCACCCAGTAGCCAGGATAGTTTTTTTTCCCTTTTTAAAGTGGATAAAAATGTTCAGAAGGGGGGGAGGAAAGAAAAACACTCCACCCCCCTCCCTAAAAATTTCCACTTAAGTTGAAAACAAGCAAACAGCGAGAAAGAGTCACAGTAAGGCTTTTTTTCTTTTTTTTCTTTTTTTTTTTTCAGGATCCCCCGAATTCCAGCAGTTCAAATACACAATAAAGATTAGTTACTTTTTTCCCAAGTATTCAAATGCTGCTTTTTCAAGGGAGGGAATAGTTTCTAGAGGCTTTTCATAGGGAAGTAAAGAAAATAACAAGAGGGAAGGAAAGGTCTCACCCGGATCTTCCACGGTGGTTCTTTTTGCTTAGATGTTGCTGTGACTTTCAGCTGGAGCAGCTAAGTGATCGGCCATGTTACTGGCCGATCTTTTCCCCATCGGCCCAAAGGTGATTTCTCGGACCGCAGAGGGAGCTGCCTCTCCCTCCGCGATCGACGAGTGCCCTCCTCTATGGTGGTCGCCCCTCCAGGGCGACTTTCGACCCTGTCCAGGGTCTACCGGCGGGGGGAAACTGGACGGCAAAGAGAACAAGTTCTTTGCACGTCCGCTGGTGCTGTAACCGGATCCGGAAGTCCAAAGCCAGGTTTTAAGGCCCTTCCGGAAGGTCAGAAGGATGGAGGCAGATCTCACCTTCAGTGGCAAGATGTTCCAGAGGCCAGGGGACATAGGAGAGAAGGCTCTTTTTCTTGATCCTGCTAGCCAAAATTCCTTGGCTGACAGTGTCCATAGAAGGCTTCTTCTGCTGGAGTGAGTGGAGTAGGGTGAGCCAATCCCATTGGTGCGAGATAGTTCCTCAGATAACCTGGTCCCATACCATGAAGGGATTTAAAGGTGATAACCAACACCTTGAATTGGACCTGGAAGCAAACTGGCAATCAATGCAGTTTGCATAACAGCTCCACCCTATATAGAACTATATGCGCCACTGCATTCTGAATCAGCTGTAGCTTGCAAATACTCTTAGCTATCACATTTGAAGCCCTGCATGACAAGGGGCCAGGCTATTTGAGCAACTGCCTATTTTAAGGAAATACACCCATCTCACCAAATTGAATAGATTTGGAACACTAGAATTGCCTCTATTACATGTGGCCATTTGATGGAACCTGGAAATAACATTTTTCTGTACTAGCATCTACCCTATGAAATAGCCTCCACCCAAGATACAGAAGACCCTTATCTTCCTTGCCTTCCACAAGACTGTTAGGACTTAACTTTCCCATCAGGCATTGGGCCCGGATGAGAGATAAGTCCAGCATTTGTATTCTTGAGATGGAGTATTAGGGCACTAGTGTTACATAAGAGCTATAATTTAGTTGTATTTGTTGTTGTTATAGTTATTTGTATCCTAGGCATTTTTTATATATAACATGAGCAGCCATATATTTTTTTAAAAATAGGTAAATCATATTTACCTTCAGAAACAAAAATGCTCACACTTTTAAAAATACTCTTTGTTTCTGTGCAGCTTTCTCAAATTTGCACAAATGTTTGGATGCCTCTTTCCAAAACACATGGTTTTGTATGAATTTTTCAAACTGAATGGCATGCATGGTAGGCAGTGCTAGGCATTGGCAAGGTTTACATGACCCACTAAATCATTAAATGGGCAGTCATATGGGCTTGATGTGTGAACCCTTTCCATGTGATTAGTCTGTGGGTCTTTGGATTTTATGAATGGGTAAGTTATCTAAGTTCAGCATGAATAAGCATGTCATGCAAACAGCTTTTCTCATCCATTTGATGTAAGAGACTCTATATGCCAGATCATACTATATAAAGCCCCCAAAAAAGTTTGACTCTGTTCTGCTTGCACAATAGGTGAGGCATCAATATAAAGACAGTTGGTAAGAAATAAGGTGCAGCCTTTTCCTCTGATACCTGCAGGATTTGTCTTGCTTACAATCTCTTTTCTTGCTTATTTGGTGAGGCCTGTAACCTTTCTACTCCTCCAGGATGTACATACAGACATTCAGGTCAGCTATCCAATCATCATTTCCTTTCCTTCTTTCCCATAGCAACCATCTTCTTTCAACAGCTGTGATTGCTTGAAATATCCCAGCTTTTCCCTTCATGTCATTCTGCCTATTCGATCTTGTTGCCTTAATCACATCATATCTTTTCTAGTGTTCTCAGCATGAAATGATTTCAAAAAGTTCCTCTCTTCTGTTTTGATGCTTTGCTTGTACAGCCTTTGAAGCTATAAATAGGTTAATGTAATTCATATGTGCAGCTCTTAGTTTTAGGGAGAGCACTGCTAAAATCACCATCAATATATCTCTATAAAAGTAATTTTATGTAAAAGACAACATATTCTTTTGAACATTTTATTCCAGAAGCATTTTTCTGTTATGGTCAGTAAAATTCAAAAATATTATTTAAGTACTGTTTCATTATCTGCTCAGGACTGAACATGTTATTTTACTGGACTATATGTAGAAACAATGGTGGGAGAAATTCTCCATCAGTAACAAAACAGAATTAACAATGCTGCATATTAAACAAAATGCTGAAGGACACCATGTGAATATTCTTTAAAATATAACCAGAGAACTTGTGGGCCTCCAAATGCTAATGAATTACAGCTTTCATAATCTCTGACTATTAGCATTACTATCTTCTGCTACTGGAAGTTATGATTCAGAAGCATCAAGTTGCTTAAAAGATGGCAAAAAAAATCATTCAAGCAATAGCTCCTATAGATTGCTACTTGTCAATGAAATCTAAGTTTCTAAACCTGGGTGAGACAGTTGTCTTCATGATTTATTCATACATTTAAATGACATCTGAGAAAAGTATTTGTTTTTGGTGTAGATGTATTATATTATCCTTATAATTATAGTTCACATAGGGACGGATTTTCTACTATGTAAAATGAACAGATTTTTGTCCTTTATTTTGGTCTTTTTTTAAAAAAAACCCAAAGCTTTACTGTTCAGAACTGCAGCTGTTTTTACTTTGAGTGGGCCAAGATGAAGTCCAAGCAGCCCAGCACTAATTGTGTTAGCCATAGAAGTGCTCAGTACATGTTCACCAAATTGTTCTCTTCATGGCACATTAAAAAAAAGAGGGATCCCCCACATCTATATCTATAGCTTTCTGTATCTGTTCTGCTGCCCCTGTGAACTTGAAAGATAAAAGCTGGAACAACCAAAAGCCAATCCTTTTGGGACTATTCATGCAAATTACCCATGCTGTTTCCAGTGACCCCTTTAACATAGATAATAGTTACTATGAATTCTTCCCTGTAGTTCATTTTTCTCTCTTTCCTTAGTTTTGCTTGCCTTGTCCTATTTTGCCAGTTAACTCATATTATTGTTTACTGATGTTTAATAAATAAACCTCAAGCTATAGTTTTGGCTAGTGATCTAAACTGAATATACTGTAGGGCTTGCTTATGTTGGATGCAAACTAAACTGGAAAGTGCCCATACTGTGTTTTCCCAAAAATAAGAACCCTTCTTATTTTATTTTATTTTGCCTAAAAAGAGGCACCAGGTCTTATTTTCGGGGGGTGTCTTTTCCACGATCTCACCTCACCGTGGTGGCACCAACAGCCTCGCCCAGCCAGCCCACTTCTTCTGCGGCCGAAGGAAATGCCTCTACAGTTGAGAATGGAACTCCGATCTGCATTTTGCTGTCAGAGGCCTTCCGGAAAGACCTCTGCAGCCAAGAGCTACAGATTGAATCATGGGAGGCCTGGCTGCAATGGTAAGCAAGTGTGGGGCGCATGGGGCAGCCCCACTCTCCCCCACACTAGCTTGATTTTTAGGCGTGTGCCTCGTCCCAAAACTAGGGCTTATTTTTTGGGTAGGGCTTATATTAGGCCCACCCCCAAAAATCAAGCTAGGGTAGGTTTTTACAAAGTAAAGGGAGGAAGTCTAATTAGACCCATCCTATACTATCTGGCCAAGCAAGTGGCAGATGGCAACAGTTACATTTCCTAGAAAATTGTTTTCTCTGTAAGCAGGTTCCATGGATGTGTTAGAAAAACATCTCCAGATTGTAACTGATAAGAATCAGATGAGAGAAAATATTTGATGTTTTCATGATGTGTGCTTATGGAGAGTAAGATGTATTGATTTTGACTGCTTGACAACTGCAAGCCAGAAATAGATTGAACCATATTTGTTGCAACAAACAGCGCAGATTTCTATCTCATAATATCTCTTTGGCATTTGGGAAGAAGAACTGCATTATCTGAAGGAAAATGACAGCAAATTTAAAATAATCCTCCAAAAGGAAGCAATACATATACATGTACATGCCTATCAAGAAAAATCTTTGTTCAGTAAATTTGTACATGACACACACATGTCCATATGTGCCAATATGTGTCTGTCAATGGCAGCAGCCATACTAAAAAAAATGATAGGGCTAGGATAAAATTGTACCTTTATATTACTTGAATACTCACATTAAAACTACATTAAAATAAGCTGGACACAAATTGATCACTGTCTGCATCCATCCAACAGTTTCTCACAGACACAATGAAACCATTTGCACACACAGGCATGTACAAATACACACTCACCACACACTCCTCATTATTTGCACCAGAAATAGCTAAAAATGAAAGGAAGGAAAGATGGAGATAGAATAAAAGTACTGCAGCATGAAGGGAAGAGATGTGATAGAGTAAGATGTCATGACAGGGAAAAGGGGAAAAAAGTAATGGAAGAGCTGCTTATATATTTGCTAGGCCAAGAGCTCCTCTCTAACAACAGCTAATCTTCAAAGCATCTATGCTTTTCAGAAGGGAGGCTTCCAATTATTTGGAACCACTTGCTCTTTCTTTTTCTTTTTCTTTTTTAATTGTGTTTGCTAATACAATTGTTGGAATACATGTTAGAATGTATTTTGTATTGCAAAACTACAGAATTATTCAGCCAGTACATGGTAATGTTTAGTTTGCATCTATGGTTATAATCTATGGTTCCTTTATATTCTGAGGAGTTTCCTGTGACAGTTGAAACCGTTAAGTGTTTATTTTGATCTGTATGGCTATGTAACCATCCTCTACTTCCCATCTGTATGGCTATATAATAATCCTCTGGTACCATTTCTATATAATAAAACAGAATTTTCTAACAGTAATTAATGAATGCGAGACAATTGCCAATTCACCAGTATGCAAGAAAACAATGAGCTATAACAGGAAATGATACATTCACAAAAAGAAAACTAATATTCTGAGAATTCCACAATGTTGTGAATCTAGAACACAGTTTTGTATCAACTGATTATCTCACAAGTGAATCTGGCTCTGTGAAAATGTTGGAGACAATGGAAGAGACATAGGTTTTTTTTTAATCTTTTCATTGTGCTTCATGTCCCCCTTTTTTTCTTTCGGAACTGATAAAGAGCCTTTGCTTCTTTATTAGCCAGAATCAGTTCTTTCACATTCAGTATTAAAGGTATAGAACACCTATTTTTCATAAGAGGCTAACACAACTACTTATGTTAACTTTTGCACATTAATTGTATATGCTGATTAAATTTTATTAGCACCAGTTGTAGCTTTCTTAATGGAATTGTTTTCCTAAAGAAGCTAGAAAGTTGTACTGAAAAAAGAGGGTGCTTACAAAGACCATTGATTAGAAAAGATAGGATTCTATGTTAAGTCATTTCTGGGATCCTACAGCAATCCAGACAGTTGGCTGTTTTGTATAGCTCTGCATAGCCCAGAAGCCTAAGACAGCAAACAGCCACAAAATATCTCCCAAACATGCTTGCAAAACTGTATTGTTTAAGTTTTGAAACATGTAATATTAACTATGTGTAGAATTATCATATCTAACTAAATGTTGATCATATCACTGACCTTGTTAGCAGGATGATTTTTTGGATACCATTGAAAAGGCAAGATAATTTTTTGGTCCAAAAATTTGGACATAGCTATAATTCAGAATTTCTGATTCCTTTGATCTGTGATACTTCTGAGTTCTTGTTTACAACTTTACCATTCCTACTAATCTGGCAAAGGCAAGCAAAAATCCACCATTTTTAAGATTGTCTGGGACACTACATATCCTCTTTATGACCTGTTTTCCTTGTTACCTTCTGGGAGGAGGCTCCGTGTATCCGAAGCAAAACATCCAGATTCAGTCACAGTTTTGTTCCATACAGTATTAACCTTGTGAACTCTAAAGCTTCCTCCTTCCGTTATGTATTCAAGATGGACAGTGATTAATATTTATATGTTACTTATATGGAAGGCTGTAGGTCTATACATATGTTGTATATAGTATGTTTAAATGTGTATTATGTATGTGTACACTTTGAGAGCAAGCAACTAAATTTCATTTTTAATGTGTGCCATTGTGCCCACAGTAAAAAATGACAGTAAAGGTTATCTATCTATCTATCTATCTATCTATCTATCTATCTATCTATCTATCTATCTATCTATCTATCTATCTATCTATCTATCTATCTATCTATCTATCTATCTATCTATCTATTATCTATCTATCTATCTATCTATCTATCTATCTATCTATCTATCTATCTATCTATCTATCTATCTATCTATCTATCTATCTATCTATCATCTACCGTGTTTCCCCAAAAATAAACCCCACCCCGAAAAAAAGACCAATCCTATATATTAGAGCCTAATATAAGCCCTACTCCAAAAATATGCCGCAATGGGGCAGGAGGCCATGCGGCACATCGCGCCGCTGCCACAATGACGCTAGGCAGGTGGGGGAGGGGTGGAGCTGCTCCATGCACCCGGCACCAGATTTCTTCAGACCACCCCCCATTCCTTGCTCCCTTTCACTCCTCTCCCAAGCCGGACTGCCATGCTACCCTACGGAGGATGGGTGGGTAGGCCTGGTCCCCCTCTGCCGTTTCAGAGCCAGGGGGGAGTGACGGCGAAAGGCTTCGCTGCCACTGTGTGCCACTGGAGGCTCTTTCTTCATGCTCCGCCCCACAGATCACCTGTCCGGCGGCAGTCGCCACCTCTTTCTCCTCCATCAACTCTCCCATGGCTTGCGCCATGACTGGGCAGCACAAGCCTCCCCCGCCGCCTCCCTCCACCAGCCCTCTGTCGCTGCCACTGGAGAGAATGGAGAATGGGAAGTTGGAAGGTCTGACTGAACTTTTTTTAGTCCCATGAACTCCATTTCAGCAGGAGAGAAATGCGGCAGAGGTGGAAAGCAGATTAGTGTTGAAATTTTTTGCTTTTGGGAGGAGAAGCGGCAGGAAACGGGCCTGCCATTTCAAGAACGGGGAAGGGAGATGTGGGGGTGATGCAGGGCGGCAAGCAAGTGTTCTTCTCTGCTCTGCATCACTGCGCAGAGCTGCTCTGCTTCCCTTTCTCCGTTCTCTCCAGTGGCAGCAATGGAGGGCTGGCGGAAGGAGGTGGAGGAGACTTGTGCCGCCCAGTCATGGCACAAGCCACAGGAAAGTTGACGGAGGGGAAAGAGGTGGCGGCTGCCTCTGTACAGGTGATCTGTGGGGCGGAGCGTAAAGAAAGCCCCTCCAGCGGTGCACAGCAGCAGTGGAGCCTTTCGCTGTCACTCCCCCCTTGCTTCGAAATGGCCTACCCCACTCATCCTCCGTAGGGTAGCATGGCAGTCCGGCTAGGGAGGGGAGTGAAAGGGAGCAAGGAATAGCCTGGCTGGGGGGGGACCTGAAGGAATTGGGTGCAGGGCGCGTGGGGCTGCTCCACCCCCTCCCCCACCTGCCTCGCATCGTTGTGGCAGCAGCGGTGGGCCAGCAGCCATGTGGCTCCTGCTGGATGGGGCTGTTGGTGTCGCCACCACAAGGCAAGGTAGGTGTCACAAAAAATATAAGACACTACCCAAAAATAAGACCTAATGCCTCTTTTGGAAGCAAAAATAATATAAGACCGGGTCTTACTTTCAGAGAAACACAGTATCTATCATTTTTGTATGTCATCTTTATTTGTATATATTACAAGCAGCCTTGTAATATCAGAAAGCCATATTCTTTTCATCCTCTATTTTAAATGCAAAAATACAGAAATTTTCCCTCAAATAAACTCTTCACTTACAAAGTCCAATATATCCTAGGAATTTTCTGCTATATATTGTTACTAGGTTACTAACAACTTCCTTCAAGTGATAACATGCCACACTTGAACTTGTTACACAGAAGTAAAGATTACAGTAAAAGGATTAGTCACTGTCCTTTCTTTCAAATCTGCTGGTGTTCCCTACCTAAAAAATGTCCATATATATCTTTCTAGTTTTTTTTATATTAATATATTTGATATATTGTTGGATTGCTCTTAAAAATGCATATAATTCTTTGCTAATTCTGTTAATGATGACAATATTAAATGGAACTATTTCTAAAACAGAGCTGCTAGTAACTGTCTTCATTATTCCAGTAGATTAACTTCCTTTGAGAAATATGAAAAGCGTCTGTATGAAGGGGGGGGAAATGAGACATTTTCAGAAAATATAGTTTAAATTTAGGTTTCAGTGACCTAAAATAAATTCAGCAATGCCCTCTCTGTTAGAGCAGGTCCTGGTACTAAGACAATATGTCATGTGGCTGCTCTGACATAACTGCTTTTTCATTTATCATTAAGAGCACTCTTATAAATATCTGAACTTCTGACCTTATTTTATGTTATCTCGGCTGTGCTCACATGGCATGACATCCTTAATTTATTCAGAGATGGAGGTATAAATCCCTAAAGACCATCAAATGTGGTGTTGGGAAGATACAGTTTTGACCCAATATAGCCCCTGTCTCGCCATTTATTTGAGGTAAGTAGCCATCCCTGGTCAGTTGTTTAATCTGAACCCAGTTAACAATGGGGAAGTTGCTATGTTCTGCCTGCTCAGTTCTTCAACAAAGAATTGGGGCTAGAAAGCAACTGGAAAAGCCAAGGTCTCTATTATATAATTTATTGCCAAATTATTATAGCCAGTGAACACATTTTCCTTGTACTGATTAACTGAATAGTTCCAATCAACCACATATCACCAATTCAGGGTACCCTCAGCCAAGACCTTCTCACTTAAGCCTGAAAACATTCAGTCCTAAATATAACTAACACTGTTTGGGAATTGTGTTTGCATTCCCAATGTAGATGGAAAATCCACTGGGTGTTCTATTTGCCTATCAATTCTGGTTATGAATTAGGAATGTTTTCTAAATTACTTGCATGTATTCCTTTTTCTTTCTTTGTGGATTTCTTGTAGCTGGGGATAGTTTTTCTTTGTTGTTGATAATATCTGAGGTGTGGGAGGGGGATTTTTCAGTTCTCTCTCTGGTATCTTCTTTCTTAGAGTATTGCAAGTTCTTTGGGGCAAGAAAATTATGGATTTGTTTCAGGTTGACTTGACTGTAGAAAAAGAAATTCATGTATAGATTTTGTGTTTTGTGTTTATCAACTTCAAATAAATTTCAACAGAAGGTATCAGGCAGAACTCTTTCCATAGGTCTGTATTTGGGCCTTACTGCTTCACACCTTCTGAGATCTGGACCCACAATATTCCTTCTTTTAAAGATAGCATAAGGTTGTCCAAGTTTTGGGCAGGGAGATAATGCTGTATGAATTTAGTTGACAAGACATGCAGGACTGACAATCAATTGATATGACAATCATAGCAACTGCACTATTAAATCTGTTACTCCCAGATTAGCTGCTATATTTTGGGTCAGTTGTAGCTTCTGAGTGGGGTGTATTACAGTACTCTATATATAAGATTATTAGGGCATGAATCATGATTCACAGGATATTTTTAAAAACTCCGTAAATGGCACATAAGATACAGCACTATACAGTCTGAATTAATCAGTGTAATACCTGTTTGATACCCTGCTCAATGTTGCCTGCATCTATAAGGTAACAACTTTTGTTTTGTTTGTTTGTTTGTTTTTAAAAAAGAAAATGCTTTGTAAATCTTCCATCTTAAACCTGTCAGTCTTTCCTACATGGAATGGGAAGAATCAATTACAAGTTGCTGACAACCCATAAAATTATTTAGAAATAGTTTTTCATCATTACAATTTAAGTGATTGTCTGAAGGACCAGAAAAAAGATGAATGTTAATGTTAATCTGTCAATGTTAAATTTGTAGATATTGAAAACAGACACAGCTGCACAGTTTGGAGATATTGGCATAAACACAACCCGCTATTCTCCTTGCTTCATCTGAAAGAGAGTCTAATGATGAAGCAAACATTATGTATAAATAAAACATGATGATGGATTGCCAGACTCAAAAATATTCTCATCAAAGCTGGTTGTTTTTCATATCTAAACAGCCTAATTTATTATTTTAATATATCTGTATTATTTTGGGATAATTCCACAATAAAACGAAATATGTTGCTCCGGTGCAGTGAAGTTTAACTGTATTGCATGCAATAGAAAATGGAAAATTATGTCTGAATCAGAATTGTGATTAAATAGCTGCCAGTAGATGATGATTCATTGGCAGATGATGGGCATCTGCAAATATATTTCTATAGAGTCTGAACTAAGAATAAGACCTTGATAGATTTTTCTCTTTAATTCTGAAAAAGGACAAGTGATCACTGAGCCACAGTTATCCTCCTAGAAGACATTTGACTACTAATTTCTCCCTTCAATAAAAAAAAATTGTTCCAAGTGATCAAAGGAGAATCTTTATCATTTTATTGCTGTAATATACAAAAATTAGCAAACAAAAAACTACAGCAAGGGATAATTAGAACTATCCCAGACCAAAAATATCCCAAAGTGTACAAAAGAAAAAATCAACAAAATAATCCATAAAGAAAGTGTGTGAGAAAAACAAAAATTTGCAGATATTAAAAAAGTAAAAGTATGGAATCATACTGCGCACGGATTATATAACTAAAAATCAAAAGCAGTGGTACATTCAGGGCAAGTGTGTCTGAGATTCCCTGTATCTAAGAATGTCTGGCTTAGTTCAGTGCAACACTTGCTTTGCAGCTGTCTTTCGCAGTACCCTTTTCAAACTTGGAAACTGTCCTATCTGTAAACAAATCACTAGTCTACAAGGACAGATTATTTATTTAGGGTCTATGATTCAGGCAGAAATTAGGTGTCCAGTTCAGTCCCACTACTCTACTGATCCTCCGCGCTATCAGCCCCCTCTACCACAAAGATCCTGCAGGAGAAGGGCAGTGTGGACAACCGTGGGATCTGGCAGGGTGAGAGCTATAAACCATAAACGCAAAGCTTTTGCTGTGTCCTTGCACAATAGATACAATGCCCTTGCTGACCTTAATAGGGACATTAAGGAGACAGGTACAGGTATTTGTGATGATAACTCAAATAAGCAGGGGATCGTGATCCGAGATGAAGAACTTGTTTTTCACAGGGAGAAATGTGAATCAGGTATTACACATCAGTCATGCAAGAACAGAAAGGCATCCAAAAAGAGAAGCCACCTTCTGGTAGGTGATTCAATTATAAGGGATGTGAATTTAGGAAAGGACACAGTGGTTTCAAAAGAGGTCAGGTGTCTTCCAGGTGCTACTGCCAGTAGGGACAAGAAGCATATTTCTAAAATAATCAAGAATGCCAGCAAGGACTGTGATGTGGAGGCTATTGTACATCTTGGCACTAACGATCTGTCCCAAAAAGATGTACTCTCTGTGCAGAACAATTTCCAGAGCTTGGGGCAGGAACTTAGCAGAATAGGCTGTAGGCTTACTTTTTCAGAAGTTTTACCAGTATATAAGGATCAAAATGGAAAAGGCCAGCGTATAGCACAATTCAATATGTGGCTAAAGGAGTGGTGTAAAGGGGAAGGCTTTGGATATATTAGTCACGATGTCTGTAGCTGGTCCAATGAAAAAATGTACAAAAGAGATGGTTTGCATCCATCAAAGAAAGGGACTGAGTTACTCAGCTATAAATTCACAGATTTTCTGGAGGAATATTTAAACTAAACAGTGGGGACAGTGAGTTAATTGATACAGAACATCCCTGTCCCTGGCAATCTAAAAATTATAGGGCTATCAGTGCATGTAACATAGATGTGTGTGTGGACAAGAATATCAACCTTGCTGTCAAGCAAAATCAAGCTTCTAACAGCGAGTGCCACACAAAGTGCACTAACCAAATAGGTGGTAAGACAATAGGGGAACTCAGGCACCACACAGGTCATGTAGAAAGTAAACACAGGGTCAGTCATAAAGGACTCAAATGTCTATACACCAACGCACAGAGTATGAACAGCAAACAGGGTGAACTAGAAATTCAGGTTAATGAGGGCAGATATGATATTGTTGCCATTATGGAAACATGGTGGGATGAAACCCACAAATGGAACACACAGTTAGAGGGATTTAAATTATTTAAAAGAAACAGACCAAATAAAAGAGGAGGAGGAGTTGCTCTATATGTAAGAAATAACTACATCTCTACAGAAATAGAGCACAACAATGATGAAAACTGTCTTGAATGCATTTGGGTCAATATAAAAGGGGGGGGAATGACATTGCCATAGGTGTATACTACAGGCCACCCAACCAAACAGAGGAAATAGATGAACTTTTTGCTAGTCAGCTAACTAAGGTATGTAGGAAGCACATCACAATAGTAATGGGGGACTTTAACTACCCTGACATCAACTGGGAGACAAACTGCACCAAGTGGAAGATCAAACAGATTCCTTGCAAACCTAGCAGACAACTTTGTCTCCCAAAAGGTAGAGAAGGGAACTAGGGGATTAGCCATTTTGGATCTAATTCTCACTAACAGAGATGAAATGATAGAAGGTGTTGAAGCCACAGGAACCTTGGGAGGAAGTGATCATGCAATATTGGAATTCAACATTATGGAAGCACAAGCAATAGAACACAGTCAAACTAGAGTCTTGGACTTTAAGAGAGTTAATTTCAATAAACTTAGAGAGGGCTTGGGAAGGATTCCATGGATGAGAGTCCTCAAGGGGAAAACAACTCAAGAAGCTTGGGAAATTTTGAAAAGTGAGACAATAAAAGCCCAGTTTAGCACAATACCAACAAAGAGGAAAAATAACAGCTCTCAAAAGAAACCAGCATGGCTGCATAAAGAACTCTCTGGTAAATTGAAAGATAAAAAGGACAAGTATAGAAAGTGGAAAGAGGGGCACATAACTAAGACAGAATATCAGCAAATAGCCCGAGCATGCAAAGATGAAGTGAGTAAAGCTAAGGCTCAAAATGAACTAAGGCTTGCGACCAAAGTCAAAAATAACAAAAAAAAGCTTCTTTCAACATGTAAAAAACAAGAAAAAAGTGAAGGAAATGATTGGTCCATTAGTGGGTGAAAGTGGCAAGAAGGTGACAAGCAACAGGGAGAAAACAGAACTATTTAACTCGTTTTTTGCATCTGTCTTTACACAAAGGGAAAAAACAGACCAACCTACCAAAAATAGTGCCATAAAAAACAGAATAGAAACGCAAGTTAAGATAGGCAAGAAAACGGTAAGTGAGCACCTGTCCAGCCTAGACGAGTTCAAATCACCAGGACCAGATGGATTACATCCCAGGGTTCTCAAGGAACTGGCAGATGTGATCTCAGAACCATTGAACTATATTTTTCAAAGATCCTGGAGCACTGGGGAACTACCGGAGGACTAGAAAAGAGCTGATGTAGTTCCCATCTTCAAAAAAGGGGAAAAAAATGGACCCAGGAAACTACAGACCTATCAGCCTGACCTCAATACCTGGGAAGATTCTGGAAAAGATAATCAAACAACGAATCAGCGAACACCTAGAGGCAAACAAAGTCATTACTAAAAGCCAACATGGGTTTGTCAAAAACAGATCATGCCAGACAAATCTTATTGCATTCTTTGACCAAATGACAAAATTAGTGGATCAGAGGAATGCTGTGGATATAATTTACTTGGACTTCAGTAAGGCATTTGATAAAGTAGATCACAACCTACTACTTGATAAGATAGAAAAATGTGGGTTAGACAGCATCACCACCAGATGGATCGTAGCTGGCTGACCGGCCGTACTCAGCGTGTGGTCCTCAATGGAACCGCATCTACATGGAGGGAAGTGTGTAGTGGGGTGCCCCAGGGCTCTGTTCTGGGCCAGTGCTCTTCAACATCTTCATCAATGATTTGGACGAGGGGATAGATGGGGAAATCATCAAATTTGCAGATGACACCAAGCTGGCAGGAATAGCCAACACTCCAGAAGACAGGCTTAAGATACAGGAGGATCTGGACAGACTTGAACATGGGCCTATCTAACAAAATGAAATTCAATGGTGAAAAAAGCAAGGTTCTACATTTAGGCAAGAAAAACCAAATGTACAGGTATAGTATAGGGGGTACCTTGCTCATAGCAGTAACTGTGAGAGGGACCTCGGAGTCCTAGTGGACAATCACTTAAATATGAGCCAGCAGTGTGCTGCAGCTGCCAAAAAGGCCAACACAGTGCTAGGCTGCATTAACAGAGGGATAGAATCAAGATCACGTGAAGTATTAATACCACTTTACAATGCCTTGGTAAGGCCACACTTGGAATACTGCATCCAGTTTTGGTCACCACGATGTAAAAAAGTTGAGACTCTAGAAAGAGTACAGAGAAGAGCAACAAAGATGATTAGGGGACTGGAGGCTAAAGCATATAAGGAACGGTTGCTGGAATTGGGTATGTCTAGTTTAATGAAGAGAAGGACGAGGGGGGACATGATAGCAGTGTTCCAATATCTCAGGGGCTGCCACAAAGAAGAGGGAGTCAAGCTATTTTCCAAAGGCACCTGAAGGCAGGACAAGAAGCAACGGATGGAAACTAATCAAGGAGAGAAGCAACCTAGAACTAAGGAGAAACTTCTGACAGTTAGAACAATTAACCAGTGGAACAACCTGCCTCCAGAAGCGGTGAATGCTCAACACTGGAAGTTTTTTAAGAAGAGACTGGACAGCCATTTGTCTGAAATGGTATAGGGTTTCCTGCCTGAGCAGGGGGTTGGACTAGATGACCTCCAATGTCCCTTCCAACATTATTATTATTATTATTATTATTATTATTATTATTATTATTATTATTATTATTATTATTATTATTATTATTATTATTATTGTTGTTGTTGTTGTTGTTGTTGTTGTTGTTGTTGTTGTTGTTGTTGTTGTTGTTGTTGTTATTATAGATTGATCACTCTTGCCATTATATCATAAAGTGCCAGTTAGAAAGTTGAGAGTGAATACATTTCAGTCCAAAATTTTAGGCTGGAGTGATAATTTCTTTCCAAAAATTCAAAAATATTTTTAGCTGCATTCGAAGTTCATTAACTATAAATTTCTTCATAAATGATTAAATTCCATATTTGGGAGTACATAATTCAAGATCTAATTAATATTTCATATCTTATTTTAATTTCCCAAACTTTGTTAATGTGAATATTAGACCGAAATGGGACACCTATAGGCAAATCCAAATTATATGTGTCAGAACCCCTCAAATATATTACATCTTCACCATAAAAAGGTTGAGACCCAACCCATCTTAAACATTCCCTGAGATGTCCAATAAACCCAAATGTGTTCCCAGATATGGTTCTGAGTCAAGAAGCAAGTATAATATGAGTAGGAACTATATGATTGTTTGATATTTTATATTTTGGATTAATATCATTTTCCCCCCTGCTCCTCTGATTTCCTTAGTTTTAGCAGAGGATTTTACTACTAAACAGAGAGGGTTTGTTATACAAATGTTTCACCACTGCAAATATATTCACAAGAATATCTATTGTGTCTATTAGCTATCAGTTATGATCAGGCCAACTCAGAGCTAAAATAAAATGCTTTCAATATAGAAGGGCAATAAGTACAAACTCTTCTACCTAAAGGAATTTATTTTGGTAGGAAGCTTATTCATTCCAGTTCAGCTAGATATTTAAGTTAAATTAAAATGTGTATCTATTACATATTTGTAGTATTACATTCCTAATATGATTTTTAATATCTACTTTTACTTTGGCCACAAGTAACATGCCACCCAAACCTCAGAACATGATCTTCTAAATCTAAAATGCTCTAATTTCTTAATAATAACCATTCCTTTATCCAAACCAAACAGCAGGCAGCAAAATGCAAAGACAAATTCAAAATTCAAAATTCAGGAGGGTACATAATTAGCACATTTAATGCATCACCAACAGCTGTACTAGAAAGAACCTATGTAGTCCAGAGACTTACCATTGTAAATAACGGATAAAAAATAATAATTCTACGACCAACTGCATCCAATGTTCCTCTGAACTAAGGAAGCCCTATTATTTTATATGCTATTTTTCAATTATTTGTTCAGAATATGTCAGAATAGCTACATCAGGATTCTGTGCTTTTCTAATATTAGCAGTTCAGTTAATATGTTTACAGTAAGAATCAAAGAATTCCTATTCTATTGCACTGGAATCTCTTAAGCTTTTTTTCATATGATTAATGTTTAAGACAGGCTGTCTATCTCTTATATGTGTATGTAATTTTAAAACAGGTTTTTTCTCCTTTTTTAAATTGCATCTTCTATATAGGAGAGTTGTACCTATTTCTGTCTTTAGACACCAGATGTTTCTTACTATTTTTAATCTATTAATACTGTCTATACAGGCTCTCTACTATTAATTTTTCAGTTTTAAAATCAATATTTAAGTTATGCTGAACCTCCCTTTCCCAATAATTTTCATAAAAATAAATATTCCCACCAAGCCCCCACGCATGAATCCTAACATTTGCTTGAAAATTACTGATATGGTATAAGCAGAAAGCTTGAAAGCTCAAAAAAACTGTCTTTTTTATCATTGCTTCTTAGGCAATAACAAACTCCTATTGGTGGACTCATGGGCAAAACCTGCATTTAGATTTACAAAGCAATGCCTTATTAATATTTCATTCTTTTATTTTCATAATGAATTGGAAAATGCCACTGCACCATCATTATAGTGCAGCTGACAGAAGGTAGTAAATTAATTCCAAAACTTCCAAAGAGGGTTTTATTATAGCTATTTAGGGGAATGAAATCGGGCAGAGAAAATCTAGTTTCCATTTAAATAATTGGGGCAATTTATATTGTGCAAACTTTCATGGCCTATTCAGATGTATCAGATGTTTCAGGGCCAATTTCAGATGTATCTTCATGTAACAGAATTTAAGGTGTGAAAAGGCAAATTGTGGTTGGTAAGCAAGAACTATCTATATCTGCTACTAAGTTTGTTGTCAGGGACCTCTTAGCACTGGAAAAGGTAAGAAGTTGGAGTAGTCTGAAAAGACCACTATTAGCTGTGGAAACTCACTAGGTAACTTTAGGTACAATCCTGTCTTAGCACCACTATTAACCCAGGGTGGTTATTATGAAGAAAAATTGGAGATGGATATGCTATGAATGACATCTTAAGATCCTGGAGAAAAGATAGAATATAAATCTAACAAATACTATTTAGAAGTGTTTGTGTTATAGTGCCTACAAATTGTCCAAACTAATCTAATATACTGAATATGGACATTTTGAAAGAATTTATATGTGGTGAGTACATGAAAGAAAAATTGCTTTGTGTTGGTTAGCACTCCCTTTTAATGTTTAATTCCTGTTTTAAATGCCTCCTATGGGAATTTATTTATAGAGAGAGTTTTATGTTTTAATTGTCCACCATCCAGAGTCGCTCTGTAAGTGAGATGGATGGTCTCCAAATTTAATACATTAAATAAATAAAATAATGGTAGTAGAATGCATATCATTTTGGAACTCTTAAATGAGTGAAGAACATGGGTATTTTTGTTATAATTTCTGCTTGTTCTTGGAGATAATTACAAATACAAATTACTAATATACAATAATAGCAAAAAGAATATTGAGAACATTAAATGATGTACAGCCAAAGGAACAGACAGGATTCAGAAGTGGCTACAGCACAATGGATCACAAGCAGGTTGTTCAGCAAGTCATTGAAAGGCAACAAGTACATCATATGCATGGCTTTCATTGACTATGAAAAGGCATTTGACTCAGTATCCCAGCAAGCAATAATCAAGGCATTCCTCAACCAAGGTGTAGACAGTGCTTACATAAACTTACTACAATCAATATATAAAAAAACGTCTATGACAAGGCAATACAATATCACCTATCCTTTTTTCAGCCTGCCTTGAAGAAGTATTCTGCAAACTAGACTGGGCAAAAGATGGAATAAAAATCAATGGTGCCTATTTAAATCACTTAAGATTTGCAGCTGACGTTGTTCTCTTCTCACAAGACCCAGAAGAGTTACAAAGACACATACAAGAGCTACACAAAGCAGGACAACCATTTGGCTTAAAAATAAACCTGAAAAAGAGCCAGATTGTGTTTAATGAATTCACAAAAGAAAGAAAGAAAATTATACCTGGAGAAGAACTAGACATAGTAGACCACTACATATACCTTGATCAACAGATCTCAATGGAAGGTGATACAATAAAGGAAACTGAACTACGTGTTAAAATGTGGTTGGCAGGCATTCAAGCAAGCTAAGCATAATTTTCAAGAACAACATTCCCCTATGCCTGAAGAGAAAAGTTTTCAATCAGTGTGTGCTACCTGTTCTAATACATGCTAGTGAAACATGGACACTAACCTCACAATCATTACAAAAGCTATGAGTGGCGCAAAGAGCTGTGGAAAGATACATGCTCGGCATTACAAGACAAGATAGAAAGACCTGCACATGGATTAGAGAACAAATGAAAGTATACAATATCATCAAGAGAGTAAAGGAATTGAAATGGAAATGGGCTGGTCACATAGCAAGAAGACCAAGCTGGACCAAGGCAGTCGTAGAATGGATCCCACTTGATAAAAAGCATCCACAAAAGAGACCAAAACAAGATGGATTGATGACACCAGCAATGATTGTGGGCCCAATTGACAAAAGAAAGCTCAGGACCATATTGGTTGGAAACATGCAGAAGAGACCTTCATCCTGCAGTGGATAGACAATCCCTAAAATAATGATGATGATTAATATACACATATCTCAAGATTCATTCTAAATTGACATATATAATGATGATCTAACTACCTTATATCATAAAACAATTCCAAAGTCATTTTAATATGCTAGGATGAGCTTGTAGAATTTATATCATAGCCCAGGATATTTTTTAACAAAAGCTTTACCTGCTGAGAGGACTTCATTGGGAAGACTGCATTTGATCTATATGAGCTACAAAATTATTCACAATGATTCAAAGCTTTAGTGTTTTAACATAAATGTTCTATTTATTTCTCTAGCTTTCCTGCTGACTCCTTTTAGCATGATGTCAGCCAGTGGGAGCTCACCTATTTCTCTTCAAGAATCTGCCTGCCTTCTTCAGGCTAGTTTGTCTACCCCTCTTCCCAGGCCATACATTTTGCCATCTCTCAGTTACAATTTTTATGACACCAGGGCAGAAATAGTTTCAGAGGGAAAGGAGTTCTATAGAAAGACTCCAGACTCATAAGTTTGTTTTAGCTAATTTGGTTTTATAAAAATAGCTTAAAGAAATGAAATATGATAACTCAGTTACCAAAAAGATAATCATAATACTAAAATGTTTTGTTTTTAGATGCCAGGATGCTTCACTTAGGTCCTAATTATAGGTTGTTGAATACTTGGCAATTGAAATGACATCAATCTTTGTAAAAGCAGCTTATTTTACAGTTGGCTAAAATATTCTAAAGGACTTGAAATCATTCTCCTACGACCTATGATCTGCTGATTGTGTGGGAAGTAGTGCTGCTTTCAAATCTGACAACTTGTGAAATAATTCAGTGTATGTATCTAGGGAAGACATTGAAGCATTTTCAGAGACATCTAGGATCCTGAAATACCCAAGAGATTATCAATCAGGGATCAAATGTTTGATTTTCTCATTAAGGAAAAATACATTTTCTTGTAATATCATGTCTACTCTGTGGCCTAAATGTGATCTTGAATACAACATTAAAAGCTAAAACTACAAAATGACATCCTCAGAGGATCCAATTCAGCTTTAATGAGACATCATAGTTTCCAATTATGCAGATTATCTTGCCTCTCAATTACATATCTCCCCACTCCACCACTGTTTGAAGCAAGTTCTGCTTTAACACATTTCATTTTCCAGAATAAAAATATAGAACTTAAGCAAAAAAATAATCACAAAGAAGCTGCGTGTATATACACACATTGAAAGAGAGAGACTTGAAATGTATTAATCAGATAGGAAGACACATTTCCCCTTCATATAAACACAGTGATTAGATTAGGATTTTTTATATAAGAATAGAAGAAATTGGAAGAATGGGAGAAAGCAGAATAGGCAGGATTCCAAATATCGCTCCCTGATATAGTTGCTTGGGAAAGGCTGCTTATCTGCTTACATTTAAGTTTTTTGGTAAGCATAGCTTGTTTTTTATTTCCTTCCTGTTCCTTTACTTCTTTCCCCAAACTTCTCTGTATTCGTCCTGTTTTGCTCATATCCCCACAATTTCATTTCATTTCCTTTATAAATACACCCTTCCTGTTTGCTTCCTGATTTTTTATTCTTCTGCTAGCTAGAAGGAAAATAATTGATCAGATGGGAGATTCTTATAAACAGAACATCTTATTTTACAAGCAATTTAATTAGTAAATACTAATTCAATTTTTGAAATATATAATTATACACATGCACACATACACACAAATGTGGGATATGTACAAATTTACTGGAGAGAGGTGGGGTTTATTTTAGTTTGAGTTGGCAGTTTAATTTTACAGATAGGAAAACTGAGCATTGAACACTGCCACTGGGTTTATAAAAATATTTTTTGGTATCTACACTATCTTTTAGGAACCAGAGATCTTCTTACTTTCAGTGTTGCCTTCCTTTGATTCAGGTATGCATACAAAACTATGAAAATACATTTGATATTACAACAGAACACAAATATGTCATCCATATGTAATATGTTGATCTAGAACAACATATATTTAGTAGAGCCTAATATATTAGGAAACACATTATTTCTATAAATAATTATGGTTATTAGAGAATTGTTCTTTATTGTACCATTTTTCATCATTCTTAGTAGTTATAGTAATTTTATGCTATTGTAATTTCTCACATTTGAATACCACTAATCCAAAGAAAGATTTATTTTAGTTTGTAGTGTTTTGTAATAATAAACCTAGCAATGAATAATATATTATGCTTCATCATTTTATAGGCATTAGGGACTAACAACAACATTCATGGTGAAAACTGTTAGGGAATCAATGTTAATCAATTCATCCTCAGTTCAGACAATATACATCAAATCAAGTTGTTTTTTTTTAAAAAAATCCTTACTGCAAGGAAAGTAAACTGCAATGATTACTCATATGAAAAATAATTTGGATTTTGAAAATGAATACTATCCTGTACCAGCAGTTTTTCTTTTAGCCATCTCCCATTTTCCCCTTAATTTTTCCTATTTACATAAGACTCCTAATCTTTGCATATAAATGTTTTACAAATTTCAAACTTCAATAGATTGAGATCTTTTAGATTATAGGATACATCTTATATAATCACCCTTTCATATTGCCACTAAAAAAATGATTTAATCTGGTATACAATCACTTTTAAAACACTATTTAGTAAACATGAAGTCTCTTTACCTTATTCTGTGATTTGGAGCTGATGGATTCCATATTCTGACCTCAGGCTCACTCACTGTGCAGACGATCAAAAGCGTGTGGGAAGGTATTTCTTATGTCTTGGAGAAAAAAATCCAAGATGGGGCATTCTTTGTAATAAAAAAAGCAACAACTGCACTTTGGAAAGATGTTCCTCATTCATCAGATGTATTAATGTTTCTGTGATCATTTCGGTCACTCTTACATTTTCTACTACATGGGTCTTCTGAATTGACCATTTCAATTAGCAACATCGCAAAATTATAAGGTGCACCATTTTGATATCAATACTGCTTTGTTTGGTTATCAATGACAGACACTCGCAGATACAGAACTTTTATTATACACATTAGAAAACTACAACATTACATTACTTTTTGACATCATCGCCATTCAAATTGAGGCACTTGTCATAACATCTTACAAGGTTTGAAATTCCTTAGTAGTAGTCGCTCAGCGCCAAATTTGGGCTATGGGGGGGTGATCAAAAACATCCCAAAAGAACTGCTTCAAAAGTTCTTGGGTGCATCTAGCAGTGTGCAGGTGAGCATTATCATGAACCAACACCACACTGGAAGTAGTGCCAAAGAAAATCCCGCCAAATATGAAGCTGTCAAGGGAGTACTGCTAGTGAAGTTCCTGGAGTGTGGTTCGACTATCAATTTAGAAGTCTACTGTGAAACATTACGAAACTCAGACGAGCCATCCACAATAAGCATCAGGGCATGCTGACGTCCGGTGTGGTTCATGATAATGCTCGCCTGCACACCGCTAGAGGCACCCAAGAACTTATGAAGCAGTTCCGTTGGGATGTTTTTGATCACCTCCCCCCATAGCCCAGATTTGGCACCGAGCAATTACTACTAAGGAATTTCAAACCTTGTAAGACATTATGACAAGTGCCTCAATTTGAATGGCGATTATGTCAAAAAGTAATGTAATGTTGTAGTTTTCTAATATGTATAATAAAAGTTCTGCCTGGTTGTGAGAGTGATCAACCATGGATTTGGTTTTGCATTTATAACCATAAAATGAATTAAATTGAAATGTTTTGTAGACACTGATTGGGCTAATGATGTACAAGATAGAAAGTCAATTTCAGTATTTGTTGTAATGTTTGCAAACACACTAATTGGCTGGAAATCTAAAAAAACAGATTTCAGTTGCATTTTGACAGCTGAAGCAGAATTCATAGCATCATCAGAGTTGTGTTCAGAGATAACATGGTATATACAATTGTTAAAGGATTTGGTTATTGAAGTGAAAGTTGCTATACAGTATTTGAAAATAATAAACATGTATACAAATGGCAACAGGTGAGAATAAAAACCAGAAGCAAACATGTTGACATAAAATATTGTAATGTCAGAGAAGCAATGAAAGAAAATGTAATAGACCTAATTTATTGACCATCGGAAGATAACTTAGCTGACCTCATGTCAATATGCAGAAACACAAGGATCTTGTGAAACAACTTGGTTTAAATGCTGTTCAGCTATAAATTGAAGGGGTGATATTTAAATTTAGTAGCTGGGTTGTGCCAGAACATGCAGTTGTGATTGATTGGAGAATGCTGGTTCCTGCATGTGGCAATCTGCACTGTGATTGGTTGCTGGGGTGTGGAGGGGGAGTTTCCCTTTCCCCCTCCACCTTTTTCTTCTGTATGCTCTGTGCGTTCTGTGATTTACCTCATGATGTAGTGATGTGCCTATCTTGTTTGCTGTATATATAGGTGTAAAATATATTTATTTATAAAAAACTATAAGTTCGTGTTAGAATCTCTGACTTCATTTGGACACTTGCTGCACAATTTCCTGACAAGAAGCAATAGCATTTTAGGAGCACAGAGCTTTCCCAAGGAGGAGGGAGTACATTCCATTAAAAAGAAGCCCAAATTAAGAGACTGCACAGTCCCAATCTGGGGGAGAGGGGGAAGAGGTTCAGGGTAGCCATATCTGGAAATTCTCAGGATATACCTTGTAGGTTAGAAGATTATAACTTTAGATTGGCAAGATTCTGTCCATTAAGTGTAAACAAGTAAACGATTGGACTCAGTTGGATTTTGCTGTATTGTCTTTGGATTTGGGCCTGACACAAAAAACTCTCCTATTCAACACACATAAGATCTGAATGAGCAATCCTTAGTCTGGAAATTCCAAATATTCAATTTAGACAGTGTCTATGCACTTTTCTGATATTCTGCTTCCCTGAGACTTTTTAAACTTTCAAAAAATAGGTACTGCATTTTAAAAATGATATACAATGTTATATAGTGCTAAATAAATTTAACAGGCCACTTCTAAGATTATGTTTGAACAGCAGACTGTAGGCCAGAGGCATCAGCATGATTGATATTATACATATCTTTGACATCAACACATATACAAAACAGGTACTAATTCAGTTGTGCTGCTGTGATTGCCATCTTGGCTGTTCGGACTCTCCAAACTCCATTGACTTTAGTCTTCATGTATTATAAGAGGAAGTGCTTATCATATGTCCATTGTTGGCCACAGTTAGTATATTCCTCCTTCATGCATAGTCACCAACAAAAGGATGATAGTATTCCTTTAGACTTCCTCTTACATAAAAGGAACTATATATGGATATAAACAATTTCTTGAAAAGCACACTAAGTATATACAAATAAACCTCCTTCCCTTTGATAGCTCTTCCACAGTTAAGTGAAGTATTGAAGATGAAAATATTTTTATGAGAATTATAATACCACAGTTTTACTAAGTATCACTGAAACTAGTTGCTATGTATTTCACATATGTATAGGATTGCAGTGCAATGAACTGTACAGAAATGGAACATAATTTAGAGGCAGGAAACAATTTGCTTCAGAGATAACAGATTGGTTGTAATTAAAAGAGAGGTGCATGACAGCACTGTCTCTCTTCATTCATGCATTTGTTCTCTTGTTTTATGGGACACTGATTTCATCCTAAAATAATCTGTATAAAAGACACTCACTATAATCAGAATGGCCAAATACTTCTTAAACCAAAGAAGGAGCAAGAAAAAGGAAACAGTAGAGAAAAGAAAATATGAGCAACTTTGTGAGTTGTGTTCCAACGTCTTCCCCAAGACCTTTTGCATTTTATTCTCCATTTTGGTTAGTTACATGGCCACTGGCTTCCACCAGGCTTCTGCATGCACCTTTTGACAGTTTCACAGAAAGGTCCACAATACAGAGTTTCATATGTGGGAAATGTTCTTACATTCAAAATAGAGTGACAAACAGTTTCTGGAGAAGGTCTTATTAAACAGCAGGGAGAGAACATAAGTTATCACACAGTACCTGGCAACAAAGCATCATAGACGTTGAATAGACTAGAACAATTTTATCACAAAAATCACAAAAAAGTAAAGAATTTCTCTGTTATGCAAAATATACATTTTAAGATCTATATCATATTTCCTACTTTAGATTTACTAATATTGTTTTGTGATCATTTCAATAAAAAAACTATAATATATTTTACTGCCCATATTTTATTTCTTTCAATACCTATGAGGTAACAATGAAGTAAATCAAAACAACAACCAAAAGCATCTATACAATTCTGACAAAGTCTGTGATTTTTTTTCTTCAGCTTACTTCTTTCACCTGCATTCACACATCTCTGATCTAGATCAATCTAAACCATCTCTTGGCACATTCAATAGAATTCATAAAAATATAGATAAAGCAAACTGAGAGTGCAAAAACGTCTTGCAAAATCCTATGACATTAATGTTCTTAAGTTACAAACTTTGCAAAAATACAGTTGCTATGAGGAAATGTATGTGCTAACATCACTATTGTTAAATTGTGTGCCTTTTATGATCCACAGTATGGCCTGTTGTAGTGACCAAGAAGAATACACAAAAAGTTGTGTTGGTCTTTTTTCATGGGGTTTCAGAGATGCAGCATCCCTTCGCATAGATGTCTAAAGCTGATATTCCATGCACACGCATCTTATTTACAGTTGACTCATCAATAGTGACTAATAACTGCATCTGCTGGCAGCAGTTGTTAAAAGTGGTCCTTAATCCTCATAACAAGCTCGACTTCCATAGGAAATTAGAAGAATCTCTTCAAGGCGTTAGGTGATGATCAGGGCCCATTCAGGAGGAGCAGTCTCTTTCCAGTACAGTCCTTGGTATGGCTAAATTCCATTGTCCCTTTTTCAGCAGTCAAAAATCCATGATAAATTCTGTATAACACTGTAGCCAATAATAGCAGCATCAGATATTAATTTCTTGATGAATCTATTTTCATATTAAATATATGTACTGTACAGCTATATCTGCAAGTGCTATTACCAAAATAAATGTACATCTACATGCATCTTATGCAAAGAACATTACATGTTTAGATAGACTTGTTTTTTTAGCAATCCTAAACATACAAAAATTTGGGATTTTTCAACAATCTGAAGGATCTCTTATAATACTTAAAAAAAACCTGTAGTCTTTCACATTGTTGGGTGTTTTTCCTCACCAGCCCAAAACTACATATCTGAACTCATAGTGTTGCTTAAATCATGTCACCTTGTTTTTATTATAAAGAAAAGGCAGTTATAGAGAATAAAATTTGAACATAAAAATGAATGCAGTTTGTAAAAATGTGGGATTGAAGCCGCAATCCTAATGAAATGACAAAACCATTGCTTAATCCCACCTTTTGAAAAATGTTAAGGAAGTGGCCATTTATCAAGCTATTCTTGGCATATGCATAGATACATGTGTCAAAAAGTGGGGGAAGGAAGCAAATGCTTTTAGCAGTTAAACTTACATGAAAAGAGCAGCTTTGAAGAAGGCAACTGTGGAACATGAAGACAGATGGAAAATACAGACAGGAAAACTGTGACACAACAAACATGACAAAGCATTTAAAGAAAAAATAAAGAAATATTGACAAATAAATTGTGAAAGCCTTAGAGTTAGAGGTTTAAGGCTGGTCAAAACCCCATTTTAGAACTATTGTCCTCTTACAGCTATGACAAACCCAAACAAAAACTAAACTAAACTAAAGAACAGAAAAAAAGAAACCTTGTCACTCTGCATCTGAAAATGTTGAAGAATACTGGAGAAGAGAAATGACTGTACTACCAAGCAGCACTTGCTAACTTAATATTGCAAGCCTGGATTGTGTTTACCTTTCTTTCATGTTTTGTGCCTTCCCCAAGCCATTAAGAAAGAGATCTGGCCTCTGCTTGCGTGTACCCAGTAATGACAACCTCTTTGCAGTTATCTGTGTACAAACAACCGAAAATATTCAGAACTCTGATATATTAACCTAGTACTAAAATAAATCAATCAAGAAATAACATTTTTGAAAAAAATAACTTAAAATAAATAAAAGAGAACCAAAATAAACACAAACTACCCAATCCCACATGCAGATCCACCGAACATCACTCTGATTTCAATAAGATGGTACAATTAAAACAACAACAAATCTACACAGTCCTAGGTCATCTAAGATTCCAATTAATCTGCAAGATGGATTTCAGATAATGGAAACAGAATGGTCAATGAACATGATTAGACTGAAGTCACATCCTATGCAATTATGACAAGATCTGACATATTCAGAACAGGTTGGAATCACAAGAAATGAAGGACCAATGGAATAATTATTAATGGAAGCACATTTATTTAAATATATCTCCCTGAAAATATGGTCATTTATTTACACTGTTCAGTTATTTTATTGCTGTGGTAATGTAGGACAATAGCAGTGAAGAGGAATCAAGCCTACTGTACTTCAGAGGATCTTACAAGCAAAATTAGAATCTTCAGCTATCCAAGTGCTACTGTTGGACACTAACAAGTATAACACAGATTTATACTTCTGTCAATAGAACTTGGTTAATGCTATAGCTATTCCGTTAGTTAATAAGCAGCATTTAAATTGCAGTAATGTAATCAACTTATAGCCTCTGGTTTACAAGATAGATGGGATGGGAGATCGAGAGCGTCTTAGACAAGGTGAGCTGTAAGGTGATATTACTGGAGACAGTCTCAAGGCATTGCCTGCCATGCCAGTTATGTTGTTTAAACTTCTGGATTTTTCGTAGCCTTTCATGAGAAAATGCAGACATTAGTTGAGTTCAGTCAGAAAATAGACAAACAACACAACACAGTGCAATGTAATAATATGTTTTCAATGGGTGCTTATAAAAGTCCTGATATTTTCTTAAATAATAGACAAAAAAATAAGGTGCCACTAGTGATATTTAAAAAACAAAAAACAAATGCTATAACTGGCTCTCCTATAATGTAACTCAATATCATAGTTATAGAGCATATTTCCCAATCCGGCAATCAGAATGCACCAGGGGAAGGCTGATGAATATATTGACTAGTTCTGTGACCTAGAACATTCTATACCTAAATTCGTGAAATCTATTTTTTTATTTGTAACCCCAGAGGTTACATTTATTTTGTTAAAAAGTTCCATTTGCAAAAGTGTTCCCATTAGGCATCCAACATCCTACATCTAATACTATTTAAATATGATATATTTGAAATATTTACAAGATTTGAAATTAAAATATGTTTATATTTTTAGTATTTAATGATTCAGTAAAATCATAGTATTGAAATTTTCTAATGGCTATATAAAAAATAAAGACAGAATGTGCACTTAAGACACTAAAATAAACGTATTTAAATGTTATTAAGTAATCATTACATCTAGAGCTATAGAAACTCTCCTTTGATGGATATGGATCATTCATCATAAAACCATGTTAGAAGTGAACATTAGGCTAGATGCCCTCCCCTTCCTTCACTTGTAGTAGGATCTTGTTGTGTTATCTTATCTAAGCTAGAAGTTACTAATTTAGGCACAGCAGAGGTCCATCATTAAAATCTATGTCCCATGTGAGTTGGGCAAAGGTGATAGAGAAGGAGTCACCCAATATTTCACAAACTATAGTTTCAACATAAATGAATTATGAATTTACTAAACAAGTTTAGTCTGTAGCCTATTTCATTAAGTATGATTGATCTATTTTGAAGCAGCAATGGATTCTTTATCAAAGCAACTAAGTCTCGGGTAAATGCAATATACACAAAATGGCATTCTTATTTGGATTACAATTTCATATAAGTTTAACTGGGAATAAGTTCCACTTACTGTATAAAGAATCCATTGTGAAGCAACTAAAATATACTGTATATTGTAACTGAATTATACACAAAATAAAGATGATAATTCTTATTACTTTCATAAGATGTATAATAATAGTCTCTTTAGCTACAATCTAAAGAAGCCACTTATTTCCAAGGAAATATTCCTCTTGTGTCTAGGGAGATTCTCAGTCATCCAGGTCATGGTTGTCCCAAAGGTGCTTTTTTCATGAGGCAACTGGACTTCCTTGTTTTTCTTTGAAGATGTTTCACATCTGAGAAGCTTCTTGGATGAGAAGCGAAACGTCTTAAAAGAAAAACAAGAAAGTCCAGTTGCCTCATGAAAAAAGCACCTTTGGGTCTCACTCTTGTGTAAACAATTATGTATCAAGGCAAAATACACAGTACTCCTTTCTGAAATTTCTCCTCACAACCACAGTCCTCTAAGATAGGTTGGGTTGGGAGAGAATGAATGTGAGTTTCCATTACAGAAGTTGGACATGGTCCAAGACTTCCTGGTCTTGGTCTATAAATTAACTACGCAGGTTATCTAGTCAGTGGGAACTGTAGAGGATGAGATGAATAGAAACACAAATGCTATTTGATCTCAGAAACAACATTCCTTTAAGATAGCACCCATAATTGCTGCAAATACACCAGGGTTTCCCACAACAAACACATAAAATAGGGATGACATACCTAGGGATGTAAAAGAAATCTGTGGGAGCAGATTTGCAAGATTCCCCAGTATGGACTCTGTTGCAATAAAGACAGTAGCACTGAACTGAGTCCGCTAGTGTCCATCTTTCTCTGGTCAAAAATCCGCATAAAAATTCCATTTGTTTGTGAAAGATGCATCTGAAAAAGAGTGTTATGTTTCTGAATGCTGCATACAAAAAGGGGTAGTTACATAAATATTAAGGAAATGTACATTTTAAAAAGGCTCTACTTGGGAAATTTATGAAATAAAGATTAGCATCATGGAAATTTGCTTTAAAAATGATTTCTTGGGGAATTTATATTAACAACTATATACAGCAATAGAAAGTGTATACTAAAATGCCATATGTTATGGAAAACTGTGAACAAAAGTGGATATGGATTTTTAAATGCTGCTTCCAGATCCTAATGCAAAGTAGTATTTAATTTTTCAAAGAAATAAAACAACAAATAACCCTCTCTTTTTTGGTTTTTTTTAAAAATTGGATTGAGATTCAAAGATGCATGTGATCTAGGCATGCCATTGAACTTTCATTAGTTTGCTGCAGGGAAAAATGTAGTAACACCGGTGTAGCTGAAGCAATTTTCTATTCAACATAGTGGAATTATCCTTAACTTAGTGGCTTTGGGTAACCATGTTCCTTCTTTCAATTTAAACACTTTGTAAAAAATAGTACCTTACAATTTTTGTTTCTTTTTCAGAACTTTGTTTTATCTACCTGAGTTAATTAAACCATTCTTCTCTACAGCATAAACTAAATTACAATAATTAGCAACTGATTTACATTTAAGCTATCCCACAGCAATTTCCAATTGTTTAGAAATCGATTTAAAGGAAAATGGTCTAAGCTACATCTATATTCTTTCAGGTAGACAAATGAAATCATGAACGAAACAGTGACATATTTTTCAATGAATTAATGAGCCAAAGACATTTCTAATATGAAACAAGAAAGGGACAAAGAAAATATGAAGGAAAAATGCATTGATCTGAATATAGTATTTCCTATAGCATGTGTTCACATCTGCTTTATTCCAGGATTATTTGTTCAAAAGAATAGTGATAATATTTATAGTTTGATGAAAAAATCCATACCTTTCCTGATTCCTCCATCAGTAGCACATGGGTAATCACCTGCTGTCAGTAGAAAACATGTTCCCCCTCTTCTGTTTTTGTCTCTGGTACTAGAGCGTCTGATTGGTGGGGGCCTTTCCATAGGTGACAATGGCTGCTCACTTTCTGTACTGTCTTCACCTGATAACACTGGTCAAAGCACCATGCCCATTTACATCATATAGCCAATGAATAAACGAGACATCACAAATAACTTGCCTTATACTCTTACTACTAAAGGTAAAAAAGAAGAATAAGTAGCAGTAAGTTATGAAATGAAAAAAATGTTCCTCATAAAGTTGAAAATCTATGACTTCCTAAGGAGCAAACTGACCATTTTAGATTGATGCTGTCTTCAGTATTATATATTGCCTCAGCGTCTTCAGTATTTAAAAAAGGCAGCAAATGTTGTTACTATAGCATTTAATCCACCACTGAAAGAAATCAATTGGGATTTACAACAGCAGATATTATATATCTAAATTTAATAATTAATAATTAGGGAATTCTTCCGGATTCATCCAAAATATTTTGCTGCTTAAAATAAAGGTGGTGGTAATCTCCTGTTTATTTCATGAGGAAAAGCCACTGAGGCTAGGATCTTTCTTCAGTTCTGGCAGTGAGACAGTATATTTCACAAGATAGGCTACATAATGTCCACAGCTCTGTTTTCTAACACTTCACTATTGCTTTTACATATGCAACACCTGCAGTCTAAGGCCAATCTGTCACTCAACATAATGTTAGACTAAGACACTAATGAGTAACTGAATGTTCTTTAATAGAGATTGTAAGTCACAAATTTAAATGCAGCTCATGAGCCTATCATCTGTAAGATGTTGATAAATGTGTTACTTTGTAAAATATTCATAGGGCAGCAAAAGCAGGAAGGCATTAATCAAAAGGCAACCCGCAATACAGCTAGTGGCTAAATTCAGTGGGTAAGCCCCAAATTGTATAGGTAGAATATGTTGCAAGGTTTATATGGTAGACAATCAACTAGTGGTCCTTAGCAATTCACAGAGATCTGCTGTTTTAACAGATATGTCTAGGTTCCCTCTGTCTCAAATTCTGCAACTTCAAAGGAAATTTGGTTTTTCTAGGTTGTCTGTTAACAATCTGCTAACACTACATACTCTGAGAACTCCCTTTTATATAAAAGTCTTAAAGTTCCCCTACCTTCTTACTAACACATTAATCTAAATTCTTTTCTATGCTATCTCCTTTTCGAAGAAAAATCTGTACTCAAGGACCAAACCATATTTTAGCTCAACTGTGGAGCAGATGATATTTACAAAAAAGGCTAAGCTATCTTCTCCAATCATGTTGCTCCCAAGATAAAGCCATCTTATTTGGAAATTATAGGGTATAAATCAGATTTCAAGAAAACCAGGTTGGGGAAGACTGTAGTTTTTTAATAATATCTAAGCCTTTTCATTAACTGACTAAAAATAATATTATGCAATATATTAATATTTCTTAAGATAGAGCAATTTTATTGACAGCAGTGGAAACTGAGGAACATATAGACATTTGAAAAAATATATATAAATTTCAGCTCTGATCATCTATTTCATTTCCCTCTAATCTCTCCTCACCAGCACCCATTACCCTACTCACTTGCAAACTGTGCCTTCTCCATATTGAGATACGATAGAGAAAGCTCATGAAACATAAAAATTGTTTCTTCATTTCTGCATTTTTTAAACTCTCCCTGAGTGTGTATATCAGATTTATTAAAATTATATCTAAAGAATTGCACTTTTATTATTTGAAAGACAATTGGTTGAAAGAAAGTTCCACTTAATTTATCAATATTTATATCCAAACAAACACATGGAGGATCGCGGTGTTAATAACATTAAGAAAAGACTCTATGGATTATTTACTTTAGACAATTCTAAATTACAATCTTGTAGCATTCATACCTTAGTCTACTTAAGGTAAGGTACTTTTAAGTTTAGATCCTAATCCAAACTAAATATATTTCTTACTGATCTTAACTTAATTTAAATTTAATTTATATTTGTTTCCTAGATCAAGGATAACAGCCGTAATTGTAAAAAGAGAAGTGAAACTTAGATAGACAAAAGATGTCATTATTCTTATAGAATTTTAAAACTATTACAAAAAATTGTTCTGCTCTGTGAATATCAGAGAAATTACTACCTGTTCTAAATTATGAAATGATACTATTATTGTAATCTAGAAAACACATTTTTGTATTATTATTTGTTCCATTACATGTAAATTAGACCCGCCCTCTCATCTTAGGATCCATGAATCCTTGATTCTCAGAAAGCTTTGGCTTCAATGGTGACTAGAGACCTCAAAGTCACTCATTTGGGATAGGACAACCTAAGCTAACCTATGTTTAAATAATGTAAAGATTGCTGCTAGTATTTTGTAACACCAGCAAACAAGGGAAACATTACATAAGATAAAAATTCAATAGAATGACAGCACAATTATATAGCACAAGCATGCATGAACTAAACATCTGTACAATGCAATAAGCAAAAACAGAGGAAGCCACCACTAGAAAAGAAAAAGAAGAAACAAAAAGCAACTTAGCATTCAGAATACATTTAGCAAACACTATATAGAAAGCAATTCACAGATCCAAGAACATCTAGCTACTTTGCCATTTATGAGACTGGCGCACAAATAATAGTTGAAGGGAGAAGTGAATGATCTATCTCCTTCAGCTGAAGAAAGTTTAAATGCTTTCTCATTCTTTATATTGCCAGACATACCAGACATGCATCTGGAATTGTGTCCTACCTGATTTATTATGTTCCATCAGCCGGTTGTCTTTGCCAAGACAGACTTCTCCCTGTGTGCTATTGCAGGCCATATTCAGGTCTGTCTTGCAAAATGTAGGGGACCTTGCCTGAGGAGCAGGTGGAATATGCTTCTTTCTCTTTCTTGGAAGCTTCTGTTTCGCCATGGCCAGAGAATAGTACATTCCAAAATTGTTGACAATAACAGGCACAGGCATGGCTATGGTCAGCACTCCAGCTAAAGCACACAGAGCACCCACTAGCATGCCTGACCAAGTCTTTGGATACATGTCTCCATATCCAAGAGTAGTCATGGTGACCACAGCCCACCAAAACCCAATGGGAATGTTTTTGAACTCTGTATGTTCACTAGCTGATGGGTCATTGGGTTTGGCACCTATTCGCTCAGCATAATAGATCATGGTGGCAAATATCAACACTCCTAATGCCAAAAATATTATCAGCAGCAAAAACTCATTGGTGCTCGCACGGAGTGTATGACCAAGCACCCTGAGGCCAACAAAATGTCGAGTGAGCTTGAAGATTCTCAATATTCTCACAAACCTCACCACCCTGAGGAAACCAAGCACATCCTTAGCAGCTTTAGAGGAGAGACCACTCAGACCCACTTCTAGATAGAAAGGCAAAATTGCCACAAAGTCAATGATATTCAAGAGATTTTTTATGAATTCACGTTTGTTGGGTGAAAAAACAACACGGACTAAAAATTCAAATGTAAACCACACCACACAGACTCCTTCGACATATGTTAGAGCTGGATCTGTCTCTATTTCATACTGCAGAACTGGCTCGCTACCTTTGATAGGTTCTGTTTTATTTTTGATGGTATTAAATGCTTCATGGGTTTCCAGGCAAAAAGTGGTAATTGAGAGTAGGATGAAGAATAAAGAGGCAAAAGCAATGAACTGTAAAGAAAGAAAAAGAAAATACATTAGAAAAAGACAGTAAAGTCTAAGAACAATATTACAATTAAAACCTTTGCCCTAACTTATATTAATTAATAATTAAGCACTATAAAGGAAAGGGCTAAAATATAGAATAGGATATATCTCATCTAGGTTATTTTGATATTGAATAATTTCACTTAATTTATGTGGCATCTACCTGCCAAAAAAGACATTGCTAACATTCTCAAGAAGAACTGACAAGTTTAAAGAATAAAAAACAATGGATAGGAAAGTATGGAACAGAGTTATTGTGAATTCTATGGTGCAAGGCACATTTACCTATATTTCCCTTTCTTTTTTTCAATCTTGTGCTTTTGATTTCCTTGCTATTTCTTTCTGCATTTTACCCAACAAGATTGAGAAGAGCATGATATGTATGTATGTAAGTGGCTGACATTATGAATATTTGCAAATAGTAAGAAAATACATGCTTCTGACAATGTATTTAAGCAAACAGATATTTAAGCACTAATGCAATAATATATACAGTCATCTCTTTTATTAAATTCACTGAAGTTTATGTCAAAGTAGAATGTTTAGAAGACTGAATCTTCATTCTTTCCAAAATGACCCAACATTACCCTTTATCTTTGGAAGCTTCATTGGAAGGCTTTGCAATTTTACTCCATATAATGGAACTAGGATAAATGTTAAGGTCTAGTATTATATACTTTCTTTCTCTGGCTGACAGAAAACAGTGGGACAAAGTCGCAAGAACAAAAATGTCCTCACGTGTGGAACCAAATTTAATACTTATTTGGGGTTTGATAATATTCCATCTTTAAATAAAAGTAAAGTAAAGATGATCTTGAATGGAGCTCAACATCTAGTGACTACATAGACACAACCATGTAGACTTTTTTGCAGATGTTAAGTGGTTTGCCACTGTCTTTTCCAGCATGTTTTTCTACTTACAGATCTAGAAACACAGAGTAAACTGGAACGGTAGAAAGTTAATTACCCAAACTACCCAAATACTATTTTTCAAAAAGGGGAACTATTATTGCAAGCTCCAGTCGCTCAAGACACAACTTTGCTTGATCATAGATAGTAAGGGCACAATGGAAATTCACCATTCTTATTATTCTTGATTAGCTGGGGAAGCAGGGAGGGGATTAATTCAAACTAGAAGCTTCCACTAGTCTTAATTACTTAATGCAATTAAATGCTTAACCTCTGCAATCAATACCACCAGCCAAGCAGATAATTCTCTGCAGTACAGTGGGGCCTCTTTGATTCATTATGTAGCTCTATATAGTTCCCTAAAATACCTTTTGCCAATATCTGTTAGGGCGCAATATACAAAAACATCAAACTGTTATTAAGATGAACCATTGTGATATGCCAAAAAAAAGTCATTAGTTCCTATTGATCAAATAAAATATAATCATGCTTTTTATATTGGCTGTTTACTTATATTTAGACAATTGTTTGTAAAGTCTCTTCTGTTTAGAAAATTCTGCATAAATATTAGATTTTCATTAGCCTTATGGGCATTAGAGTTGACAGTGGGCATTTTCTTAAACTTCAATTTATAATTAATGATGACTCAAATTAATGCAAATATTTTCATATTAGTAACTTCTGTAATTCTTACACTAAATTATTATAACTCTCTAAAATTGAATCAAAAGATTCTGCTGATAAAAATATTCAACCATTCCACTTCATTATTACTTTTATTGCTTTCAATATGTATAATTTTCTTTTTGCTCAAGCTGAAGACATTTTTAAAGAGCTCGAACATTCACCACTGCCCCCCATTTACCAATGCTTTGTCTGTCAGTTCCTCCTGACCTTCCCTGTTCTGCTTGGAGATGTTGTCTTTATTGTAATTTGACCTTCAGAGTGAATGTGGATGGCATCTTATCTCAGATTGGTTAACAGTGCTATAAACACTAATCCTTTCGCTTCCATGGTCATCTTACAGCTACAAGATACCTCAGTAAAGAGTGAATATTATCATTTTCCAAGATTGGAAGTCTTGCCTAGAGATAGAAAATAATGTAACTCTATACTTCTTTATACAATAGCTAGTTCCTCTATTTTAAGCTGTTTAGAGTAGAACATGTAGAATTTGTCTGTGGTTCAGAGCTCTTTTTGAATTGTTTCTTTGATTTATATTTTGCTCTTGGGCTTAATTTGTCATTCTTCATTCTTTATTATTTGTAATTTCCATTTTTTTGTAGTAAACTGGTTCTCTCCCAGTTTACTACTTTATGTACTACTTTACTTACTTACTTTAAGAACAATAAATAAATATACTATCCAGTAGCATGTTTTTTTTTTAAAAAAACCTAATAGACAAGTGCAATATAATCATACAAAAAACAATAGATAATGCTTTTAATCTCCTTAGGCTGCTAACTTAACACCTTCTAGCAGATTTGGCAGAAATTTTAAAAATATATATTGAGTTATTATTGAAAACGTGCCATATTATCCTTCTCTCAAACTATATTAATTTGCCAATTATCAACTTAATTCATTTCAAGTCCCAGCATAACAAAGAGCTCAACATTCAGTTCACTTTGCCACCTTGTGTTATCTGTGTACTGTTCCAAAATTTTACCTGATCGAATTCACTCTTTATAAAAACTGGAAAAATCTCATACTAGCTAACTTACTACTGACATTTGGGATTATGTATTACTTTTTCAGCAATTATTCAATAATTTTCATGTTCCATGTTGAATAAATCTACATATAAAATGTTTCTTTTGTGGATCTGATTTTCTGCAATATACATTTTAGCTATCCCTAGACAATTCATATAATATTCAGGAAAAAAACAGCTATTATTGTAGCAATATAATGATATTAGTAAAAGCTTTATTTTCAATAAGCTGCTATGATGTTTCTATAAATATGTTTTTCTTTATTAGTCAGTAACCTTTGAATAATACATTGCCTTCTATTCTTGTGACCTCCTTTTCTATTTTCTTTCCAGTATAACGCAATGTTATTTCAATCACAGATTTCAACCACAGGCTAGACTAGCCATTGTTAAAATTCAGTTAATTTATTTGCAGAGTAAAGAAAACAACAATGCAGATGATTGCAGAAACATTGCTTTTACAGCTTTCCTAAATTATATCAAGGTCAGATGTCAACCGAATCTCAGAGAAGTCTGTTCCAAAGCCTCCCAACCTCTTGAGTAAATATGGAGGGATTTTTTTTCTTTTTTCATATATATTTTATTGGATTTTTATAGGGGTGGGAGGGTTACATCAAGGTGCTTAGGAAACAACGTGGAGATGGGTATATCAAACATCCAAAAGAAAAATCCCAGATATATAGCTCAAATTGATTCATTAAAGATTCCCTCTCTATTTCCCTCATCTAGTATTACATATTCAAATTAATACATTTCTAAATAAACTTCAAACAAACCTATCAAACATCAATCACATTTCAATTATAAAGTTCCAAATCCTGTTTTTAGGCTTTACTAATTTACAGTTACCATATTCCAATTAGCCTTAAATAAACATATTATTAACACTTCGGGTATCCTTCATTTCCCTTTTTAACATAATAATTATATCTGAAATGGATATATTATTCCCACAATAACATTCTTATGTTTTATTCACTAATACCATTTCTTCTCTTGTCACCAATCCCTCTTATTCTCCTTCTATTACAAAATAATTATCTTATTTGAAATAAAAATATCAGTCCAAAAGATACATTTGTCTATTTTAAATATATATTCTATCAATCAATCTATGTCTATAAAAAGTCTTTTTAGCCCAGTAAATAAAATTTACCTCTCCAAATAATTATCATATCTAAAACAAAATATTATTACAAAGGATATCCTCTTACAGAATTCACATACTCCGTTAGTTATTAAATCAGTCAAAATCTCTAAAGCCTTTTTAACCCATTAAATGAAATTTTAAAACACATTTTTAAATCTAACTCTAGGTTTCTTTCTGTGCCACACCAGTTTCCATAATAAAGTTCCTGCATCATCAAACCACTATATTAGAAAATCAGTATTTCTCAACGCTTCAGATTGGTCAAAGTTCTCTTCCCTTTCTTCTAGTAGCCTTTGAATGGTGGAAGCCGTTTTATTCTATGTTGAAGTTACTAGTTGATTATCCACATTATCACAATTTTCAGTAACTTGTATCTGGGTATCAGTCTCTATTGGTGTTGACACTTCAGGCATCTCAGTTAAAGTTATTCTTTGATCATCAAGCTTCTCCATAAATTGTATTTGGGGTTGTATAAAGTTGATTTGTTCCATAGTTTCCACAATTTCTCCCGGTATAAGTTCATAGTTGAGTTGTAAGTATGGTTTCTCTTTAGGTTGTATATATTGCTCACTGGTCTCTTTGGGGCCACTCTGCTCCTTCTCCACTGTTCTTCGATCTATAACTTGATCCATCAAAATTTGGAAGTAAGAGTTCGTATCCTCCATGGCTTCCAAGATTTTTTCCAGTATAATCTCATAATCAAGCTGTGTGTTAAGTACCTCCATCTCAGTGGTGAAAGGATCTTTTAATCTTTTAGTGAAGGCTATATTTAGTAAAAGTCAACAAATATTCACCTCCAATTCTTAGTAGACAAAATCACCACCCAGCTGTTTCAAGTTATCTTTACCCTTATCATCCTTTGAAGGTCAAAGCCATCCTCCAGCAAAAAAAAATATACAGTTGCAGTAACACTTTTCGTCACAAGATGTCCTCAGTAAGCTATAAGGTCTTTCTTTCCAAGTTAATAGATTTTTTGTTTTTCACATTAAAAAAATAAAGAAGAAAGGCCTCTCCAAGATAGTAAATAGCATAGTTATAATAGTAATAATCAAAAGTAGAAATGTTTTCAGGCTCCCTCAGTATTCCAGGAGTTAAATAGTCAATAAAAAATTAGCTGTTTTATTTTTTTTCAATTCCCAAAGCTGTTTTTCCCAAGTGCCCAAACGCTGCTCTCTCACAGCAGGGAAGTAATTCAAATTCAAAAGCTTTTTACAGGAGAGTAATTAGGGAAAGAAGGGGAAGGAAAGGTCTCACCTGGATTCTCCACGGGGGTTCTTTATGCTTAGTTGTTCTTCTGGCTTTCGGCTGGCGCAGCTAAGTGATCGTCCATTTTACTGGGCGATCTTTTCTCCGACGGCCCTAAGGAGCTAGCTCAGACCGAGGAAGGAGCTGCCACCCTTCCCCCATCGATGATGGCCTCCTTAACGGTGGTCGCCCCTCCAGGGCGACTTTCGACCCGATTAAGGGTCTACCGGTGGAGGGAAAACAGCCGGTGGAGAGACGGAGCTCTCCGTGCGACTGAATGTGCCGCGATCCGGAACCGGAAGCCAATATGGAGGGATTCTTAAGCACCCTTTTCTGAGATGAATGTATAAGATGGGTCAATTCTATATGAAGGCGATGGTTCTGGAAATATTTCAGAGCCAAACCATGGAAGATTAAAACCAGCATTTTAAACTTGTTTTTTTTTTGTCTAATATTAAGTACATTCCAATCAGGCCCTTCCACTCTAGCTAGGACCATAATTACCTTGCAGATCCAATCATTCAACACACACACACACACACACACACACACATACACACACACGGTAACCTGAAGGAATCAAGAGAGATTAGTCCAGTCCAGAAGTGGCAGAGTTAATTTTTGTCAATACCACTAAAGAGCATCAGGCTGGAGAGTTTAAAGAATAGTAAGTCTTTACAATATTTATTGTTTATACATTCAGTTTCAAAGACAAATCATGCACAGGAGATTCATAAAAAGATCACTTCATTCCAATTTGTCTAAAATGAAAATTTTAATATCTATAGCATAACAGATTAGATTGAGTTCTGTAATCTCATTCTTGTTCAGATAGTACTTGAAAATCTAGACAGAATTACACATAAAGGCTAGGAACTCTTTTTTAATAAATGAACTTAGTTAAATTATTTACTAATGAACAGGAATACATTTAGCTATGTTGGCAAAAGCTACAAAGAGTATTATTGTATTATGAATGCTTTGATCTCAATGTTATTACATATAGCAACAGGAAATGATAACAGAAAATGGCTATCCTTTTCCACATATTGTAGAAGGCAGAGGGAATGGCCTTGAGAGACAGGAGGAAGAGCTACTACCAAAGCAATAGTGAGATAAAAGGGTGCTGAGCACTTGTAAGAAAGTAACATGAGTAAACCTCGCAGACAAGCCCCCCCCCCCCAATTCACATAATTATAAAGAATGGGAGGGAAGAGGGAAGCACATTCAGAAGCACATTTAGCTGAAAAAACTATAGTTCTACAGTACATACGTTCTTTTCTCCATTCATCCACTTATTAGAAATTTGGCTTCTAATCCAGATTTGTTGACTACCATCTGTCTTTTGCTTTATAATACCAAATTGAGTTGCTAACATTCATTATGAGCATTAAGAATATTTATTGTTAATTCCATAAATGAAATAATGGTAGGCAAGTGAAATAATAGGTAGGTAAAAACATGACAGGAAACACACAAATGAGAAATGCAATTTGGCCTACTAAGTAAGAGAAAGACTTAAATGTTTCAAAGCATCCCCCAAAGTATTCTGCCAAACCCTATATTTGTTGTCTCAAAAGCTCAGGGAAGTATTTGAAGTTCATGTTCCTGTTGTCTGATGCAAAAGAGACTTTTTACTACCACTGTGAGGAATTATCTTCTGGGGATGTATAGACATAATCAGACAATAGAGGTAGCCCATATCAACCCTTTGAAAGGATTTGGAATTTCAATACTTCTAGTAGTAGGTTCAATAGAATACTTTAGTCTGTTTCTGAAGCACCTATACAAATGATTCATATAGACCTAATAAATGTACACTTATGAATTCTTGTATGTTATTCCTTTGGAATTCATGTCTCTAATTGCATTCTTCAAGCAATAATCAGTCAACCAATATTATATACAAGACTTTCCTCCAAAAACTCTGTTGACCTTGGTGAAATTTCCATTACAAAAGTTCCTTATTGTTGTTGTTGTTAGTTGCGAAGTCGTGTCCGACCCATCGCGGCCCCATGGACAACGTTCCTCCAGGCCTTCCTGTCCTCTACCATCTTCTGGAGTCCATTTAAGCTCACGCCTACTGCTTCAGTGACTTCATCCAGCCACCTCATTCTCTGTCGTCCCCTTCTTCTATTGCCCTCAATCTTCCAGCATTAGGCTCGTTCTCCCAGTGAGTCCTTCCTTCTCATTAGGTGGCCAGTACTTGGTTTCAACTTCAGTATCTGGCCTTCTAAGGAGCCGTCAGGGTTTGATCTCCTCTAGGACTGACCTGGTTTGATCGCCTTGCAGTCCAAGGGACTCACAGGAGTCTTCTCCAGCACCATAGTTCAACGGCCTCATTCTTTTGCGTTCAGCCTTTCTTATGGTCCACTTTTCACAGCCATACTTGCAAGCTGGGACCATGGCCTTGACTATACGTACTTTGTTGGCAGGTTGTGTCTCTGCTTTTTAGTATGCTGTCTAAAATTTGCCATAGCTTTCCTCCCCTATGAGCAAGCATCTATTCATTTCTTGGGCTGCAGTCCCCATCTGTGGTGATCTTAGAGCCCAGGACGAATAAAATCTGTCACTACCTCATTTCCTTCGCCCATCTATTTGCCAGGAATTTGAAGGGGCCGGATGCCATGATTTTGGTTTTCTTAATGTTGAGTTTCAAGCGAACTTTTGCACTCTCCTTCTTCACCCGCATCAAGAGGCTCTTTAGTTCCTCTTCACTTTCTGCCATTAGAGTGGTATCATCTGCATATCTTAGGTTGTTGATATTTCTCCCGGCAATCTTAATTCCAACTTTTGATTCATCTAGCCCTGCGTTTCTCATGATGTGCTCTGCATATAAGTTAAATAGGCAGGGCGATAGAATACAGCCTTGCCGGACTCCTTTCCCAATTTTGAACCAATCAGTGGGTCCGTGTCCAGTTCTCACTGTTGCTTCTTGACCCGCATATAGGTTTCTCAAGAGACAAATAATGGTCTGGTACTCCCTCTCTTTAAGAACTTGCCACAATTTGTTGTGACCACACAATCGAAGGCTTAGCATAGTCAATGAAGCGAAGTAGATGTTTTTCTGGAACTCCCTAGCTTTCTCCATAATCCAGCGTATGTTGTACAATTTGATCTCTAGTTTTTCCTCTGCCTCTTTCGAAATCCTGCCTGTACGTCTGGAAGTTCCGATCCCATACTGCTTGAGTCTGAGCTTGTAGGATTTTAAGCATAACTTTACTTGCATGTGAAATGAGTGCATGTTGCTATAGTTTGAATTCTTTGGCATTGCCTTTCTTTGGAATTGGAATGTAAACTGACCTTTTCCAATCCTGTGGCCACTGTTGAGTTTCCCAAATTTGCTGGCAAATTGAGTGTAGCACTTTTACTGCATCGTCTTTTAAGATTTTGAATAGCTCAGCTGGAATACTGTCACCTCCACTAGCTTTGTTGTTGCTCAGCTTTCCTAAGGCCCATTTCACTTCACATTCTAGGATGTCTGGCTCGAGGTCAGTGACCACCCCATCGTGGTTATCAGGGATGCTAAGCTCGTTCTTGTATAGTTCTTCTGTGTAATTTTGCCACCTCTTCTTAATCTCTTCTGCCTCTGTTAGGTCCCTGCCATTTTGGTCCTTTATCATGCCCATCTTTACATGAAACGTTCCCTTCATATTCTCCAATTTTCTTGAAGAGATCTCTGGTTCTCCTTATTCTATTGTTCTCTTCTATTTCTTTGCACTGTTCATTTAAGAAGGCATTCTTATCTCTTCTAGCTATTCTCTGGAATTCTGCATTCAATTGGGTGTATCTTTCTCTTTCTCCCTTGCCTTTCGCTTCCCTTCTTTCCTCAGCTATTTGCAAAGCTTCCTCAGACAGCCATTTTGCTTTCTTGCATTTCTTTTTCTTTGGGATGGTTTTAGTTGCTACCTCTTGTACAATGTTGCGAACCTCCGTCCATAGTTCTTCAGGCACTCTATCAGATCTAATTCCTTAAATCTATTTGTCACCTCTACTGTATATTCATCAGGGATATGATTTAGTTCATACTTGAGTGGCCTAGTGTTTTTCCCTACTTTCTTCAATTTAAGCCTAAATTTTGCAACGAGAAGCTCATGATCTGAGCCACAGTCAGCTCCTGGTCTTGTTTTTACTGACTGTATAGAGCTTCTCCATCTTTGGCTGCAGAGCACATAGTCAATCTGATTTCTGTGTTGACCGTCTGGTGATGTCCATGTGTAGAGACGTCTCTTGGGTTGTTGGAAAAGAGTGTTTGCTATGACCATCGTATTCTCTTGACAAAATTCTATCAGCCTGTGCCCTGCTTCATTTTGTACTCCAAGGACCAAACTTGCCTGTTATTCCGTTTATTCTTTTGGCTTCCTACTTAATATTCTCCAATCCCCCATGATGATAAGGACATCATTTTTTGGTGTTGATTCTATAAGGTGCTGTAGGGCTTCATAGAACTGGTCAATTTCATCCTCTTCAGCACCAGTGGTTGGGGCATAGATTTGGATTACTGTGATATTGAATGGCTTGCCTTGGATTCGCACTGAGATCATTCTGTCATTTTGGGGATTGTATCCCAGTATTGCTTTTCCTACTCTTTTATTGACTATGAAGGCTACTCCATTTCTTCTGAGGCATTCTTGCCCGCAGTAGTATACCTGATGGTCCTCTGAATTAAATTCACCCATTCCTGTCCATTTTAGTTCGCTGATTCCTAAGATGTCGATGTTCAGTCTTGTCATCTCTTGTTTGACCACGTCCAGTTTGCCTTGATTCATGGATCTTACGTTCCAGGTTCCTATGGAGAAAAAATCTTTACAGCATCGGACTTTCCTTTCACCACCAGATGCGTTCACAGCTGAGCGTCCTTTCGGCTTTGGCCCAGTCACTTCACTCTTTCTGGCGCTACTAGTACTAGCCCTCTGCTCTTCCCCAGTAGCATATTGGACACTTTCCGACCTGAGGGGCTCATCTTCCAGCGTCATATCTTTTTGCCTTTTAGTACTGTCCATGGGGTTTTCATGGCAAAGATACTGGAGTGGGTTGCTATTTCCTTCTCCAGTGGATCACATTTTGTCAGAACTCTCTGCTATGACCTGTCCGTCTTGGGTGGCCCTGCACGGCATAGCTCATAACTTCATTGAGTTACGCAAGCCCCTTCGCCACGACAAGGCAGTAATCCATGAAGGAGATACAACTCCTAGTTATCCTAAAGGTGCTTTTTCACAAGACAACTGGACTTTCTTGTTTTTCTTTGGAGACATTTTACTTCTCATCCAAGAAGCTTCTTCAGCTCTGACTGGATGGTGGGGAATGGAAGGATTTATACTCCTTGCAGACAGCTGGTCATTTGTATTCTTTTAGATGGTTGTTGGGGCCATTTGGAAGGTTTATTTGTGTCTTCAGGGTCACCTGGGTATTGCAAATGTGGAGCCTTCTTGGAACTGCTGAAACTGTTGTAGACTGGAGATAGATGATGTCATATCCCTCATCCTCTGTTGAGAGAGGGCTGTTCAGTTTTGACACAGATGGCCTCTTTGACCCCTCTTGCAAATCAGCGGTCCTCTCTGTCCAAAATGTGGACTTTGCTGTCTTCTAAAGATTGGCCTTTGCCTTTTTAATGCAGATGGACCGCTGAATCTTGTCCTGATTGGTTTGTTCTCCTGTTCTTCTCCTAAGAAGGAATTAGAAAGGATGCCCTTCATTGTAGTACATTTTGGAAAAGACCAAGGCATTCCAATCCTACAAATTCTTTATTTTATATATCTATACAATTATTTGTTTGAAATTTTCTTCTTGGGTCACCCTACCTGTCCATATGAGACCTATGGGTATGGATATGTTTAAAGTGCTATTAAAAGACTATTAAAGTGCTTATTTAATAGTCTTCATTAAAAGTATTTGTGTGTGTGTGTGCACGCATGTGTGTATACACATACACACACATATATATTATGCTTTCTTTTTATTTCTGTGCACTGGCTTTATATGTAACCTAATGAGAAATTAATTGTAAAGAACAATGCTACATAAAGTAGTGAATTGCTAGGAGGTTTTATGAACACGTGAAATGAGATAAATAAGTAGAGGTGAGACCCAAGATAGCAGAAAACATGTTTTATGATTTGTTGATTCCAGAAATGAGTGCAGCCTGATTAGAAGCATTTAGAATTCAGTAATATTTCAGTCCATCCGCTGTCCCTTATGATTATCAAAGAGAACAGGGTTTAGTAGGAATTTGTTCATACTCTGCTCTAAGGCTGCAATACATCTCTACTACTATAGTGCCCCCTCAGAGTTTGTGAAGAATTGCCTGTAGAAAAGTGTTTTATTCAGGTCACATTAGATCAAACTGATTTGGAACATTTTTCTTACTGTCACGTAACAGCGAAGGCTCTCCCATTGTCCTCTTCCAACTCCTTTGAAAAGGGGTATCAGATGGATTCATGTCAATTAGAGAAATCCAGTGCATCCATACCATCCTGCAGGCTAAAAATCCTTATCACTGATATTCAGAAATATGATATGCATGTGCATTTCCTAATCCAGAGGAAAAAGGAATGCTACATATCCAAGGGACAAATTGTTATCATACAGTATGTATTTCAACATATTTATCCTAGAATGAGACTAAGCATGAGTTGAGTATCTTCTCCCTTCTAGAACTGGAAATCAGCTTATAGACTTGGTGGATAAAGAGAATTCAGTTTTAAAGAACGAAACTTTCCTGCTCTCCAAAGCAGAGCAGCCTTGGAAGATTATGTTTAGGGACTATGGTGGGAAGGCATAAAAAGTAGCAAATAGATCTTGGGTTGTTGTGACCGTCTAGAGATCACCTGCAACACTATCAACAAATAGAACAGTGGAGACTATAATGCCTCATAGGACATATTGTACACATGAATCAAATTCCATAGAGTGCATTTCTGAGTTTTTAAAAAGAATCCATTTATCTTTTACCTTATTTACAAATCATTAATGAGGAACCCAAATAGTTAGATTCAATTTGGCAACTACCAAGTAGAATTTAATTTAAAAACCAAAAGAACTTCTAGCTTAGCAGTATACCAATAGCTAACAAAACAATTAGGACTGTAATGGTGGAAATCAAATGCTAGTCTAGCTAAAATTTTGATATAGTGATCTGTCCATAATGGAAAGATTATGGACACTACAGTTCCTATTATAAAATTATGATGATGAAGGAATTTGATCTAGTATATGATAAAGTAAACAATTTTGATATGATCTGTCTATGTTGTATGCATGTAGTTCACATATGCATACAAAATTAAAGTAAATGAAATAAGCTGCTTTTCTACTTCAAGTTTATTTTTCTGAATAGGCCTTTAAAAATCTGCAGTTTGCTGAATTAAATGTGTACATAAACTTGCAGAAGCTACTGCAAGATAAAATATATCATAAACAACTTGACACTCTTGTTAACACAAATGAGATTTCAAGAGCTTAGAGTCATGGAGATGACATCTCAGTATTCTGATGAGGATGCAAAACTGACCTAGAGAAACAACGAGGAAGAAAAGATGCAAACACTAATTAGAAGTAAGCTATCGAGCCATTCTAAAGTAAAACAAAAAACAAAAAGAGTGAACTAGCCAGCACAGTTATAAGAGACAAGATATTTTTATCTATAATAGAAGATAGAAAGGTTATAGAGAAAATTATACCAATCCATTCAAATGATTCTACCTTCTAAAAAGACATTTGATATGCTGTATTCTGAGCAGGATTAATTTTAGACTAAGTCTGAGTAGGCACTGGTTAGGGAGCAAAACGTAGGGGGCGCCAGCATCATTCCTCCTTCTGAATCATTCTAAAAATGCACATTTTTGCATTGGCAGGCAGTCAACAGCACCTAGGAGGGCCATGTATCCTCAAGCGGACACTGATTCTAGGGAAAGTCAAAAGAGAGATCTTTATGTCAAAGGGAAAATAATGAGGCCAGTGAATATTAATATTTATTTGTTTATTACATGTATACCTCACCATAAGGAAAAGGGATCCCTTTTCATTATAGTGATACATACTATCTATATCCATATCTACACATTATATAACTATATACAGTATGTGTATATTTATATTTATGTGTGTGTGTGTGTGTATATATATATATATTCATTCACTGCCTCCTTATTTAATAATTTATCTATTTATCTATCTGTCTTTCTATCTATCAACTATCTACTGAAAAAATATATTAGCTTCCCAAAGTATTACAATTATGCAAAACTGATTATACAATAGTTATATTCACTATCCAAGATTGCAAACATGAATCCTTCACAAGAAAGAAAGAAAGGTATACCAAATTCCACTTTCGTGACTAGATGATTATTTTTATTCAGTTATACTGAACTATCTGAAGTTGTTTGATTTCAGAAGCTAAGCAGAGTCAGATCTAGTAAGTATTTGGAAAGCATACTACTAGAAAATGCCAGTACTGTTGCTTAGAGTGAGATGTTGAAAAATAAATCAAAAGAAGGCAATGTAGCTTGTTATCAAGACAACAACATGAAGTCACCACGAATCAAATCTGATTCAAATGAGACTTGACTTTACACTATTACATAATTGCTTTTGCTTAAAAGGTAGACCTGAAGTGTGAGTGAACTTACTGTCATAAGATTGACCTTTCCTTTTAATCCTGTCTTTAAATATTAACAGTTTAATGTTTTAATTTTTATTTTTCTATTTAAAAAACTGAATATCATTAAAATTAAAACTCTATTAGTATATTATTGTGATGATGGCGCAGAAGTAGGTAGCCCCAATGCTAATATAATAGCCCCAATACAGTTTTTCTTGGTTGTTTTTTTATTCTTAGTAGCCCATCCTTGTTCATTTTCCATGCACTGAGAATAAGATGCATCTGAGGACACACCGTGGCCAATTCTCTGTGGCCAATTCACCATGGACAACTTGCCATGTGACAACTCGCTTTGGGACAATTCAACAATTCAATTTAATTATTTAAAATAATTTAAAAAATATTTAACTTTTTTTCATTCACATTTCATTTTATCCCTCCTTTGGCATCCTTTTTTCAATAATTCTATTCCACTATTTCATTGACATTAATGTAACTCTCATCCCGCAGCGAGTGAGTTGGCTGTGGTGAGTTGGCCGTTGTGAGTTGGCTGTGGCAAGTTGACTGTGGCAAGTACTCGTAGACCGCTGATGATTAGCTCAGCAGTTAAAGATCTTATTCTTATATAAACATTCTGTTTAACATATTTCTTTTTCAAAATTTGCTAAAAAGTCCAAATATATGGCCATACATGATTGTTTTAGCATACTTAAAACAAAACAAAACAAGAAAACTTTCTTATATGTGTCATTTCAAAATACATATATCCGCGCAATATGACCTTACTGAAAAGATATCTGGCAATATTATGGGTTTGTTTCCCCTGTTCTTAACTGACTAAGAACTTTTTAAGTCACGCATCAAAGTCATTTTTGAAATGTTCCAGAAGGTTTTCTACTTGTAATTCTATTTACTAAGTAGTTCATATGGCATAAGCTTTCATGACCCACCCACAAGTACCTATATTATAAAAGTGATACTATACATAGCAAATCTATATGCATAGACTTCTGGATGGGGGTTGGAGTGTTGAATAGGTTTATTGTGGTTCAATTGCATTTTGGATTTTGCACTTTACCTGTCAGATACATATTTTATGTTTGTGATTGGTTGTGTTTTTAAGTATTGTAAGCCACTCAGAATCACCATGGTGAAATGGGCAGCTATATCAACTGAATAAAAGACCTCTTACAATTTTACAATGATCATAAGTAAGAAACCTTCTAAAAGAATTCACTATCCACTGTGCAAGCAATATGGAGAGAGCATTGTAGCCCCAGCACCTATCAGAAAAGGAATGTATACACCTTTGGGGAAAGGCTTAGCCCTTCCAAAAATGCATTGTGTAAATGAAGGAGATGCCTGGATCTAGCAAATTAAAGGATAAAAATCCAGAACTTTCAAATGATTTTATTTAAAAAGTCATACCAGACAAACATTTGCTAAATTCACCCTAAAATGAATAAACTCAAACAACCCTTTTGATATAACCATGGCCTTATAATTCCCTGCTATATTAGGAGACAAATTGAAACCAAGATGCAAAAATACATGATTTCCTAATCCCATATGCAGTTACAGTGTGCACAAAAATGCTTAAAATTAATATGTAGATAGAAACCAGACCAATAACTGAGCCATTTGAAATTTGAGCACGTCACATTTATTTGGCTGGTTTTTATTTATGTCTGTTACAAGCGAAAAACATCTCTGAGAAACCTAAGAAAACATGTCTGTGTTGAAGGGAGCCTAAAAATTGTAGAAGATAGTTGCTAAATAAGTATGTCAACCTCTAATTGCGAACGAGAGCTTTCACACTTACTTCAGAATTCTCTGTTTGGATTTCCATTATTAAAAGCAAAAATGTCTCAGTAACCAATGTTTTTGCTTCTCACATTTCTTTTTTTCCCCCTCCTCCCACTGTAATCATAAATAACACGGTGGTTCTGTAATTTTCTAACAACTGATTTCTCTCCTACATTTACTATACATCAAACATCATTATATAAACCTATCACATAAATAACAACACCATAAATCAGCTCTTCAAGAAAGGAAAGAGCAGCTGTATGCTCTCTACCATTTCAACAGATTAAGCCTACTATTATAGTTCTGCTTTTAGGAGCAGTACTATACTGTAATATATGTCCAATTGAGTCTGCTGTGTTAGGCTGGGACAGTGATGGTGAACCTATGACACAAGTGTTAAAAGTGATACACCATAACATTTTAGGTGACACACCAGCATTCACCAACACCTGACAATAATTATTCTTGAAAGCACCCCTCATTCTTGAGTGATTTTTGGAGAATGTACAAGAATAGGGTGTGCTTTCACGCAGGCTCCAGAGCCTCTGAAAATTGTGCAAGAGTAGACCATGCTTTTGTACAGTTTTTGGAGGCTGCACAGAGGAACACTCTCCAAAGCTGTTTTAAGAACAAAGGCCTCATGCAACTCAGAGCTGCCTCAGATAGGCCACAGGGCCTGTCAATAGAAAGGGAAAATTACCTGAAGGTAAGTAATGCATACAGATTCTGGAGATCACACACAATTAGACTGTATCTTTTTAAAAATAAATCCAATATTATGTAAAGAATATTTCTTTTGTTCAGTGTATCAGCAGAATCAAGTTAGGCATTTTCTGAATTTTTGACATGCCAAGCCCAAAAGGTTCACTATCACTGGCCTAGGATCTATTCTGACAGATGAAAATTGTGGTGTTAGCAAATGGCTCTTAGTGAACATTCAACCAATACAGCAAGATCTACTAAATAATAGAAACAGACTGTATCTGGATTGAAAGATACATTGAAAGAACATATGAAGAGGATACAGTTTGATCAATAAACCAAATCAATAAAAGTATAATTTCCAACACAAGAGGAATCATCATCATCATCATCAAATTATTATCTACAGTAGCCAAGCTGTACCTCAAGTACTGTATCCAGTTTTAGGTACTTCCTAACTGATGGTTTCCAGATGTTTGAAGATTACAATTTCCAAAATTTCCAGAGAGCTGGGCAGCGTTCTGAATGTTAGGCATGCTTTAGGGGGAAGGATGGGGAAAATTTGTTTACATGGTCCTTCAACTGAAAGTAGCATTTTGGACCACAATTTGTCTTGAATGCTTTCACTTACAATCAATATTCCCAGGAAACTGTACAGCATGTAATAATATATTTTCTCATTATTCTGCTTATTATGCCCATCAACATCATTAATATCACACAGCTTTTTTATTTCAATTATGTATTTCATTCTAAAAATTCCTGATCCTGTGAAACATAAGAGGATGTTGCTCCAGTCACAAAATAATATTCTCCCCAAATCTCAACCAAATGTGATATTGTAAAAAATGTATTTACGTATTTTAAAAATGTATGTTACCCACTCTTCAATAATTCTGGCATACTTTACAAATCCACAAGAAACAAATAGACCATCATATATAAATCTGGTGCAATGCTCATGCTTCCCACCCTGTCAAGATTGATTGTCCTAGATAGCTGATGTGAGCCTTATTGACCTTTGAAATATAGAGGCAACAAGAGTCTATATAAGATTACTCCTACAGCATATAAAAGAGTTGCAGTAAAAGGAAAGGATTCCAAAAATCAGGAACTTTTCCCAAAGAGTGCAAAACCCCTTATTTGAGAGAGCTCCCCTCTTACTTGGTCTCCCCCAAACACTACATGATAATTTAGTTATTTTATTTTACTTCTGTTTTATACAACCTACCTGTATGATGTCAACAGTGAAGGAAGTCCTATAGCTCTACTTCCACACACCTTTGTTACAGATGAAAGTTCCATTCCAGCAAGGCCAGAACTGAATCTGTCCATCTAGTCCAGGTGTGGGGGGCATGTTGAGGAACCCTTATTTATGGTTAGATAAAAGAAGGTCAAGGTAAGAGAAGGTTAATAGAAGAGACCTTTGCTGTGTTAGCCTTTATTTTGTGAATTCTCTACCCCTGGAAGTATGTGTAGCCCTACCACTCTTTACATTCAAAAGCAAGGTAAAGCAGTCCTATATCATTATGGCTTTGACCCAACGTGCCTGGGTAGGCAGGATATTATTATGGGAATAGGGACTGTATTATGTGTTTGTTTCTTATTATAAATGTTGTTCACTGCCCAGAGTGTATCAGAGTTAAGGTGAGCTAGAAATAATGGTAAATAAATAAATGTAAATATTTCACCTTCCTCAATAGAATGACTGCCAGGTTTGTTGCTCCATTTCATTTGGCCCAGCTTGAGGTAACACTGTCAGAATTGTTTGGAATAACAAACAAGTCTTGCCTGAATAGCCACATACTGAACAGAAGATTTTTCTGCTTCTCTGATGTTTCACAAAATGATGGCTGCTCTTGCAGAGTAGAGAAAGTAAACTCAGAAAACTGCAATACTGAATACTGAATACTGAAAATCTCTTATTGAGTGGTTAAGGTTTTTCAGAGCACAACCGTTGGTTAACTTGGCTGAGGAACAATTAGCTACAGATCATGCATATCATACAACCTTTGAACTGATCACCACAATAAACATGCTTTGGATCCATGGATGGTGAAGATGAAGTGGGAGAAATATCAGTTAAAGCTTAGTAAGAATGATTTGCAAATAGAATGGATCTGGTATGACCGAACTCGGCATTGAAGATATAAAGGAGCAAAGAAAAAGAAAAAAAGAAACATCCATTATACAAACTCTTTTCTAGTCAGATAATTTTGGGTAATCATCCAATTCTGCTGTAGAGAACCTGAACATAAAAGATTGAAAGGAAGTCAGCAAATTAGCATCTTTGTAAATGATTCCATGGTGTTTAATTATCTAAATAATGTGCATCTACTCCATGAAGTTCCTTTCAGATACTGTAGTGCTAATTTTCTGGTGACTTGTACTATGAAAAAAAATATTCTCTCAGAGTCACTGGGATGCTGTTAGAACATTTTACATTGCTTTTTCTCTGACTTATTCAGAACAGAGGTTTTACAAAATGCAATTGGTTCCATTTGAATTTTTTTTTAAAAAAAAGCCTATAATCCAGGAAGCTATTCTTTGATAAATTATTGCAGGACATTTCTCTTAGGAGACTGGTGTTAAATCTTCTTTAAATAATTAATTCTTCTGCCATTATGGAAAATTTAATTAATTTAATTTTAAAACTTAATTAATCATATTTATGATAGCACATCTGGTTACATATGAAAGGTATAAAGATCACACTAATAGTGATGCAGTTATTAATATACAAGTCAAGTAAAATGGAGTTCATACATGCAATCAGCCTATCCCAAAGGACCTTTACAAAGAATAACTGTCGCTAGAAATGTTTTTCACGGAATTAGTTCCCCAAGTTTACAGAGTTGGAAGAAGCCATAAATTTCCTGCTCAGTGCAGAAATCCAAATTCAAACAGTAAAATAGATGGTGTTCAATTTTTGCTTAAACAGTGAAGAGTAAAGTTGGACTACAACTCGCATAATACTTTTTTTTAAAGATAAGGATGGCAGGATTTGTGGCTTAAAACTAACTGAGAAACTGAGATTTGGAAAGCCTGTTCTAAAATATGACAGCAGAACTGAGAGGCCCTCAGCCACTTAAGTAGCTAGGATATGATCTAGATCAGTGATGGCGAACCTTTTAGAGACCGAGTGCCCAAACTGCAACCCAAAACCCACTTATTTATCGCCGGGTGACAGGTGGGCGTGGTCTACTGGATGGGCGTGGCTGTGGTGGTCATGGCAGACTAGGTGGGTGTGGCCAAGGTGGGCATGATCACCTTGATGTTGCTCGTGGGGACACCTGTGGGGCCGGGCAGAGTTGGGGGAGATCCAGGGGGTCTCTGGCAGGTGGGGCGGTAGGCAGGAGGTTTGTCCTGCAGGATGAGGCGAGGCAAGGCGAGATAGGGTGGGGGTGCCATTGTCACAGAGCAAGGCGAGGCAGGGGCCAGGGCGGCTGCTGCCTGACACCATCGGCCCCCAGCGAGCGCATGGGAACTGGGATGCATCCGGTCACGTGGGACCTCGGTGAGTTAGCAAGTGGCTGGTTGAAGAAGGACGGTTGCCATCTCTGGGGCATGGCAGGTGTGCCCACAGAGAGGGCTCTGAGTGCCGCCTCTGGCACCCGTGCCATAGGTTCGCCACCACTGATCTAGATTCTAGACAGAACTAGGAATATGTTCAGTCTCATTAATTCAGCATTTCAATTCTCTGCCATTGACATAATAAATGGCTTGGTTAAAAACTTTGAACTGACCAGATCATATCTTGTTCTGATATCTAGTTGTAATGATTTTCAGATTCAGATCCACACAGGAATCTCTAAGGAAAAAAAAAAAGCTGTCAGAGGAATCTTCTTAAATATAAAAGGATCAGGCTATGTGATCCCTCACTACTGCACATACCTGAAACACTCTGATTTTATATAGGGGGGGGATCCATAATATAGTACACAAGTAAACCAAGGAATTTTCCTACAAGCCTAACAGAAGCTAAAAAGTGAGTTTTTAACAAGATTATTTAGATAAAACTCTGTAGCCTCCCAATGATTCTTTCTCACATTATTTTGTTATTAGTTAATAATTAATTGTTAATATTCTTAGCAATATTATTATAAACCTCTACATTAATGTTGCTTTTAGCTTGATCCTCAAATAAATTGGAATAAGCAAAATAAACTGCATTGATTTATTTCCCCAAAATTATTGTGCTGCATCTCCCAAAAGATACTGTAGATCTGTTTCCAAAACTGAGAATCACTATGATTAAGGAGTTGGAGCACCTTATTTTAAAGAAAAGAACAGGCACTTTGACTGTATTGAGGATTTTTTTAAAAAAAACACTAAAGTGATAGTCATAAAAATTGTGAAGGGGGAGAATGCATTAATATTTTTTTCATATTCTCTTAATATTAGAATGTTGGAATCACCAACAGTATTAAGGCATAGTTAATGCAGGGTTTAAAAAAGGGTTATACATTTTTAACAAGTGGTGTGATGTGTTATAGAAGATCTCCAGATGATGCCTAACTATAATTGTTGTCAGTCTCAAGCAGCACAGAAAATACTGAGGGATGCTGGGAGATATAGTTCAGCAACATCTGGCAGGCCACAGACTCTCTGCTTCTGATTCAGTTATACAGTAGAGATATCCTGATTAAAAGAAGATAGGATATACCTAAGTATTATAGAGTCACTTTTGGAGAGATTGGTGTCATACAAGTTAGATAGATAGATAGATAGACAGACAGACAGACAGACAGACAGACAGACAGACAGACAGGCAGGCAGGCAGACAGACAGACAGGCAGGCAGGCAGGCAGGCAGGCAGCAGGCAGGCAGGCAGGCAGGCAGGCAGGCAGGCAGGCAGCAGACAGACAGACAGACAGACAGACAGACAGACAGACAGACGACAGACAGACAGACAGACAGACAGACATACGACAGACGACAGACAGTAGATAGATAGATAGATAGATAGATAGATAGATAGATAGATAGATAGATAGATAGATAGATAGATAGATAGATAGATAGATAGATAGATAGATAGATAGATAGATAGATAGATAGATGCCTGCAGAAGAATGAGATTATTTCCCCTAGTTGCAAGGTACATAGAAATCTACAATATATGGTTTTCTAGTTTCATGATTCAATACTTTACTGTAGTGCAGAATGAAGCAAGGATTTATTTGATTCACTAAAGAGTCATACTTGGGCCATACTTTATTTTGCCCCATCCTTGATGGAACATCTGTGTAAGTAGGATTATATTTCCTGTCTTCAATCCAATTAACCTTGAGAAGCAGATACTTCTTAACTTTGAGATGGTCTCCTCACCACCTGGTATAAACTAGAAGTCCTTACCCTTGATGGTCTCATTCTTGGAGGAATCTTTTACCTTGATCCTTAAAAGTCTCATTCTTGGTTGTAGGGCAAAGGATTTTTAAACTATTTTTAATAGTAGTTTTGCATTATGTTATATTCTTCAACACTTCTGCATATTCTTTGATTGATGTCTCATGTTATGTGAGTAAGCTATTTTTTTATACTGCCTTGGAATAAAACCTTAGGTAGTTACGTTGGTATGGTTATTGCTTCCAAATCCAAAAGAACGTCTAAAATCTGTAACCGAATCCCACTGATCTGGGGACAGAACAATCCATGTACTATTAAAACACCAGTGTTTGTTTTATTCAGCTGGTTAAAATTGGAAGGTATAGAGCAACAATTATCGAATCAAGAGAAATAAAATGAGCTAACAGGACCCATGACTTTGTGGGAATAAAATTTCTGGAAAATAGTGGCCACTTCAGTACCATTGCACCTACTGACTATACTTCCCAAAATTTCCAGAGGTAGTTTGGTGCAAGGAAAGACAGGAAGGTGATATTCCTGCCCTCTTTCCTTCCTCCCTCTGGCTCCTATACCCAATTGGCTGGTGACAAGGCCCAACAGGTGAGCAGTGATTGGCTGCTTTAAAACTAAAGCTGAAATTTGAAACGTCTTAACAGTGGTGAGTAAGTGAGGAAAAAACAAAGGAGCTATTCAGATGCCTGCTGGCAATGTAAGGCTGACTGGTGATCAATGAGTGAATCCTCCTTGAAGGGAGGGGAGTCTTGGTGACATGCTGGGATGGGGAGCAGGAGTGAAGTTTTCTTCACAGTCTGTCCTCCCTTTGATCCCCTTTCATCCAGCAAAATGGCAGGCAGATCCATTGCCCAGCCAAAGAGGAGAAAGGAAGAATTTCTGATGTTCCCTGCAGCTTTCCATAAACAAAGTCAATGGGAAAACCAGCAGGAAGGTGCTTATGGTCCCATTGGATTTTTGTCTCCCTGTGGTCATTCCATTGTTCACCCTCCCTATAGCAAAGTGCCAGGTAGTTCCATGTGTCAGACAAAGAGGAAGAGGAGTGATTTCTGATGTTCCCTATGAGCCTCCCACAAACAAAGTCAATGGGAAAACCAGCAGAAAGTCACTCCTGCGACTATTGCTTTTTTGCCCGCCTGTGGTCATACTGTTTCTCTGTTTAGATAAGGAAATATCTCTGAAAGGGTCAATGAGTCATGGATTGCCTTCTATAGTTGGGGACAAAAAGCTATTGTGTTGCCCTTAAACCTTCTTTTTGGTCGTTTCCTAACAGTGAGAACAATTAATCTGTAGAACAGCTTGCCTCCAGAAGTTGTGGGTGCTCCATCAATGGAGGCTTTTAAGAAGAGATTGGATAGCCATTTGTATGGAATGGTATAGGGTCTCCTCAGTGGTGGGGTTCAAATATGTGAACAACTGATTCTCTGTGTGGATGCCACTTCCAGAAGTCCATTCTGGGCCTGGGCAACAAAAAATTAGCTACCGGTTCTGCCGAACTGGTGCGAACTGGCTGAATCCCACCACTGGGTCTCCTGCTTGAGCAGGGTGTTGGATTAGAAGGCCTCTAAGGTCCCTTTCAACTCTGTTATTCTATCTTTTCTGCAACATTTAACTGACTGCTATTGCAAATAACATAGCAGATGGATATTGTTTAATCAAGCACGGCTTTTTGTCTTCTTTTTCTAAGCCTGCTTTTGAGAAGTACATTTGTTTGAAATAAAATGCAACTCGTTCTTTTAAGAACATATTTAGAATCAAGGCATCACCTCAGTCCTTCCCTTCTGAAACTGGTTATCTGTCCTAATTTCCCAGAGCCTTTAGCCCAACTGGGTGTAATTGCAACCCCCTTGGTGGGAGCAGCATGTGTTAAAGAAATGCAGCTTACCACATAATTATTTTATAACACAATTTTCTCATAATCCCTTCCCTAGAAGTAATCATGCAGAGTTAAAGAAATAACATTAAAGAACTAAACATCCATAATACAGAGAAATAAAGTATTAAAAAATTCTGGAAACCATGCCACATATTTTTGATCAGCCCCGTAAGGATTGAGTACATTGATGTATCATTACGAGAATGGGGAGGAAAGGGAACCCAAATCAAGAACCGCAAAATTTCAGGGAAAACTCAGTTTTTGCTTTCGTATTAATTTAATAGTAAGCTGTGGAAACTCTGCTATTTTAGGAGTTGTTTAATATTAAGAACTGGAAACTATCCTATTTTAGGAGCATTTATAATAAGAACCAACAGCAAAATTACCAAGATGGGAGAAATTATTTCTGCTTTTTCTTTGCAGTAATAAGTTTTCCTTAGAAATTCACTTTGATGACACATAGTCAGTTAATAAGTTTCCCATAATGATACTGTCTCTGATAAAGTCTGAAACATCAATTTTCATTTTAAACACCCCTATAGCCTGCATTTCAGTCTGAACTGACGGCAGTCAAAGATCTGATTCAAGCAGAGTTGGGGTTTCTGAGAAGACTTCACAGCCAAAAACTAGACACATGCTACAACACCCCAGTCAGGTGTTTGTCTTCAAATGGAGGAAAGTCCTATTCTTCATCTGATCAGCTGATACTTTTCTGTTCTGATTCCAAGCACTGTGCAAAGTGCTTCTCTGTATATAAACTTCTATATCTCCTGCTCTCTGATGCCTCAAGTGGTTACAGCAACATTTCAATAGGATGAAGGACAATCCTTGAGTCATCTGGACTAGCTTTAGGAGTGGTGGAGCCAGATGCTACCCTTTTGCTGTTTTGTGACCTTAAGATATGCTCTCTTGAGTGCCTTTCCAGGGTGTTTACAGTGCTGCTTGTCCACCAATAAAAGGATCAGGGGGATAACGGAGTTCTCTTCTAAGTGCAACTTTCTTTTATGTCCTAAAATTTACCCCAAGAGATTGAAGAGGTCATTGGATAAGATTTGAGAATGCAGAGATGAAGATATCAACAAGAAGAACCTGGCTGCAAATGTCTCCTCAAATGGCATTCCTTGTAGCCACTGAGTCATCCTCAGCCATACATGTAATCCCATATGTGAGTCCTGCAACAATATGTGGCTTTATGGAATACTCAAGATTCTAATCAGACAGACCAGTCCCTTCCTCTTTAAGGTTGTTCCAGGTTATTTCCCATTCCTTATATCTTTTCTTCCAGAAATTTTGGGGCTTCTATAAACCACTGTTTTTTTGTATACAGTACTGCATTTTCTCTTTCTCTCATGCACGTATATACCCATAACACATACAAAATTACCTACTATTAGGAGATTTGTGCATCTCTTGCTTTCAAGCTTTGCCATCATCAGTTCTGGGATTAAAAATTATGTAAATGATTCAAAACAAGTCATTTGAATTTGCTGTCTATAATTTTGCGTGCCAAAACATCAGCATGCAAGACAGATTTTAAGATATCTCTAAAAAGCAGGCAGATTAAATATATATATATATATAAATTCCTTTTTATGGATTGCTGAATCATGATTATTTCTGCCTTTTGTCATGTACAGAATAAATACGTTAACATTATTAGAGAAGACATTAATTGTTCAAAAACTATTCAGTGCACATAACTGGCAAGAAGCATGTCAAGTGAAAAGTATTTTGAAGTTTGGTAATTTATATTAATGCTATCTAGCAATCTGATGTGCAAAAGGCCAACATCAAAACTATATGACTGTACAATATTAATAAAATAAGTATCTGTTGTATGTCTCCTCTGTGGCATATGCTACTTTTTACTTCCCGATTTTCTTCATGAATAACTTAGCAAAAATAAATATTACATAGGCCTGAACTAAGTCTATCCACTTTCATGGTGAATGTTCCTCCCCTTTTGAAACACTGCCATTTGCAACATCCTACAAAGTTGATGATAATTTATTGATTCATTATCTTTTTAAGGAACAGTCCATAAAAAATTTCTTTGAGTGGAATCAGAACAACAAAACCAGCCTGAATGGACTTTATTTGTTCATATCCCGTGACCTTATGTCATTTAAAGTATAAAATTGAATAACCATTCCATTTGGATATAGTTTCTAATGGGATTGGATTAGCCATTTAGAGTTTTAATTCAGGAAGAAAGGAAGGAGTGTGTAGAATTGGGAAGTGAGCAAGTGAAGTGACGGTGTAGTGGTTAAGGTACTGACCTAGAGGCCAGCAGCTCATGCGTTCTGGCTCTGCCTTAAGGCATGAAAGCCAGCTGGTGACCTTAAGTCAGTCACTCTTTCTTAACCCAACCCAACAATAATAGTAAACATCACATCAATTAAAAATTACAGCAATCATTAAAATCAGTATTCTTCCTATGGATGAATCATAATAAATAATAGAGACATCTTCTGTATATACAAATATACAAAATTAAACTGTGTGTGTATCCTTTTTCGCCTCTCGTTTGTGGTATGTGTCATATGTATGTATATAGTTGTATATGATATACATATATGAAATGTATGTGGGAACTATGGATAGATATGATACGTACAATATGTGCCTACACACACACATACACTCAAATGCTTTTATGTTTAATTTGAATTCTATGAATATATATCTTCTTCCTTCACTGAATGATTAGTATTTTTTTGACATATCAGATCTGCTTGGGATTGATTTAATTATTATGGGATCAAAGATAAATGTTAATGGATAAATGTCATCATTGCAAGTGCTCATGTTCTTAACACAAAACATGCAAGAAATAATATTTAAAAGTGTACTTTGGCTACATAGTTTGGTGTAATTCCTTGCAACAAGGAACACATTTGCTAATATGTAAACATTACTACTTTCTTTTAGAAAAAAAAATACACTTTTTATTAATGGGAAAACCAATGCTTATAATAGTCCTTTGCACATGAAACAATAATAATAACATCACATCAATTAGGGGAAAATAAAATCTGACCAACAGTGACAAAACCTTCGGTAGAACGATTCAACTGTCTCCAAGGCCTTCTAAAACAGGGCAGGCACACAATTTTAGGTATACAAAATCTTAAGTGTTTTCCTTAGTTCTGTTTGAATGAGGCAGCTTGGACAAAGATAGAAAGTACTCTGTTTCATAGACTAATTAAATAGAGAAGTTTGACTTTTAGTGACAGTAATAAAGGAATATCATGACAGTATGCAAATAAGCAAATATCATTAATCTGCACTCCATCTGTAAGTTCACAATACTAGAATTACATAATAAGACAAAGGACAAGAAGTCTCTCTATCTAAATTTTCCTGGCTTGAGTTGGGAGGTGTCTTTGGGTGTGTTTTTTTTTCTTCCCTCCTTCCTGGTCTAGGGAAGCAAAGATGACTTATTGGAAACTCTGGTCTGCCTTTAGTCTTTGTCTGACTGCCCTGATAAGCTGTTGCTGGACTTTTAGTGTGGGGTTATATCTGCCAATTTTAGTGGGCTGAAATAGATTGGTTGTAAGGACATCCATGCTCTCTTATGGGGAGAAGAGGATCAGAAGATGCATTTTCTAAGGCTGTGACAGTTCCAGCACTGAAAGGATGTAGGAGATCCCTCACTGCCAGGACACTGTTATAGAAGGATAACTAGTACTCAGGAATTGTTTTGCTTTCCAACATTCCTGCTCAATCTCAGGGAGCAGTTCAGGTTACCACAGGACGTAGCCTTAATTTTCTTTATATGAGGTTGATTCAGAAGCAGACCAAAACAATGCCCCATGATTTGGAGAGGAGAAGGGTTGAGGAGAGTAATATTGGAGATCAGTGGGGCAAGGGTCTGGGAAATTTTCCAGAGATGATGAGAGCAGGGAGTTTGCAAGGTCCTCCAATGTCAATCTTCATCTGATTGTCAACTGATAGGAATTGAGAAACATCCTACTGTATGGCCATCTGGGAATTTTGATTCTAAACAAATATATAGGACTGTACAGTAAGAGTTGCTATATCAAAAACTCTTGTAGTTTTCTGGCTGTTTTACATTACTTTCTTCCTTTTCACATTGAGATAAACCTTGCCCCAACCCTTCAGTCAGACAAAGATGGATAACTTACATTCTCTCATTATTTTCTAGCCCTTTAGCTAATTCACCTAGCAACAAGATCTGAGCAGGATACTTATTTTGTGCCCATTAAGGGACTTTATTATCTTTTAGATCCCCTTAGCATTTTACCCAAATCTCAGAAGCCTTCAAGTTATCAAAAGCTTAAAGCAAATACCTTGAGCTCAAATCCTATTTAAGCTTTGTAAACTCAATAGCATTTATTTCTGACTAGATATACACAGGCTGAACATCAAGCACTTCTATGTTTAAAGTATATCAGGTACATGCACACCAATTTATTATTTGATTTTACTAAGGTTTGCTGAACAAGCCACTGGCCTGATTCACACCTAACATATCAAATCATGGATTGTAGACTGCAATGGCTGGGTTCACAAAAACAAAACAAATGTATGAGCTTAGCCACAGTGTATATGGGGAGGGAGAGAGGGGGACAGAGGGGGACAGAGGGAGAGAAAGAGAGAGAGAATCATAGGAATAGAATAGAATAGAATAGAATAGAATAGAATAGAATAGAATAGAATAGAATAGAATAGAATAGAATAGAATAGAATAATCAGGCTGGAAAGGACCTCAAAGGTCTTCTAGTCTAACCCCCTGCTCAAGGAGAGACAGGAGACATCATACCATCCTGGACAAATGGTTGTCCAATCTTTTCTTGAAAACCTCCAGCAATGGAGCACCTACAACCCCAGGAGGCAATCTGTCCATTGATTATTTTTTCTCACTATCAGGAAATTTCTTCTTAGTTCCAGATTGGATCTTTCTTTAAGGAGCTTCTACCCATTGCTTCTTATCCTACCTTCGGGTAGTCAACCCCCTTTGCTCTATGTGTGCGGTTTATTGTGTGACTAGTCACAGATAATGTCAAGCCAAGTGAACAACTTTTTATCTATGAAAGCTAGGGGAGAGCCTTTGAGATAGGAATAATGGATTTGGAGAGTATATATGAATCTAGGACTCCTTTGGCAGGTTCTTTGCCCCCCCCCCCCACCTCCCATTGCAAGGCCTTCCACTCCTTTTGTGCTTGTAAAAACGCTTCTGCTGATCAACTGAACTCTCTGTATTCTATCTTCTGAAAACTAAATAGATCTTCCTTTGTGCGGATTACAACACTCAGCTGGGATTTCCCCCTGTCTCCACCCTTATCCAGTGCCAATGTGGTCCAACGATTAAACTCAGAGAACAGAAATGCAGTCTTTCCTATAGCCTCTGTTATAGTTTTTGAGCCTCCTATCTGCTAATTTCCTGGCTGCCTTCTGTTGTAAGGTGTTGGTAAGTGAGTGAAATTTTCTATAATAAGATTAAACTATAATTCCCCCCTTTTTTTTCTTCCTGATTATTTGGCAGCCATATGCTGTGCAAAAGGCACATATTTTTCTGTCTGGGCTTAGAAACCAAGCTGTGCTATTTCCTAAACAAGAATCAGACAATTGGGCTAAGAGTTTCCTTTTGGGTCAGTTATTTTGTAGATGGATTGTTAGCTACTTGAAATATATTTTTGGTTCCTTTACCATGGATACCACATTATTTTCATATTGCTTGCAAGCAATATGAAAATAGTTTATTATTATTTTTCTTTCTCTTATTAAAAAAATGCTGCTGTTGTATGGAGGAACATACGTCTTTTTATTGCTTATGTTCACATGGAATTAAACAATCTGGATAACTCGTAGCATCTAAAATTAAAATAAGATCTGTGTGTTTATTAGGGAATGTTGTGCACAATATGAGATGAATATATAGAAACTGCTTCTTAGCATGTGCTATACAGGATTGGCTTGAGCCGAGCATCCAAAGCCAATCAAGCTATTTTGGTACATAAGAGAGAAAGTGTTATGAAGCAGAAAACATTGCTATCCCCATTAGGCAGACAAAATACAATATTAATAAAGACAGCAATAGCGCTTTAATAACTTCCAAAAGGTGCTGTCCACAGTAATTTCAAAACACTTCTAACAATAGGCCAGCATTTGTACTATTGATTCACTGAACCCAACAGCATCATTTATTCTGACTGTTTCAAGATATCCAGTCCTGCTTCCTGAGATTTTTGCAGCTAGAATTCCAGAATCGAATCTCAGGGTTTCCAGAGTACAAAGCATACAGCTTCCTCCAATCCTGAAAATAGAGGCCCGCAACAACAATGTAAAAGAAGTTTTACATATAGTCACTCTGGCTGGTGATCGGTTACATATTACTTCATGGCACTGACTCAAGGATGTGCTTTGTTTCTGTGGAAGTTTTATATTACAAAAGTGTATTTCATTGTGGCTAGGAAAATGTTATTCCCACTCACCCAATGCTATTCAGTCCTTGGAATGCCACAGTAAACATGATTGCTCAAGAGGCACAGGCTGGTATTAGGCAACACAGGCAGAATTTTAATGCAGAGAACCAAGAACAACTGCAATGATGATCACTGGCTTCAGAATGGTAGGTGTGACTAGGCCATCAGAATCTTTGCTCCTTTTTACATGCATGCCTGATGGCACTCACCATTTTGAAGCTCCTCAAAACTGAGCCCGGAGAAACTGGCAAACTTCTCCAAACTCAGTTCATATTATTCTTAGTTCTGCCAGTCTTGCTGGCTTGAGAATTCCAGGAGTTGAAATCTTAAAGTTGCCAAGGATGGACACCCCAGATTTACATCATCAGGAATGTGGCAGTGCCTTGTCCTAAGAGTTTGGGAGCTCATAATCCCTACTTTGTCCTACAGCAACAGTAGGACAAAGCTCATCAGTTTGTCCTACTGTGTCATGAAGTATACATTCCTACAGTCTCCAGAGGCATGACCGAGCTCTAGTCCACATTTCTGTGTTATGGTCACCCTCTAGAGCAGTGTTTCTCACCTCAGGAACTTTAAGATGGGTGGACCAACTCCCAGAATTCCACCAGCCAGCATGTTGGCTGGGGGAATTCTGGAAATTGATGTCTACCCATCTTAAAGTTCATGAGGTTGAGAAACACTGCCAACCCTTTTCCTGCCTGACACAAAGATGGTTCCTCCTCTGTTCTTCATTTCAATTTCAGTAGCAAAGGTGGCCAGGTTGGCAGGTAAAACTTTTCACAGTTGGCAGCATCCTGCTTTATTTACGGTTGAGACGGTAACCTCTCAATTACAGTAAGAAATTGGATAAATAAATAAATAAACTCCATATGCCTTCTGGATGTTCAACATAGGTCACATGGCCCTGCCAGCCTTTATCCATTCTTTTCCTCAATCATCTGCCAGCCAAGCTTATTCAGGGCACTCAATCTGGGGGAAAGAAAACGCTAGGATCCAGAACTGACAATTCTTTCAAGTCTTGTGCATAGGTCTCCGGTATTAATATTATTTATTCTAATGGTTTATACCTTGACTTTTGATCAAATCGTTTCCATGGCACTTAAAGCAATAGATCAGAGCAAAACAAGAATAACATGCAAAGCATTCAAAGCTGAAATGAGCAGCTGGAAAGGACTTGGATAATAAGCAGCAGCCCAATTATTAAGAGCTTGAGCAAACAAAATTGTCTTGATCCAGTAACTCAGAAAGAGACAATTGCCCCAGGGCAAACATGTTTTGTGTGACTGCATCCTTGGAGGGGAAAAAAACTGTCATTGGCTTCTCTTCATCTAACAAAAGAATGGAAATTGGAAAATGGAAGGACATTTTTCAGAAATCCTGGCAAGATGATGTTGAAAACTTTATAGGTCAAAGCCAGGCTCCTTGAATGTTACCCAAAATTAAACTTTCTGTGGAGAAAAAAATGGATTTATTCAAAGTAGATTCAAAGAGTTCGAAAGCTCAGAAGACAAACTCTCTGGTCCCGGTGACCAACTCAGATTGGATCCTGCAACATTATCCTGGGACACATATATTCACCTTCATTCGTAATGTTCATTTGTTTTGTAGAATTGAAAACAAAAGCTGTATTTTGAGTTCAGGTCATGAAGTTAAATGCTCCTCTACTTTTAAGGAAGACTGTCAGATCTTGGCTGCAAAAATCTAGATGGCCACCAGATGGCAGCTCAGAGAAGTAGGACATTGCTGCCATCTATTGGTCATCTGGATTTTTCCAGCTCAGATCATGCCACCCTTCTGTGAAGGAATTCTCCTCTAGAATAGAAGGAATAAGAAAAATCAATTGTGTATTCTTGTCCAAATGTGATATGCCACAAAATACCAAGTAACTGATACATTCAGAAAGAGTTTTCCCTCCCAACTCTGAGAGACCATGGTGTGTGTAGGTGTGTGTGTTTGTGTGTGTGTGTGTGTGTGTGTGTGTGTGTGTGTGTGTGTAAAAATGGAGGGAATCCTTGAAAGACATTTGTGATAATCACCCCATAGTCTTTCTGCACTTTAGCGATGACCTTATAATCAAATATCTTTTGGAAGAGCAGTTCTCTATGCTGATTCCCTGCGATCAGATTCTCCTTTTATGTTTTAGCGTCCCCTGCTGGCTGTTCTACACTTTATTATAAAATATCTTTTAATAGTATTTACCTTGGTAAAATGATTTAGTTTAAAATCTCAGCCACTGAGACACAAAGAGTAGCCTTTTATTTTATTTTATTTGTTTTTATTTATATCAGTCATCAGTTAAAGACAAGAGAGTTTTCAGTAAAAATTAAAATATTGTCCCAAATTTGTCTTCGGTCAGTAAGTATGTAAAAGATTTCAATGTAGAATAGAATACAATAGAGCTGGAAGGGACCTTGGAGGTCTTCTAGTCCAGCCCCCCGCTTAAGCAGGAGAACCTATACCATCTCAGACAGGTGACTGTCTAGTCTCTTCTTAAAGATCTCCAGTGATGGGGCACCCACGATTTCTGGGGGTAAGCTATTCCACTGGTTGATTGTCCTCACTGTCAGGAAGTTTCTCCTTAAATCCAGGTTGCTTCTCTCCTTGATCAGTTTCCAACCATTGTTTCTTGTCCTTCCCTCTGGTGCTCTGGTGAACAACCTGACTCCTTCTGCCTTGTGGCAGCCCCTCAGATACTGAAACACTGCTATCACGACTCCCCTGTTTCTTCTTTTCTTTAGTTTTAGACCAGAGTATTTGGAGAAAAGGGACCATAGTAAATTAGATTGTTGTCTCTGAAAAGGAAAGAAAGAGAGAAAATTAATTTCAGAGGGAAGTGTTGACTGCAAAATCCACTGTGGAAATGGCCATGGCCCTTATTTCTTATAGGCCAGACTTCCTATGATATCCATTTATTTTACTTAGAAAAAGTATTAAGGCTGTGCAGTCCTTCAGATTCATTTCCCCCCCAAAAATGGGTTCAGAGTATGCTAGGGTACAAATGTAGCACATATCTACAACTCTTTAAATTTTAAATTCCAAAGACTTTAAACTCTTTAAACCATTTCCCATGTGGCAACTGAAAAGCGTTGTTGCACAATTCTGAGAAAAGATGCAGCTGCTTTAAATGCAAGCCAGTGCATTTGCACTCCTGTGCATGCTGAAGCTCTTTTTCCAGATTATTTTTAAATGCACATGGCTTTAAAACAAATGAAGCCAGGTAAGGCATTCCCACTGTTTTCTAATTGTAGCTGAAAAGTCATAATTTTAAGCTGAAGAGGAGAAAATGTTAAAAATTGCACCATTTTCTCTCAATGCCATTATATCTGACTTTCAGACTTTAATAAAGCTCTATCAAATACTATTGCCTGCATTGGGAACTTTAAATAATCATAAGATTGGACATACTTCCATCCTGTTTAGCAGGGAGGTTTTCAATTCTATGGGGGGAAAAACCTGTTAGAAACTGTACATTTTTAGTCAGGATGTCTGTCATACCATTGACCTGCCCAAAAATTTTATCAGTGTTCAGAAAGTAGGTAGAAGAGCAGCATTCTGGCCTTCTGTAAGCTGGTTTGTGCTCTCTGCTTCCAAATCCACGGCCTGGCTTTACTAATTCATATCACTGGTTTTCTGAGTTTTATATTATGGATTATGGTTCCTATTTGTTAATTTTTTTGAACTCAAGTACTCAAGTATCAATACATTCATATTACATATCTGTCAGACAGATAGGAATCAGGGTGCTTTCCGCAAAACAGGGTCAGATAGATGTTTTTGAAAGACCAGGTGCCTTCTGAATAAGATAGCCAGAGTAGTGTGGTGTATTAGTTAATGTCTATGGAGATTCTCAGGCATCCAGGTATGGTTGTCCCAAAGGTGCTTTTTCAGGAGGCAACTGGACTTTCTTGTTTTTCTTTGAAGATGTTTTGCTTCTCATCCAAGAAGCTTCTTCAGCTCTGACTAGATGGTGGGGAGTGGGAGGATTTATATTCCTTGCGGACAGCTGGTCATTTGCATTCTTTTAGAGAGTTGTTGGGGCCATTTGGAGGTTCACCTGTGTCCTCAGGGTCACCTGAGTAGTGCAAATGAGTTGGAGCCTTCTTGGCTGCAGGATGTTTTCTGCCCTGTATTGGTTAAGGTACATAGATGTAGCCAGCTCAAGCCCTCTTTCCAACACGAAGCTAACTGGGTGACTTTGGGCCAATCATCAGCTCTTGAGTGACCTCATTCGAGACAAGAACGAATCGGCATACAGATGGGAGGTTGAACAACTAGCCTTGTGGTGTGGCCGGAACAATCTTGAACTGAACACACTCAAAACTGTAGAAATGACAGTAGACTTTAGGAGAAGCCCTACTATTCTATAACCTCTTACAACACTAGACATATCTCAAGATTTAAAATGGACATTTAACATCAAAAATGTAATCAAAAAAGCACGACAAAGAATGTTCTCCCTGCACCATTTCAGAAAGCTCAGACTGCCCAAGGAGCTGCTGATACAGTTCTACAGAGGAATTATTGAATCTCTCATCTGCACCTCTATAACTGTCTGGTTTGGCACTGCAACCAAAACAAGACAGACACAGGCTTCAGTGGATAATTAGAATTGCAGAAAAAACAATTGCTACCAGCCTGCCTTCCATTGAGCATCTGTATACTGCATGAGCCAGTAAGAGGCTGTGAAAATATCTTCAGAACCCTCACATCCTGGACATAAACTATTTCAACTTCTTCCCTCAAGAAGGGCATTGCACACCAGAACGACTAGACATAAGGACAGTTTTTCCCCCCATGCCATCACTCTGCTTAACAACTAATTCCTACAACACTGTCAAAATACTGTATTACTATGATACACCTCATCTTTCCTATTACCTATCCTTATCTTCTTATGACTATAACTTTGCTGCTTGTATCTTACAATTTATATTGGGTTTTTTGTACCCTAGTATGATTTATGTTGTTTGCTTAGCTAGTACTCTATGACTATCACTATTATGATTTATGATGAAGTGTTATATTTCATGATTTAGGATGAATGTATTTTCATGCTGTATATGATCATGATTATCACTATTACTTATATGTACACTGAGAGCTTATGCACTGGAAACAAATTCCTTGTGTGTCCAACCACACTTGGCCAATAAAGAATTCTATTAACTGAATGTGCCTTTCTGTGTTGTGATGGAGGATAGGCCACCTAGAGCTCTCAGAAGACAAATCTGATATACACATAATGTAATTACCAAATAACAAACAGATGATTCTCTCTTCCTCCATCTTTCTCTCTCTGGTGGTTAATCCAATATAATCTGAATTAGGAGAGCCAATTGTAATGGAGGAAAGATACACAGAACCTACTCTACTAGCAGCTACCTTATTTCAATACTAGGAATGTTGGCACCAGCCTTAGAAGTTATAGGACATACTGTTTTTTACCCCAAATTTGCCTGACACTTCCCCAAACCTGATACAAGAGCTATTGGCTTCCATGTTCTGATACTTAAGATCAGCCCTGTAAAAGAATACCCATGTAGCATCCATTTTCCTAGTCAGAATGACCAGCTAGAACTCTCAAGTCTCTTAAATTATGCATCGCTTGAGGAGACTTCTCTTGGGACGAGTTTTAGCAAGAATCCATAGACATCTTCAATGCAAGAAAAGTTGCAAATAAGGATTAGTGGAATGTTCTAAGGAAAATCTGTTCCTAGTTCAAAATAGTCCTTTTATGTATCCTATGTTTGCCTGAGCTCAGAAAAAAAAACTTGGACCATTCCCCCAGACCCTATTGTTTGAATGTTACAATGTTCTATCAGCAGAATTTTTTCTCCTTTAAATATTAACCATTATAACAGCAGATACAAGTTCCATCCATGCTCTCATTTGGGTAGAGTGCAGGGAGAGAAGACAGAGTGTTAAATACTTGTTCAAAGATTAATACTCCTTTGAAACATAATTTTTAAAAAAATGTTACCTGCCGAATTGTTACTTGCCTAACAGGTACGTTTACTGCTGCTTTAAAATTATTTGTTATAGGCTTGATGTATATATAATGTAAACGTGTTCTTATGTATAAATATATATATATATTTGGGCAGGTGCCAAATGCAAATGCATCTTGTAATACAGGTTTATTATACATACTGCATTGTTCTGCTTTCAGGGTGCAAATGCAAAACACACAGCTTTGTTTTTGCTACAGTTTGCAGACAGAGAAAATTCCTCTGTTATTGTTCTTTTTTCATGGGCTGTGATGTTTGCACTGACAGTTCAATGTACAAAATGCTTTTTTTTTTTACATTTGTTAGAAGCATGAAACATGAATTTTCTGGCCCAGGGAAAAGGAACCTGTTTTTATATCCCATTGTTTTATATATTGGACAATGGGGTAAGTTTCAGGTTCTTTCCCCCCTCCACCCCACTAGAACATAAGACACTTAAGACTTGTTGAGTTTGTTCCATCAGCTCAGTTGAAACATCTCAAGTGATAATGTTTTCTTTGGAACACAAATACATGTTTTTCCCTACCTCCATTTTCTCCTTCAGACACATTCCGAGAAAGCTCCCAGATCTAATAAATCTATCAGAATATATCATTCTCAATCATATGCATCTGAGGCAATAAGGAAACTTGTACCTTAATTGAGACTCATCCCATTATCTCCAACTCCTCAAGCATGGAAAGTCTGAAAACCACAATTAACCATTAACCATCATTTGGCTACTTGTGGTTTCTTTACTCAGAGAAGAAAGCTAATATAGCTCCACACCCATAATTAGAAGTCAGTGGAGAGCTAGAAAGAGAGTACTGCAGTTTGCTACTATCAAAACTAAGAAGGTTTCCTAGGCACTTTTAGAGGACCAATTTAAAACTAAGGTTGGATTGTTGCCTTGAATTCCTTGTGCTTTCTTGAAGTGGGAAAGATGGACAACTTGTTTTAAAACCTTAAGATAGTGCAGACACTTCAGTAATAGAAGACATTCCATAATATAAAGAATCTTCTCTAATTTCTCACCCCACTTTCTGATAAATAATTTATTCAAGTATCTTCTACTAGTATGTTCAAGGCCATATAATATATTGATTTGAGGTGGTGTGGCACTCCATGTGATTGTGTGTGGTACATATATGTTTTTTATATATATGATCCCTGGTTAGAAAAAATTGCACCAGAAGATCAGAAAATGAACTAACCTATTACAAAATTTATATCATGTCTACATGATATAAATGCTACATGAAGCATTGGATCTTAGGATGGACAAAAATTTAAGATTTTAGGAGTCACGTCTCTTATATGCACTTACCTTTTTAGGATATGGGGATGTTTATGAGTGTTCCTACCCATTGCAAAAGCTTTAGTTTTGCTTAAAATTGGAAGATTCATGTGAGGATGTTGTTATATCTTATGGTTAAAGATATACATATCGCAGAATACTTTGAGTGGGGAACTGAATTCAAGCATCATGGAATGAGTCTTCATTTCAGTGGTTAAAATAATCATGGAGAAAGGAGCAATAATTAGACATACCATTAGAGTTAGATGGCTTTCTGAAGTGGCAGGTGTTGAGAAATAACAATTGTAGCATCCCGATGTTTCCTCTTAAATTCTGCAACTGCCCCACCATTGTTAGAAGATGGATCTGTTTTTCCAGATGTAATAGAAAAGTCCATCCTATTGTCAATGTTGATGTAAAAATTAAACATAGAATTGTTATCCCAAATTGGCCTTTAATTCAGCAATCCCTCTTGAGTTGGCCTTGAAACAAGGCAGGGCCACTAACTCCATCCAAACTCATCCCTGTGATATGCAATGTGTGCAAAAAGCCACTTACTCATCAGTAGTAATAAATGCAGAGGAGCTCTAAATGCATGAGAACAAAGATCAGAATATTTAAAGCAATGGTGTTTCCAGCAGTAATAAATGGGTATGGAAGCTGGAAACTGAGAAAGAGAGAAAGAAAGTAGGTGCCTTTGGATTATGGCTCAACAGAGGGGGAGGGATCCGACATCACCTATCTCCGGTCTACAACACAGTCCTTTCAACAGTTCCAAGAAGGCTCCATACCCATTTGCACTACTCAGGTGACTGAAGACACAAAGAAACCTTCCAGGTAGCTTTAACAACTCGCTAAAAGAATGCAAATGAACAGCTATCTGCAGGAGCATAAATCTTTCCATTCCCCACCATCCAGTCAGAACTGAAGAAATTTCTTGGATGAGAAGCGAAATGTCTTCAAAGAAAAACAAGAAAGTCCAGTTGTCTCGTGAAAAAGCATCTTTGGGATAACTATGACCTGGATGATTGAGAATCCCCATAGACATTTGTACTTCTATGACTTAAACAATATTCTGTTCACATAGCTTTAAAGTAAAATAGAATGAGCTCATCTGGTCATGTTCCCAGTCTGGTCTACTTGTTAAGGTTGACAATGTGGTTCACGAGATATTGGGGGAAAGTTCAGAAATACAATTCTTCTTCTTCCATCTTCATATGTTTAGCATACAGTATGTCTGAAGAAGGCCTTAAAAGAGCTGGATAATCAAATTGCTCCCTATTGGTCTGTTAAAGTTATTTATTTCTCTTTCAGCCAGCAAGTCAGTACCCAAATGTACTCACTATTATAATGGTGAACACTTTATTCTGTCAGTCTGAAGGTTAGGGAGCATTAATATCCAACCAAACACTGACAAATGAATAGACAAATGTTTCATTTCTCCTGCCATGTTCCCTCCTGATCTCCAAATTGCCCTGGGGAGAGTTGCTTAATGCGGTGACTCAGACTAGAACTATGCTACAATGACATTCTGCCTTCATTATCCCCGAAGTAACTAACTTACCAACTTCCTTTCCCGTTCTTTTTTTTAATCAAAATGTTATCAGACCAATTAATGATGACTTTCCCATTGAACAGAAAACATCTTTCATCAGTGGTAAAAAGGACTCACATTCCTTTGACCAGAGGTGGATAACAACAGAGGTCTGAATTTAAATTTGTGGAATTAAATGCTTCGGGCTTGAGTATTATCAAAAAGTGGTTATCAAAGAATATTCCACTCCCTTCTACACTGAAAGAGGATGAGAATTCTACAGAGAATCTATTTGAACTTTAACACCTGTGAATAGAGGAGTTGTAAGTACTAACCCAAAATACTTAGTATGGAGGGAACATTATTTTGAGGAAGAAATTGGTAGAAGTCTATGTGATGGCTGAATAACCCATCCCATCATTTGCCAGAACGAGGCAGTTGCAGATTCTGGGTACAAGGAAGTAGTAGGGAAGGACTTGAGTTCTGCATACCATTTAGTCTGCCCTTGAAGCACATTTGTTGCATTTGTAGTTTTTTGCGACTTTCAATAATCAGATTCTTTTCCCCCTTGCATAAACATTCCGTTAAAGAAGTAACTTGTACAATATTATATAACTATGTTTGCTGGTCCTTTCAAGAGATCAAACCCTTTTTACAGGAGGATCCTGTAAAAGGATCCTACTCACAAACTTCTAATTCCTGGAAGGATTTGATGTGAATGAGGAGTTTCAGTCAATTTCTGAAATGGTATTTGCTTTGGAGTACGGAGCAATGTTCTTGGAGCATTGCCACTGCTGTTACATTTAGGTAATATGAGAACTTTCTCTGTAAACAACCTCTAGGAAAGTGGAGGGCAGGAGTATTGCTGGATTAGCTTACCCTGAGCACATATCATCTCTTAGTTTTTGAAACAGCAACTGTGTAAATTATGCTGCAGGAAATATGATTTTGTTTATATATACTTCCTTGTTGTGGGGTCTCAAGGAATAAGATGCAAGTGGACTTTTGAAAACAGTGAGAGGGAGGATAGTCACAGTGGAATTGCCCACAACTCTATCTGACTATGAACATACGAACATGAAAAGAATGTAAGATGCACCTATTCACAGCAGCTCCCTGGATTTTAAGTTAATCTTCAGATTTTACAAAAATCATTTGTGCCCCCTATTTGCAAAAATCCCAATATGAAAGTATAATTATTCCTTTTATTTACTAATTCAGCCAGATTCCAAGGGAAAGAAATTAATGGAAAGCATACAAACTATTTAACACTAAATATGCAGGATAAAAATGATTTTCCCACTTTTTCAATCAAAGCTTATGAACAATGTGAATAAGACTAGGTCATAAAATTAATTTTGTATTGTTGAACATAAGATTTCAAATTATAATCTTGAACATATAGTATTGAACGTAAGACATTTTAAGTAATATTTAAATCAGTTTTAAACCAAGGTAGTAATGCCTTGTCTTGCCTGAGATTCATTCATTCATTCATTTATGCTGTCCCTTTCCCAAACAGTTGTCACTTTCTGCCTGGCTATAACATGGTTCATAAATAATGCATCTTAGACTGAAAGGTTTTCTAGCATTGTTTGTTTTCAGATCTGGGCACCCCCAGTGATAATTCAACAAGAGGGGAGCTGCCATTGTTTATTTCAGTTGCATTTTTCATTCTTATGATGAAGCCTTGTTATTGGGGAAATGGTAGCAGTAGCCTGCAGAAGAAAGAAGGAAAGAAAGAAAGAAAGAAAGAAAGAAAGAAAGAAAGAAAGAAAGAAAGAAAGAAAGAAAGAAAGAAAGAAAGAAAGAAAGAAAGAAAGAAAGAAAGAAAGAAAGAAAGAAAGAAAGAAAGAAAGAAAGAAAGAAAGAAATATATAAACACACTCAAAACTCAGCATGCCACTGGTTGTGAGTCTTACGCTAATGAGGCGTTCCCCCTGAAAAACAAACAAAGGAAAAAGTGATCCTGTTCCTATGTTTATTATTTTGATGTTCAATTATGTTCAGTTATGTAAAGGCCAGCTGCCTTCACTGGGGTCTATGACAACTCGATGCCACTAGCTCAATGCAGACAGCGGGGGGCGGCCTTCTTGCCTCTGCCAAGTCCTCGCTGCCATCTCGCTGCCGCCATCTCCCCGCAGTGAATTTACAGTGTTGAGATGTCCTGCAAACAGATGGTGGCAGGGAATTGGCAGCGAGGACTCGGCGGTGACGAGAAAGCTGCCCCCTGCTGGCCGTGTTGAGCCAGAGGCATCAAGTCCTCCCATTCCGCTTCACTGAGTGTCTGAATTTTTTTATTGTACATGTATGAATGTATCCTTAAACAAGATCTACAATCAATATTCAATTCATTTTTTTTTGCTCTAATGGTAATTACTTAATACAAAAGAAGCCTATTCAAATGGCATAGAATCATCACTGTTCCAGCCAGATGAGTTGAATTCTAGCTTGAAACAGCCCCCATCCAGATGGGCTTTTATCTGCTGATAGAAAAGGATGGCTAAGAATGAAAAGAACTATAGTTCAACATGTCCAACACATCTGATCGGCACCTGTTATTGATAAAAAAAAGTGGGGGGGGGCAAAATGTCTTTGGGCAGATTAATAACAACTTAGAAGACTTTTGGCACGTAAATTTGTACGCTAAATGTAGCAAAAGTAATTGAAAGCTTGGTATTGTCTGATTTTCCAAATGGCAATGGAGCATTCTATCCAGCAATATCTGCCCATGCTACATACATCAATAGGTTGAGCATGCTTGTAGTTCCCTCTTTGAGACAATGTCATTCTATGGGACTTAGTAGGTGTGTCTTTTCTGTGGTGACACTTCCCCACCTGGAATGATATCTCCCCCCCCCCGACTTACAAAAGGCCCCAGCTCTGAAGGCCTTTAGGGAGGTAGTGAAAGCCTGACTCTTTTTTCAGGTATTTCGATCCAGAAAAATGGGATTCCTCTCTGGAAGACTGCAACAAATTTGAATAAATGATTATTTATTTCTCACGAGGACCTCAATTATGGAGCGTTTGAACTGGCAAAAGATGAAGTCTTAATGATTTCTTCAGGTTTTATACTTCCATTTGAAGTCTATGACTTTAGCTGGGTATGTTGTTTTTATTATAACTAAGCTGAATGATTTTTGTCAATTTCAGAGGCTGGGATGAGTAACAATTATTTTAATCAGGGAAGCGGTTGGTAGAAATAATTAATTTAATGTTTAGCTGGGGAAACTTTAAAAATAAAGTTTCCTTTATTTAAAAGCAGGTGGCACAGAATTTTGCCTGTTCCTTTTCTAAGTGAACAAACGAAAAATACATTACTGATGTTTTAAATGGCAGTAATGTTGCAATCCAGACTGCCCAGTCTACTCATTTGCCATAGAATGGCCCATTAGCAGACTGATTACCTATTTCTGGGTTTTTCAGGAACAGAAAAAAAAGAACATGGAAACTCAGAATCTAACTTACGATTATAAACCCTCACAACAAAAAGTCATTGATTAATGGCAACCCTTCTCCAAAAACCACCCCAAGGCCTTCCTCTGTCATGAAACATGGTAGGAGGGGAGCGTGATTTGTCCTCCATTAATTTTTCCGGCTGTCCCTATCGATGTCACTGCTTACAGTATATTTTACTCTCTGAATTCTGAGGGGGAAGAAATGAATGTAATGTTTAAATACAGAACATAAATCTTTTTTTTAATAGCAGACAAATTAACTAGGCGGGAGTAGAGTGATGTCATTGCTTCTGCAAACTAACAAGCTGGAACAAGGAAATATGTCAAATGTTGTGGATAACACTGTGGGCTGGGAGCGGAGACAGCCATACAAGACAGATTGTGAATATGCCAAGGAGGGAGCCAGACAGAGAGACATATTCAGAGCTCAGTCAGGCAGTTATTGGGTAGACAGTGTATCTGATAGACAGAATCTTTTCCTTTTGTGAGGAAAAGAGCTCACAAAATCTGAATAGAAAAAAAAATGGGGAAATGTTTAAAACAAGAAAGAAAGAAAGAAAGAAAGAAAGAAAGAAAGAAAGAAAGAAAGAAAGAAAGAAAGAAAGAAAGAAAGAAAGAAAGAAAGAAAGAAAGAAAGAAAGAAAGAAAGAAAGAAAGAAGCTATTCTTAAGGAAAACCAAAGTAGGCTCCAATACAGAAAGACGACTCCAGAAATTATTGTACAAGAAAAGCAGGTCCATATCTATCTATCTATCTATCTATCTATCTATCTATCTATCTATCTATCTATCTATCTATCTATCTATCTATCTATCTATCTATCTATCTATCTATCTATCTATCTATCTATCTATCTAATAAATAAATATGCTCCTCCCAAGTTTTTTAAAATAAAAACAATTAAAACAATGCAAGCATTTAAAATACATTGCAGTGAAGAATAAAGCACCCATCATATTGACATACATATTCATAACAGTTCCATTTTTTGAACTGAAAGCATATTCTATTCAGGTGGGCCTTTAACATGCAAGTTGATACTTTAGACATAGGTTTTATATTAGGTTTATTTGTTTGCTCTTTGGTGCATATTTTGCATTTCATTAGGATAATGTGACAACATGCAGCCATATTTTTCCTACAGCAACCATCCTGTGATATAGTTTGGACGGGCAGCGAGTCATTGAACTAAATATCTAATGAGTTCCTGTTGTTGAGGGTAGATTTAAATCTGGGTCTCCTTAATCTTGGTTTAACTATACTATTATGATGTCTGAGACTGTATATTTAATTTATTGTACATTTTAGTCATTACTGTTACCCACCCAAAGTTACCCATAAAGAAGAAGAATTCAATAATATGTATATACATAGAGAGATAGATAGAGATGGCAATTTACTCATGTGATAGTTACTTGTAGATTTATGTTAGTTGATTAAATCTGAGATGGTTCAATAGTATTTATTTACTTAGTAGATTTATATCCTGAACATACTGAAGCAGCTCAAGGATTTGATTTTTCTTAAACAGCCCTTTTGTAATGAAGGCCAAATATGACTCTTTTAGTCTTATGCCTCGGCAGGCATATTTTCCAATGAGACAAACCGAGACAGGAAGGTCATTTTATTACAGTTTATCAGAATATTCAGACAAAAGGGATTTCCTCTCATTCAAAGAGAGAACCCCGATCTTTAGCTAACAACACCTTTTATAGTTAGCGTAACAAAACAACATCCAAGAGGAAAGTTGATTGTACGGGATAAAAGTAATCTCCCCTTTTCATAGGAAATCAGTTACATGTGGTCAAGCAGGTTACACATTTGCATCCCATAATATCACACATGTTCATTAAAATAAGGTCTGACGTCAGAAGAGGTGTAAATTGTAAGGAAAAGGGTTGCTTAGACTTCACTAAAGAGATGAACCAGACCCCAATTTGTACTAACAAACTTTTTTTTTATCTTTAGATAATCTTCAGCCTGTTTATCTCTTCAATTTAGGAATGTTAAAAGCTATTCCTAAATTCCTGTCTGTATTGTACCTGAACAGAGAAAATAATCAATCTGAAGATTTATCTTTTCAGTTTAGGAATGTTAAAAGCTATCTAATCAGTCCATACAACTATCCTATATTCCAATCCATAATGAACCAATATTATTTTAAAAGAGAGAAAATACATCAAATTAAAATACTAAATAACTATATTGGTTAACAAATTACAAAACCCATGTCATTTGCCCTCAGTAATTAGTCGCACCAAAAATGCAACAGTTTTGGAAAATCTGGCTAAAGTTCCATAAAATATAGGAGAACAAAAAATAAGCCATGGACAAACTTTAGGAAAAAGTGGGATATGCATAGTACTTTTCAAACCATCTATTGCAATCCTGGTGGTCTACTAATGCTGGTGGAGCTAACTTAAAGGACAAGAAGAAAAACACCAACCAATAGTTTTTTTAAAAAAAGAGAAAAAAAAGAGGAAGCAAGTTCATGAATTACAAAAGAAAAACTGAGAGGTTTTTCAGATGAAAGTAGTACCTTCCCACAGGAAGATGAAATGGGTTCCATGTTGATCGTTTAAGCTTGTAACCGTGGACTTGCACTTGTGCCCAATTTTGTCATGACCTAGTTGTGCGGTTCAGCCTAGTCAGACTAGATCAGAGTTTTACAAACTTAGCAATTTTAAGATGTGTGCCGGCAGGGGAATTCTGGGAGTTAAGTCACACGTCTTAAAGTTGCCAAGATTGAGGAAAAACTGGATCAGTTGATTTCCAAAGTCTCCTTCAACCACTGTATTCGATAATTCTATGACCCTGGTATTTGAGATTACATAGTTTGATACTGTGAATAGCAGTGTACAATTTTATTACATATTTATTGCATAGTTTTAAAGAAATTCAGGAAGTCAAAGCTAAACGGCAATAGCTTAAAATTTAAAGCAAAACATTAGATTATATTTCATGCTTTTTGTTTTTCCAGTTGTGGAAAAAGTAAGGCTTAGAAAAACAGTACAAAATATCCCCCTGCTTCCCCTTTCTAACCCTGTCTCAATTTTTCCTGATTTTTTTTTCCTTTAACAGCCAGGAGGAGACATGGTCCTTCTGGCAGACATTCTATAAAAACATTTTTTTTAAAAGGCAAACATAATCACTAGACAAAAAGGGATCCCCCTCTGTAAATAGAAAAGCAAAAACACCCTCAAGAAGTCTAAGACATGTTAATGCATAAGCTCTTGCATAATGTTATGAATAGAGTTTATGGAAATAATGCAGTTGAGGCAATTCCATTGGAATCAGTCTCTCTGAAATATATCCATCACCAAAACATTCTTCAGCTATGATGAAGAAAGGATACTATCTTACACTGGTTTATACTGGTGGGTCTCTATCCCACCCTCCTTATTGCACAGCTAAGCAATGTTTTGCAAATGCAGCATATCAAAAGACTTTTAAAAAGTGGAGTGTTTGCAAGATTGCTACTTCTATTGCAGATTCTATGAACTGAACTTTATCAGTGTTGTACACTGATGAAGATTACTAGGAGGAAAGAAAGGAGAGTCATATCCAACAAAAGCAAAATCATTTGCTTTTGTTGTATATTATTAATCTAAGTGAGTTGTACAGTTCAGTTCTAAACATCTGGATCCAATCAAAAGATCATATCCTGGAAAGCACTCCATTGGCTTCCAGAAACCAACCCCTTGCTGAGAAGTTTGCACAACTTTATTGTGTTAATGAGAAACTGTAGGAACCTGAACAGCCATTTTAAATAATTCAGATTTTGCATACAGATTGTCTCTTTATGTGTGCACATACTGTATACATCACTGTGCTAGAGAAACTTTACTGGGCTTGTTAGTTTTGGAGTGTTGTCTTTCAATTACTTCTGAAGATTTAATGAAAGAATGGCAGCAAAACAGCTTGGATTCTTACTTGTTTCATTTTTTACATGCATCAGAATAGAAGCACAATATATTATGCAAGATGCTGAACTGGTGCATTATATAGATCGCCGAGTTATCTCGATGGAGGTAGGTGCCATCTATACAGTTTGAATATATATATAATGAATTGTTTTCTTTGTACGGGACTTATATACCATCAGTTTGGGGGAAATCAACAGTTTTCATTTAAGATAAACTAGCTTTTTATGCAGTTTAACAACCAAGTGGAATGTTGTTTAGGAAAGAAAGTTAGGATTACTGCTGCTCCTAATAAATTTATTACCCTGTAAAATGTGCACATCTGCAGTGAGTAAAATTCTGATAAAGTCTAGCTCTTCACTTGAAGATGATGGGAGAGAGTGCATGCTGAAGCTAAAAATGGCTAGATTATATCTCAGATACTTGCTAATGGTGATCCAAGTGGAAGAACAGTATAGAAGTAGGTATATTCTTACTCTTTAGGAGCTTATGTTTACATAACATTATGTTATATTTATGGTTATGGTTATGTTTACATAACATTAAATGCCAGAAATATTCTAGGTGCTCCTCAAACAGGAACTATGTCCTAAACTTCTACTTTTATTCATCTGGAAATCTAATATAGGTAAATAATATTTAAATGTTTACATTTAATTCTGGAGTATAAATACCAGATATAAAACAATTCTATGAATCTGCCAGACTACTGAACATAAAATAGCACCTTCATTAAAATTGGCAATTTTACATGCATATTAGAATAACATTTTTTTAATATTTTATAATGTCAAAGAGGGAATTCTGTGCTCTAAAGAAATTCCTGGGCCACACAATTCCCCGCTATTAGCCACACTTAAATGGGAATACTGTGAATAAACAACATCCAGGGTCTCTGGGTTTGCAAATGTTTATGTTGTGTCATATGTGGTTAAATTAATTTATGTGTGCATTTAAACTATGTGCCCTTGTATTCAGCAGCTCTTATCCCAGGTTTACCTCTTTCCCCAGGCAAATATATGTCTTCCCTACTTGGAGTAAACTTCATGCAAACCAGCAGAGTCCAAACAAAAAGCCCAAAAGACTGCAGTGTAACTACTGCTGAGACAACTGTGAATAGTTCTGTGAATAGTTTATGAACTGTGGCAATGTGGTCATTTCATAAAGCAAGATCATCTAGTGTAAATGGTTGTGTGTTGAACAGAGGAGGTGGGCTTTTTTCCTGGTACTGTATCTAAAAGGTTCACAGTTGCCTGACATAGTGTTATTTTCATGCCAGAAAAAAAGTTCATGCCTCAAGAGACTATCCTTTGACTCAGCCAGCCTGAACAACTATCAACTTATCTCAAATCTTATCTTTCTGGAGAAGAGTGTTGGAAAAGCAGGGAGAAAGTAATAATAGAATGAATGAATTATCCTTATGGATGATAAGTGATAAAGGATTTAAAGGAATTGGGCCTAAAGACTCTGGGAGCAAATGCATCTTGATTAATTACTTCCTTGTTTCATTTGAGCAAATTCATAGTATTGCTGGAGGAAGTGACACTTGGCTAAGTATTTGCTGCTGAAATCAAATGTGCAAAAATCACTCTTTTGTAGATTAGCCTTCCTACTGGCTATGTATTTTTGGGGTGATGGTGACAAAATGTGTAATCCTGCACACATGGAATATATTAGCTTGTGAAATATAAAATTACAGGTTGAGTGAGAACAATTAATGTTCTCATAATTCCTCCTTCCATGAATTCATAGCCATCCAAGTACTTGTAGATGGTATTATTTTTACTTACAAATAAATGTTCACATAGTCTCTGTGTTCCCATTTCCCATACAGAAATGGTTTGGTTTTTTCCTCAAATTGTCTACAGAAGAGTTGCAACTCATAATTCCCAAGAAGGGTTCTCAGATGCCTCTTTTCTTTAGCTCCTTCCCTTTTCCAGCTGTGCAGCTTCTGGATCAGCAGGGGCCTCACTGTATCCCTTGCCAGCACAACTCCTATTTTTACAACCTCTTTAAATGAAAAGATTATGCTGTTGTTGAAATTCTACAGAAAGCTATTGCCCAACATCCTTTAAGCTCCAAAATGGGAAAGTGACCCCTTTTTTAAAAAAAACCCAGAAAATTACATTATATACTTAAACATCCACTTCAAAAATCAAGTACTGTACTTAAGTATCTGTTTTATGTAAATATAAGAAATTCATATTTGCAAATCTCAGTGGCACACAGGAACACTCACGTCTTGAGCCAACACTGCACTGAACTCCCTGTCTAAAACATTTATTCACAACCCTGGATTTCCCCCCAATGTATTGTCAGTTTGTTTTGAATGAAGTACTGGGACAGAGACCAGATAACACAATGATTGAGTCTGAGGAAGGGAGAAGTATTTCATCAAATTGTATGAATCTGATCTGAAGAAATGTCAGTTGAAGGTCAGGCAATTCCTGGAGTGTTTTTGTATTCAGAAAGCCTATTGTGGTTGCCTTGTAATTTCTCAGTGGGACTTTCTACATCTCTGTTCTTCTCTGCATTTTAGAGTTTGTTCCCTTCATGTTGATCTGGAAATAATGAGAGTCGTGGACAGGCTAAGCAGAAATTAGAATTATTGGGGATGGAAGAGCATTACATGAATTCAATTAAAATGGAAAAGAATATAAGTAATCCTCAACTTATAACAGTCCGCCTAGTGACCGTTCAAAGTCACAACGGTACTGAAAAAAGTGACTTATGACCATTTTTCACACTTATGACTGTTGCAGCATCCCCATGGTCATGTGATTTACATTCAGATGCTTGACAACTGATTCACATTTGTGACGATTGCAGTGTCCTGGGGTCATGTGATCACCTTTTGCGACTTTCTGACAAGCAAAGTCAATGGGGAAACCAGATTCACTTAACAACCACGCTATTAATTTGACAACTGCAGTGATTCACTTAACAAATGTGCCTAGAAAAGTTGTAAAATGGGGCAAAACTCACTTAACAAATTTCTCATTTAGCAACATAAATTTTTCCCTCAGTTGTGGCCAGAAATTGAGGACTACCTATAATTATATTCCTGTAAGCCACCTGGAGACACAATGAGTTAATTGGGTGGCCATGTAAATTTCTTTAATGAAATAAAAACAAATAAATATTTGGACTAATTTTAGGGATGTATATATTATATAAATTATTCAGAATTGTTTCAGACTTGTGTGAACAAGAACAACAGCTCTCAACTACTTATTATTGCAGATATGCCTTTTTTCAGGCTTCAAATCCCTAACAGACAGAATTTTTTACTGCAATTTTTAAAGCAGCTGCATCATTTTATAAGTTTGTGCTGAAGCCTGAACAAAGATATGCCTTCTTTAACAAACAGGAGGGAGATGGCACAGTCATGCAAGTATTAAGCAATATTGTCTGAACCATCCAGAGCTCTAGTAAACACTGAGTTTGGAGCCAACTCTTAAACTGACTATTTCTGTGTTCTAACTAAAGAACCGACTGAACAAATGCAATCAAGATATAACTGATTATGTAGAAGAATTCCGGCAGTTTTCAACGAAGATGATGTCACATCTAGAAGGCTTCAACATTTTAAAGACTGTGCTGAAGAATGATATAGACCATTTGCTAACCAGAGTGGAAAGAGCCCAACGAGACATTGACTACTTTGAATCTGCAAAGGAATCCCCCACCCCCTGTGTGGACATTGATGAAGAGCTTTTGGAACAGCAGCTAACAGAAGAACAAGAGTCCAAAAAGAAGGTCAAGCTCATGCTGAATGCAAGTAAGAGCAGTCTACTCATAATAGTGAAAATGTATACTTGTGGTTTCGTAGTTGGACTCATGCATGCAATGTACGCATACTCTTTAACTTACAACTATAGTGGGACCAGTATTTCCATTACTAAGCAAGACCATTGTGCAGTGAGTTGTGCCCAGCTTCACAACTTTTTGCACGGTTGTTAAGTGAATCAAAGCAGTCATTAAGTAAATCATGTAGTTGTTAAGTGAATTGAGCCTCTGCCATTGACTGCTTGTCAGAAGCCAGCTGGGAAGGTTGCAGATGGTGATGATCACATGATCCCAGTATGCTGCAACCATCGTAAGTTCATGCCAGTTGCCAAGTGTCTGAATTTTGATCAAGCGATCAAAGGGATGTTGCAATGGTCCTAAGTGCAAGGGTTGGTTGTAAGTCATTTTTTTCAGTGCTGTTGTAACTTCAGATGCCACTAAATGAAGGGTTGTAAGCTGAGGACTTCCTGCTTTGCAAGAATGATACTTAGTACATGCCTAAAATCAATTTCATAAAAAAATGATGGCAACAGTCTCAGTCAGTGTTTTAAAAACTCTTGCTACTATTACAATAATATGACACTATACTGTCCATAAATTGGCACATAAAATTACCTGAAGATATGGAAATTATTTTAATGCATTATTGCATGCCTCCACTCCTGAATGTTCAAGACTGAATTTGCTAATATATTCATTTTAACATTCCTTGATGGCTAAGTTAAATTTAGAAAACTAAAACAAAGAAAATAGGTCATAAACAAGGGGGGGGGGACCTATTGCCAAACATTTGGCAACAATAAACGGGAAAATGTAATGGAAACAATAAAAATAAATATACATGAGGAAATTTTCCTTCCTGAAAATATCTTAAGTACTTTAAGCCGAATTAACAAACATCTGGTAGAGCCTAACAAGTAATGTCATCTGACAAGAGATGTCTATACTAAATTATCTGGCCAATATTAATATTTATAATAAGTTAAATACACCTTGATGCTCCCAATAATCTAATAAAAATTACAGTATACACAGTTTCTTTCTGAAAAGAAACTCTAATTTCATTTTTGAAATAATACATCCTTCTCTAAACATTGATGCAACCTAAAACTGAAGCTCTGTCCATTCATGACTAGCAATGTAATTCTTCTGGCTCAGATTTAAGCCCTACAGATTTGAATGAATTTATTTTCTGATTTTAACTAAGACTGCAGCTTAACCTATTGAACTTAAAATTGCTATTCTATTATTTTGACAAGTCTTTTTAAATTAGAACTTTTTTTTGAGGCATAGACAAATTTCTCTACGTTCTCTGAACCAAATGTTGACTAAATTAGACATTTGTCTAGAAGATCAGCTAAGAAAATTTTGCTATGTAAGTAAATATGGTTTCAGGGGTGCCAATATAAAAAGTTCATTTTATGCTTGTCACTAACTATAAAAGAGACGCTCTAAAATTTCAATCTGAATTAGTTTATCTCTTTTGTTCAATATTCAGATTAAAATGGAGTTCTTCAGAATCAGTGATAAACACTCCAAAATAATATGCAATATAAGAATAAAATATATTTAGAATATTTTCATATTTGTAAAGAAACTATAATGACAAATCTGTGTTTTGTGACACATAAATTCACAAATATATCTTCTGTACAAAACATATAGACCAAAATTGGACTGATCTATTTTAATTACATTTTAGATATATTTGTGTACAGCTCCCAAGACTTCTAGAAGTTTATATTAATAGAGTTAAAAGCATATGCAAATAATCAAATTATAATGAAAAACATAGCCAGCGAAAATAATGCAACAGTACAGTTATCTTATAATCAAAATTGAGCTAGAAACACCTATTGAAACGGCATTATCTTAACAGTTTTGTAAAATCTCAACAAGAAGGATACCAAATATGTTTCCAAAGATGATGTGTTCCACAGACTGGGGGCCAGCACAATCTTCAGGGCCATGTTTCCATTTTTGCAGGATCGAACCCTCAATCTCCTTTCCTTGAATTCATATTACTGATTCAGATTGTACCATCTGTTAATCCAATTCCTTCTGATGAGAGTTACTTTGCAGGCACAACATTTATCTTGCAGGCTGATCAGAATACTCCTCTGTTGTGAACATTTCCACGCCTAAGACTGACAGATTGAAGAACTGCGCAAAAAAAATGTCTTGAACTGCTATTTTCAATCAAGGATGCTTTATTTTAAATGTTGTTGTAATGGGGTACAAGCATCATTTGTCCTGTTTTGAAATTAAGCAGAAAACCTCCATTTGGTTTTATGATATGACCATTAGTCACGTCTCAAACATAAGCCTAAGCCCCAGCCACTGGGATCCAACAACATAACACTCCTTATACGGAATGGAAACATTTCCATTCCTTTTTAATTAATTTGGATCACTCTTCTAACCAATATGACAGAGGCTGTTTTATGTTTTCTACTACAGCAGGGGTCCCCAACCCCTGGTCTGTGGACCGGCACCGGGCCGCGGCATGCTAGCAACTGGGCTGTGCAAACAAGCAAAGCCCCATCTGCGGGATGCATGTAGCACACGAAACCCCCCCCCCTTTGGTCCGTGGAAAAATCTTTCTCCACAGAACCAGTCCCTGGTGCCCAAAAGGTTGGGGGCCTCTGTACTACAGTATCCTTCCTGAAGAGCTTGTTTACTTTGAGTGCTTTATGTATGTATGTATGTATGTATGTATGTATGTATGTATGTATGTATGTATGTATGTATGTATTTAAACGGCCTGTTCTCTATCCATATCGCCTTTGGCAGGCTAGTTATCTGTATGAGTAAACCATTGTATAAGTATATTGTAATCAACAGAACAAAATATGGCTCTAACAAAAATGTCTGCGTTCTGGAATCCAGCAAGGCTTTAAGAAACCTTCTGCCTATATCAAATTCCATGCATTGTTTTCTTAATAGGAAAAGAGGATATATTTTTTTTCAGAGATACTCTAATGTCAAGCCAGAGTTGAGGATTAATTACATGGACTTTTCTTGATTCTTTTCTTTCTTGCATATAGAACAATGCCTTTGTGGACTCAGATAACTATTATTTCCCTCAAACAGTTTGTCTGTGTGTGTTTATTTGCTTGCTATGTATGATATGCACTCATACACAGTATATATAGCTGAATTTGTAACTAACTGTATAAAAGTATATAAATTTGAATGCATTAGGTTTCAAATTCAGCTTCTGATACCTTAATTTTTTTAAAAAATCAGAAAGAAAATCCATTTTAAAAGTGCCTATATAACCTATATAACCTGTGTGTGTGTGTGTGTGTGTGTGTGTGTGTTATATTAAGATAGGCTCCATAGTCTGAATATATTACTGCTTATGCGTCTTTTTTTAACAATACAAATGCCAACATAACATGAAGAATTTTCTGACTCCTGACTTTTCAACAAAAATAAGATAGCAGAATTACTGTATTAAATGAGCCATGTTGTGGAGGAACAGAGACTAAATATATTTATTTAATGAAATGATGTTTCAAGCATTTATACCATACTTTCAGACCTAAATGACTCCCTGAGTAACTTACTAAATAAGTAAAAGGAAAAAAGTTTCTATTCTTAGGCTATCTTAAAAAAGACTCCGTTCAAAAGGAAAGTAAAATAAAGACAGAGTGGAAAAACAAGGACATTCAGGCTCCCCAGATGTGAATATCTGATGGATTCTTGTGAAATATGTAAATTTTATAAGGGTAGCACACAACTTTGCAACCTCAAGAGCTACTCTTCCTACAGTACATGTTATGTAGTCCCAGTGGCCTCTGAGAGAAGAGATTGTAGCCCAATTAGAAACAGCAACAGAGGAGAGACGCTGTAAAACAGGGGTCTTCAAACTCGGCCCTTTTATGACTCATAGACTTCAACTCCCAGAATTCCTCAGCCAGGCACGCTGGCTGAGGAATTCTGGGAGTTGAAGTCCACGAGTCATAAAAGGGCCGAGTTTGAAGACCCCTGCTGTAAAATAACATGTTAGCTATTTTAATGGGCAAACATGAAAAAGGATGGTGAATGATGACAACTAAACAGCCAAAGTTGGTGACCAATGTACGCTCCCTTCATTTATGTTTGTTCAAGTAAGATATTGAGATATTACATCAGAGTACTGTTTATTTGTTTGTTTGTTTGTTTGTTTGTTTGTTAAATTTATATGCTGCCCATCTCCAGATAGGTGGACTCTGGGCAGCTTACAGAAGATAAAAAGATAAATAGAAAAGAATTAAAATTTTTAATTTTTTTAAAATTTTGTTGACGGACTATTGTTTATCTTTTTTTAAGGCTGCAACTACATGATCACAGGCTTCAAATCACTAAAGATAGTCAAAAAGTCTGGAGACGCAATGGGCTCATGGTTGAAAGACCCTGGCAAGAATTACCAAAAGATTTACTTCTTCACTGGAACAAAGAATAAAATTGTTATGGAATTTGCAAATATTCGATCTTTTGCTGAAAGTGGTGCGAAACAGCTGGCTCACAGGGTTGCACTACCATTTCCCTGGCAAGGAACAGGCCATGCTATATATAATGGATTTCTTTTTTATCATAGATACGGTTCCTTAAACGAGATAATTAAGTTTGATATTCAGAACAGAAATGCAACTGATCAGATGCTGTTATCAGGTGCTGGAGAGATACCTGCCTACGAACTTCACCCTTCTACTAAAATAGACTTAGCTGTGGATGAACTAGGATTATGGGCAATCCATGCAGAACCAGATACTGCTGGAAAGCTTGTGATTACTAAAATCAACCATGCAACCATGACTGTGGAATATACATGGGATACATCCTGCAGAAGCCAGAATGCAGAAGCTGCTTTCATGATGTGTGGTGCCCTCTATGTTGTATACAACTCACCAGGGCGTGGTGTCTCTCAAATAGAATGTATTTATGACACCTTAGATGTCATCAGTCCATATGAAAACATAGTACTTCGTTTTCCCAAACGTCACTCAAATCATGCTATGGTTCATTATAATCACAGAGACAAACAGCTCTTTGCCTGGGATGATGGCTCCCAGGTCATTTACAAGCTCATAACAAATCCAAAAAGTTAAAAAAAAAACAGAATGTCCCCTATGCCAACCTAACTACTACTACTACTACTACTACTACTACTTCTTCTTCTTCTTCTTCTTCTTCTTCTTCTTCTTCTTCTTCTTCTTCTTCTTCTTCTTCTTCTTCTTCTTCTTCTTCTTCTTCTTCTTCTTCTTCTTCTTCTTCTTCTTCTTCTTCTTCTTCTTCTTCTCCTTCTCCTTCTCCTTCTCCTTCTCCTTCTCCTTCTCCTCCTCCTCCTCCTCCTCCTCCTCCCCCTCTCACTTTTCCTCCTCTTCTCCTCCCCTCTCACTTCTCCTCCTCCTCTCCCCTCCCCCCTCCCCTCTCCCTCCTCTCTCCTCCTCCTCCTCCTCCTCCTCCCATGCCCCCTGCAGAGTTTATGGGGTGGTTTATAATTTTGTTATTTTTGTAAGAAGTTGTCTCAGCCCTATCTGAGATCTTGGGCTGCTGCTGAGTTAAAGAAAGGCTTACTTAATTCATACAGAAAAAAATTGTCTTTTCAATGCAGCATCTTGGATTACTTTGCATCAGGAGACAAGTGACCATTTACTGGTAAAAAATAATGAGGGTGTCTTCAGAGAAAAATGAGGAGTGGGAAAGAAACAAGCAGCACCATTCATTTTCAGCTCTAGGAGTCTGAAGAAAACAAAAGAGTACATGCACTTTTATTCAATTGTAAAACATACACTGCTTGATTTTATAGCATCCTTTATTTTTCTTTTCTGTTGTCTTCTCTGTTTACAGTATTTCCTTCTCATCCTCATCAAGAACTTTGCTCTTCCCAGACGACTTCAAGTGAACCAATTCTCTTTCCTAATTTCATTCTCCTTTCTTTCACTTACTTATTGTCCCAAAGTTCTTCCCTTTTATTTGGGAAAAATAATTGTGGGTAGCATACCGTAATCTCTGTGCTTGTATTAATATTCTTGACAGAGGGAATCTAACTTGAACAAGGATAAGTAAGTAAGAGAATTCATAGCTTTACTGGAAAAAGATATTTACTTTAGGAAATACATGATAGGGATAAGCAAATTTAATACCTAGCTTGCTACGCCCTGCAGAGAAAAGAGATGGTCTAAGATTAGCAGAGGCAGGCAGAGAGACAAATCCTTTGCTTTCTCTGTACATCCCACTTCCTCTTGAGGTCAGTAGATTGTGAGGCACTGAAGAGTTAACCTCAATTCCAATGAAAGAGGATTTTTTCCCCCAATAAAAGATCTTCTGTCTATGCCCAATTATTTTCAAGTAAAGCTTGAAGGTTATGCCTGAGACCTCCAAGACCCCAAAAGTATAGATAATGCTAAGGAAGATGGTTCGACACTTTTCCATCTTCCTTGCATTTCCTCTCTTTTCCATTGTTGGATGATCTGTGTGTCCTCCAAGCCAGGCACTACATTTAAAATGTGAGGTAATGGTCAAGCTTGGTGCAATCCCCTTGCTTGCTTTCCCTGTGTAAACCCACCTTTTCCATTTTTTTTTATGGAGAGAACCCTAAGATATGCTGTCCTCTTTACTGCTTATATGTATGAACACTGCAGAATAATATTAATCCATGCCAATGATTACTGCGACTAATTTTCATAATTGCACACAAAACAAAAATTAAAACAAAATATCATCACTAAACAGCCTAGCAGAGTCCACAAATCTGTACTGCAAATATAGAATGGGAGTATGTTGTTTTTGGTAGGATCGAAAACAGAAAGTCAGAAGAAAAGAAAGCCCCATATGTGCAAAAAGAAAAAAAAGTACCATTTGTCATATCTGATACTGCTGGACACAGATGGCTCTCTTTGGATTGCCTCATACATGTGCTATAAATGAGAGGATCCCATGTAGATACTTAAGTTCTCAGTAGGTTACAACTGTATATAAAATCATGATCACTTTTGTGCTGCTGTTGAATGGTGGTGGTTGTTGAAAAAAAATGGGAGTACAGCTAGTTTCACAGCAGAATGCATTATATCCATACACCAAATGGCACTTGGAAAGATCTCTGATTTAAGAGGAAGTATAAAATCTCCATCAAATCATTTAAAAGTCAGTAGTAAAGGAACTGGGAGTGGGATGGCAGATTTTGTCCTTCCAGCTTTGAATTTTGTAAATTCCATCCTTTTGTGCTTCCTGTTTCTATTAAAAACAATTCCCATTGTGTAGAAGTTTCTGGCAGTAATGCAGTTTCTATGTAGTGAAAATGAATAACTAGCAGTTATTAATAAATACTTTGCTGGATAGGTTATAATATTGTCCATCAATTCTTGGGCATATCACCATATCTACAATTTCTTCATTGGTAGAGGTCCCACATAGTTATCACATAACTTTACACCATTTACACTTGAGTTTTGCACTTGTTTGAGGTTAAGGTACAGCTAGACAGCTAGTTATATTAAGGACCACTTCTTCAAGAAGATTCTGACCATCTGTCAACGTATCAAGAGACAACCTTTTAAGTTCCCATCCCTTTGGATGTGAGGAAGTTGTAGACCAAAAGGCAGGCTCTTTCTGCATAACTTTTAATCTTTGGAGCATCTTACTCCCAGAGGTAAGTCCCGTTATTACAATTTGCAAAACAGTGAAAACCAGCCTTCAAAGCTTCATGACGATTGGATAGTCACTGTTTCTTCTTTGATACATCTGGAAGTAGGAAATGTCATTTCACCTTGTTGTGGGATTTCCAATGTTTTATACATGACTTGTTTTCATGATTTTGTTTCTATATACCACCCCAGAGTTTATCTCTTGAGGACATAAATATAGTAATATAATGAACCAAAATTAGCACACATGATTCCCACAAATTTAAGAATCTCTGAATTTAAATTCCAATAAGAAACAATACATATTAATGCTAAGTCAATCAAAATGCTGTTGCTAGGGAAAGAGGAAGGGAGAGAAATGAATGCCCAAACAGACACATTTTCCTTCTGCTGAACAACCACACTTCAAAAACAACCACAAAAAAGAGGAAGCTATTTCATGGCTTGTCTGTTTAAATCAGAATTAAAGATCTTTCTTACTTCAGCATTTCTGCCATTCATACTTTTCTTGGCTCTTTTTGGGTAAACAATGCTCCATTTTGGTTAAACGTATAATTATGTCCCAATTGAATCACTGGATTTCTGCTCTCAGCCACTTGCCCTTCTAATACATTAAGCCCTGGCAGTATCTTATTCATACTTCACAGTAGACAGATTTGTCCACAGTGAGATGTTCTGATGAAGATAAGAGATTTGTAAAGGGAACTATAGACAAAACAACAAGAAGGGAATCGCATCTTTGATTTTCTATATTTGCGCTCTCTGGTCAACAGGAAGGAAGAATACAAACTCTTGTGGTTATAGAAATAATGCTCCTTGAATTATACTATTCAGTTTTCATGTGTTCTACACTTTCACTATGTTGCATATGGTAATGAAAACATTATAATAAAAAACTATTATAATTTTAAACTTTCTAGATGTCATTAACTTTGGAGTAATACAAATGTGCAATAAATAAAATAAATTTTCAGCAGCATGGTCAAGCTGGGAAATTCCCCAGTACCTTATCTATTTGCTTCAATCCCCTTTAATTACATTTAAAAAAAAATAAATTACAACAAATCTGGCGTTGGAAGTTTATCATCTCTCTTCCCCATTTCTTGACTACTTCATCTTGGATTAATTCTTTGCTGTTGTCAGCTACCATTGTATCTAGCCATCATTAATGAATATTTTCTTGCTTTTCAGCCCACAGTGAATCTTCATGAAAATCATGTATCTTCCCATCTTTCCCATTATTTATAGAATTAGTTATTTCAACATCCTCAGCATAGATTGCATTATGGTCAAGCCAGATGCAATGGGAATTCATCTTTGCTTTTCACACAAAGAGTTTGGGTGTTGGTGGTGGCAATCTTCCAAAAAATAACAACTGGGAGGCAGAGTAGACAAATTTAGAAAACTAGTAAATTGCTAAGACAGTGATGATAGCAATAAAATTGCAAAAACAAAGATTTCTGAAACATCACATTTATACTGTAATAGCCATCTGAAAGAGTAAAACTTTTGGGATTGCATAATAACCAGAGGTCTTTGGGATGCTTAAATTCACATTTACAAAACAAAACAAAAACAAAAGTCTAATTTCAATAAACCAAACTTAATTAGCTTGAATGATAAGATTAGAAAACTCTACTCTAAAAAAGGCCAAATGCTTTTTTAACTAAGTGATTTACATAGAGATATTCTACTTGATTAGTCATGATGTTTTGCCATATATCTCGAAACATTTTTCCTTCCATGTTTTTAGAAATGACAATTAGGTATTTTGAATCTTCTCTTTGATATTTTAAACCATTAAGTGTTTCATTTCCCATGTTACTTTTGGCTTTTTGTGATCCAATTCCTGGGTGGCTACTTACTTCCAGTTGGTGAATGTGATGATTTAATTGTTTATATAAATCCTGTACAATTAACATGGGAAAATGCAGTAAAATACAAAATAAAATAATACAAATACAAATTAAAATATGGTTAGAGATTAAACTGCGGGGACTAAAATGTCCATCTAAATGAGTAAAATGACTTATCTTAAATACAGCAAATAGGTCTAAGATCTAATTATTTTAAAATGCAAAGAAAACACTAGTGCTGAAACAGTAGTTATTGAGCACTGAGTGAGCTTCTAATGGAAGAGCATCAAAAAAGTATCAATTGTCACCCACTGTCTTCTCTGTTTGATCTTCCGAGTTAAGAATAAGAACGTATTTTCGGTCAATAGGGAGGGGTGTCTAGACTTATTATTATTATTATTATTATTATTATTATTATTATTATTATTATTATTATTATTATTATTATTGTTGTTGTTGTTGTTGTTGTTGTTGTTGTTGTTGTTGTTGTTATTGTTATTGTTGTTGTTGTTGTTGTTGTTGTTATTATTATTATTATTATTATTATTATTATTATTCATCGCAGTCAGCAAACCACTTTTGAACAAAGCCAGTGTTGGCATCACATGACTACCATACCCACCTCCAGTTTAAGCTCTCACAGCTTTATTGGCACTATCTAAAGCAAGGGTGTCCAACTTTGCAACTTTTAGACTTGTGGACCAACTCCCAGAATTCCCCAGCCAGCATGATGCCTGGGAAATTCTGGGAGTTGAAGTCCACAGGTTGGACTTAAAGTTCCAGCTCATCCTGAAAGACAGTTTGATACACCATATATTACAATAATCCAACCAAGAGGATACCAGATCACCATGGCCAGTTTCTTTGCCTCCTTCTAGGACAGGGGTTCCCAACCAGGGGTGCTCGAACTGCCTGGGGATGCGAGACAATATTCCAGGGGGTGCAAAAACTTGGGTTTTCAAAATTATACTGTATATGCATAGTTTGTTGCCGTTATTTCACACTTTTGTAAGGGGTGCGAGAATATATCAGAAGCATTCTAGGAGCGCAGGGTATAGAAAAGTTGGGAACCGCTGTTCTAGGATATCACAAAGTCTGCTTGAATGTTTAATGATAGTAATGGTGCCAGAAAAAGGCCTGAGCTATGAGCCAAAACTTTTCTGAGAAATGCAACCAACTTGTGGAAAAATTATATGATGCTAAAAAACGCCACAGGATAGGTCCATTCATCTTTGCAAAGCCATTTGAATAAGTTAGAATTAGTGTATTAGTGACCCTACCCAACTGCGGCTTTATTGACAAAGCAAAGCATGCAATACGTGAACAATCACTTTTTCACTTTCAGCTCCATGTCAGAACTCCCTCATGAAGGCTTTTGATCAGATTTTATATTTTTGCTTTCTAGTAGAGATCTCAGGATGGAAATGTGCTTATTTAGATAAAGAAATCAAATTCGTTTTTGAATGGTACCTTTCAATGAGATAATCATAATTACATTATGCCTCATCTCCCTGTGACCTCATTGTTTATATTTCCTGTTCTGGATAATCATTCATTTGATAAAGGGTGATACTGTCTCAGTCAGCCCTGTAATAAATCCTTAAAATGCCACCGGAAGTCATAATTCATACATTTATATTTGTGCAATTGTTTTTCCTCTCCAGGTTCTATTGCAGGCTTGTTTCATTGAGTGATCTTGGTTATTTTGAAAGGGGGGAAAATCCTACGTTAACTCTCTTGATGTCTGCTTAAAAATAGAAATGTAATAAATAAATAAATGCTTCTATGTCTATCTCCATCTTGATCTTCAGTCTTTCAGATTTCCCAAATATGTTAGTCATTCCTTACTGGCACTGTTTCCCCAATCTTCCTCTAATGACTACAGTTATGTGTTTATTATTAAACACACACCTCCACAGGTAAAACTACACATAGAGATACTTCTTCTGAACTCTGAATCTTCCAGACCTGCAATGAAGATGCTTGATTTACTCTTTATGCTATCATGCAAAGAGCAGTAGAAGCTACGAGCAGACATTTTGAAATTTAAATTCTTCCATTTCCAAAGTTTTTTCTTTGTATTTCTTATTCTGCCTGGAAAAAAAAACAGAGCTATTGAACTGTCCTTCCAGCACAGTCAAAATGAATTTTTCTCAAAGGTCTGGATGAACAGGTACATCTGGCATTTGGGAAGAAAAATAGAGGCATCTATTTGGTGCTATCTCACCCATCGTGGCATTTACTAATGGAATTTCCCATATTAATGTGTTGTTCCATCTAAAACATTCGTCATGCATCTCAGCATTTCAGACAATACTCTTGGCTATCATCAATATACACTAAAGAGACAAAGACATTCCTATTTACTAAATATTGTCAGCGCTCCAAAAATAATAATACTGAATGAAATGCAGAATATTACATGGGATTGTTATGGTCAGGGATTTTCTACATGAAAATGTATGAAGATGTTGTCAAGTAGCTGAGCAACCACAAGTAATCCTCCAAATAGAATAGAATAGAATAGAATAGAATAGAATAGAATAGAATAGAATAGAATAGAATAGAATAGAATAGAATAGAATAGAATAGAATAGAATAGAATAGAATAGAATAGACAGAGTTGGAAGGGACTTTGGAGGTCTTCTATTTAATCCAACCTCCTGCTCAGGCAGGAAACCCTATACCATTTCAGACAAATGGTTGTCCAATCTCTACTTAAAAACTTCCATTCACAACTTCTGGAGGCAGGTTGTTCCACTGATTAATTGTTGTAACTGTCAGGAAATTTCTTCTTAGTTCTAGGTTGCTTCTCTCCTTGATTAGTTTCCATTTGTTTTCAGGACCATTCAAAGTTACATTCAAAGTACTGAAAAAAGTGACTTATGACCAGTTCTCACACTTGTAAACATTGCAGCAGGCCCACAGTAATGTGATCAAACTTTGGGTGCTTGGCAACTGGCATGTGTTACGATGGTTGCATGTGTTACGATGGTCCCATGGCCCTGGGCTTGTCATTTGCAACCTTCCTAGGGAGCTTCTGTCAAGCAAAGTCAATGGGAGAAGCCAGATTTGCTTAAAGACTGTGACAAAAAAAGGTTGTAAAATTGGGAGTGATTCATTCAATGAGCTCAACACCCTAGCAACGAAGGTTCTGCTCCCAATCTGGGTCATACGTTCAGGATTACTGTTCCAAAAAAGAACATGACAGCATTTTTTTTATCACAATCTGTTTTTCAAATCATAATATTTATTTTGTATCCACTTCCTTTCACTTCCTATTAATTTCAGGCAGCAAAAGAAAAGAAAAAAGAAATGAATCAAATATCATAAATTGACAGAGCCTGTTTTTAAAAGCCTCAACATTCTGATTAGAATTGATTAGGAGACACAGCCTTGAATCTCAAACATTACCAAACTCCAACATACAGGCCATTTGAGAGTCCAATATTATGGACTCATATATTATACTAATTTGCAATACTGGAAACTCTCTCACTTCTCATCATCATTAGAAGCTACTTTAAAAAATAATTTTCCCTATTTCTACTTTTTAAAAAAATCATCTTGCCCAGAGGAAGATTTCAGAAGAACTCGAAAGCTTATGCCGTGCCAAAAATTTCAATCATCTTAATAATTAAGGTACCGTCCTCTGAGATTTTGGATATTGTGAAAATTGAAAGGGTTTGCAGAATTCAAAAAATTGGAAATCCTGATTTACAGTCACAATGTCTGGGTTTGCAAGCCCAGCAAATCAAATCTAGTTATGATTTGATGTGATGTGTCAGACAGCCTTTTCTAATTTGGTTTTCTTTACATGAATTGGATTGCCACTTATCCCAAGATCTATATCCGATTGGAGAAAAAGACTGTAACACAGCATTTAATTCTCTCACTTTCATTCACTACCAAATTCAAATATAAAAACTTGTAGGGATGAACTGATGAAATAAAATACAGTACTCCCTGAGATCAAGTTGTATTATGTACAAAACATTCCTTCTATGACCGTTAGGTGGCAGCAAAGCCTTGCCTTTGTTTCATGCCTGCTGAGATCCTTAGATGTTCGCCTTTGCTGTTTGCCTTTGTTAAAAGAGTTTTTGCATTCAGCAATTTCATATTATGAAACCATGTCAAACTAGTTTAGGGCACTTGGGTGTGGTTGTTTTTTATGAAAAAGTAAATGCCTTCTCTCAAAGAAATATTTCTGTTGAAGGGAGGGGGAAATCTCCTTTTGTAATAATAATAATAACAACAACAACAACAACAATAATAATAATAATAACAACAACTTTATTGTCACTTTGAATGTACACCAATCGGCATACATCAAAATGAAATTTCGTTGCATACAGCTCTCAAAGGGTCACCACCTCTGATATACACTCCTTGTTCGTGGCCAGTTTAAGTTACAGATCTTCCATTTTAGTCTCTAGGGAGCGACAAATGGCAAACAGGACACATGGAAATGGAGCTCCAACAGCAAATTGCAATATTTGTTCTCTGGACAATCCCAAGGCATTCTGTCCTTCTCAGGGGTCTCCAACCTTGGCGACTTTAAGACTTGTGGACCTCAACTCCCATGGCTGGCTGGGAGAATTCTATGAGTTGAAGTCCACAAGTCTTAAATTCGCCAAGGTTGGAGACCCCTTCTTTAGGTAGACTACCTCAAGCTAAATTCAGTCTGGTGACTACGTATCTACACAGGAGAGAGGGCAAAGAGTCAGCCCAGTAGACCTTACCTTGTGGAGCATAACAGTGGTCAGTCATCCCACCCCTACCTCATCATTTCTACATGAAACCACTCAGATAGGTTATCCGTTAATTGTCAAAAGGCTCAGTTGTGGATTTCAGTATTTTCCAAGGCAAGACAAGAAATAAAAGATGGAAACTAATCAAGGAGAGAAGCAATCTAAAACTAAAGAGAAATTTCCTAACAGAGAGAACAATCAACCAGTGGAACGGCTTGCCTCCAGAAGTTGTGGGTGCCCCATCACTGGAGGCTTTTAAGAAGAGATTGGACAGCCATTTGTCTGAAATGGTATAGGGTCTCCTGCTCGAGCCGGGAGTTGGATTAGAAGACTTCAAGGTCCAACTCTGTTATTCTGCGTTCTAAGATAACTTGGATCTCTTCCCCAGACCGGGCCAAAGATGCTCTAGAGTTCTTAACTTGGTGTCTGGAAGCTTTGGGTGTCTGACTGTGACAAAACAAGATGAAGGTGAACCTTACATAGGCAGGGTTCTGAGCAGTCGCTTAGCGACTATTAGAAGTTCTGACAGGTCTACCGGGGGGGGGCAATACTTATGACCCAAATTCAAAGTTCTGATAGTTATACCACCACCCCGATCATGTGGACCACACTTTGGGTTGTATTTTACAACTGTCTTGCTGAAAAACAGCATTTCCTTCCAGTTTTCAGCAAAACTGCACTCATGATGACCCATTGGTTTGCTTAATGACCATGGCATTCTCTTAACGACCACAGATTCATTTAATGACCACCACAAAAAAGTTGTAAAACCAAGTCAATCACATGACCAACCTAGTTTACAACTGTCACATGTTATGAACGTGATGGACAGGCTTCATTATGCCCATAATTAAAGGACTACCTATGTGTAGCTACAGTTGATCCAGTAATCCCCTGGTTTTCTGTATACTCTGGTTTTAATCTCTCTTTGGGGTAGGACTACTACCTCCACCCACTGAAAGAGCAAACCCATGACTTGGGAGTTCATCTGGACTCATGGGTACTGCTAAATTTGCAAGTAGATATCATCGCTAGCAGACCTTTTATTCACGGCTGATCGTTCTAGCTAGCATTTGTGGCTTTAATCTGGTTCAGGAGGACCTGTCAAGTACATCCCTCACCTTGACTGACTGTAGATTAGATTATTGCAATGTGCTTCATATAAAGCAGCCTTTGAAAGTTGCTCGGGGTGTGCAGTTGGTGCAATATGAAGCCGCTTGCACACAGATGGGTGAAAGCCATATAGCCATATAACCTCTTTGTTATTAGCTTTCAATAGGTCCATTCAAAATGCTGATTTTAGCTTATAAAGCCCTGGATGACTTGGTGCGCAGGTATCTCTGGAACCAGGTAGCCTCTACTTTATGGAACAGCCTTCCCTGAGGTTCAGTAAGTCCCTATTTCTACCTTTTCTTTTTCCCCAGAAGGCTGTGATAACTGGACTTTTCTATAAGACCCTGAGAGCTGATTGTCATTGCTACTGAGACTGGGACCGACACCAGAGTTTTCTGGGTTTTATTCTCTGGAATTTGACTGCATCTTTTAATGGCTTTTATTTTTATTGTGAAACGCTGAAAGTCAGTTCTTGATCATAGTGGTCCAAAAATAAAAGAATAAAAATTAAATATATTCTAACCCAAAAACAATCAAAAGTCTCCCACCCAAAAATTACCTAAATCCAACCTGTTTCAGACTTTTTCTTCTTGATCCACCAAGATCAACTAGACACTATCATCTTCTGTGATAATATCATTCCTCACACTTTTAATCAATCAATCAATCCATCCATCAATCAATCAAAATAGAGCTGGAAGTGATCTTGGAGGTCCTCTAGTCCATCCCCCTGCTCAAGCAGGAGACCCTATACCATTTCAGACAAGTGACTGTCCAGTCTCTTCTTAAAAACCTCCAGTGATGAAGCACTTACAACTTCTGACGGCAGCTGTTCCACTGGTTAATTGCCCTCATTGTTAGGAAGTTTCTCAGAGGCATAGAATCAAAATCAAGTGAAGTATTAGTACCGCTTTATAAAGCCTTAGTAAGACCACACCTGGAATACTGCAACCAATTTTGGTCACCAAATTACAAAAAAGATGTTGAGACTTTGGAAAAAGTGCAAAAAAGAGCAACTAAGATGATTAAAGGCCTAGAGCAGACATGTCAAACTCGTGATGTCACGTGACATCGCGCAACCTATCGGGACAGTTTTGTCATTGCCGGCAATGGGGTTGGCATGGCTTCCATGTGACGTGTCTGGCCCGTGGGCCAGCAGTTTGACACCCCTGGCCTAGAGACTAAAACATATGAAGAACAATTGCAGGATTTGGGTTTGGCTAGTTTAGAGAAAAGAATAAATCCCTTTTTTAAATGCTTGTATAGATGAACCATTTTTTGATAAACCATTAAAATACAGATGCACTTATCTGAATTTGTCCCACAATGAGGGAGTCATACACATCACGCACGCATGCACACATTCACATACATACACACAAGAAGCATCTGGCTTGTTACATAAGTTGTATACTCATGCAAATAATACAAGATATCATGATACAGTGCTAAGAAAATCATGCATAAAATAAATTGGAAATTCTTTTTAACTCTGAAACATTTTCCAGTGGTGCTATTTCTTGGTTGGTTTTCTTAATTTTTTTTCCGGGGTGGGGTGGGTGGGAGATGAAGTTTCTATTCTTTTTTTAAATGCCCCCCATTGTTAAGGGCGAAAAGCTGACATCAAACACAGACAGAGATTTCTTTGTGATGATACTCATATGTCCACACTGGTGCTGAATTGAAACAAATAACTCTTTGTGAACATGAATGGATTTCCAGCACAATCAGTTAACCAAGGGATCAAGACAGCTGAGGAAATGCATGGTCCATGAACAGCTGAGTCTTTAATCTCCAGTAGTCAAAAATGACATGCTAGAGTATGAACTAAACTGCAGGCTTATTTTACTAGTGCCTGAGCATGTTGATGTCAGCTGCACATTGTGCGCACTAAGAGAGAGATGTTGTTGATGGACCTCAGAGGTCAGGTGAAGCTTACAAAGAAGTCAGGGAAGCTTTCTCCCCATCCCACCATCAAAATGTCATTGATGTACCAATAGAAGAGTCAAGTCACCAAGAGTCTTTTTGACCGGGTCAGGAAAGAAATTAGATTAATCAATCAATTAACCTAATACTCAATTGTCTTTTGGCAAATTGATGGAAGATGGCATATTACTCCTTAGAGGACATGTTCTGCTCATCAAAGGCTTCAAGTTCAGTTCTGAGAATATTCCAGGCAACCACAGTAGATGATGTTAAAGTAGACAACACTGGGCCATTGCTTCCTATATTTAAGTCAGAACTGAAGAATCAATTTGATTCTGATTTTTTCTTAAAGCAACAGTGTCTAGAAAAAATAGAAGTGGCGGGTTTTCCTTAGCTGAGAAAATATCAGACTTCATAATGTGTGCATTAGGAGAACAGTTTCGTTCGATTAGTGCTATTGAGGCAGATATTCCAATTTTCCTTTTTGTAACATCAACCAGCATCATTACAACAGGGTCTAATGCACAGGCCTCTGAGGATTCATGTAGCCCTATCAAGGGGACACAATTTCCCTTCTTATCATGAGAAGTCGAGAGGCTGATGTCAAAGAAATGCTTGCAGCCCTAGAAAACAAAATCTTTTTCTACAATCTCACATACTTGTCCTGTGTCTCAATCCTTCATCTTGGGATACAAAATTGCCTGTGGCAAGACATTAAGATTTCTGAGTAGCACCTCCAGAACTAAGAAACTACTACTTCTAGGAAATATGGATTTTCTAACTTTACAGCAGCAGTTTTTGAAATATGAACTTGTGACAGTAAGTTTGATAAAACTTTGATATAACTGCTAATTTATAATTAATGTAATATTCATTCCATGTTTTATTTGATAATTGTTTTATGCTATTTTTCAATTGTCTTTGAGAATTTTGAAAAGTCAAACCATACCAAGGCAAAACCATGGTTAAATATAGCCCATTGAATAAGCCACAAATGGATTTAGAGTTTGCACTAAGAAATAAGTCTTTATTTACAAGCTTTAGGTTCACACATTAAAATCTAACATACCTATTATGGCACAACCCAATATATGAACTCAAATCACTGTTTGACTAAACAAGGGTCAAAGGTGGTTATAATTCTATCAATGTGTAGCAATGGAGCAATAGTGATGCATGCCTCACTTTTGTCTAGAAGTAAGGGGCTAAAATGGACAAGCACATTTTATTGCAAATACTCTTAGATCATCATCGTTTTTCTGTTATTATTCTGTTATTCTCTTTAGCCAAAGAAAAATTTTCCATGCCTGGATGTCAAGATAGACAAAAACTACAGTAAAGCAGCATCCAAGATATTTGCCACCAGATATTTGCCACCATCGAAAAGCAGCATCCTTTTTTTGAAGATTTCCAGATATCTTCCTGACCCCCATCCCTCCAAAATGTAGCGAGGATTGAAAAAAAAAATCAACTTGATCTTGTTTTTATGTTGCTTTGGAGTTTAGGAGACATTACTTTCCATCCATTAGACCATATTTGGAATCTGGCTCCAACACTTCTGTGATCTGCAGCCCTTAATATTTTTTCCACAAAGCTTGGTATGTATTGGCCCAATGATTTAAATCCAGACATTTGTGAAAATGCCTTATAAACATGTTAAGCTAAGATTGTCAGTCCCTCTACCATCAATGCTCATTGTCTTCTTTCTATGTTGACATTCTTGGCATAAGAAAATTCAAGAACTATCTGGGTAGACAGATTTATTAATTTAAAAGGAAACAAAAAAACCTTCGTTTCTTAAAAAAAATATTTTTCAGCTTACTGATAATGCCTAATCTCATCATCTCAAAAATATTCAATTATCGAAAGAATGATTCCGACCATGCATCTTTGGTTTGGAATTCATTTTTTTATGGTCAGGGATTGTACTGTGTCTATATTCTGATACACAAAAGAATTTACAACCACTGGCTTTGTTTAGCTATAACATAAAATCACAATGCTAAATGAAATTAAGCCTTGAGTTTATGCACTTTTTTCTTTTTTCTTGTTCTGTGTTATGACCAGGAGGAGGCAAAAATTATATCCTTCCATTTTCAGTGAAGGTTTTTATATTGTTTAAACCAAAGGCGTCCAACCTTGGCAACTTATGGCTGGGGAATTCTGGGAGTTGAAGTGCAGAAGTCTTAAAAGTTGGCAAGGTTGAACATCCTGGTTTAAAATGAGACACGTTATGTTTGGTTTTATGTCTTAACAGGAGAAACTCTGGTCCCAGTTGCATCCTTATGAAAATTAACTAAAAGGCCCTCCTTCTTAAAAGCCCCGTCCCCTTCTCTATCCACAGGAAAGTATGGCACAGTTTTGCCAGATAGATCTATGTGTCCGTAGTGGCAATTAGGAAGACCATTGTCATTTCAAGGAGTTTAGTAACGTATTTTAATTTTTTTCCTTCATATTAAGAAAATAATAGAAATTTAGAACTCATTCTGAGCTAGCCTGCTTGTTTTTCTCTTGCTTGCTGAACAAAGAAGGGATGAGTGGAAACTTCATGTAGCTTCAAAACTTTTCCCCACTGTGAAAGTCTCAGATTTTTCAATTCCTATCCCAGAGCCATATGCCGGTCAATGTCAGGTCTTGCAGTACCTTGACCATAGCAGGGCCATGAAGTCATGGTGCCAGGTGGGTGGGATGGGCCAATCCCATTGGTGTGAGACGATTCCTCAGATAGGCTGGACCCATATGAAGCCCAGACGCATTCCTGGAAATCACCTGATAGATGGGTATAGAATCTGAAACGTCCAAGGAAAGTATCCATAGAAGAGGCAATTCCTGGATACTTTGTGGGAACTAGTATTTAGAACAGTATCTCATCAATGGGAGGGGGGAGGACTTATTCCCAGGAAAATATGCATAGTATTGCAGTTTAATAGCACCATCCTAACTAATACGTGTACTGGCTGCAGGGAGATTATAATGAAGTAATGAGTCTTTTTTTTTTTTTTTGTAGCAGATATCCCATTTAGTCAGCAAAAAGTACTTTTCTTCAGCTAAGCAATGTTGACCTCAAAAATTTGCTTACAAAAGGATTTTTTTTTTTTAAGGAAAATACCCTTCTGGCAAAGTTATACCAGGAAATGAATAGAACAGGGAGAAACTGAGATCTACCATATATCAAATTCCTGACCAGGGCAGTTCTGGCAGTTCTGTGGGGCATCCTAATTAATTTTCAACGTGTTGAATCATGGAAATTCTCAAGTTACCTTCTTCATTCCCCTGTGGAACAACTGGGATAAAGTTATCAACTCAGCTGGCTGACTCTTGGTGATTTTTGCCATTCATTTTTAATTTATTTTTTAATCTTTATTTGTTAACCCACTTTTATTATTATTATTATTATTATTTTATAAATAACTCTAGGCCACAAAGATACCTCCTTCCCCCTGCCATTTTCCCCGCAACAATCCTGTGAGGTGAGTTAGGCTGAGAGAGAGTGACTGGCTCCCAAATGCTTAGACAGTAATTATAAGAGCAATAAATAAACCCCTCTGAAACAGATATTCTAAAGATTTCAGCAGCTGAGATTTTTAAGACCATCTGGAAATGGAAAGATTTATAACGGAACAGAGAACTGGCAACTTCTCTTATACACTCATACACTTTTCTAAGTCAGTATAACTACTACTATAATAGTGAAATATGCTCTTTAAGTGAATAGACATATGCTAGTTTTTTCCCCATATAATCTCATTAATGTCACAGAAATAGAGAGCAGCAGGTTATTAGATTTTGGATATTCCAGACAGCTCTTCCCAGTCAAAATACATATTTTCCTTTTTATTTTTTCCAATGGAATTTTGGAAGAAAAAATATGGAAATGGGCCCTGGGGAATAAAATATAGAAGAAAAACAGGGGAAGGCAAGAATGCTAAAAATGGAGAATAGTGCCATTTGGATTCCTGCTCATAATTTCCATCTGCAGTTTTTCTGAGAATTTCTGCACTTTTAAGGCTGAAATTACTTGCAGCCAAACTACATGGGAAAAAGAATAATTTCACCGAAATCAAGAAAGCGATTTCTGAATAATCATGGTTCAGGGGGTTAAATACACTTTGGATTGATTCTACTGAGTTCATTATGTTTAACTGAACACACAAGTGCAAAATTATAAAGCCCAGTTATTTGAAAATGTATTTAACTGTGGCTTATGCTGAAATATGAATGGGATGCAACATGATGCCAGCGAGGGAAACGCCTGACCAACATTAATGGTTATTGCTGGGGACAGTTCAGCCACATATGCAATGCCCCATTCTAAAGAAAATGCAACTCTGTTCACTTCAGTTCCTCCTGAAAGAAAACCACAGCAATTTTCAGACTACTATGGAGATCTTTCATTTGGAAAAGATAGTCGTGGACTTATGACTTTTGTTTAGTGACCATTCAAAGTTATGACGGCACTGAAAAAAGTGACCAGTCTTTGCCCAATTGTGAACACACGATTGCCCATTTGCAACCTCCCCAGTGGACCTCTAACAAGCAGAGTCAATGGGAGAAGCTGGATTTGCTTAATGACCATGGCAAAAAAGTCACAACTCACTTAATGACTGCATCACTTAGGAAAGGGTGTTCTGGTCCCAATTGTGGTTGTTAAGTCAAGAACAACCTGTAATGTTAGGTGGAGCCAATGGGAATTGTAGCCTGTCATCCCTAGACATTATGGGGTGGGGAATAGGAAATAAGTTGAATAAGGGTTCTTTTTTTTTAGATTTTTTTTAAATCTTTCCTTTATTATTTTTATAAATAATTCAAGGCAGCAAACATACCTAATACAGGTAGACCTCAACTTACGACCACATTGCCCAAAATTTATGTTGCTAAGTGAGAAAATTGTTAAGCAAGTTTTGCCCCATTTTACAACCTTTCTTGCCACCGTTGTTAAGTAAAATCACTGCGGTTGTTAAATTGCTAACATGGTTGTTAAGTGAATCTGACTTCCCCCATTGATTTTGCTCATCAGAAGGTTGCAAAAGGGGATCACATGACCATGGGACACTGCCACCGTCATAAATGTGAGTTAGTTGCCAACATCCGAATATAAATCACGTGACTATGGGGATGCTACAATGGTCATAAGTATGAAAAATGGTCATAAGTCACTTCTTTCAGTGCTGTTGTAACTCTGAATGGTCACTAAGCAAACTGTTGTAGTTGAGGACTACCTGCACTCCTCCTCCCCACCCCCCATTTTCTTCACACCAACCTTGTGAGATGGGCTGAGAGAGGGCGACTGTCCCAAATTGGAATGGAATGGAATGGAATGGAATGGAATGGAATGGAATGGAATAGAATAGAATAGAATAGAATAGAATAGAATAGAATAGAATAGAATAGAATAGAGCTGGAAGGGACCTTGGAGGTCTTCTAGTCCAGCCCCATGATTAGGCTTCTAGTCCAGCCCCCTGCTCAGGCAGGAAAGCCTATACCCGTGGTGGCGAACCTATGGCACGCGTGCCACTGGTGGCACGCAGAGCCCTCTCTCTGGGCACGTGAGCCATCGCCCCAGCCCTAGGCCTTCAGCTGGGTTTTATAAAACCTTTTCGCTTTAGGCCTCCACCGCTGTGTGCAAAAAAAAAAAGGTTCAATCAATCAATGAATGTCAACTTCTCGTGGGAAAAAAAAGATCTTGCAAAGTTGGAATTGATTGATTGAACTTTTTAGTCCCACCCAGTCTGCCGTTACCACCGCAGCCATGCCCACCCAATGGGCCACACCCACCCGGCACACAACAATACATAAGTGGGTTTGGGGTTGCAGTTTGGGCACTCGGTCTCTAAAAGGTTCGCCATCACTGGCCTATACCATTTCAGACAAATGGTTGTCCAATCTCTTCTTAAAAACTTCCAGTGTTGGAGTATTCACAACTTCTGGAAGCAAGTTGTTCCAGTTCCACAACTTCTGGAGGCAAATTCATCCAGTAGTCTTTCATGCCTAAAGCAGGACTAGAACTCACAGTCCCCTGGTTTCTAGACTGACCCCTACACCAACCTGGCTCTAGTTCTAACCTCAGAGTCGAATATGTGACATTCTTCCTTCATTTTTCCTCCTAGGTAAACCCTTCTTTACCCTACCGATCCGAATGGGACTTATTTCCAAGTATATCTAAAAACGATGCAGACTTTCCCCACGAACTGGCGCTTCTCAGCAGAGAATGCGCTCCTACCGGATAATTTTTCTCGCCTATGAGATTCTAAGGATTCTAATGCCAGAAACAACAGCAGAGTTAAGCATCAAAAACTTCAGGTGGTTCATAAATGACGGGCGCTTACTGGGGGGGGGGGGGCTAACTACTTGTGGGACATCCAGCCGCCCTCCCCCTCCCCAAGGTACTGCAGGATCAATAATTTTCCTTCATTAGCAATAGACGTCCCGGATCCGCTTGTCCAACCGCGCGATCCAGGGCCAGATCCTTTCCTTGAGCGCGCGTTTAAACGCTGCGTTGTTGCGGCCCCGCTTCGCTCCACTCCTGCCTCGGCTTGGAATCACGTGGGAACAATAGCTGCCTGCCGGTCCTGTCTCCAGAGCCAATGGCCGCCGCGGCTTAAGCGGCGTGGGGACACGGGGAGAGAGAGAGGGGGGAGGGCAAGAGTGGAAGGGGCGCTCGCGGAGAGAGAGGGAAAGAGTGACCGCCCGACCACTCGACCTGCGCGCAGGGAAAAGTCAAGTTCTTCCGCCTGGAAAAGACGCGGGCGGAGGGGGAACCTCGCACGCTGCTAAGGGCAGGTTAGTCACCCCCGTACCTGTCGCGTTGCTAAAGGCTGGAGGGAGCGCGCTAAGCCCTTCCTTGAACCCGGCATGCAAAACAACTCTTGACAGGCGAGCGTTTCGCCCCGTGCGCTGGCTGGCAAGTCCTTTGCTACTTTCCCCTCCATATAGTCCTAAAATGTTTCCTTGGCGCTCCGCTGTTTCGGTTGAACGGAACTCGGTCCTCATTCTCGCTTTTCTCTCATTTAAAGGTCGGACCCGCGGAAGGTAACTCTTGTGTCAGCAAGAGTTACCCGGTTTTGTTTTGTTTTGTTTTGTTTTGTTCCCGCTTGCCTTTTGCAGACTGGAAAAGAAAAACAGTATTTCGGAACTTCGAAATAGTACTCCGGAGCTGTGGTGTGGATGGCATTTAATTAGAAGCAAAACTGTTCAAAAGTCCCTTCACCTGTTGAGGATGGGGGGGAGGGAGGCGCCGTCTGTGAGCGTTCTGAATAACTTTTTGCGGACAAATGGCATGCTAAGTAAGCATATACATTACAGTGGAAATCCCAGTACTTTTAACGAGATTTTTCTCTGCTGAAGAAATGGGATTGCAATTCTGGTCATACTGATTGGGATATAGCGTCCATTGATGCCAAGCAGGTACCTGATCTTTAGTTGATTTGTGTGTGTGTATATATGTATGTAGGCCTTCCCTGCGTATCTTGGTGGTTATTGCAGCTTAATGACTGAAATGAGAGGCATCAATCCTTATTAGATTTCCCCCCCTTCATGTAGTCATTGGATGTAATACCATAGGTTGTCCAGCCCCATCCCATGACACCATCACCAAGACTTTGCTAATCAAATGGTTTTTGTTGCTGCAGTTGATGGCAGTAACCCTAAGCCACATAATAATAACAACAACAACAATAACAACAACAGACAGTAAGCAACAGACAGTAAGTGCCGCCTATGCAAAGAAGCTGAAGAAACAGCGGACCACCTGGTAAGTTGCTGCAAAAAGATCTACAAGCAGCGGCATGACAAAGTAGCAACAATGGTGCATTGGAAGATCTGCAAGAAATATCATTTGCCTGCAAGCAAGAACTGGTGGGACCATAAAATAGAAAAAGTCATAGAAAATGAAAATGTTAAATTGCTCTGGGACTTTAGAATTCAGACAGACAAGCACCTGCCACATAACAGCCCGGACTTAACAACTGCAATCCCAAACAACTGGAGCACCACTTGAACACCATTGGCATTGACAAATTCGCCATCAGTCAATTGCAAAAGGCGGCCTTACTAGGAACAGCTTCCATCCTGCGACAATATCTGTAATACATCAATTCAAACATCCACATCTGCCTATCCCAGGTCCTTGGTAAGGACTCGATAGGTAGACAAAAATGCCAAATCCAGTCTGAACATCTGGCTGACTGCGATGAATAATAATAATAATTTTAATAATAATAATAATAATAATTTTAATAATAATAATAATAATTTTAATAATAATAATAATAATAATTTTAATAATAATAGAAGAAGAAGAAGAAGAAGAAGAAGAAGAAGAAGAAGAAGAAGAAGAAGAAGAAGAAGAAGAAGAAGAAGAAGAAGAAGAAGAAGAAGAAGAAGAAAAGAAGAAGAAGAAGAAGAAGAAGAAGAAGAAGAAGAAGAAGAAGAAGAAGAAGAAGAAGAAGAAGAAGAAGAAGAAGAAGAAGAAGAAGAAGAAGAAGAAGAAGAAGAAGAAGAAGAAGAAGAAGAAGAAGAAGAAGAAGAAGAAGAAGAAGAAGAAGAATTGGAAGGGACCTTGGAGGTCTTCTAGTCCAACCCCCTGCTCAGACAAATCGTTGTCCAGTCTCTTCTTTAAACTTCCAGTGTTGGAGCATTCACAGCTTCTGGAGGCAGGTTGTTCCACTGATTAATTGTTCTAATGGTAAGGTGCTTTGGAGAATAGCTTGACTCCCTTTTCTTTGGGGGAGCTATAAGTGTCCTGTATAGTAGTACCATAACTCTTTCTGGTTTTGCACATTTTCTGGATTCATTCAACATAAAATTAAAATAACAAACTTAATAAATAATAGTGAAATAAATAAGGACTAATTTATGGGTCAGTGTCTTGTCTGAACCCAGTCAGTTTGTTAATTCAAATTATGGTGCAGTTAAATAAGGGTTAGCAAGGTAGCATGTTGTACAAACACAGCTATTTTCAGACAGAAAATAAGTATATCGGTCAAAAATCTAAATAACATGACTTTTTTTTAAAAAAAAAAAACCAAGCAAAATAGGTGATGTTTAGCTGGTGTTCCTTTGCTATCTTTTGATGACGGTTGTCAGCTGTAGGGATAAAGGTCAGATGTTCAGTACAGTTCTGCAACCTTTTTTTTTTTTTTTTTTTAAAGTAAACTGAAATGCTTTGCCCAAGTTATTTTTCCCTAAATGCAGTGTTTTGTGTGGGGCTCTGAGCTCTTAGTATAAGATACAAATGATAAAAGCATGCACAAGCTTACAAAATGTTCCATTTTTCTCATAATGACAACACTAGGCAACGCAGTGGATCACATTAGTAACGCAGTGGATCACATTAGGAACGCAGTCGATAGTATATTTTATTCATTAATGTGTGACCAAAGAACAACCACAGTGCTTACTGTGCAGTAATGCCTTGGATACGAAACGTAGGTTCTATTCAGGAGAGGCTATTTTATTTTCTTGCAACTGAGCCCAGCCAAACCCTTGCCACCGGAGCCGAACATTTTCTAACACTTTGATGATGGTAGTAGGGAATGGAAGGACATTCTGGGCATGTTCATTCTTAATTGTTCTTTACATAAGATATTTGTATTCTTTCACTGAACAGATAAAGAAGGAGAAAGTGGAATGGTTGTGCTCACTTCTGTTTCATTCTGCTGATGGTTCAAATAAATTTTGCGTGCTTACATGTTATATGTGCATATACAACCCAGGAGTGTCTTCGGGGTATGGTTAAAAAAAAAATTAAGGTGGTGGCCATAACTGTGTGATCAAAGATCTACTGGTTTTTATATGCCTTCCCTGATTGGAGCACTTAATATGACCAAAGAACTGGAAGAAGCAGAACTCTTTGAGTTAATGCACACAATTACACATTTAAGTTGTGCCAATTCATTTAAATGCATGGATCGTACACATTTATTAATTGTGCACAGATGTTTTGCTGATGATGATAAGTTGCAAACTAACTGTGTTTTTAATGTATTTTTTTTTCCCGTTTTCAGAATAAACTCTCACTTTGTTCATTGAGACTTATAAATATTTTTTTAAATTTTGCAGCCAGAATTCTTTTGGAACTTAGCTTAAATTACGTCTCCAGTTAAAATGATTGAAATATTCCTCCAAATCAATAGCTGGAATTCGGGAATAATCGTTAAAATTAGTCAGGACTTCAGTCCACAGCTTAACTCCTGTGAAATGTTGCTTAAGGTTTCGATTCTTTAGCATCTGACTTGACAGGAAGCCCTATTTTACTCAATCCAACTTTCTTCTTTTATACATGTAAGATTGCATCGTATGCTAGTAATGGGATTTCTGTGGAGTCTTTTTGATATGATTTATTTATGATTTATTTATTTATTTAAATTTATTTGCTGCCCATCTCATTTCCAATGACTCTTGGAGACTTACAGCATAAAGACATTAAAGCATTGAAAAGACATTAAAATCACTTCACACACCCACTAAGGTGGATTATTTCATTTTGGTTTAGAGCAGGGGTGTCAAACTCGCAACGTCATGTGACGTGTCACGACATATTGCAACTTTTTTTGCCATTACCGGCAATGGGGTAGGCGTGGTTTCGCCATGACACATCCGGCCCATGGGCCGGCAGTTTGACACCCCTGGTTTAGAGTATTATGTGAATCCTCAGGTTGTGATTTGTAAAACATGTTTGTTTGGAGGGTGTGGAGGGTTTATTTCGGTTTAGCTTATGATATGCTTAAATCAGGGCTGAGCCTGATTAGTGAGTCTTTATTAAAACTGCTATAGAATGTACAACTATAGACTATGTTAATTAATTGGCCACACCACCAGAAACAGTACTTGCAAGTTCATCTCTTAGGAGCTATAAACTGAATTAGCCTCTGCTAGGTAGAATGGCTTCAGAAGCTAAATGCTGTCTACTCAAACTCTTGAATCTTTGATAAATATTCTGGGATACTGAAAGGGACTTGGGTATGTTTAGCCTAAAGAAAAGAAGGCTATGATACCAGTCTTCCAATACAAACAACTATTTCAAAGGGGAAAGGATGTGGATTTATTATCCAGAGCAACTGAGGGTAGGATAAGAACCAGTAGGCAGAGGCTTTCACAGTGAGAGATATCCAAATTTGAAATAAGGAGGAATTTCCTGACTGTGAGACCTATTAAGCAGTGGAGTAACCTGCCTCCTTGGAGTTGTGGATACTCCATCGCTGTGAGTTTTCAAGGAAAGATTGAATTGCATTCAAGATGATAGGAGGATTCCTGCACCAGGAAGAGAGTTAGATTAGAAGATGTTCAAGATCCCTTCCAGATCCAGGACTCTATAAACTGTAAGTGGGTACTGAGAGTCCTGAAGCAAAGTGGTGAAACAGATTTAATTCCATTGGAGCTTGAGTCTCTTGTATATTCTTGAGCTTTCTATAAACTGGCTTGTGTCTCGCCTTGGGATACAAAATCTGCTGGGTGATCATGGGCCAGTCACTTTCTCTCAGCTCTAGGAAGGAGGCAATTGAAAATCACTTCTGAGAAACCTCACCAAGAAACTGTAGGGACTTCTCCAGGCAGTCTATGAGAATCAGACGGAAAGAAAAAAAGTTTTTTTTAGTCTTTGTGGACTAATTGGGTTTTTCATTTTTTTAAAAAGGATTTAGATGCCCTACATAATATTGGACCTAACAAACAACGTTCTGTTCCACGTAATATAATAAATAATAAAAAAACGTACTGCTGAAGATTGTAATCCTCCTCCCTTCAAAAAAAACCCCAACAGCAATTAGATAGCAGTCTGGAGGGAAAGACTGGTCAGATGCAGGTCATGGGTTGAAGCTACTCAAATTTCCTGATCTTTAAGTAAGGGGAAGACTCGGTAAGGGGACAATTCCAAAAGATGTTTCTTGGAGCCCTGGTGGCACAGTGGTTAGAATGCAGTACTGCAGGCTGCTGATTGCTGGCTGCCAGCAGTTCAGCAGTTCGATTCTGACCGGCTCAAGGTTGACTCAGCCTTCCCTCCTTCCAAGGTCGGTAAAATGAGGACCCAGATGGTTGGGGGCAATGTGCTGACTCTGTAAACTGCTTAGGGCTGTAAAGCACTGTGAAGCGGTATATAATTCTAGGTGCTATTGCTTTTCCCCAGTGCTGGCCATTCAGACATTTCAAACATCCCAAAATGAAAGTTCGAGTCCAAGGGAACTAAAGTGTCAATCAAACTTTGGAATGAAGCAAGACATGGATGATTTGTGAACATGGCCTCTGGTTGCATATCTATCCTTTTTATAACAGAACTGAATGAGAAGCTAAAATAGGGTAATTGAAACATCAATCTGCTGTTATCCAGAGAAGCTCTTAAGTATCCTACTAATTGATATTGTGGATTATAATTTAGTTATAATATTTCCAAAGAGACTGCCAATGCATTATTCTAAGACAGTGGTCAGGAATAGAGGCAAATTGTACATTTGGAGTCCAGTGAAAAATGACTTCTTTGTCCCATGGTGTAAAGTCTGTTGGAACAATGACAGCTGTTGATATTTGCTATCTTGATGGCACAAAAAGCTGAAGAGGGTGAAAAACAGCACTCTGCAGAGGACATGAACTAAAATTGGGGTGTTTTGGGGCAAGGTGTTTTTCGTCAATTTGTCCCAGTGTCTTTAGAGAGGATCCGTGAAGTTACAGTAATAAGATTTCTGTTTATGCAGAAAAACCTAATTGAAAATTGGGTATTCCTGTTCTTCATTTAATAACTAGTTTCATCCAGCTAGCTAAATATTTTGACTTTGTTATTATTTCACATATTTGTAAAAAGGTTGCTACGTGCATATAACCAGGTGATAGACAACTTAAAACATACATTAGCATTTTAGGCAGTGTTGAAATGGTAAAACTGTCATCCCTATAATATTATAATTGGTGGCTGGATGTAATAAAGTAGTATGGCATAGTGACTTAGGTGTTGGACCAGCAGGGAGAAGAGCCAGGTTCAAGTCCTCCCTAAGCCACAGAGCCAGCCACTCTGTCTCTGCCCAAGCTATCTCACAGAGATGGTATTGAGAGCAGGTAGCACTGTGTATTGGATCTGAGGTCCTGAAGAAAAGGCAGGATATAACTCGAACGAAGAAATGTCAGGTGCCAAACTGGATATAACTGCTTTGAATGTGTGCTTTCCTTGCAAAATAAACAGGATAGATAGAGAACGGTCCTGCCAGCGGGCAACTTCTATTCCTTGCCTATGATGTAATGGAATACACCATCTGATAATATCCACTCACAGCCAGATTCAGATGAAAATAAGGAATGCAAATTGACTAAATGTCAAAGAGAGAAAGAGGGACAAGCTGTAAAAAAAATGTTCAAGAGTTGGAACAAATGGCCAAGAAGCTGGAACAAATCCTCTTTTTTGTGAAAAATAATACATTTTGTGGTCTTCTAGGACTGGAATAAAAAGCTTGAAAGGCAGGGTTACAATGATAGAGGCAGTGGTGGGATTCAAATATGTGAACAACCAGTTCTCTGTGTGGATGCCGCTTCCGGAAGTCCATTCTGGGCCTGGGCAACAAAACATTAGCTACCGGTTCTGCCGAACTGGTGCGAACTGGCTGAATCCCACCACTGGATAGAGGCATATAAAGTTAGGAGTGATATGAAGACTCTTTTCATGTTACATATTATTCATTATATTATTATTGCCCATGTGTGCCTCATTGTCCTGTTGTTGCTTCTTGTTTGTGAGAATCTGCTTCAGCCTAGGTGATTATGTATATGCAAGTATGAGCCTGCCAACTGGTGCAGTGCCATAAGAAAGTGCAGTGCCATAATCCAGCATTGACTGCAACTTATTAATAACGTGTTTGAGGGCTTTGAGCTATGAGCTGTAGATGACACTCAATCTCTGTATAAAACTAATAATAATAATAATAATAATAATAATAATAATAATAATAATAATAATAATAATAATAATAATAATAATAATAATAATAATGTTGGAAGGGACCTTGGAGATCATCTAGTCCAACCCCCTGCTCAAGCAGGAAACCCTATACTAGTGGTGGCAAACCTATGGCACGCATGCCAGAGGCGGCACACAGAGCCCTCTCTGTTGGCACGCGCACCACCGCCAGCAGCAGGTCCATCAGGCTGCCACCGCCGCCCGGAGCAGGAGCCCCACCCAGCACAAAGGAGATGAAGTGGCCGACTAGCGAGCTCGAGTAGATGTGGTAGAGCAGAGGTCACCAACCATTCTCAATTGGTGGACTGGAAGAAAAGGGAGAGGGAAGCATTTTACATGCGTGCATGCATGCGTGGGGCCGCGAGCACGTACGCGCTGCAAATGGGGCAGGGCTAGGGCCTGCGTGATACTCACTAGCCCTGCCCCATTCTTGTGTGGTACAGCGCCTTGTATCTGTACCCCACGGTGCGGCGGCAGCCATTTTTGCACCTTGCAGCACGGTGGCCCATTTTTGCACCCCCGGTTTTTGCGTGCCAGAGGCAGCACTCAGAGGCGCCTCCCTGCCCCCCTGAGGGTACCACAATGCTGATGCGGCCCTGGCACTTTGTGATAAATAAGTGGGTTTTGGGTTGCGGTTTGGGCACTCGGTCTCTAAAAGGTCACCATCACTGCCCTATACCATTTCAGACAAATGGCTGTCCAGTCTCTTCTTAAAAACTTCCAGTGTTGGAGCCCCCACAGCTTCTGGAGGCAGGTTGTTCCACTGATTAATTTTTCTAACTGTCAAGAAATTTCTCCTTAGTTCTAGGTTGCTTCTCTCTTTGGTTAGTTTCATCCTTTGGTTCTTGTCTTGCCTTCAGCAGTGTTCTGTTTGTTTTGTTCCTGTGGACTGTCTTTTAGTACCGCTTCCTTGGAATCAATCCGGCCCTATTAATTTGTTTGATGTTGTTGGGTAGGATAGTTCAATTTCTTGAAAGCCTGGTTGAACATAGAGCCTGCCTATAGACCGTCTGTCTCCAAACTTGGCAACCTTAAGACTTGTGGACAGACATGCTGGCTGAGTAATTCTGGAAGTTGAAGTCCATAAGTCTTAAAAGTTGCCTAGTTTGGAGGCTCCTGCTCCAGACAATACATTTGATGGTGAGTTCTGGATGGAACCTGGAAGCAAGTAAGCATGTGTGTTCATATGTAGGTTTCCTATGCAATATGGTGAGTTTCCATGGCTGAGGGTGTATTTGAACCTTAACCACAGGCACCACACTGGCCCATGTAATTAGGTAGAGATTAAGTGTAAGTAGTATAATTGTAACTTTTTAAATCAGGCTCAGTGGTGTGATGTGAAAGTATTGAATCCTCTATCCCAGTGGTTCTCAACCTTTTCTTCACCATGGACCTCCTTTAAATACCTTTTGTGGCCACAGACTTCAAGACTTAACTCAAGATTTAAATCATAACATTTTGTCGAGCTTTCATGGACCCCCTGTGATGACATCAGGCCCACCCAGGGGTCCTCGGACCCATAGGTTGAGAACCACTGTTCTAACCTACTAGAGATATTGTTAAGGAAATCTGGAAATGGCAACCTTGATAGATCTGCAACATTCCAGCTCAGAAAGAAGCTTTTGAGTTATTCACAGTATTGTTTCCTGAAAATGTGTTACAAAGTCCATGAATTCCACTTATTATAGATTTTATCATTTCTGGCCAAATTGCCAGAAATGATAAACTTTCATGAAAGCATAAAGTATTGTGACTAAAATATGCTTTGCAAATAAATTCCTGAGCAGATAGATGCTTTTAAAATGAAAAGACGATCTGTATTTATATCACTTCAATGACCGTAATTTAAATGTTTGTTCACCATATGCTTAGCATAATGGTATCCTTTTTTTTTTTACTTTGAGCTTTTTTATTTTCTATTTTGTAGGCTATCTTTTAAGTTTTGCTAGTTCTTCCCATTCCTAATTTTCAAAATTGAATACATAACTTGTGCGGGGTTTTTAAAATATTTAGCATGATTCTGAAAAATGAAGATAAATCTTTGAATACGTTCACTTTAAAAACAGAATACATTGTATCCTTTCCTTAATTGGCATCAGAAAGTTAACAGAATAACAGTGTTGAAAGGGACCTTGGAGATCTTCTAGTCCAGCCCCGTGCTCAGGCAGGAGACCTATACCATTCCAGACAAATGGCTGTCCAATTTCTTCTTAAAAGCTTCCAGTGATGGAGCACCCACAACAGTTCTCACTGTTAGGAAATTTTTCCTTAGTTCTAGGTTGCTCCTTTCCTTGATTAGTTTTCATCCATTGTTTCTTGTCTTGCTCTTTGGACACTACTTGGAATTCAAGGCACAGAATTTTGCTGTCTCTTACACAGTTTTAACTAGTTCTGGGGAATGGCGAAACTTTTGTGTTGATCTCATGCTAATACACTTTTAAAGAATCTGAGAAATGTCTGAAAGTACTGGTGAGTTAAGATATTTAATAGTTTGTGTCTAGATTTTAAAAACATAATGTCAGCATAAGAACCTTCTCATTCTCCTCCCTCAAGAGCAATCAAGGCAAAGTGACTGATAACAGTTTATTTGGGAGGGAGACCGATTGCTTTGAAAATGGAGTATTATATGTGGCATATGGGGCAAGGCTAGCGCTTTCCTTTAGAATTTTATTAATCACAAATAAATATGCTTGAGGTAGGTTAAGGACCAAATCTGAATGCTATGCATTGCCAGGCACCCTGTTTAGCAGTAACATACCCTGCTGTAAGTGCTATGCACAAAGAGTGCAAGTTAAGTAAGCAATAGCACTTAGACTTATATACCGCTCCACAATGCTTTACAGCACTCCATGAGTGGTTTACAAATGTCAGCATATTGCCCCCAACAATCTGGGTCCTCATTTTACTGACCTCGGAAGGCTGGAAGGCTGAGTCAACTTTGAGCCGGCCAGGATCGAACTCCTGGCTGTGGGCAGAATCGGCCTGCAATACTGCATTCTAACTGTGCCACCAGGGCCCCCTCTGTTTTAACAGTTCATATGGTTGTTCCCAGAAGCTGGATCCCTATTCCAGAGAAGCAAGTCTTTCAGGCCTTTTGATGCATGCTGTGATCCTGTTGAATATTCCAAATGCATCCTGATGATGACCTGTTGAATTCTGGCCCTTTGATTAAATACTGTGGATCCTGTTGAATACCCTAGCTGCAACCTGATGATAAAGTTAAATGTTTTATTAATCCATGCAGTTTTGAAAATCCCAAAGGAATGATTGGGAGAGGAAGCTCCTATAGGCAAGGGAGGGAGTAGACAAAGGCAGTTGACCTCAGGGTAGCCTATCCCTGCCTATCTTAATTCTCTTTCTCCTCCTCCTTGACCAGCTTTCTGGAAGGCAGAAGGGAGCCTGTCCCTTGTCCTCTGTGTTGGGAAGCTTCTCAGTTCATTCCCTCTCCTGACACTTTAGGCAAGAAAGGGGGTCCCTGTGAGGTTGGGGGAATCGCTCTTTCTCTAATTTTTCATGCTTCCTCTCCATAGTGATGTCATGATAGGCATAACTCTTTTTCCAGATTAATGTTTGAGTGCTTTACATTGTGATAGGCTTTTAAAACTACAGAGGACTTTATATTGCAATGAGAGTTGAGCTACATGAAAAATAAATCAAAGAGGTAGGATGATGTTAAAGAAACTATTTTCATCCTGGCCCCATTAAAAAAAAAACAAATCAATAAAATTTATTCTGATTATTTGGTTATAGTTACACATTGTACAGATGTTTACATGCAGGCACAATTTCTGAAACTTTGAAATAATTTATCCTTTTGTTTCCTTGAACGTTCCTTGTATAATGGGAAGTTCCATTGACACAGGTAAACCCCAAGGCCCTGGGTTCAATCTCTAGTATCTTCAAAAAGAACTGGAAAAGCTGGGTTTTCTTAATCCTGCAGAGGTTTTGCTAATCACTGTAAACAGTACTGAAGTTAATGGAATAAAGACCTAATTCAGTTTAGGGTGACATTAGAATTCTCTATGGATATTTCTAGCTTATTTAACTGCACAGATCCTTCAATAACAAAGCTTTGTCTTAAATAAGCTTGGTGACGGTTTTAAAGAACTTCATACATATAATGTAAATAGCTTCTTTGTAAGTGTCATTTGTATGTTGCTTCTTAAAGTATTTTCACTGTGTTTGTAATTGTGATCATCTGATCACAGAATAGTCTTCGACCATCACACAATAAAAGCAAAGGTTTATTCCCAGTGACTCTTGTCATTTCATGTGGATTGTTCTGTGAACACAGAATATTTCTTGCTCTTTAATTACTTCAGAAAAAAAATGTATTAACAAAGATTTGATTTTTTCCCCCAAACCATTCATGGCTTAGGGGTGCCTGGAAGACTATTGTCCTATACTGTCCTTCAGCCAAAGTCTTCAGTGTCCTGCTTTCTTCATGTCTGAGATGTGATAGCATCCTAGTTGTAAAGAACTTTCTCCAAAGACATTCATATATGGCCTAGTATCAATTGCTTATGTTAAAACTAGGTAAAAATCTCTTTCTTCCCTCTGTATATTGATTTTATGAGATTTAGAATATTTTTAAACCATTTCCTATATAGTTTTTCTGTTAAATTTTGGAACATCATCCTGAAGTTTAAAGGATAAAATGTCTTCTCAAAATCTTGAAATGCACCACCAAACTTCAACTGCTGTATTGAAACCTTCCTAACTATGCTAGTACAGATAATTCTTTGAATAGCTTGCAGTGGCAGTTAGGCATTTGAAGCATGCTACTGATAAATTGTGCTATATATAAACAAAAGTATTCCAGTATTTCTTGTATCATGTCATCTGATCTGGCAGACTATTTACATTGCCTTTATCACATCATTCAGAGACTTTTTTTGTGCAGTCTTCCTACCTTTTTTTTTATCTGTCCTTGAACCATAGAAAAAGCCAGGATGTGAATGTTAACTCCGAAGCATTTGAGGGTAAGCCTTGTAGAGCTCCTTTTCCAATAGGCTTCTGCTTGTTGGTGTAAACTTTTAAGCTCAGTGTTAGTGCTATGGACATTATTGTGAAATAGTGAAAGAAGGCATTTACAATTGTGTTCTTTGTAAGGATGGCTACCAGCGGCAGTTCATCCTTTCCGCTGCATTGAATCAAAACAAGTCTTAGGAAGGTGGGGTATCACCTGCATAATTCTTGCTTCACCTGTTCCTTTCCCTGCAAGCTTTCTGAACATTTCTCCACCCCCTTCTCCCTTTCAGAAACTTCTTTTTCTGAAATGTTTTTTAACTGAAGTGTTGGGTAGGGCTACTAGATTTGGTGTGCAAAAATCTGGACAGCTAAATGGCTTTTGTGGGCAAGGTCAGATAACTCTTTATTAGGAGAGCTTGCTTTGGACCAAGGACCTGTAATATTTTTGCCCACTATTTTAGTAGTAAACAACAGATTAGTGGTAACAAGCTTTAAGCCATATTTTCCCCTGTACATTCTTTCTCAAATAATCCCTTGCCTGTCCCTAAAGTTTAAGACTTTAGCAGTGATGGCGAACCTTTTAGAGACCGAGTGCCCAAACTGCAACCCAAAACCCAATTATTTATCACCGGGTGCCAGGTGGGCGTGGCCCACTGGGTGGGCGTGGCCAAGGTGGGCGTGATCACCTCGATGTTGCTCGTGGGGAGGGACGCATGTGGGGGCCAGGCAGGGTTGGGGGAGATCCAGGGGGTCTCTGGCAGGTGGGGCAGTGGGCAGGAGGCTCGTCCTGCAGGATGAGGCGAGGCAAGGCAAGGCAGGGCGGGGGTGCCATTGTCACAGAGCAAGGCGAGGCAGGGGCTGGGGCGGCTGCTGCCTGACACCATCGGCCCCCGCACACAGAGGCCAGCGAGCGCATGGGTGCGGGGATGTATCCAGCCACGTGGGACCTCAGTGAGTTAGCGGGCTGCTGGTTGAAGAGGGACAGTTGCCATCTCTGGGGCATGGCGCGCGTGCCCACAGAGAGGGCTCTGAGTGCCGCCTCTGGCACGCGTGCCATAGGTTCGCCATCACTGGACTATAGTATCGAGTAAGGCTGCTTGCTGTGACATACTGAACTCAATAAAAGTATTACAAGAAATTTCTCTTTAAGCTTTTCCCCCCCGCTATGATAGATGTGTTAGATTAGGTAGTCCTCTACTAATGACCACAAGTGAGCCCAGAATTTCCATTGATAAGCAAGGCAGTTGTTAAATGGGTCGTGCCTGATTTTATGACATTTTTTTTTTTGCCATGGTTGGTAAGCGAGTCCCTACAGTTGGTAAGTGAACGCAGTCATGAAGCAACTCTGGCTTCATCCATTGACTTTGCTTGTCAGAAGCCATCTGGGAAGGTTGCAAATGGCGATCACATGACCCCCAGCATGCTGCCACTATCATAAATACATGCCGGTTACCACACAACCAAATTTTTATCATGTTACTGCGGGGATGCTGCAATGGTCATAAGTGCAAGGAGTGGTTGTAGGTTACTTTTTTCAGCACCATTATAACTTCTAATGGTAATTAAACAAATGGTTATAAGTTGAATATCTGTATTGTTTTAGTATTGCCTGGGGAAAAAAGGGGGGGAAGGGGAAAGGGGCAATGCTATTCTTGAGGGTCCCCAAGAATGTTACATCAGGGCAGATTCTTCAGTTATGATGCTTTGACAACTGGGGTGCTAGTTTTACTAAAAACGTTTTAAAATGTTATAGCAATTAGTTGCTCAACTCCCAAGTTCTCTGATCTTGTTCTAAACATGCAGTGCGATGGTGCAGAGAGAGCATATAGATTTGCTAGAACTGACCTTTTCTGTCAGTTGATAACATAATGCAATTTTTTTTCATATCAGTCATATACTTAGGTAATATATTTCCCTACATCTTACTGTGCTTTCATAAGTCCTGTTGGATTGGAGCAGGATATAAATTGTAGCAAACAAATGCGTAAGTAAACCAACCAGAGAAGATGAGAGCCATCTTAATAGAAAATAAAAAATGTAAGTATGTGTAAATGTTTTCCAAAGCAAGATGATCTAGGGGGAATGGCAATATTTGCCAGGAAGGCTATCTGTCTTTGAAAAAGATCATGGTCTTTCTTTCCCTTGGTACTGGAATCTATATTCACCTGCTGGAAGAATGGAGACCTAAGAATTCTTTGCTACCCGTTTTGACAGGTGCATTTGCTGGAAGCTGTTGAGTAATAGGATAATATCTATCATAGTTTTTTTGTGGGCTGGGCTTTGAATTGTTGTGAGCATTTTAATTATGGGCTGGGCATGTGATGTTAGGGTGTTGGTTTGTGAATGAAAGCTGTCTTTGCACTAAGGCAGTGATTATTAGCAATGAGACTTCTCAGAGGGAACAGTGAAACTGAATTTTTGTTTCCTTGAGGACCAGCAAAGGTGAGTGGCTTTGAGGTTCGACTTTTCTTTTACTGTCCCCACTCAGCTCAGGAACAGAACTGATGGGTCTTCGTTTCTTGAACTTTGATTCCTTCAGTTCATCTTCTGGGAGATTCCCTTTTCCTTGCTTCTTTGGCTATTTGTCTTTCAGTTATATTATAAAATCCTTTTTCCAAGTTATTTATTTCATTGCAGACGGGAACTTGTATGTGAATGAAGTCATTTTTTTTTTATAAGGACAAGGCTTTTAAACTATGAGTTTACTGTCAGTTCTCAGCTCTGCCATGAATCCATTAGGTAATCTTAGACAAACTACCCTTCCCTGAACAGTCTTCCTCAACAGTCTGTAAGATGAAGATCATAGTTCAACTATCGAATGCAGGCTTTTTGGAGCTATTGCATGGATTTTACAATCTAAAAATCAACCTTACAAAGTATTGCTTTGCACGATAATCTAAATGGACAGCTGTTATATGACCAAGGAAAAGTCAAGGTTCTGTGAAATTGTGGGATTTTTTTTAAGGATCTGACCCATGTCAATGGATAGGCATGCATTATAAAGTTTTTTCAAGCTCAAACAAGATTTGGTTTACTAAACCTCTGTGAATGCATGCATCTATGAAAAAATGTTTCCGAGAAACTAAATGTTGTATATTTCCAGTAACAGACATGATATTTGCTAAGCTTGAGCTGCTTAGAAAAGAGTCAGGAATGTAGTGCTGGTTTCAAAATATCTGCTTCAGCTAAGGAACTAGAAGGGAGTGTCTGGGAAAACCGATTTGCCTGAAGCTGTGACAACAGGTATGACTAGAAAAAGATGCTGAGCCAGTAATATGACCACAGTTGGTCCAAACTAAATGAAAATTCTTCTTCTTTATTTTTAAGAGTTTTAGTTATATCACCCTCGAGACTCATATACTTTTGATTATGAAGAAATGTATCACAGTTCCTTTGCTGGCTTTGGAAACACTGGTGTTTGCACTAACTTTATTTAGTCTAGATTTGAAAAAAGCAGAAGATACAACAAATAAATTAGGATTTCCTTTGCAGATTGATGAATTATAGGTAATTGCTATAATGACCAAGTGAAAGGTTGCAAAGCTTCCTTCTAAAATGATTTTGCAGCAGTGTAAAAATCACCCATCAATTAATATAATCTACAATATAAAAATAATTTCTTAGGAAACCTCTGCCGTGAAGAATAATAAAAACAATGTCACTACTTGAGATAGACTGGCTTTTAATTCACGTGGATTGTTTAACTTTATCATGGATCAATAATATAGCATAGTTCGATGTGGTAGCAATCAGTGATGCCATTATTTCATCAATAATAGGAAGCAGGTAACACTTCATCAATAATAAGTCTATGTTGAAACAGTTTTTCTGTTGTTCCAGTGCTTCTATGCGTTTTTTTCTACAAGCCCACTGAAAACACCATTGGAAGTGTTAAGAAATCATCTCTATGTACACCATAGCCAAAGGAATTTGCTTAAAGCCACAGCAAATTAAATGTTTTTTGTAAGAGCTACGCAGGAGCTTATTTCTACGAAGTCCCTTTCTCTTTCTCAAAGAGTAGGAACAGTGTGATGTCACAAATGAGAAATGTTCAGAGCTGGAGGCTCACTTGTTTAATTCAGCTACACAATGGCAAACACAAACCACATTTTCTTTAGATTGGATATTTCTAAATAATTCTAGGCAGCTGACGCCATTCAAGACACTGGAAGATACTTCAGCTGACTGTCCCTTACTATTGTATGATGAAGAGTATAGGACTAAATACGGTTGAATGATTTCGATTGTCTGGTTTTTCAGTTAGAACTCTAAATTTGGAAATGCTTTACATTATTTTGGCACTCATTAGGGGATTGTTTTTCTGATCCATTTATTTATTGCTCTAGATGCTACAGTTTTATAATACTGCCTTCTTGAATTTTTCAGCATATGTGTTGTTTCTGTAGGCAGTACAAAACTGCCACATAGTCTCTAATAGAAAGCAGTTGTTAACAAGGTACAGCAGGAAAATCTTTGCAAAATCAGCTTTCCTACAGTGGAATCTCATCTGCGTTAAGTTAAAAGGCAGCTCACTGCACATATCTGCCCATATAAATAGATTTTATTTCCTTATTCTCTAAGGAATGAAATATTGAGACACATTTGTTATCACATCAAGCTTGCTACTGGTCTGCTTTTGATCTTGTCTGAAAAAACTGCTTGCTTGTTTTGAATCCAGATTATTGGAAGACGCTGGCTGTGTTCCACCTTCTACCATCAGCTATCGCCAGTCCTCAATTTACAATGATAATTGGGACCAGAATTTCTGTTGCTAAGCAATGGGGCAATAAAGTGCGACCATGCCGCTTAGCAATCCTGTAATCCTGGTTTCCATCATTAACCAAATTCCAGGGTCTGTGGTGAGGCTGCTTCCAGCTGGCTTCCACAAACATGTCAGTGGGGAAGCCCATAGGATGTTGCAAGTAGCATGCAGTTTGCAAGTAGGTTAGCAAGGCAGCTTAGTGGCTGCTGCTGGGTGAGGAAATGGTCAAGAGAGGCATGAGGATGGTTGGGGAGAGTGTGTGGGATGTGCCTTCCCAACCATCCTCATGCCTCTTTTGACCATTTCCTCACCCAGCAGCAGTTCAAGGGATGCAACAGCAAGGCTCGGGAATAATGTGTGGGGTGCAAGAGGTTGTAAAAGTGTGCAAGAGAGGCATGGCGAGGGTCAGGGAGGATGCCCAAGGTACAAGGGAGATACAAGGAGGATCAGGAAGGTACACAGGGATGTGAGGGAGATGTGATAAGGCCTGTGGAGGTATAAAAGTTCAGAGAAAGTGCATGGGGGTATGTGACTGGCCGGCACAAGTGCAGAGGGGCTGGAAAACAATCCACGGGCATGGGAGACTGACCCTAGCAATTTGCAACCCATTGCCAATTTACCCATTGAATTTCTGGGGAAGGCAGCAGGGAAGATTGCAGATGGTGATCACCCTGAATGAATGGTCATAAGTCAAGGAATATCTATATTAGAGAAAGAAATTATTACCTTCTGAATGAGTAGGACAAAGCTTTCTTGATAAGGGCAACTGAGCATTGAAACTCTTCCAAAGAAAACCTGTGCTAGCTATTCTTTCTTTCCTCTGCCTTGAAAGATGGTCAGAAAGTCATGGTTCCTGTGTACTTTTGTGGTCTGATTACCAGAATTTTTAATCTAACCAGTTTTAATGTTTTGTATCTGGCTATATAACAGATTTTGGTCCTGTCTTAACTTCTTTAAACAGAAGAATTCCTTTTTTCCAAGGAATATTTTTATTCTCATCATGGCCCTAGCTGATGGAAAAGGGGAAGAGGCACATTTTGCTAATTCTTGCCTGCAACTTTCCATTGAAAGATCCCCCATACTGTCTAAACAGATTTTCAAGGTTGAAGGGAAAAGGGCAAAAGTCTTCTAATCTCCTGCTGGTGGAGAATGACTCAGAGAATTCACCAATCCACAGGATCAAAGAGTGTTATTGTTTATTTCTTCAGTTTGTACAGCCACCTATCTCAATTGCATGACTCTGGGTGGCTTACAAAATTTAAAACAACTACAAAAGAGCAACATAGAATCTTAATATAAGAACTGAATAACAAAGTCTGTAGCTAAGAGCTAACAAACAATCTACATTCAACATAACCTCTATATAGGCTCTATTACACATTCAGGTCCCCAAGCTCAGTGACACAGTGGTATCTTTATGCCTTACAAAAGACCAGTAGGGTTGGAAACAATCTGATCTCCAAGTGAGGTGACATGACAAGTGGGCTGACAGTAGGGTTGGGAACAATCTGATCCAAGTAGGATCAGTATTCCATTATTTGAGGGGCTGCCACAAAAGAAGAGGGGGTCAACTTGTTTTCCAAAGCACCAGAAGGCAAGACAAGAAACAATAGATGGAAACTAATCAAGGAGAGAAGCACCTGGAATTAAGGAGAAACTTCCTAACAGTGAGGACAGTTAACCAGTGAAACAGCTTGCCTTCAGACCTTGTGAGTGCTTCATCACTGGAGGTCTTTAACAAGAACCTGGACAGCCACACGTCTGAAATGGTATAGGGGCTCCTGCTTGAGCAGGGGATTGGACTAGAAGACCTCCAAGGTCCCTTCCAGCTCTATTCTGATTGATTGATCTTTATGCCTTATAAAAGGCCAGGAGGGTTGGGGACAATCTGATCTCCAAGCGGATGATGCTCCACAAGATACCCACTAGGTTTTATCCTCTTTGCTGCCCTACAAGAAGCAGGTATAATTACAAATATAAATACACATTCTCAACCATAATATACGTATAGTGTGAAAGATAGATAGATAGATAGATAGATAGATAGATAGATAGATAGATAGATAGATAGATAGATAGATAGATAGATAGATAGATAGATAGATAGATAGATAGATAGATAGATTAGATAGATTAGATAGATAGATAGATAGATAACCTTTATTGTTATTTTTTTACTGTGGGCACAATGGCACACATTAAAAATAAATTTTAGCTGCTTGCTCTCAAAGTGTACACATACATAACACACATTTAAACATACTATATACAACATGTATAGATCTACACCCTTACATATAAGTAACATATAAATATTAATCACTGTCCATCTTGAATACATAACGGTAGGAGGAAGCTTTAATGTTCACAAGGTTAATACTGTATGGAACAAAACTGTGACTGAATCTGGATGTTCTGCTTCGGATACCATGGAGCCTCCTCCCAGAAGGTAACAAGGAAAACAGGTCATGAAGAGGATGTGTCGTGTCCCAGACAATGTTATGGACCCTGCTCAAGCAACGCTTATGTGCTATGTCCTGGATGGAAGGGAGGGAACTGCCAATGATATTTTCAGCCATCCTCACCACTCTCTGCACCGCCTTCCTGTCTGAAGCAGTGATGCTTCCAAACCAGACTGTGATGCTGTATGGCAGAATAATAATGGTATATTACAAGAACATAATGTATAATATAAGCAGTATCTCAGTACTTGTGCCAACTTCAACATTCTCCCTATGAAGGAGCCGAGGGCAATATCATGGATGTTTATATGCCAATATCACGTCGTTTAGCTATGCTAAAATACAGGGTGGACACAGCTTGATCTTGAAGGACTTGAGTTCATCATTTCAATACTTTTAGGTATGTGCAAAATGTCCCTTGCACAAACTGGTTCGTGCACGAAACAAAACTTGTAGATAGTCTTTGCCTGAATTGAAACTTCCATCTTTTGGTAGGTTTCATCCCTATACAAAATAAAACAAGGCCACTACTTCTGGATACAAATTGAAACTTGGTGGTGGTTGCAGGCAGTGGGGGAGGGGATGGCAGACTGGAAAAAAGCCAACACTGCTGGGAGGGAGGGTCTTGGAGATGGTGAAATTGGCAGAGCCAGCTGAGTGGACTGTATTATGGTCAAACTATACCCCGTATGATTGAGATTATTATGGCCAGATGCTAATGACAGCAGAGAGGAGGGAAGGGTAAGTGTTTAGCACATGGAGGGTCAATCTAGTTGAAACCTGAAGCAACCAAACTATTTGGTGTTTTGTTTCTGCCAAACTGTAGCTGATGTGATGGTTTGGAAGAATGTGCTGCTCTATATTTTCTATTCCATGCACTCCCTTAATATTTCTGGTCCTAATTATTCTAATCAGATCAAAATTGGAGTACATTGTTATATATTCTAGGCGGGAGAATTTATTCAGGTATAGCAAAATCCTTTTTGTTTTCCATGGTAGCTCAAATGAACTATGGTCATTAGACCCTTGTAAGATTTTTTTCCCCCTTCAAAATAATACAGGTAGATGAGCTAGTAAAATGGCCTACTTTACCCAAAACACTTTTTTTTATTTGTAATACTGCTTAACAGGAAATGAGAAGTTCTCTCTGAAAAGAGATCCCGGCAATACAGATCACTCACTTCGAATCCTGATCGACAGACCCGAACAAACATACTTGCTTAACTCTCCAACTCTGAGATTATTTGTTTTTATTAGCAGCCAGTTTATAGGCTACTATTCTATATCCATATTTGAAGTTATTTTTGCATTGTGCCTGGCACCAAACATGTTATGCTTAGCCTTTTTGTATTCGTTAAAATGTATAAATCAGAACCCGTTAAAACGGGTTACCTATAAGGGTTTTTAGTAGGGCTACATCTCAGGCAAAGCGGAATTTTAAGGTGCAGTTAAAACAAAACAATTTATGACAGGCTGACATGAACTGGAATGGATGGCTATAAACTGCCTTATCCCAATTCAAAATGCTCTTGAAACTCCAGCTTTGACTTGTTTTTCCCAGATACTGGAGCATTACAGACAGTGGTGCATTAGGAACTATGCCAAAATAAAGCCATTTGCTTCAAATACTGTGGTGGAGAGAGGGATTGAAATCAGTGGTCAGCAGGTCTGCCTTAATTCAGATATCTTTGTGATTGGAGCACTAACGGTCATCTCAAGTTACCTTTGCTGCCAAGCCATTACCAGCTACCCAATCACAAACACTTGGAAGGAGTAATCAAACTTGGGAAACAAACCTTTAACTGAAACATTCACCTCATCATCTCAAATAGTCATATTCTTTGACTATTTTGGCTTAATGGACTAACTTGGGAGCTGTTTTCTTTACTTATTTCCACTGTTGTTAACCTCCAACAATTAGCTATAAAACATTCAGGCAGGGACAATAAGACCCCTTATATTTTTTTTTGCATAGCCCCCTATATTTATAGCACCTGCTTAAAAATTGCTGCAGATATTACTTGCAGTAGAATCCCTTTTGGTGCAGGTTTTATCACATTAGGTATTAAAAACACCACAGTTACTAGCATGCACATAAGCACAAAAACCTATCTGCAGCTACATACGTATAAGGTACCTAACTGAAATATTGGAATTACCCCCTCATAATGGAGTAAATATTTCATAAATTTTGTCTCATTCTGATAACAAATATAGCTACTTAAATTTTTCCCATACAAGATCAATGCCGATCATTTTCTTAAAAAAACAAAACAATCATGCTCCTAAACTGAAATTAATACGATAGTATTCTCTAGGACCGTTCCAGGACAGCTATTTTTAAAAGCTAGAATTCAGCCTTCAGGGTGAGTTAGATAACCACTATAGAGCCCTATCATTTTATTGCTGTTCTGGCAATACCCACTTCTCAGTTTATGCAAAGAGAGAAAAAACAAGTTCAGAATAAGTTCCAGTGCTAAACTTCTTGTATTGCCGTGAAAATAATCCAGTTCAATATTGGTGAATGTTTCAGAAGTGTGACGATAGCCATTATGAACAAGAGTAACAATTTCTATTATTTCTTGGGCTTATTTATTTTCCTCAAAAAGTAAAGGGTGGCCTAAATAATTGCAGTTGAGAATACTGATTTTTGACCTGTTCAGAGCAAGTGTGGTGAGAGTAGAGTTTTTTTATATTTTCAGACACCGGGATATATGGCTGGCAATCAAAATTCCAGCATATCTGCAGGGGAAAAAAAGAAAAGAAATAGGAAAGAAATATTTATGCTCAGGAAACAAAATTATCTCATGCTTCAGAATTATATCAGTAATTACAATAGTGATTTCTAAAGATTTGATTCACCAGATTGATCTAGACCAGGGGTAGGCAACCTTGGCTCTTTTATGACTCGTGGACTTCAACAATAGCTGGCTCAGGAATTCTGGGAGTTGAAGTCCACGAGTCATAAAAGAGCCAAGGTTGCCTACCCCTGGTCTAGACTCTAGTGGTTAAGATGCTGGCCTAGAAACCAGTTCTAGTCCTGTTGAATAACTGGCGGGTGATTTTGGACCAGTCACTTACTCTTAGTCCAACTCGCCCCATAGGCATGTTGTGGAGAAAATAGAAGGAGATAAGAGTATTAGGTATGTTCACTGCCTTGAATTATTTATAAAATAATAAAAGGTATAAATAAATAAATGACACAGAAACTACATTTTTGTTGGGTACATCTACCCAATTGTTTTTGGTTTTGGGGAAACAGGGATGTTCTCGAAGCTGTAGGAGTTTCCCCACATGGGCAGCAAAGAAGATATTTTGGATAATTTCTGTGTAGGATAGTGCCAACTAGTTTGATCCTGTTTACGTTCTGCACCTGTGGAAGAAATTTTTTGGCATAAAATAGCCTTATGCAAATAAGTGCCTGCTGCCTGTGTGAGGGATGAGTTATACAAGATAGAAAGCCTTAAGGCTTACTCCAACGAAGTTTGATCTGTGATTTGATTACAACAGCTTGAGTGCTTTATATAGTGCAGCAGGTAAGAGAATAAAATGTTTTCTGTTTCTAGTTTGTATCACCATTGACTCTCTAGGTGGCCTTTGTGCAAGATTTGGTTCTGCCCTATAAAAGAATAATATCCTGCTAAGTTGTTTCATTGGAGCTTTGTAAAGATTACTGAAATGTTTTTTCCTACTACTCAACATTCCTTGTTGAGTATTGTACCCTACTCAACCTCAGTACTTGCTCTTGAATAAACATAGGCTTGTGTTAAATAATACAGTATTCGGAATGCCACATAACATAAATATAAGAGATGCATAGATTATATTTTTTTTGGCCAGGGAGAACAGCCCAAATAATTTAATAAGTTAATTTAGCATATATGTATATATGTATATACATCTACTGATATGCAGGGGAATCCTTAAAGGGGAAAAACAAAAAAGGGTGCCAAATTCTTTCAAAGAAGGAATGTTTTGGTAATCTTATTTCCTGAAATGAACTTTAAATCTGCTTGTGAATAGCAAACTGAAAGCTAGAGGTCATACCTAGAAATGTCTGATGCTTCTGCCAAAATTGTGTTGGAGGCTGTGCCACCTGAGGAGCTCTGCAAATCTGGGATTGAGCAAGACTAGGAGAGGAGAAAAACATTAAAGAAACTCTAGTTAACTATTTCCAGGTCCCATCCTGCAAACTAAAATAAGCAAAAGTATTAATAATTGAGCTTTATAAAGCAATGAGCAACTTTAGGACATTTCTCTATTTAAAAAAGAAATCAATATAAGAAATACTCCTTATTGGGTTCTATAATTCTGTGTTATAAAATAATTCAGTTCACCTTGAATCTTTCTTTTTGACTATGCAGGTTTAATTACATGCTGTATTTATTTGCTAGATTTATATCTTGCTTTTCATTCAAGATTGAATAAAGTTGACAAAATCAAGGTAGGAAACATGGTGCTGTCTTCCTTTTCCCCCACAGCAACAGCAACCTTGGAAAGTAGTGGGGTGATGAGCAAAAGCTCAAACTGATCCAATACACCTTAGTGACCTTCTAGGCTGAAGGTGGACTACAACTACTTCTATAGTCATGTCAGGAGTGCCAAAGTGCTTCCAGATTGAAAGGATTGAACGGTGATATCACCATTTCCCAGGGAACCCCCAGTTGGGGGCTCCTTTCATGTCCTGGTTAAGTTGCCCATCAAAGTGGTACCCATTTATCTAGTCACAGTTGTCAGCTTTTGAACTGCTAGGTTGGCAGGAGCTGCAGCGTGTGATGTTCTGCGGCAATACGGGGTCTTGAATGTGAGCCTGCCAATCATCAGTCCAGCGTCCTAACCTTTTGGTCCCTGAGTTCAACCTATGCCTCCCCACTCCTAGTTCAACACCTTAATGGCTTAACTCAAACACCTTTTCAATCAAATTATTCTCAAGACAATTTACAACTAACCTGTTGTGGTGGTATAAACTCAATAGCAGCTGACTAGACACTTGATGGAAGTACCTTCCAGATCACGGAGAAGCTCTGCATCCCTCTGGGTCCATGAAGTATTTGGGCAGACCATCTTAATAAGCATCATTGTGTCCTGGCTGTACTCATCCCCCTCCCATTCCGGGAGAGAGGCAGCCTTAAGCTATCCTTGGTTAAAGTAGTATTTTCTCCCTTACACTGACACCATCCAAGATAGCTGGCTGGACAGAATCTGCTAGGCATATTTATCCATCAATTTGCAAGAAAGCCTGGTGGCTAGAAACAGAGATAATAGGGATTGGCAATGGGTATAACAAATGTCATGCTGTAACAATTTGCTGCCAACTGAAGGATGAGTGGCAAACACTGTAACTTAGTAATAGCAAAATGTCCCTATGTAGAAATTTCCTCTTGAGCAAACAGTACTTCTTCAGAGAGAGGGGGGGGGCGTTAGAATAAGAATAAGCTCTAGCAATCAACCAACCTTTCTGGAGAAGTGGGTGGATATATTTAGAATTATGAGATCATGCCATAGAAATTCTGACAAAATGGCTACTGTGAGTGATGGATTTGCATTCTTGTAAAACAGTTTAACAGATTGTCCCGACCATATCTCAACTGAAAAAAATCCAGATGATCACTGGATGACAGCAACAAGATAAAACACTCTCTAACTGTTAACTGCCATCTACCAGTAGTGGGTTTTCTAGTGAGTATGACCAGCCTTCAGACAGCCATTTAAGATAAAATGGTTGCCCCGCCACCCTTTTTAGTCCTCTATATGCTTTCTACTTGTTCACTTAATCCACTGCTTTTATAAATCATAAGGATGAATATGATCTGATTATTTACTTTTACATATGTATTTATCATTAAAATTAAATGGTTTCTGTTGATGGCAAATTAAGATTGTGATAGCTACATTGTTATGATTTGATTTGCTCATAGTCACTCATGTCTTTGTAAACTGTTATCTGGACTACTACAATGTGCTCTACATGGGGTTGTCCTTGAAGAGCATTCAGGAGCTTCAACTAGTGCAGAATCTGGCTACATGGGGAGTAAAGTGTGCCAGGCAATCAATACACATAACACCACTGCTCCATTGGTTGTCAGTGTATTTTCAAATGCAATTCTAGGTGCTAGTTGGCACCTTTAAAGCCCTACGTGATGGGGCCAGGTTACCTATGGCAGGGCTTTTCAACCTGTGGTACACGTACCACTTGTGGTACATTAATGAGTGGCAGGTGGTACGCAGCCCTGCCTAGCCAAATGTAGTGGGGAAGGGAAAGAGCCAGCATAGGCAAAGACTTACAGTGAGAGAGTCCTCTGGAGCTGCAGATTTTACTTACGAATGGAGCCATTTGGGGAGGCTGCCTTAGGCGGCAGCCAGTACTTACATTTTTTTTTCTTCCTTAAGTGCCAGCTGGGCTCCTTACTTTCCTTTCTAGCCAGTAGCTAATTCTTAAAGGGGAAGTGCCTTTTTAAGCTAGTTCACTCAGCAGCTTGTCTTTTCTATCTCTGGAGACCTTTCTTTGTTTGATCAATATATGGAAGAGGGAAAATATGGGGGTTTTTTTTCACATTCTTCCTTCAGAAGGAGGTGGGCATGAGAAAGAGGGAGGCAGGGGACTTCCGGATCTGGTGGCAGCGCCTGCGGACGTGCAAAGAACTCGCTCTCTTTGCCGTCCGGTTTCCCCCCGCCGGTAGACCCTGGACAGGGTCGAAAGTCGCCCTGTAGGGGCGACCACCGTAGAGGAGGGCACTCATCGATCGCGGAGGGAGCGACGGCTCCCTCTGCGGTCCGAGAAAATCACCTTTGGGCCGACGGGGAAAAGATCGGCCAGTAACATGGCCGATCACTCAGCTGCTCCAGCCGAAAGTCACAGCAACATCTAAGCAAAAAGAACCACCGTGGAAGATCCGGGTGAGATCTTTCCTTCCCTCTTGTTACTTTACCTATTTCCCTGTTAACAGCTTTAAGAATTATTTCCCTACTTTGAGAAAGCAGCGTTTGATCACTGGGGAAAACGGGCTTTGGAAAAATAATTATTGTTTTTTATTATTTTACTTTGTTTATATAAGCAGTTGGAATTCGGGCATCCTGGGAAAAAAAAAAACACCCCTTACTGTGACTCTCTCTTTTGGCTTGTTTATTTCCAGTTTAGGTGAAAATCCTAAGGGAGGGGGTGGAATGCTTGTTTTCCTCCCCCCCTCCTGAATAGTATTGCCTAAAAAACTTTCTGCTCTCTGGGCAGACTTATGTAGATTGTTTTGGATACAATGCAACCTGGGACTTGGCATGAAGCCCAGAAACTATGACTGATACAATGTAACTTTCTCCAGTTGAACTCCCACTTCCTGATTCTGGCGTGATGCCCAGACTGGATTACAACATAACAACTGACTGCTACTTGGGACTCTTGTTGTTTTCTTTATTTCTGTGCTGGACTTGACTATTGGCTTTTTGCTATCTTTGATTGGAAATATATCTCTGTTTGGACTCTATACTTTATAACGCTGCAATCTATTCTTTAAGCTGAACTTCTAAAAAAAAAAAAGAGGATGGAATCCTACTCACAGATTAATTATGGACTTATATTAGAAATTTTTTTTGAAATGAGAATGGAATATAAAGAACATATCAGAATGCTTAGCAAAAAGGAGGACTTAGAATTAAAAATTGAAGCTCAACCTTTGATTGACTATGATACACAATCAGATTTACAACTTAATGAGATGGATGAAATACATTTACAATCTATTGAATCTATTGAAGAGGAAGAGGACACATCCCACATGATGGACATCTTTGATGATCAAAGGCAGAACTCAACTAAAACATTTACAACTTTAAAAGCAACAGGATTGGACTTCCAAATACGAGGCACCAAAAATGTTGACAACATGACAGTACAGACAACACTGGATAAAAGAGAAAAAGAATATGATTGGACTCAATGGTGGGAAAAGGCCTTTAGCCAGTCACTAAGATGGGAGGATTTAGAGGCCCTGCTGTGGAAACCTACTTGGCACAAAAAGAAAGCTAGAATTAGATTTAAAAATGAGAGTTAAAATTTTATCTGATGGGTAAAAAGGGCTTTTGGACGTTGAATGAGCTAATATTTTTTAGATTTTTAAGGTTACTCTGGTTTGAGTCAACATTAGATCTAAATTATGGATTTGATTATAGTTTGGAATGACAATAGGAAAAATTGGAAAACTTAAAATTAAAGGAGTTAGATTGAGATTGAGACTGGTGAAGTATTATTGATATTTTTACTTACAAGAATTGAATGGTAATTAGTGATGTATTAAATGGACTAAATTGAAACAATTGAGGAATTTTTAGGGACTTGGACTGATTTATAAAAATATTGGATAGAGTATATGAAATAGAATATAGTTGAGAAATATTAAGATATAATAGTTATATTATAGTTATATATATTATTAGTTTATGATAGAAATAATTATTGTCCTATTATTATTATTATAACATTATTATATTATTTTGTCTTATGTAATGGTTTTAAAATATATAAATTTATGTTTATTTACAAAATATGTATGTGAAATAGAATAGAATAAGAGATATAATTTGATTGAGAAGTATAAATTGAAATTAGAATAATAGATATAAGTGAGAAACAATTCATATTTTAGGAATGCTCGAATTGTATACTATATGTTTATGCAAGACTAAATTGAAATAGATTAATTGAAAGTTGGTTAAGCCTGAAAACGGGTGAAAATATCTTTGATAACTTTTGTTTTTTGTTTTTGTGTGTTTTTTTTCTTTTTTCTTTTCTTTTTTTTCTCTCTTCTTTTTTTATTGATAAAATAGAGAGGGAACCTTTAAAGAAGCAGTTTAAATTGTATATGTATGACTGTATTTTTTGTTGTGTTCTATGGAGTGCCCTATCTCCACGATGTGTTATAAGCACTTGGCTGTAAAACAAACAAAAAAACCTAATAAAACTTGTTATGGGAAAAAAAAAAGAAAGAGGGAGGCAGGGAAGGGAGGGAGGGAAGGAAGTCCCGCCTTAGCAGTTGGCCACCAGCAGCTCTGCCATTGACTTTGCTTGTCAAAAGGTTGCAGAAGGGGATCACATGACCCTGGGACACTGTGACCATCATAAATATGAATCAGTTGCCAAGCATCCAAATATAAATCACATGACCCTGGGCATGCTGCAATGGTCATAAGTGTGAAAAATGGTCATAAGTCATTTCGGTGCAATTGCAACTTTGAACAGGTTTTTTTTTGTCACCAAGTTTTTGACACCTTGCTAGGTGGTACTCGAATATTACCATATCCTAAAAGTGGTACAATCAGTAAAAAGGTTGAAAAGCCCTGACCTATGGGATCATCTTCTCCTAGTTGTCTCTGTCCATCCAATTTTATCAGACAGGTTGGACACATGCAGGCCCCATCAGCCGAGGAATGTTGGCTGGTGGGAACCAGGAGTGCCTTCTCTGCCATAGCCCCTGCCCTCTGGAGTATTGTCCCTTCAGATATCAGGGTTACCCTGACCTTACTGGCCTTTTACAAGACTGTGAAGACTTGGTTGTGTGGCTGGAGCCCCAAGTGGTTAAGGGTCCTATTGTATTAACATCCATAGTACCAGTTTTACTTGGTGCCATACATATTTATTTTGCACTGTTTAATTGTTTTTATGTCTTATGATGTATGCCGCCCTAAGTCACCTATTGAGACGGGCAGCTACAGAAATCAAATCAAATAAATAAGTAAGTGTTAACTTTTTTTCTCTCCTTTTAGACTAAGAAAACGAGATCCAAGCAAGCTACGAAACATGGCTTCTGATGCTAGTCACATGCTTGAAGCTGCTCTGGAACAGATGGATGATATCATTGCAGGTATTGTGAGAGTTTATTTTTTAAAAAACCTACTAAGATCTGTTTTGTAACTATGATAATGAAAGATGAACTATTCATATGAATTTCCATTTATATCTGACTGCCCAAGCTTTCTCAACTTATTCTCCACAATAGTTCTGTTTGCTGAGCTATTTTTAACCAGATCAAGGTCAATTTCCTGGAGAGCAGAATGTACTTTATTTTGTGAAAAGTCTAGTGTGGCAACCAAGACTGAGTTTATAGGGATAAAATGGCCATGGATAGTATAAAATTTAACACACACACACACACTAATAAAGGGACAGACTGGACATTTTTCTTGATGCAGTCATTTAACATTAGAATAAGAATCTTCAGAGATTATAAACTAAGGATATCAATTATTTTAGCATAGGAATACCAAGAAAAAGGATATTATGTATATATGGCATTGAAATATATCTTGCAAGAAAAAAAGCTTCCAAGTTTTAAAGCTTCAGCTTTAGGCAAAGAAAAAATAGTGAAAACAACAGTGTTTTGTAAAGTATCACTTTCAAAGTCATAACACATTCCTCCTTCTCTTTCCCGCCTTTTAAAGCCTGGTGGGTAACTAGAACTTTCTGTTCTTTTCAAGTGCATGGACTGAAAATTGCTCAGTTAAGTTACTCCCTCCCTAGTTGTAAAGAATCCCAAAAGCAACCAATTACATCTTAAAACTCGTAGTATAACAAAGCTGATAAAGCTGAATCGGAGGTTTCTTTGAAATCAGGAGAATCTTGAAGCTTCCTATAAATACCAGAGCTGCCTGTTTGAAAATGTTTCCTAAAGCAGCATCTATCCACAGTTCATTAAAGAAGGTTGCAAGCTTTTGTTTGAGACTAAAAAAAGATGCATCTGTTTCGAGTTCTAATAATTGCCTAAAGTGGTTCTTTTTTCTTCATGGAGAAGACTGAAAATACTTGGAATTCACAGGAATTTTCAGACTTTTTCAGGCTGCCTAACCTCTTAGTTAAAAAGAAAAAAAAGTCCTGAAATCCCTGACCAAAAAGCAAAGCTTGAGTGATGATGGAAAGTTGACTGCATGCAAGTGAACATTTTCCTGCCTTAGTCTCTTGCAGAAACCCATAAAATTCTCATGGAAGCCAGTTTGAAATAACAAGTAGCAGCGAGGAGCTTCCTTCCAATCTGTTTGTAAGCCTACACATTCCTATCCTTTAGTGCAATTGAGCTTGACTGAGCTGGTATTTTGGTAATAACATTTTTGTGTGCTAACTCAGAATGGTTTATTATGGGAGGCTTAGCCATAAAATGACTGCTACTATCATTCACAAGATAATAATTTATCAAAAAGTGAAGCAGCTAGCTGTCTGACAGCCGCACTTCAGGATATTTTCTATCATTCCAGTTTACCATTTGTGAACAAGCAGCTTAGGGTTAGGATGCCATAAACTATATCAAGAGCTAGTTTGGTGTAGCGGTTAAGGCGAATAAAGGCAAATATACGTGTCCCGGGATAATGTTGCAGGATCCAATCTGGGTTGGTCACCAGGACCAGAGGTTTAGTCTTCTGAGCTTCTGGATTCTTGCTGCAGCCCATCATCAGGGAACTTCTCTCTAGCAGAATTGGTTAAGTGGTTAAGGCACCAGTCTAGAAACTGGGAGACTCTGAATTCTAGTCCCACCTTGGCCAGTCCCGCTCTCTCAGCCTAGGAAGAAGAAGACAATGGCAAACTACTTTCAAAATCATGCAAAGAAACTGCAGGGACTTGTCCAAGGACTTGCCTGAGGTCAACACTGAGTCAAAGGTACAAAAAAAGAGTGGGCTCTAGTAAACATGCCATTTTCTTTTCTAAGAATGCCACTTGATTTTACAATCTTAAAACTGTTACTATGACTTAGTAAATTTGCTGAAAATTTATTAATAAAAACATGTTTTAACTGGTTAATAAAATCTACTATTGGAACAGAAACATGACACACAACATCTTTAACCCTTACAATAAATTTGATAACAAATTTGTTATTTATTTATACTGTAATAAGGGCATGGGCCTTTATACTTCAGGCAGGGCTAATGATAACTTTATAAGGGAGAGAAAAGTCTGCCTTTATATAGTTTATTGCATCTGCATCCTTTTTCTATTATGGGCATACTAAATCCAGGATTTTCTAATCAGAAGTGTCTGACAGACATTATGCTTTTTCAGTCCTTATTACTTTAATTATAATTGAAAGACAAATTAATTTTCCAAAACTAGTAACTAGATCAATAGCTGTTGTGAATCTGAGACAGCTGGAAACTTCATTCATTAGGCATTCATAGAAACTGATTTAAAAATGCATATTTTATTTGTGGGGCTTCGTTTCTTTCATGCCACTTAAACACATCTTCCTCTCTGCTTTCATGCAATTTAATTAAGCATTATCAATTTTAACTCAGGTTAGATAGCAATAGGATTTACAGCACTCTTTGGGCAGTTTACAATGTAGAAGCATTGTTTGCATATTGCTCCCAACAATCTGGGTTCTCATTTTATTCACCTCGGAAGGATGGAAGGCTGAATTGAGTCTCATCATGATCAAACTCCAGGCTGTGGGCAGAGTTAGCCTGCAATACTGCATTCTAGCCACTGTGCCACCAGGGTTCTAGATGTTGCATATTATTCTGTTCTGAAGCATCTAGAAATCTCACTTTATAATGATCTGTAAAATAAAAATGTTAGAAACTTGAAAAGACAACACTAAGAAAGAGGCATGGTATTGATTTTATTTTTTTAATTCATAAGAGAAATCATTTTAGCATTCCTTACTGTTTTTACATTATTATTTTTCATTTATTTGTGAAGTTGAAAAAATATGTTTTTAAGATACATTTAATAACTTATATCCTACTTTATTATAAAAAAATAAGAGAATAAAGAACATAGAGAGAAAACAAACAGTTTATTAACTGAAGAAGCATACTGAACTCTATTTAAGATCCTTAGCCACTTATCCATAATATAACTAAGATGAATTAGTATTTTTTAAAAGATGCTTCAGCCTTACAATTATCCAAAACACATCCCAATATTGATAGTTATTCAAGGGTTCTAGATACTGCTGAAGCATCTAGACCAGTGATGGCGAACCTTTTAGAGACTGAGTGCCCAAACTGCAACCCAAAACCCACTTATGCATTGTCGAGTGCCAGGTGGGTGTGGCCCATTGGGTGGGCGTGGCCGCAGTGGTAACTCAGTTTAAAAACTAGATTGGCTATAATCTGATTTAAAACATGCTACAGCCTAAGACATTTCCAACCCCTCCCCAAAATAAATTGTTAATTTCAAACTGAAGTTATCCAGTTGATCAAGTCAATAAAGGTCAACATAATTCTTTTGTCCCAACATCTCCAAATGCCAGTGTGATTTTTGATGTATTAGTTACAATGAAGGTATGGTTAAATAACAGGGTCAAGCCGCTCCCATAATATCAAAGTGACCAATAGTTTATAATTATGCTCATAATGGTTATTTTGCTTAATCTATTTGTATTCTATAAAGAATTTCAAATCAAATATATGTGCCCAACAATAAAATTGAAAAATGGAAATATTGAAACATCTATCATATGATAAGCGCAATTTAGATGAATAAAAATCAAAGTTATTATCCTCCAAAAGAAAGAAAGTTTTCTGGATATAATTATTCTTATGTATTTAAAGGAATTTAAGCAACAGTTGAAACTCCACATTTACAAATATCTCTTATTAGAATGTATAGGTTGTTTGCTGTTGATTCAATATAACAAGCCAATTACTTTAATTTCAGATTAAAATTAAGAGGAAATAAAAGGCATCTTTGACAGATTCTACAACAGGGATCCCCAACTCCCTGTCTGCAGCCTCCTTCCTTCCTTCCTTCCTTCCTTCCTTCCTTCCTTCCTTCCTTCCTTCCTTCCTTCCTTCCTTCCTTCCTTCGGAGGAAGTATTTCTGTTAATAATAACCCTAGTGAAGGGAATATAGTATTGATCCAGCTGATTAAAAAGGGAGAAAAACTGTCTCCACAGCTTATTTTGAGTAACAAAAGCTCTTTCTGTGTGTGTCTGTGTGTTCGTGTGCAGAATCTTAGAAGGAGCTACATTAGAAGGAGTATTATATTCCACACACATGCAAACACACTCTATATATAAATGCTATTTTTCTGACACTTGGAAAAATGTTTTTTCATTAAACATTCAATCTTATCTAACAATTGACATTGTTATGCCAATGATGGTAGATCTTAGAAGCATTCGTTCGTAGTAAGAGCATTTCACTTTATTCTTCGGTTTGTGTGTGCATTTCTTTTAATTGAACACTTTATTTATTCATTAGTTTATTCAGTGTCTATAGCCGCTCAGCTCAGTCAATGACTATGGGCAGCTTGCAATTCAACTTTAAAGAATCTGTATAAGTAAATGTAAGAGAGAGCACAAACCAGGATTCTAAACATGCAACAGAGGTTATAGCTTTCTAAATAGTGAGAACATTTTATAGATGTTTATTTAGCAATAAACTAAATAAAAGAGAAAAGAAGAGGAAAACAATATGGTTTTGGGTTGCTGTTTTGTATGTATTTACATTTTTCTTTCTCATGCGTGCAATGTGCTTAAACTTGTGTATCTTTCTGGCTACATAAGCACACGTATAAATTTAAGTTAACATGAAATGAGAGGATTCATTTTCAGATTTCTCTTCATGGTCAGTTGGTTAAACGGGAAATGCTGATTTAAAAACAGGCATTTCTACATATGTTTGGGAGGGGGAATAGAGGTACAGGCTGAATCCTTCTGCAGGCAGGGTCCTGTTTTCCTTTTTTTTTTTTTTTTTCTTTCCAGACAGAAAGTGAAAGGACTAGTAGAGCAACTGCTGCAGCAATTTAGCTTAAAAATAACACGGCATCTGTTTGTGATTAGAAGATGGATGCAAGATTATGTTTCTTCCATCCTGTGCTGGGTCTATTTTTCTGCACTCCTCTCCCCCACACACAAACACACAAAAAAGCTCTCTTGGAGGATTTCGTAAAAGTCAAGTTTTAAACTTTTAAACTTTAAACTCTTTTAAATAAAATGAATTTTCAGACAAAGGAGGATTTTGTATATAGAGCTACTCCTCTTAAACTGACAACACTGGATAATAGTTTTCTCCTTCAATGCAAGAAACAATTAGCAGACCAGCCATTCAGGGAACGTCATGACTATTGACTCAGTAAAAGATAAATGGATATAGTTAGGAACATCTTGACCTTCATTTTTTATTTTCAGGAAACTCATATTCTGGAATATATGGAATGCTGGTATTTATAGTGTGCCTAATCTAAAATACCTTCCTCATTGCAGAAATTCAAATAATCAGTTAGGTAGAAAGAGGAAGAGCCTTCCTCATGATTCATTAAAAAAAGGGTCTTTATTTTTAAAAAACTGTTAAGTATTTTTTAAAAACTTCAAATGGTAGCATCCCTTAAAATGGTCATTCTCAGAATAGAGTTTGTCTGTTTAAGATGCTCCAAGTTCTTGGCACTCCAAGAAGATGTATTATATTGATGGTTCAGATATATTATTCTTATATGGTATGTAGCATTGTTGCAGGATCCAATCTGGGTCGGACACCGGGACCAGAGGTTTAGTCTTCTGAGTTTTCAGACTCATGCTGGAGCCCATCCTCAACGTAGCATTGTGTTGTTTAGACATGCTTTCTGGAGTAAGATGATGTAATTATTAAAGACCTTCCCCCTCTACCCAACTTCCAACAGCTCCGTGTGTCTTTTGATAATCAGCTATGTAACATGGGGACATGTTTCGGAATGGAAAATGCACAAGGGCTCTGGGCGAATGAGAGATCAGCATAATCACCAGCCAACCACTTCTTCCAGTACTGAAGATCCATTTAATTATGGTCCAAAATTGACATTTCTATTCATTTCCATAAAGAGATATTTACTATAGTTCTATCTGGACTTGGCTGATTTCAAAACCCGAGTAGGGTTTCTTTGGATGAGACAAGGAGATTCCAAGGCAATAGGCTTACCGTGGAAGCTTAAAAACAGGCCACAGTAAATGTTTCTGTAATGTTCCTAAGAAAACTATATGGACAAATCTACAATACGTAGTCAGCAGGAGCTGAGCTTGATTTTTAAAAGTTTTTATCGCTATTTAATCAAATATTGGGCTTTCTTTAATGATAGCCCATATTATCTGAAAATGAAGCAGATTTTTTTTTTTAAAAAAAAAACTAAATCTTTACACAGAAAGTTATCTTTAGAACAGGCAGTGAAAACTGCCCTATAAATATTGTAAATAAAAGTCTTTATGAAGATTGGAATGTATTTTGTGACTAGAAGATCATTATTATCTGAATTCATTGGCATTTTCCAATTAAAATTATGTAGTGGAGACAGATAATAAGTACCCACAGGTTAATAACTGACATAATTCTCTTGGTTGAGAAGTGAATAGCACACATGCCCTTCTCTTCTGTGAGTTTCCCACCGCGCAGATGCTCTATATGTTTTCATATTTCCATACGAGAAAAATACCTGTCCAAGCTTTGTGTAGCTGCTGATGACTGCACGGCTGCCTTTCTATCTCACTATCAGTTTTCCAAAGGAATCTGGTTGATTGATCATTACAGATAGTCCTCACTTAACAAGCACAATTGGGGCCGGTAACTCAATCGCTAAGTGTCACTGTTATTAAGCGAGACATCGCCTGACTGCTATGGACTTGCCTCACATCTACCATGGTCATTAAGCAAAACATCATGTGACCACGACTTGCACTTTTACTGCCAGATTCTCCATTGACTCTGCTTGTTGGAAGCAAACTGTGAAGCATGCAAATGGCGATTGCATGGCTATGGGGCACTGTTAATTCATCACTATGCAGTAATGTTTCCTTTTTTCACTGTATAATTACTTTTTTTTGACGTAAGATTTTTTTTTGTATTTTTCTATTAAGAATACTCTACACACATGAAAACCAATTAATTATATTGTTCTGATCGTGGTAAAATATATGTACTTTTGGGTTTTTGTGTTAATATTTATATGATGCTTTCATTCATTTGTCCTTGAAAGGACAGTGACATCTAATGGTTGTTCAAAGTAATTTCAAGTAGTCAATTTATATATTTATTTTATTTTATTTTATCACCTCATTGTCCCACTGTGTTCTTGGCATGATTACACTAAAATTACTGCTGGTTATGCTCAGGTTAATGAAAATAAAATGAATATGCATTTTTAACTTACAGAAGTAAAATGTGCCAATTAATGAAAATCTTTGCTGTTTAGCAAGTTCCTTCTGCATATAGAGTGGTACTTAAAAGTTTATGAACTCTTTTAATTTTTAATATTTTTGCATTATGAACTGTGGTGGCACAGTTAGAATGCATTATTGCAGGTTAATTCTGCTGACTGCTGGCTGCCAGCAGTTCGGCAGTTCGATCCTGACCAGCTCAAGGTTGACTCAGCCTTCCATCCTTCCAAGGTCGGTAAAATGAGGACCCAGATGGTTGGGGGCAATATGCTGACTCTGTAAACTGCTTAGAGAGGGCTGTAAAGCACTGTGAAGCGGTATATAAGTCTAAGTGCCATTGCTATTGCTATTATTTACGACCTAAATATAACATGTTTCCACACAAATCCTAAAAGTAGAAAAAAGAGAACTCAATTAAACCAATGAGTCAAAACATAATATTTGTTCATTTATTTATTAGGAAAATGACCCAAAGCTATATATTTGTGTGTGGCAAAAGAATGTAAACCTTTGCTTATAATACCTGGTATGTCATGGTTGGACAGCAATAACTGCAACTAAATGTTTCTGATAACTGTGATCAGTCCTACACGTTGGAATTTTAGCTGTTTCCTCCTTCCAGAACAGCTCAGAGATGTTAGTCGGCTCCTCCACCCCAAGAACTGCCCACTTCAGGTCCTTCCACAACATTTCCGTGGGATTAAGGTTAGGACTTTGACTTGGCTTTCCCAAAACATTAATTTAACATTAATTTTCTTCGGCTTTAATCATTCTTTGGTTTGCGTGTTTTAGGTTGCTGTTTTGCTGCATGTCCACTTTTTCTTGAGCTTTAGTTCACAAAAAGGTACCCGGACAATCTCATTTAGAATTTGCTGATACAGTTCAGAATTCTTAGTTCCATCAATGATGGCAAACAGTCCTGGTCCAGAGGGAGCAAAGCAGGCCCAAATCATGATATTACTGCTACCAAGATTCACTTGATGGTATATGATAACAAGTATAATGTTTTTGACTCATTTGCCTAATTGGGTTCTCTTTATCTTGCCTTAGGACTTGATAAATATTGGTATTGCTTATTTGGGGAAATTGATTGATATACTCAGTGGCATTAGCCCACAAGAGTCCATTGTTAAATTTTCAGGAATTTTGCAAGTCGGTTGAGAGCAGGCCTGAGCTGTGACTCTTAGCAAGCCAACCAGATGTTTGGCGGCTTGCAACACAGCAGTGTCAGCAAGAGAAGCGCTGGTTGCTATGCATTTAATAGCATACTATTGAACATACTTCATTAGTTATCTAATGTTATTTTTCTGCGTCTTTGTTATTTTTCTGTTTTAATAAATGATCATTCCATTGTATCTTCTGTGAACGGGAATGGACTGTTTCTCTTTTTTGCCACTGTGGATTTGATGGTGAATTGATATAGTTTCATGAAATAATGTAGCTATAAAATAGTATTTGTTTTCATAAAATTGATTTTGACATAGAACTTATAAGTTTTGTTTGCTGAATAAAGACAACTATATTCAAGACATGTGCAATGTATATATCACTGTATTATAAAATGTTGAGAAAATGATTTGCAAAAAATTACTTCTAAAAACACCAAGGGTCTCCTACGTGGTATCTGTCAAAGCTTTTTTAACAGAACCATGCAGTAATTTACATCTTTTTATCAATGTATTTGCAGCTTTTGCCTATAACTGGTTGGCATGCCATAAGATAAATGTTTTAAGAAGCCTAGCCAAATGAGATACAGTTAAACTTAAAAGAAGAATAAAGATTACTTCAAGAAGTTGGAGAGTGCTTTCCAGCACATAAAATGCACAATAAATAAAACCCAGTGTATAAACAAATAACTAGTTTTCTTTCATCTGGCTCTTCAGCTTTTTCTTGGACTCTCTTTCTGTTAACTCTGTTGTTTCTTTTTAGGTACCAAGGCAGCTGCAGAATATACAAATGGTGTCTATGACATGGTGTCACCCGCTCAATCAATGTATTTTGGCTCACTTCAAATTTTGCACCTCTTGGAAGATTTGAAGTTAGCGTTGGAAATGCTCAAGGATCCTCAAGAGAAAGAAGCTTTGTGGCACCAAGTACCAGGGGCTACAATAGCTTGCATACATGACTGGCTGGAGGAACATCTGGTAAGTAAAAGCAAAAAACAATATATATATTGTATTGCTGGAGAGTATCAACTCCTGTTTCTGCAGTATTTTTGTTCTGAAATATCAGAAATAGCTATGTAATAAACTTCTTAAGTGTTGTTTTGTATAGGCCATACTACTTGATTAAAAGGCCAAGGGTTACCACAGTGGTTTTCCTTGTGTTTGGTTACAGTTGGTGGATTTCCAGTTTTAGGATTTCAACTAGCAATCCTGGAAAAGATCCTCGCCAGAGGACTGCATCAAACATAGCAGCAGATCAGAGACTTTCACTTGGATGGACTACTACAAAAACAAGTGGTAACAGAATAGGTAGATGGATTGCCTAATTAGGATAGAGTAATAATAGAGTCGGAAGAGACCTCTGAGAGCCCTTCCAACTCTATTATTCTATGTCAGGGGTGTCAAACTCGCAACGTCACGTGACGTGTCGTGACGTATCGTGACTTTTTCCCCATTGCCGGCAATGGGGTGAGCGCGGTTTCGGCGTGACGCATCCGGCCCATGGGCCGGCAGTTTGACACCCTTGTTCTATGTGGATAGAAGTGTGGATAGAAATTTAAACTATTGCAAGATATGAGATAGTTTTGGTTCCAGAACAATAGCAGGTTATATATATACAGTAGTGGCCAAAATTGTGGAAAACTTTTGGAAAATTGTACAGTAGAAATGCCACCTTTGGTTAAGTTTCCACCAATTTTTCTTCTAATTTCTTTATAACTATAGCCTTGTTCATTTAATAATACTATTTTACATCGCTTTCAGTCAACTCTTTGCACCATTACTTTAATTTTATTACGTTTTACAAGCTCACTAAATGAAAGAACACAAAAAAAACCCCAACCAACTTGATAGCAATCACATAACACACTGACAAATGTCCTCCTCTCAGCTTCAATACATGACATCAATAACTGATTTCTACTGTGATCTGATTGGCTCATTGCCAAAACAAGATGACATCTGATTGGCTCTCTAAACACTCATGCTCATTGGCTACAATCAGATGAAGGAAAGCTACCTGATATCAACCTAAGCAGGTTGTGCTTCCTTTTTCTGGTTATTTGGCTATACCTTTCCATAGAGTACAGTACAGATAATTGAACAAACTTTGTTGCATTACATTCTTGATTAAATTATCTTTCCATTGATATATAATTTTATGGTACTACTCCCCCCCAAAAAGTGGTGTTATTAGCCATCAAACCTCAAAAATACACTTTTCCCAAAAGGTTTCCACAATGTTGGCCACTACTGTATAAAAAAAGTAGTTTCATGAATTTGTCCTCCTCATTGACAGGGAACTTGGTATGCAAAAGAAATTTGAAAGTTAATACAGTATGTAGTTGTGCTTTGAATCAAGTTAACATGCATTACAGCTTTGGAATACTTGCAGCTGGTTTGATAGCCAAGGGCCCTTTTCTAATGTTTCATAATGAAGTCTGTAATACTGAGAACTTGTGGCTCTTGCAGATTTCAAAACACCTTAAAAGGTTTTGAATAGATTTATAAACTTTCACAATACAAGAGTTTCTAATCTGCATGGTGCACTTCCTTAGAAATTGCTAAAGGGTACATATCTTGTTTTCTTGTGTTGTGTTGTGAATATTACCTCTACCCTCTTAAGTTTTAAATCTGAAGGGTTTGGTTCTGGTTAATCCATTACTTAATAATAATATAGCTAAAATTATAAAATTTGCATGATTTATTTTATTAGTTCTTTTACTTTCCTCTACCTCTCTGCAAAGTTAGCTTCCAAAGAATTCTGTGCTTCATTTGTCACCATCCTAATATTAATTATAGGTATAGAGATAGGAAATTGTATTATTTCATTTGACATCTAATTTGTTGCTCAGGAATAAGCTTGCAAGGAAATGTGTGTATTATCAGCTAGTAATAGTTTCCTGTAAAGGAAATTGTTCACAAAGAGACACTACACTTTTTTCCTAATTAATATTTGTCATACTATATTCATGTTATCATTAACTGAATTGATCTAAATTAACTGTCTAAAGAGTATATAGTTTCAGATATATATTTAGGCTTATTTGCAGCATTTGTGCAGATATGTATTTGTGGCAATCATAATATTAGGAAATGCTAAGGAACACATGAGTTGGTTCCACTGGTTTGCTTCAACAGGGTAATGAATCTTCAGCATATAATGCAAAGTTGTATTCAGAGAACTAATGTAAACAAAAATCAACTTTGAACTCTATACTGTTCTCTTTTTTAATTAAAGTATTTTAATATTCATTTAAAATATGGCCTCTTTAAAATCCTATGTCAGGTTGGTCAAGCAGAATAAAGAAATCTTAATTTATTATATTTAACATTGTCCTCCTAGACCTAGAGTAAGGCTCCATTACATCTCTTCAAGATGAAAAGCTTTGTATTGTTCTGATAGAACTACTCTGTATTATATGAGCAACATTCAGTTGTCAGCCTCTTATGATAGAGATTATTAGGAAGCTCCAGAACTGGTTACAAAGAATAGACATTGCTAACTTTGCATTCCCATTAAGAAAATAATTTCAGGCTTACTTTTTTAAATAGTTGGAGCAGTGGTTTTTGCAATTGCACTTATGATTTTTTTTTCCAGTAAAATCAATTAGTGGCAAAAGCTGTCCTAACTTTCCCCATCATTAACATTTTTTCTCTTATACTTTGAGGACTGAAACATTGTAAATCAAAGTCTGTTTACATGAGATATCACAGTTGAACTATCTTAGAATGGGTCTTAGAGTCATGCACAGGGTACACAACAGATTTAATTTCTGTTCAGTGAAATCTTTGACACAGTCTTCCAATTCACTACCAAATTAAAATTCAAGATGATTCAAATTTGAAATGTTTTATATGCCCCCTAGAAAGAGTAACCCAGTGCTTTATAATAACGTAGCTAAAATTATAATGTTTGCATGATTTAGTTTATTTGTCTTACTTTGCTCTATGCAACGTTACCTTCCCAAGTCTTACCTTTAGATTATCGTATTGGAAATCATTTTGTATCCAAGTAGGAAATTAAATAAAAGGATGATATTAGCAGAATGTTTACTTGCTCTAGAAATAAGTTTTATATGTAACAGTTGTTTTCTTCTTCCCCAGGCGTAAGTTAATAACTTGATTTCTGGGCAGTCAGTAGTTTGAAATTGCCCAAATGTTATCCATCAATCAAGTTGAACTCCTTCAATTGCTTTATAAACAAACCTGAAATTTAATGGGTTTGTTTTCTTATATCCTGTATCAATCCCACAGAAAAGTGATATGAAGACATAAAATGAGATTTTGTAATTTGAGTAATATCTGTCACCCATAAGCCTTTAGTTCAAATATCACCACAAGTTTACAGTGACTCAAAAAGTTTAGCTAATGAGTAATCAACAAAACCTGAGATCAAAATTTTCGGTTACACTCCTAGTGCTTCATTACAAGTCTCTAAAGTTCAACAGCCTGATTACCACTTCCCTTTTTAACAACTTTACAAATATTAAGCATTTTAGTAGATATCTTTAGCAAATATCCCTGTATAGCATTTCTAATATTAATGGTAAAAGATAAATAATATAGTTGTTGCTAAGCCATTAATGTTCTGGGGTTTTTTCCCTTCTTCTTCTGAGTTCAACACTTTAATTTCAGTGTGGAAAAATTGAGTCTAGAGGAGATGCTCGAGGCTCCATTTTATTACTATTTACTTTTGTGCAGGAAACAAAGTGGAAGGCAGTTATTCTTTAATATTAAGTTGAGGGACCAAGGTCTGAAATTTGTCTCATTTTCTCTCCCTGATTTTCTTTAGTGTAGATCTTAGTGTAAATCTTCATTAAGATTTCATGCATTTTCTGCTAAAAATCAGTGGGAACTTATACCACTATCGTCTGGCAGCCTTTTTTGCTGGTTTTGATAGAGTTGGAAAAAAACACACAAGGGAGACAACTTGCAGTCCATTAGCTGATTTCTTGGTATGGAAAGAGTATGTTGTGTAATTATGAAGAGTTAGTCTCCTCTGAATCAAATTCTTTCAAGGCAAATAAATAAAAATATTTATTAATTACCTATTGTATAACTTATAAGCTGCCACAATTCAAGAGATTGTTTTCAGAATATGCTTTTAAAAAATTAACTGAAGTTTCAAGGCAGAGATACAAATGAAAGCTTGTTGGCCTGAACAATTCATCTTGCAGATGACTTTTAATTCTTATGGAAATCCCTGACTTTATTTTTAAAAGCCCTACATAGTACTCCTCTTCAATGGATTATGCTAAATCTTCTGTGCCACTTTTCTTTTGATTAATTGCTGTTTTTTTTATCTGTTTTGAACATTATATGCTGCCTATGGTCCTTTTAAATTGGGCTGCCTCTCAGATTATGTAAATAAAGTAATGATCAAGACATGAGTTACTGTCACAAGAATATCTGTAATCAGATAGAGCCATAATTGGTACACCAGCCAAAGGTGGATCAAGGCTTCAGGGTCTTGCTTAAGTAAGAGTTCCAGAGAGCTTCATAGTCAAGACCCATCCCTTTTTGAGTGAACACCGAGATCATTATTATTAGCATCAATGTTTAAATGTTTAAACAACTCTGGTTTGCCCCATCCAAATCCTCATATCCTCTAAGCACCAGTTCAGGATATACACAGTTTTCCTGGGGTAGGGTGATATATATAGCGGAAAGGTTATCCCAATCTTATTTCTTCCCCTTACATAAATAAGTAGCTTTCTTTCCATTGCTATTGAAGTATTGCTATAGGCAATGCATCTGTTTTAATTGTCTTTAAATTTTAGAACCAACATCTCACTTTTAAGATAATATATGACTTTAATTTTACAAATATTGATGCTGGCTTATACTGTTGCTGAATATCAGCAAAATGGAAACTGTTATGGAAACTATTATGACAAAAAGGAATATGTGAATATGTATAATTTCCATCACACTTACACAATCTTTTGAGTGAATTTTAGTTGGAATATATATGTGTATTTAGCATCCATGGAATATAATATCAGTTCCCGAAGGATTACTGAACTGGAAATAAACTGTGTGATTATTATATAAATCTTATTCTGAGTGCTAAAGAGGTAATATATCATAAAAATTCAAATTGGCTGGTTTAGTGTCTATGATCATTCTGAACTGAAAGATCTGAAAATGCATCGATTGTGTAGAATCTATTTTTCTCAAGAAAATGATTCATTCTTCACTTTACAGTTAAGTAACAAAAAAGTAAATAATCTTTGAAGGAATTAGAAGTGGCAAAGGAGGTCTATAGGGAATTGATGAAGCTGATAGTTGTATTTTATCCTGTCTTTGGATTGGCCAGATGAGTTATTTCCATTTTTAAGCATTTCTTAAATTACTTCGTCATCTGAACCCAATTGCCTTCAGTCATGCTGTCATGATAATATTACAATTACTAGGCTGGAAAAAATATCTAAACAAAAAAATGGAATGAATTTTTGCAGTTCACGTTCGTGATTGGTACTGAAATGGTAACAAAATTCAAACTTTTTCTATTTCCTGAGGTTATTGTTTTTCCTCCTGAAAAGGTTTTTTAAAAGACAATTATTTTTCTTTATTTATAAGTATGTGTTGCTTTGATGCAGTAATCAGTTGGCAATCATCTCATTGTGCCTGCAGGTGAAAAAAATGTATGCTTATTCCAGGTCATGTTTAGGCAGGCAGGCACCTTAGATTTGATATAGTTTCGATTCATGTAAAATGAATTGCTGATTTTAGATTATTATCAGAGGTCACAGCTCATTGGTGCTTAATTTGCTATGTTGGGTCAAGTGGAGCTGTTGATTATTTATATGTGTTTAGTGGTCACACCTGTATTGAATTGGTCCTCAGAAGATTTAAACAATGATAAAAGGACAATGGATATGTAGAGTGCAAGGATTGACTAGTGTATATATTTTGCTGTTTGATGGTAACTTCTGTGCTGCTTAAAGAAGTTTCATCTTCAGTATGCATGCATGGCTGTGCTTTAGGTGTCCAGTGCTGTATGGAATAAGATGTTCTTAGGACAGTTTTTAAGTTATACAATTTATGAGTTACTGAACAATAGTTGAAGAGTTTTTTTTTTTTTCTTATATATTTTAATGACTAATAAGGTAATAATAGAGGAATTGGTAATTTACAAGAAAAAGTTTTTTTTCTGAAATAAGTCTTACTTGCAAAGACTATACTGTAGCTGTCAGGGAGTTCAGCCTTTAAACTCTAATGTTCTCAAAGGAAACTCATTTGAAAGAACCTGAAGATAGCAATTCTTGGAGTGCTATTGCCAAGAGAATCACTTGGCCATGTCTTTGTACACATAGCAGGAATCAAATTCAACTGATCTTTATCGTTTATCTTATTATTTTAAGCCTCAAAACAGTTTGGCTCAACAACCTCATATATGCATAACAAATGTCACCCAAAGAGCAAACATGTAGATAGTTGAAACATGCTGTAAGAATGAGTTTGTGTTTATAATCCTATTAGTTAATAATCCTATTAGGGAATCATGTTAGGATTGGATTTGTTGTTGGATTGGTTTTTTTTTTTCATTTTCTCCTATAGAGAGCACTGTTCTCGACAGGGTGGATAATAGTCGGTGGTTTTTTAAAAAAAAAATCAAAAAAATCGGATTTTTTTTTTTTATCAAATTTATTTTAATAAAATGCTTTTGGAGTAAAAATCTATCTAAATATAGTTTTCTATTTAAGATACATTAATAATTTAGTTTATTCAGCATGAAATGGAGCTTAGTTATGTAGCATGAGGCTGTATATTCTACAACGTTTACATTTTTGGTAAACTCATTCAATGTATCCAAGCTCTGCAAGCTGAGATAACATGCACTGCATTGATGCATTCATACAATTTCATAGTAACCATGAGATAAATCATAAAACAAAGTTCAGGAATATTCCTTTATTCTATTGTTTTGCAAATCTATGTACGATTTTTTTGAAGAGAAATACATGTGTACCAGGCTCTAAGTGTTTTAATTAAATAAAAGAATTTGAGTAGTTCTCCAACTATGTGGATTAATCTATTAACCTAAAATTGGTTCTGATATCGCTGTTTTACTAACCTGGCAGCTTATTATTCTAAATAGGAAACCTTCATTTTGTTTGCAAATAATAATATTAAAGATTCTAACTACCAGCAAGAATGAGTCCTTACATTTAAAGAGCACCTGTCATTTTAGATCCATCATGGCAGCGCCTGTTAGCAGGCATCCACTCACCTGCTGCCCGCCACGTCCCTCACCTTGTTGTGTCACTGCCGCATCACCAGCCATCCCATTAAGGTGAATGGGACTGTCGGTGAGTCAACAGCGGGTCAGAGGAGGAGCCATTGCGGGACAGCTGCTCTTTAAAAAATATGATTTAAATCGAGTTGATTTAAATCAAGCCTTTTTACTAGTGATTTAAATCATGATTTAAATCAACTTTGTTTAAATCAAATCCACCCTGGTTCTTGAACTTAAGTTTGAATGGTGGGGTGAGAATCTGAAAACTGAAAAGATTTATTCACAATCTGGTGCTATTATTTGTGGAGGGTTTTCATGTATAATGGCTTGAAGATGACAGATGCATAGGGAAAAGCAGAGAACTGCAAAGGATCAGACAAAACAAAGCCACCTGATGGTGATGCTGGAGAGAGAGGAGACAGGTAACAGAAAACAGAGTGTTATCTTTCTTTTGGTTTTCAGTATATGGGTGCAATAAAGGCCATTGTTTATGATATAAGGTGCTAGTGTCTATAATTAAGGCAGGTTAGAGTCCCATTAATAGAAAAAATTACCTTCTAGGTAACATTTGGGAGGTCAATATACTGTATAATCCTTAACCTTGTTTAGCTTGGAGATGTTTTGCATTCTTTTGTTGAGAGCCCAGTGATCTCTGTAATTGTACATGCCAATGAAAGATACTTTATTGCATCTGTCTACAAATGTTTGGTTCCTTGTTGAAGTGGGCATTTCCCCCCACAATATCCCATTCATTTTATTCAGAATTGAGGAGGGCTTCCATCTCTATTCTGTTGTCTCATGAACGTGGAAAGGTTAAAGCTGGAATAACTTTGGGACTATCCATGCACATTAACCAGAGTATTATTTCCAGTGGTTCTACAATAAACTTTCTAAACTGCAGTTCCGCAAGAGGTCATGACTGGGGAAAAAAAATCATTTTTGAGCTTTTTGAGATCATCTATCTATTCAAGTTGTGTTGTCATAAGTATGGCGACGATACTCAGCTTTATATCCCTAACTTGGTCAGTGATGGCGAGGCTGGTGAGATCCTACCCCAGTACTTGAGTTGTGAGGGTCTAGATAGTTGGAAACAGGCTAAAATTGAGGTCCAGGAAGACAGAGGTAATATTTGTCTTTTGGGATATTTGGGGAGCTCCAGTGGTATCTCTTTTGTCTCCACTTACAATGTGTTCTACACGGGTCTGTCTTTAAAGATCACCCAGAAGCTTCATTCGATCCAAAATTAAGTTGCCTGTCTATTGACTGACACTCAGTTGTGGAACAAGTGCATCTGGGCCACAGGACATGTATTGGTTTTCTGTTGGCTTCTGGATGCAATTAAAAACACTAGTATTAACCTACAAAGCTCTGTTTGGTTGGCACCAAGCTCAGGATCATGTGTATCTACTAAAATCACCCTGATAGTAGCAACACCAGCCCTCTGGTATGACCTTCCATTAAAAAGTAGAGTAGCCCTAACTTTAACCTCCCTCTAGTAACAGGTGAAAACAAAGGTCTTCCAGAGTACGTTGGGCACTTTTTTTTTGCTTTTTCTAGTTTCTGTGCTTCAGGCTTTGTATGCTTTTAACTGGATCATGCATGTTTAAATTTTTTAAAAAATTTCCCAGAAATCAGTGTGGGGTTGTAGAAACAAAATAAATACAAAACAAAACAAAATAAATACCCAAATTAGAAACTAATTTGCTCCTTTTCCACTAAGATTATTTGTGGCTGTCCTTAGGAATTTTGCATATTTCACTTTTTTATGCCCCATGGAACTTAAGAAGCAAACATGGAGTATCTGATTGTCCTCTACTTATAAGGAAACCATTTTTTAAGCTAGTTTATTCGGTCTCAATTTGCTTTGTTGATTCTAAGCCCTGAGTACAGAGGTGAACTCTTCATTCCATGTAAAACTCCTCTTTAGTGCACATATACATGGACATGAACAATTAGTGTACACAAAGATATAATATACATATGCACTTGCATATATCTACTTAAACACATATTTGCTCAATTAATTAGCAAAAGCTCTCTTCTAAAATTCAGCCTGATGGCAAGATATAGGTGGTGATCTAATATAGAGCATTCCTTCAGTACAATGTATTTTGCAAGCAAGTTCATCAAGTCCTTCAGTATTCAGTTGTGCTGTGCTATTGTTTTTCTTTCTAGGTGGATTCTAATTTCTAGACAGATTGCTCCTGATATTTGATTGTGATATTATGATGGTGTTGGTGTTAATGTGTTTAAAAAAAAAAAAAAAAAAAACATTAGGAAATGCCCAAGAGAATCATCAGAACATAATTTTCAAAGCCATTATAAGAGAAACTAAAAAGAGGCAGTAAAATAAAATCAGTTCTGTGAAGGAGTTCATTAATACATTGAGACATGTGTTTATGTGTGTGTATTTAGGGCACAGATATAAACATCAAAGGAAAGGGAGGGACTTACTTAAAACTTACTGGATTTATGAACTCAAGGGTTAACTCTTGAGATTTTGTTCCAGGAAGTTGCAAGCAGTATGTACACTGACAGTTTACTTTTGTTTTCTGGCATGGAGAAATGGCCACAACGCTCTTCTAAACAAAAGCACAGTATTAAATCAACGTACCAAGTGAGGAGACAGCCATCCCTGTTCGGTGGCATCCTATAGTTGTAAGTAAGAGCAACTAATAGATGTAACCAGCTTTCAAAATTGAAAACATTACTTTTCTTGTATCCTGAGCAGAACAAGTGAACAGGTAGAAAGGAAGTTTATTGAAGTTCCTCACCCATTTAAGGAACATTGTTTGTTCAGTGTTTCACTGTTTGTTTAAAACCTCTCTTTCTCCAAACTACCTGGGGCCAGAGTTCTATTGTGACCTGAAAACGTAAGAGGCAGGTAACAAGGTGGCATGTGATCCACTGGAATGTACTTTGTCAACATTCCTAACCATGAGGGTACTAACAGGAGTGTTGGATTAAAGTCTGTGGAAGTTTCAGTTCCTTTGTAGTGAAGACGAACAATGAGGGGATCAAGGCTCAGTTATGTGAAACCTGGAGGAGGTCAGTGAATCAGAAATAGGTATGTGGAATCTTTTAAATATGCTGTTTTTGTCCATGAAAGTAGTGTTCAAATGAGTCAATATTTGAGCTGGCATGCAGGACAGTCTCCCTTTCAGCTCTTCTTACTTTCTAGCCGGAGACTTTCTTTTCTAGGTAGGAAGACCTAGATTCAGTGACATATTTATAAAGGTTGGGACAATGGAAGACACGCTTTGCCACTCAGAACATTCTGAACTCATTCTGTATTACAGGCAGTATAGGGGAAGTACATTTACCCTTAGAAGGGAACTTGATTAGCTATGCTACAATGATTAAAATTAAAGAAATAGTTCAAATGAACAACTCAGAGCATAATGCTACTGATTTTCATTCTAGAACCTGTTTGGGTTCTCCCCTGTTACTGGGATTCTACTTAGGCAGAAAATGATAATATTACTTTTCTACTTCTTGGCCATTCCTCTCACATATAGGGGAAATGTGAGGTTCTGCATTTACTGAAATGTTTGAGATATCACTCACAAATGAGGATGTAGAAGACATGCAGAATAATATATGACTTTCAGATTACAATTTGGTAAAGAAAGAAATGTTGGAACAATTCTCTAGGTTTAAAGTGGGACACACTGTTTAATTAGATCAGGGGTCTTCAAACTTGGCCCTTTTATGACTTGTGGACTTCAACTCCCAGAAATCCTGAGCCAGCCATGCTGGCTCAGGAATTCTGGGAGTTGAAGTCCACAAGTCATAAAAGGGCCAAGTTTGAAGACCCCTGAATTAGATTCTCAGTGGTCCCCAGAATATATATTATTACATAATAGGTGGTAATATTTTGTAAGGGTGGATAGTCTACTTGAATTGATGACTTTCAGGCTAACTGAATTGTCTGCAAATGGATTTTTGAAGTGGAAAGCACATCTGTAGTCTTAAAGAAAACTCACCGATCCATCTGCATATATATTATACATTTACTGTCTGATGAACGATTTAATGTTTTTATTTCCCTTTCAAGATGAAGTCGTCTAAGATGGTTAGTGCAATAAATGATGAAACAACAAAATATTGTAAAATAATTAGATGGTAACAGCAGAGTTATACTTTTCTGCTTAATAAGTCTATTAAATCACTAGTTTGAATGCTCCCTTTCAACTTCAACCACCCAATCTAGATTATGTCATAGAACACTGCTATTTCAGGTATTACTGCATTTGAGGTCAAAAACCTTGACTCTTAAATGGACTGGATGAACAAACTTTATTACAGGATCCAATCTGAGTTGATCACCAGAACCAAAGGTGGGTTCTTCCAAGCTTTCATAAGCATGCTGGAGCCCATCTTCAGGGAACTTCTCTCTCTCCAGAATATTTGCACTGGGCACCATCAACTTCCTAATTAACAACTAAAAGCTGCACACAACCAGGAACCATATAAATACAACACATAGAACAGCCCAGTGCACATATTCTGGAGAGAGAGAAGTTCCCTGATGATGGGCTCCAGCACAAGCACGAAAGCTTGAAACAATAAACTTTTGGTCCCAGTGACCGACACAAAGTGGGTCCTGCAACAAACTTTATTAGTTGGAAATAGTGTCCTTAAATTTATCATAGGTGATGTACGTAGTAAATTTGAATAGCCTTAATTCCATAATTGTGAGCATCTATTTCATTGGTATATAGTTCCTCTCCTTAAACAAAAGTGGTTCTCTAAAAGCTGTGAGACTTGCTTTAATTTCTATAGTTAACTACAAATATGCAGTCAACTTCTGATGCACTTCCCCATAGCAAAAAGTCACCATTCTGATCAGATAGCAGCAGGAATTATACTTATCATACTTTAGTGGTCTACACCATATTTACCAATATTTTAGAAGCATTCCATTAGGAGAGAAGCTTAGTTATACAGCTACTAACCTTACATGCAAAATATTAATGTTTAGATACCTCCAGCAGTTCTGGAGAAGGCCTTGAAATCTTGGAAACTTGCTGTCAATCACTGAAGGCAGTATTAAGCAAGATGGATCAAAGGTTGACTTGGAATAAGGCATTTCCTATGTTTTCACAAAATAAATAAATACACAATCTTGGTCAAATCAACTGAAAATTTCAGATTTTATAAACTTTGCTGGAATTAGCACCCTCGGCGGATACACAGAGCATAACTGCTTAGTGCTAAGGAGAGTGTGTGATTATTTTTCTCTATTAATATTTTCATCCAAGGTTACTTTGAATGAATCAAAAGCTAAAGCTAGTGGTTTTGCGGAGAAGATGAAAGGGACACATCAAAACTACAAAAAGGAACCCACTCTCAGCCCTGTAATCTCACGTGATCACAGTCTGGCTTGAGGGCTGCATGGCTATGCAGTTTTCAACTGCAGTAACAGTGAATGAAAAGAATGTTGAGTTATGAATTTGAGATATGCTCATTCATCCCCCGCAGTAAAAACAACAACCAAGTGTGGAATACTTGGCATTACAGAGACAAAGTCACTTTCCAAGTATTTGTGAGAAGGGAGCTACTAACAATTCTCAAGAGCAGGGCTTATTTTTAGGCTAAAGCCAGCCTGAAATAAACTGGGACTCTGAAGACTGATCCGATAAACACAGTGTAAAAACTGAGACAGGAAATAGAGGGTCTTGGGGGTAATGAGTTCCAGCCACTCTTGAAACAGAAAGCTGGAGAAGGCATTACTTGAAAATAGTTTCTCTATGACAGCCTGGCAATTTTTAGCTTGTTACTTTACCATCAAAACGAGAACACTCTTGCTGCAGACTTCAATTGCGCTCACGGAAGCTTCCGTCTTTTTCTTTTCTTTCTGAGTCTGTTTGGCTTTAGGTATCTTTTGATGTTTTTAGAACGATAGGAGAGCCTGTTGATGACTGATCTCCTCTTTAAAAAAAGCCAGATGCTGCTAGTAGAGGAGGTGGGGAATGCAGCCTGAACTTTATACAGTTGTGTATAAACATAGTACCGTAGAAAAGTTTGGAATAAGCCTGAAGGACATATTAAAGTCAGAGAAGTGCAGACGTTCTGCTAGCTAGAAGCTGGAAGGGAGAGCGAGCAAAGAAGAGTTTGTGCTTTTCCATAACGGAGCTAAAATTGCTGTGAACCAAGGGAAGATCTTTGCAATGGGCCCGAAGCATGGATAGTGAGATTAATATTTACAAACACTTCACGTGGCTGAAGAGGGTAAGTGACCTTTTTTTTTTTTTTGCATTTCTACCATTTACCACTCTAATAGGGAGAGAAGTCTAAGCATGTTACATTTTCTGCCACTGTGAGAGAAATTGTTCTCCAGTTTGAAACTAGTAGCCCGTTAGGGAGGGGACTGGGGACATAGCCAGTATTCCCCTTTGTCTTTAGGAAAACTCACAAGGCAGTCTAAGCAAAATGATCAAGCAAATCCCTTTAGCTTGGTGGTGGAACAGAACTTTCTCATCAAGAGCTCAAGTTAGAGTCCGTTTTCCAGTGAGGTGGTCATGTTTGTGTGCAAAGCTTTTCTTTAGTAGCTTTTGAAAATATAGAGTACAATTAGTTTTAAAACTAATAAAAGTTCAGTTAATCAGACCAGCCAGTAAGCTAATTAGCTTGCAAGGTAGTTTTTTTAGATTTAAATAGTTTCAGACTTCCTTAAGTAGATTAAAATGTAATGGTCCCAATTGATTTAGATCCACTTCATTTTATAATGTTTAATCTAAACACATTATTAAGAAGTACTTATATATTTTATGTACAGTAACGCTGGAGGTATATTCCAGATATTCCCTCTAGTTCGGGACTGCATTACTATCTTTAATGTTGCAGTTAAGATGTTGTTTACATAAAGTTTTTTTTATACTATTTAATTTTAATAATGCAGAGGGAATCAACATTATTTAGATTCAGTCTTCACTACATTCAGTATTATTAGTCACTGAAGTTTGCAAAACTTGACATTTGGATTTTTTGTACTAAGAATTTCATATTGATGTTGAATATATCTTTTCATTGGTAAATCCTATTGGAGTCATAATTTATTCCTAAGTAAGTGGATATAAGATTGCAGTCCCATGTCTATAAAAAACAAACTTTAAAAAGATTTTCCTAAAGGGTGGATGGGTGATTTAAGAGAGAAGATTGCTCTTTTAAATGAACTTGTTAACAAATGAGCTTAAGACCACTTTACAGAAAGCTGTACAATAATTGCATACTAATTTCTCATTTACTATGAGATCCTTTTTGGACAATTAATTCTCAGAGCCATGGGAGAAATTGGGATTATTTCCTAATATACTTTATTAAATATATTTATTCTTTTATTTCTGCTCAGATTCTGAGAAAAGAAAAGTCGGATGGGGTTTTAGTAATTTTGGTTTTATATAGAAGGCTTTTAAGGTACAAATTGCCCTACTTCTAAAAGGATTCTTAAAGAAAGGGTTGAGAAGAGAAACTATGTAGTGTAGCAGTAGTGTATGAAGAGAATTCAAGGAACTTAGAATTAAGGAGAAATTTCCTGATAGTTAGAACAATTAATCAGTGGAACAACTTGCCTCCAGAAGTTGTGAATGTTCCAACACTGGAGGTTTTAAAGAAGAGACTGGACAAACATTTGTCTGAAATAGTATAGGGCTTACTGTCTGAGCTGGGGGTTGGACTAGAAGACCTCCAAGGTCCCTTCCAACTCTGTTATTCTGTTATTCTTCCTTGAGGAAAAAATGTGATTTGCATAAAATTTCACAAGCTCCTTTGAAAAGCAATCTTATTTTTGTTGAAAATTCAGTCTACATTGATTTTTTTTTTTATGCCACATGATTACATTGGTGCTGCATGCTTGGACACCAGCTGTGGTGGTAAACCGATGCTCTGTGGCTGGTAATAAAAACTCTTAATTCCTCCGGTCCAGGATGGGAGAGAGAAAGGAATTGAGCTGGACTTCTATCCGTCCTCAGTGGCATTTGCCAAAGCAAGCTCTAATTTCAAAGAGAAGGAAGACTTGGGCTGGGGGAGGGGAATTCAAATGAAATTTCTGCTCTGATGTTGCAAGATTGCAAGTTTGTTATAAGAATGAATTGAAATAAATAATCTAAAATCATTCACATATTCAATGGCTGAAATAAATTAATGGGATTGAAAAACATAAATCTGCTTTACTTGAACAAAAAGAAAGGAGTATGTAAGATTACACACACACACACACACACACACACACACACATACATAATCAAACCAATGCCCACAAAAAAGCAATATTTTCCTGAAAGCGTTCCAAAATTAGTTTGAAAACTAATGTCAGAAAATGCCTTTGTATACCAGCATACAGAAAGGTCAAGTGACAGGAGTCAAATAGTGAATTTTTCTTTCACCAGAGGAGCATAGTAAACTAATTATCTGTCATCTTATGCCAAAAAAGAGTTAGTAAAAAAAAGGGGCATTACTTAACACATGTTTATCCACCTTAAAACGATCACATGTGTTGCAAATTAGCCACTTCCTTATTTTGCTTTGTGTTGCATTACTTTTATCAGATACTTTCCTCTTTCCGTATGTTTATCACAGCATGAAATTTACTAAGTCAAAGCAATGGATCAGTCCAAAATAAGCCTTGGTTAACGTATTATCAAGCCTGGATTTTTAAAACCACGATGTGCTAAAAGAACCATAATGGTCTGTTTAGCATATAACACTAAGCTATAAAAGGTCAGCTTACATAGAACCATAGAGATGGTATGTGTAATTATCAGCCCTACAAGATAGACTAGATTAAAAAGCCAATGCCCTATAGATCAGGGCTACTTTTATCATAACAGCTATGATAACAGAACCTTGCAAGTCTGAACATTCTCCTCCCCTGCACCCCCTTCCTGGGACAATTTTCTCAAGTTAATTTCTTGGTCCAGGCTCAAGCCCTGCTTATCTGACCCTTGCCTTTCTAGTTGGCTCTTCCTCCTGTCCTTCAAGGCCATCAACCAAGCCCTTTTGCTAGGATGCATCTTCACTTCATTTGGTGGGACACTTGGTGCAGAATCACCAAGTATTTCTCTATATTTGAAGACAGGATCATATTCCTCTATGATGAACTAACCTCTCACTTCAACTTAGGCCATTAGCGACATGCTGAAAGCAACATTCCACGTCTTTTTGCATCCACAGCGAGTCCACACAAAGCTGTATTGACAGGGGTCTCCCCACGTGGAGAATGATATTGCTGTGCACAGCTTGTTCCCTGAATGTAGCTCAAACCAAGGGGAAAGATGTTGGCTAGATGATTAGCAAGCTGATGATTGAGATACATGCTATAACTTTGTCCCATCGGTTAGAAAGATGCAGCTTATACTCTACGATGTTTCCATTAGGGAGTGCTTGCAATTTATTTGTTTATTCATTTATTCATTCATTCATTCATTCATTCATTCATTCATTCATTCATTCATCTTATATGTTGCTCGTCTCCCCTGAAGGCAACTTTAGATGGTTGTAGCTTCATCCATTTCGAGAACCATGTGAGGCAGCAAAATAATTCTTGTAGAGCAGTAATCAATAACTTTTGAGGAAGCTAAGGGCTACCCTTTCCTATGGATTATCTCACCCCCCAAAAGTAAAGGATGAGTCAAATCTATTCAGTTGGGTTTATTGTCATTTACATTTGAAACCGGGGGGGGGGGGGGCTCTGGGCTTCAGGCAGTATATTGCATTGTAGAAGGGGATCCCTTAAAGTGGTTCTCCTACATGAGCCAAATTGTCTCTTTTGGAAGCCTGGCTCCTAGTGTGACACTCTCTTTGTCTAAGAGAGAAGAGATTGAGTAGAGATATTTGGCTTTTGGGATAAATTCTGTTTCTTATCACCTGTCTTAGAGCTATTAGGCTTTTCTTTGGGGAAATATAAAGCAAACCCAGTAGCAGAGAATCATCAGTATTGTAGGTAAGTATGCTAATGATTGTGCTTGGTATATATGATGCAGTCAAAACTTGTGAAATCTCTCTATATAATTTTTATGAGATTATTACATTAATGATGGCACAGTTCAGAGTAAGGAAGCTATTTCATTTTGAGCTCCCCAGAAAGTCAAACACATTATTCAACTGGACCTCGGTTTTCTCTCCCTTCACATCAGAAATGTGCTGAAAAGCTCAGGCAGCTGTTCCTTCCCCCACTTCTTTTCAAATCTGAGTGTGTGTTAATAAACCAGATCACAGCCTTCAAAATGATGAGCTACTAAACAAATAGCTGGATGACCACATTCTCTTGTCTCTGCTCTGTTTCCGTCTGCCACTTTTCATTAACAGAATGCCACAATGCATTGAACATATCTCAGTGTTCTGCTATATCTTTTCTGCACAAATAGTTGCTTGTAGGGGACATGGATTTTATTAAGTATTCGAGATAGGATAATGGTACAGCAAAAGCAAAGCAATCTGTTCTTATGATGCAGCTCCCTTTTATAGCTTGGGTTTAACTCAACCTGAAGTTTTGCAATATCTTGCATATTAACATTACTTTGTTTACATAAATGATAAGCAGTTGTACTGAGCAAAATCTGGCCAACCTGCTTCATATCTGGACCCTTAGCTTGTTTAGGTCCAAAGAACAGCCAGCCTGACTCTGGACTGTGAAAAACAGAATTTCCCCTCCCATTTTCTAGCATATCTTTGCTTAGAACTGTTGCTGGCTTGTTTTATTAGAAGCAGCAGGAAATTTGCAGGAAATATAAGCCATTAAGAGGGTGTATAGTACCCCAAATTTTGTAAATTGTTTCATTGTAACAATCTACCCACTTAAGCTATTTTCATAGCATATTCGGAGCCTCAGTAATCCTTTGCCAGTGTAATCTGATTGAGCACCAACAACTTCTACCTACCCCAGGCGTAGGCAACCTTGGCTCTTTTATGATTCGTGGACTTCAACTCCCAGAATTCCTGAGCCAGCCATGCTGAGGGGAAAGAGAGGTTTCCAAGCTGAGCCATGCTGGCTCAGGAATTCTGGGAGTTGAAGTCCACGAGTCATAAAAGAGCCAAGGTTGCCTATCCCTGACCTACCCTGTTCTTCATTTCTCTAGTGACACTTCCTACTACACTAACATACCCAGTGCTTTTTTTGTAAAAAAAAAAAAAAAAAAAAGGTGCCGGAACTCACACATGTCATACAACCCACTTTGCCTACCCTACAAGGTTCCATCCAAAAAAGGTGCCGGAACTTTGTTCTGAGCGTTCTATGAGAAAAAAACCCCTGAACATACCCCTATCAATAGGTTCCAATTGTAATCTAAGAGAATATTGCTTCCAAGAGAAAAGAAAAGTAACACAGACAGTTCTAATTTTTAAGAGTTTGTGTGATGGAATAGACAACATGTTGGACTAGGAGCAAGGAGACCCAAGTTCTAGTCTATCCTCACTCACAGAAGTTCACCAGATAGATTTGAGCCAACTATTCTCTCAGTGCAACCTATCTGATAAGGTTGCTGTCATAGATCTTAGATTGAAGTGCATAGCAAATAAAAAATACTAAACATGTGTGGGCTAATTAGTTTCACTCAGCCCAGTCCATGTCACATGATTATTTTATGGGGATAAAAAGAGAAAGAAAGATCTAAATCTAATGCATAAATAATCCACACAATAAGGCAAAAGGAAAGTTAATTAAGTAATGATGCAGCAGGGGTGAATGAAGGAAAATGGCTAAATAAAATCTAGTAGAATTGAAACTGTATTGTGTCTACATGAAGTAATGAAGTATAATTAGTTATGAAAGAGTCAGAGAAAGAGTGGGGAAAGAGAGGAACTGAAAGGCAAACGAACTAATTGTAAGAGAATTAAGCAAGAATGAATCAAGTGAGAACAAGAAAGAGGATGGTAAGTTGAAAAATAACATAGTGGTTTGCAAGAGAAAATGCTGTCATATATAAAACCAACCAAAAAGGGAATTTATGAGACAAAAGAGATGTTTTTAAAAATTTGTTTTATTATTTTATTGTATGGACTTATGGGGCCACCCAAATCCAACAGTGTGACTCTGAGCAGTGTGCAGCAGAAAAACAATAGCAAAAACAGTAAACCAAAAGAACCACATAGCATTAAATCATAATGTGTTAATGGCAAACAAATACAATAATGAAAACAATTACTGACTGTGGTACTAGTGTATGAATAAACAATATTGGCATGTTGGTGTATATGTGTAATTCTTTCCATCTCCTGTGATCTTGCTTCTTTTTTCATGGCCTCTGATCTGATTTGAAATAACTATTGATTGAAAATTAGAACCAGTATCCAGTAGTCCTCATCCTATCTCACAAAGACATTTTTCCTTAATCAAGTACTAGAGGTTTTTGTTGTTGTTTTTTAAAAAACAAAAATAAAAATTGTTTTTGACCTATTCCATTATCTAGTATATTGAGCACTTCATTCTTAATAGAGGCAGAAATCTACAAGTTTTTGAAGTTGGAACAGACAAGTTAATTGAACAAATTTAAAAAAAACCAGATATGTGGAATTGCTTCAGTGTATGTCAATGCATTTTAGGTTCCAGGGCAGTCCCAATTAATAGAACACTTTGGAAGGTTCCTTCCTGATCATGAGTTTAGTATATACTTGTGAACAAGGTTACTAGTGTATTATCAAATCAATTGCCATGTATATGTTCTCCACCCTAGTGATACTGGACTTCATCTCCCATCATCATTTATTATTACCATAGTCAGCGATTGAAATTGGAAGGCTACTGTCAAGCTCCAGGGAAATCAGGAGATCCAGGCAATTAAAATGGGTATAAATATGTATTGCAAGCTTAAGCTCTCTACAAGAATCTGAATTACTAACAGCCCAAGCAAATTAGTGGTAGAAAAGAGTCACAGGAATTCAAGGTGGGCTGGACTTAGAATCATGGATGATAACACATTTGACTCCCTCCCTTGGGCTCAGCCTGGTCATCTCCTACAACTACTTTAAAAAAGTCGGTGACTTCTGCATCAACTTATCCTTGTCATACACTGTGCAATGTTGACGGTCCTTTTTGATTTCTTTATCAAATATGTCCTTTGTTCTTCCATTTCTAAATAGTCTTAACTGTCTGAAAATCTCTTCTGTTCTGAAATGACTTCACCCGTTCTCTCATACTCTGTGTTGAGACTACGATATCCTAGGTCATGGAATCCTGCTGCTCTGTATCAGTATGTGGGAATGATGTTATCAAGGAGGATAGCCAGTGAGATGTTATGGTTAGTGTTGGACCAGTCCTGAGTGGATTTTGGCTCAAATTCTGAAGTTCAACCATCAAGTGCACAGCATGATTATTTCTCTCACCCTAAGATATCTCATAAAGTTATTTGAAGGGATATATATGCTCTTTCAACATTTCAGAGGCCCTTTGGAGGACTTTACCATGAAGCAACGTAGAGAAGAAGACATGGCTATCAGACTGAAAGCTCCATGTACCAGTATTTTAGACAGTATAGCAGATATTCGGCATTCTATGTATAAAGAAAACATATGCCGCTAGATCTCCAAATAATCATAGAGGTCTCTGGAGTGTGATTGATATGATATCTCTGCATTCTACATTTTCTCTGAAGCAATTTCTGATGTAACTCTTATTCCAATTCTGTATTATGAGCCTGGAATGACAGTCCCAGCTGTTTTCCCTCTCTTCTGTACTTCCTGCAACTCTGTAGTCCTCTGGGAAAGTTTTTGAGTTAGCTTGGATCAATGTGTAGCTCAAGGAAGATATCTGCCCTTAGAATATAACATTCTTTTAAACATAGCCAGTAAACAGTTACCAGCGCTTTAAAACATGAACATGTAGCAACCAGATGCTGCAAAAATCTCATAATTATCTTGATTGGTCATAAGATATTTGTCTTGTATAATCATGACTGTTTGCTTCAAGCTTCATCCACACACATACTCTTTTGGGGTGTGCTTCTGTGTTTTATCTTGTCATTAGTTTTGCTAGAGACACTTGCATACTTTTAAGACTGAAACAGAGCAGCTGTTTACTTAATAGATGAACTTGTCTGGACTATGTTTGCCTATTTTTATTAAGGCCGGTAGTAGCTGATGCTTTGGCAGAGCTGATGTTTTTTCCCCTGATTACTTCATCTCATGTGGATGTTAGCTAATGTAGTTTCAGTCTGGAATATTTTGAAGCTTAAATGAGAGTAGGAAGCATTGTAATACTTTTATTTATGGCTTAATGTAGAATGAATTTTTTTCCAGAACAAAATAAGCTAGGGAAAATGTATTGCAGCATTCAAAATGCACCTTGCTTTTCTGCTTACTACACATGCCTGTCCATTATACAGAATTTGTTTTTTATCTCTTAGGTTTGGCTAATTAGGATTTTTCTGATTTATTATGAAGCTCAACATGTAGTCAAGCTTCTTAGAAGTTTGAAGATATTGTAGAGCATTTTTCTTGACAGTAAGATATTTTAATTTTCATAGACTCTACTTTCAAGGGACCCAAGAGTGCTTTTTCAAAAGCTACTGGACTTTGTTTTTTTCTTAAAGCACTTTGGGGACTACCATGACCTGGATGACTGAGAATCTGCATAGATACTTTCAAGAGAGTGCACTGGTGCTTGCTTGTCCCCAATGTTATTCGTGAAGCTTGTGAAGACTGGATGAAAAAAAAAGGATTGAAAATCAAACTGCCAATATTATAATATCACTACATAAATGTATGGAAAGGATGTATCTGAAACATTGTATAGTATTCTGTTTATCATGTTTGGAAAGGATTACATCTTTATTTTAGAAAAAAGGAGACTGAGGGAACATAGGCATGACGAAATCTGATCAAGAACTAATAAAACTGATTTGAAGGAGATTTAACATAACTAAAAGAAAGCACTTCTTCACACAGCATATAATAAATCTGTGGAATTAGATATCATAGGTCATGATGATATCTTTTAAATTGGATGGCTTTACAAAGGATACTGGAGAAATTAACAGAAGATAGAACTGTCACAGGCTATTAGTCTTGAAACTCAAGATTACCACCAGGTTGCAGTACAGACAACCAAAAACCCAGCCATAGAGAAACAGGAGCAGGAAAAGAGCATATCTCCTGCTTGTGACCACCTCAGAGGCCAAATGTGAAATAAAATGCTGGACTAAGACGGGCTTTGGCCTTTTTCCATGGCACTGTAGCTTTCTAATGCAAGTATAATTTCAGGATGTCATGGAGGAACTTGGATATAGTGGCTACTTGGACATATAATGTCATGGTTCCGACAGATAGAGACAAATAAAGCAGAACTCCGAGGCTTGCAAATTCCTCAAAGAATATGTTTATTAGTTACAAAGTATCAGCACGTCAAAAGTGAAACCAAGTCTGAAGACACACGTAACAATTCCCCAAGAAAAAGTTAAGAAATCCCACCCCTAAGGCTATGCAAGCAACTACGTTCCCCAATACATCTTTTTGGCGGGCTTTTTATGCAACGCCCAGCCTGCAGTCTCAGGAGCAGCCGATGACCTTGGTTCCCATGGCATAAAAGTTTATTTAGACTAGCAAAGCATCTGGCAATCCCCCTTCCCTCCTTTCTATGTGTCAACCGAAAATGAATAGGGAAGATGGCTACAGCCATGCTCATTTTTAAAGTTGACAATATAATTTGCTTCATTCAGGAACTTTCACTAAAGATTTCTTTATTAATTATGTTTTGTTCTGGAAGACGAAGTCAATATATGACAACTGGAAAATAGGCCAGGAATTGGGAGAGGTTTATTATATTGATTTGAGAACTTCTGCAGATTAACATATGGATGCCTCCATTTGCTCCATTGCTAGCTTAGGGGAAGTTGCTGAACTTGAAGTCTGGCATTTTGTATCCTAATTAGATCAACTATCTAGGAGCTGGAGGGCAATAAATTAATGACCAATATTCCTAGCTCTGTTCACAGCAACCAAGTTGATCATAGCAGATAGAATAACAGAAGTGCTCCTAATAACTATATTTTGCTTATGTTTGCCTCTGTTTTGATAGAGAAATGTGATGATTCAAACTTCCTTTCATTAACCAGGACACACCTTGTATTCTTTGTTACCACCCATTCCAGGCCTATTTTAAAGCAAGTTAATCTTTTTTACTGAAAGATATAACTAGCAACCCTCTGGTTCAGGCATGAGTTATTTTATTTGGCTTGTGTGTTCCATCAACAGCTAAATCTTGAGAATGACCTGAGCTTGTTTTAACTGTATTTACACAACTTTTCTCCATGTCCTTCCCATGGCTAGTCTAGTCTGATATTTACCTATTTGGATCCTATATAATATCCTGTGAATAAGATAGAACAACTGCACACACAGAGCCAAAAAAAAAGCCTTGTTGCATCCTTTCTGTGCCTCTCTCTCTCTCTCTCTCTCTCTCTCTCTCTCTCTCTCTCTCTCTCTCTCTCTCTCTCTCTCTCTCTCTCTCTCTCTCTCTCTCTAGTTTCTAGTAATGGAAAGATCTAGCTTTACACAACAATTACATTCATTAAAATGGAATATCTAGATTAATTACATATAATAATTATGCAGTGGTGGGATTTAGCTGGTTCGCATCACTTTGGCAGAACCATTAGCTAATTTTTTGTTGCCCAGGCCCAGAATGGACTTCCGGAAGCGGCATCCACACAGAGAACCAGTTGTTCACATATTTGAATCCCAGCACTGTAATTATGTTTCTGTTACCTGTGTTCTAAACTTTTTTTCTTTTCAGTCCCAGGTGAATCATCATACTTCCACCAGTAATGAGACGTATCAAGAACGTCTGACAAGATTAGAAGGTGATAAAGAGTCTCTCATATTGCAGGTATGGAATTTACATAACCTTGCATTGATTATGCCATAACAAAGTCTTCCTCCTGGTAACTATAGGGATATAGCCATGGGATTTTCTTGGCACTAATTTGGAAGTTAAAAGTATGTTAAAAAGTATGAAATACATTGATTCATTTGATAGTCATGGTGGCGTCAAAAATAATTTCATATTCATTTTCTTCAGATACAGTATATCCTGATTTTTACAGAAGATGAATCACCTAGCTGCTACATATGAAAGAAGTTTAGGCTTGTAGAATGATTAAACCACTTTATTCTTTTTAGAGCAACTTAAAATAGTCTTAAGAGTCATACACTTGAACAAGTCAATGTAACTTATCAGTGCAGTCTTTTGTGTTCTTGTGTAAAATCAGCTTCCTATATTAAAAGCTTCCATATTGGTTCATCTTGCCTAAGCTAATCATTGCTAAAGGAGCAATAAATGAGAACTTCAGTTTTCTGTCTGTTGCATTTCTGCTATAATGGATTCATCTATAGATATAAGGGTGTAAGAGACAAATGACCTGGCTGACTTACCAAAATTATTGCACTTCTTGTATTGGTTTGTTATCAACTCTGACAAATGAATGGCTATTTCCCATGCCAATCCTAGGAGCATTCTTCCCAAGGTACTCCCTTGGCATTTTACAAAGCAGTAATGGAAAATAAGCAAACACACAAACCATCAAATCCAATTATCTACTGGGCCTTGATTTTCAATAAAGTCCTGGAACGATTTATGGAAATAGGTTTATGGAACTTATTGAAAAGTTCAATATCCTTCACTATGCCAGTTCTCTTGAATTCCTTGGCAATGCCTTGGCTGTCTGTTTTTTTCTTGTTTGTCTCACATTAACATGAGCCTCTTTTTTTTGTGGCTGCCAAGAACATGTTTCCTAGCTCAGATCAATGCTAATTTCTTTTCCCATCAGATAGGGAAATAAGACTTATCAAGCAACTATAGTATAAAACAGGATAAAACAAACATACAAAAGTTACAATTACGGTGCAATGTGTTTTCCTTCATTTGTTTTTCTTCATTTGTTTGTTTGTTTGTTAAATTTATTTGCCATCTATCTTGTTGTGGGGCTACTCTAGGTGGCTTAAAAAGGAAGAAATGAAAAGAGTATAAACAGAGCAGAAGTAAAATAATAGTAGAACAATAAAATAAACAATGAAAAAGAACACAATGAGAATACATCAATATGATAACCAAAAGGATGGATGGGTGGAGAGTAGAGAGCAAGGAGGGGAAGTGGAGTCTGTCATCAATCCAGCAGCCACCTCCAGTGTGGAAATTCCCCATTTGATCCCCAGGCCAATCAGCAGAGCCAGGTCTTCAGGCTCTTGGGGAAAGATAGAAGGCGAGGACATCTTAGAGCAGGGGTGTCAAACTGCCAGCCCACGGGCCGGACACATCATCCGGAAGCTGTGCCCACCCCATTGCCGGCAATGGCAAAACAGTCCCAATACATCTCGCGACGTCACGTGACGTCACGAGTTTGACATGTCTGTCTTAGAGGGTAAGATGTTACAAAGGGCAGGTGCGGCAGCAGAGAAGGATCTCTTCTGGATCCTGATATTCAGAATTGTCTCAAAGGTGCTTTGGACTGTTTTTTTTCCCTTGAGGAAGACATTTCACTTCTCATCCAAAAAGCTTCATCAGTTTTGGCAGGATGGTGTGGGCGATGGAAGGATTAGTTCTGACAGGATGGGTGGCGGTGATTGGAAGGATTATATTTCTTTGCTGTCATCAGTTCGTTAGCACTCTCCCTGGGAGGTCTTGAGGCCACTTGGGGGTTTATCTGCCCTCAGAGTCACCTGTATCAGAGTGCAAATGGGGATGGAATCTTCTTGGAACTGCTGAAAGAACTGCGTGGTAGACAGGAGCTAGGTGGTGTCTTATCCCTCCCCCAGAGTTCTTTGACCAACAAGGTCGAAAGTAGGCCCTCTCTGTCAGCATATCTAAAATGGGCTTGTCCTAGAGGGATTGGGCAGTTCATCAGGTAACCTGAAGCAATGCCATTAAGGGCTTTAAAGGTCAGAACAGAAAACATTTTCATTTTCTGTTTTATCTGGACAAAAAAGATATATACAGTTGTTTCCAAACTTGGGAATTTAGCTACAGTATTCTTAATTTTCTCCAAAAAGTATAAAGGGTTTTCCTTATTTTATTTTTTTATTTTATTTTATTTGTCATGTTTCTAGACAGCTCATCTCCCTCAAGATTCTTGTTAATACCTTGTTTCCCCGAAAATAAGACCTAACCGGAAAATAAGCCCTAGCATTATTTTTCAGGATGCTTGTAATATAAGCCCCAACCCAAAAATAAGCCCCAGTTAAGATCGTCAGCCAGACGGACACATTTAGTATTGTATTTCCCCCCAAATAAGACCTAATCGGAAAATAAGCCCTAATGCATATTTTGGAGCAAAAATTAATATAAGATCTGGTCTTATTTTGGGGGAAATATGGGTACTAGAACATTATCCAAGAGAAAGACAAAAGGCCAGATCTATATGGTAATCTATTTGCCTCTTGGAGAATGTATCTTCCATGATAGAACTGCATTTCTTAAACTGTGCCACAAGGTAATTTTGAAACAAAGCCACAATTTTTGTTCTATGTCCCTATTATTTTCATGAGCATGGTCATTTATTCTTCCGTTGGCCTTAAATGTTCATGATAGTTAATTGAAGATGAAGTAATTAAAATATTTTTTGTGAATTGCATATCTATTTCCTGCTCTAGTATCTATTTCGCATTCAGAAAAGCAGGTGCAAGTCATTAATGTTTCTTTTATGAGGCATTGCCTAAATAGTGCATCATGTAGAAATATGACATTATTTGCAAAAGTACATTTGCGCTGCAGGTAATAATTGATTCAATTATTTTGCAATAGCTTGTACAATTCGGCTAATGCAAGAGATTTTATAATGGATCTAATTATTATTAATAGGCGTCTTATTAGAAATATTTTCATTTTCATACAATCAATTGCAGCATTTTTACTCACCGAATATGAAATACCTGAACTTTTGTACATATAGTACAGTACATATAGTAATAAAAACATGGTGTTCTGATTGCAACTAAAAATGTTTAAGGTTGATGTTCCTTCAGACCAAAGCAGGATTCCCACAAGTGACTTATTAATATCTTTTAGAATTGTACAGGCATTGTGTCAATATAACAATGACACAACAGGCTTTACATTGTCTCAGTGATGATAAGGTAAAGCTAAAGAAAGCTGTAGGACACTAATGGGAAAAATCCTAAACTGAGAGGATACGGTTTATGAAAAGAATGTGTAACCAATGTTTGCATTCACAGTCAACAACTTTCTCCTTAAATCTACGTTACTTTAGAAAATCTATAATTATGTACTATTACAAAAGTACAAAAGGTATGTCACTAATCCATCGTTCTGCAATAGTTCCTTTATTAATACCAATCCTGTCTAAAAGAAGGAAGGAGATAGCAAATCCACGAAGCTCTTCAATCAATTTATCCCAGATTTTAAGTTTTATAAAGATAAAAGAAATCTGAATGGTGCAAATCCTCATTTATCATATGATAATTATAATCACATTATAAACCACATTTTCAGATGGATTACAAAAGCTGCTTTAAAAAAAAATATCCAAAGGTATTATTGTATTTCGTAATTTCTTTTAGGATAGAGTTATTTATTTCTTAATAATGTTTTTCTATAAATCTCTCTGAGTAATAATAATTCTCTCCTTTGTGGCAATTTCATGGCATAAATTCTCTGTTCTTGTTCAAGCTTGTATACTTTGAACTGGTGAGAACTAGAACACTGACAGTACTAGGACATGTCTTTTGTGTACTGCATTGTGTAAGTTAGAGAAGTTTTATTTGATAGGTGAGCTTTTCTTGTAAGAAGAACGGTTATTGGTTAGCTTCCTGAAAGGTTTTTTGCTTTGTGTTTTTCCTGCTTTTAAGGAGAAAATTGGCAAAAGCTGAAAGGACTTTGCTTGCTCAAAGCCTGCTTAAAATATTAACAGGGTTTCTACAAAGGCTTTTTCCTTCAAAGGAGTGTTTAATGTAAATACTGGTGCACGGTCTTCAGGTCAATTTTTAACAGATCATTTTTTCCTTTTTTTAAATTAATTAAAAATCCTGTTGATTCATTTTTAAAGTGCAATGTAGTGACTTTTAAGGTGAGAATTATATTGTTTTTGAACATAGCCAAACTTTTTTAACAATCAGTTTGTAATATTTGTAGAAGGGTTAAGAGGTATGTGATATAGAAGACAGATCTAGGTCTGTGGGGAGGTGGGGTTCAAATCCTTTTTCAGACATGAAATTAATTGGAAAACTTTAATATGGTTGTGTCCCCCCCCAAAAATAGATCTGATTGCTGAAAGTGTTAGTATTTTTATGTGGTTACTATTGCCACCGTTGTTGCTACTGCTACAGTCAACCTCATCCTTATCCTTAAATTACAGGTGAGTGTTCTCACAGACCAAGTTGAAGCCCAAGGAGAAAAAATCCGAGACTTAGAAGTTTGCCTTGAAGGGCACCAGCTGAAGCTTAATGCTACAGAAGAGATGCTTCAACAGGTAGGAAAACAAGTTTTTTTAGTGCAAGTTCTTCTTTAAACAGGCACACTTAATATCACTCTTGATTCTACAGACCCTTCAACTAAGGCTGAGATTAAGTATGTTTCCAATGATCAGCTGTACTTATTTGCTTTGTTCTTGAATTTTTCAGTCATATTGCATTATATTGCTATTCAGCTGGGATGTAAAGTAATACTACTGTGTACATTATTCATGGCTATCTGACGGTGAAAATTCAACAAGAGAACTGGATGTGGCTAAGAACCTGTTTGACTGGTTACCTACTCTTTTAATAATATAGAAATTCATTGTAACAGAGCTTAGAAACTGTTTCTGCTCTCTCTCCTTTGTGGCTGAAATTACAGGAGATTTGAAGTGAATTTACAAGTTTGGAGACTGGTTTACATAAATGCTTAAATAATATATATATTTTAAATAAAATAAAGAACATCAATGTAAAATTTCAAAATGAAGTCTATAAAATCATATGACAATTTTTTTTTCAAAAAAAACCCACAATTTTTTATCTCAAATCAAACCAAGAAGAAAACATTTTTACGCCACCAATTAATTACTTTTATTTACAAAGAATCTAAGCAACACAGCAGTTATTGAACTATGGAAACTAAATTCAGTAGTTGCCCAGTTAAAATAAACAATAACAACAAATGCTTTAAAAGATAAGCATAATATAATATGGCATATACAGGTAGTGCTCAACTTACAACCATTTGTTTAGTGACCATTTGAAGTTATAACACTACTGAAAAAAGTGACTTATGATCATTTTTAACATGTACGACTGTTGCAGCATCCATATGGTCACCTGATCAAAATTCAGAGATTTGACAATTGGTTCATATTTATGACGGTTGCAGTATCCTGGTGTCGTGTGATCAGCTTTTGTGCCCTTCTGACAAGCAAAGTCAATGGGGAAGCCAGATTACTTAACGACCATGTTACTAACTTAACAACTGCAGTGATTCACTTAACAACTGTGGCAAGAAAGGTTGTAAAATGAGCAAAACTCATTTAAGAACTGTCTCACTTAGCAATGGAAATTTTGAGCTCAATTGTGGTCATAAGTCAAGGACTAGCTGTAATTAGCTGCTTGCAGGAAACAAGTATGGTGTAGTAGAGAAAGTATTAGATAGGAGTGGGGAAACTTAATCCTAGTCCATCCTCAGCTCCATAAATTGATTGGGTGACTTTGGGTAGTCAATCTCTCTTAGCCCAATATACCTTACAAGTTTGTTATTGGGAAAATAGGAAGAGATGGTGCTGTCTAAACATTGAGCTTTATGAAAGGTAGGATATAAATTTAACAAGTAAATAAAATCAAAATTCCAATAGTAGATCCAACTGTTTTATAACAAAAAGCATACAAACATTAGATTGATGCTACTAATAAAAACAAGGATTACTGAATTAAACAATAACAGTGATTATTTAAGTCCAGATGGGCTATAATAGATAAGAGTACTGGAGTCCACCTGGGACATTCAGTTTCAAATCTCTACTCAGCCATAAAAGTAATTGAATGATTTTGAGCCAGCCATTATCTTTCAATCTAATCTATCTCATAGGAGTGTTAGGAAACTAAGAAAACAACTAAAAAATCTGGGGAGCAGATGAGATATTTTTTCTACACAAAAGCTTGATCCCATCCTTTCTTTCTGAGATCCAAATCATAGAACATAAAAAACATACACCACAAGATAACTTACCTTTCCCTCTGAAGTTTAGGTAGTCCTTGATTTACGGTAGCAGTTGGGATCAACATTGCTGTTGCTAAGCAATACGGTCATAAAACACGATGTTACACGAGTACATTGCTTAATGAAAGCAATCCTGGCAGTCCAGGTTACCATTGTAATCCCAAGCCATGTGGGCTGTTAAGTGGGGAAAGATGGGAATCCCAGGTAAGAAGTGTGGAGGGAGCAGTGCTGCAGGCACTAGGAAGCATGGCTAATGTGGTGGTGGCTATAAGAGAGTCAATGGAGGCCTCAGGTGGGTCAGCAGAAGCCACAGGAGAGCCAGGGGAGGCATTGGGCAGATCACTGGAGGCCAGTGGAGGACTGACAGAGGGCTGGCACCTCCTCAGAAGCCATAGAATGGCTGACAGAGGCTCCAGGTGGGCTGGCAGACACTGCTGAAGAGCTGCTGGAGGCCGTGGAGGGGCAGCGGGATACTGTGGGCAGTGGCACATTATGGAGTCCAGGAAGGCAGGGAGTGCCAGAGTACCAGATCCCTGTATTTATACAAACTCACATTGAAATTTTCACTCTTCTTGTTGCTAGTTTAAACCTTTCTTTTTGGCAGCATAATATTCCAATTCAGCAAATGTAATTAAATAGCTCTCCAAAGTGGTCACAGACCATCACGCAAGATTATTTTCATGCACTGTAAACTTGCAAGCATTTGTTTTCAGTGATGTTCCTTTAATGTTGACTCCAGCCACCTCTTTCCAGTCTTTCTGGTAAATTAAGAATTTATCTGTGGTAACTTAAGAATTTCTCTATAATGCAGGAGGGAAGTAGTAATTATTTGTAAATTAAAACTGCTAAATGTTCACTGCTGTCTCTTTTCAGTATGAAATGTGCTACTTCTGGGTTGAAACCTATGTATTTATTAACCAATCCACTTGTGAATTCTAATTTCTTTTTTTCCTTTACCTCTCTACTGTAAATAAATGTTTTTATGTAAAATAGTATATGTTTTTATATTTTGAATATAAAATGTGTGTGTGTGTGTATGTATGTATATGTATATGTATATTTAAACTGCTAATAGCTGAAGCTTTCAGGGTGGTATATAATAAAACACAATTAAAACATATCCAATCAAATAAAATACTAAATAATTCAAACACATCTCAATACAAATACATACTGATGGTTGTCAAAAATCTAAAACAATATGAATTACAATGCAGTTTTAAAAGGCTGAGAAAATAAAATAATAAAATAAAAAGATCTTCACCTGCCACCAAAAGGCTAATGATGAGCCTCTCTGCAGAGGGTATTCCATTTATTCATTGGCTGCCACCACAAAAATGCTCTGTTAGTTTTGTCAGGGAACCCAGAGAAGGCCTCTTTCTTACTTCATCTTCTGGATGAAAAAAAAATCAATCCTCTCACATCCTCTTACTTTTAATATTTGTATTCCATAGCGCTTTTAAAATTTAATAGTTCAAAGTTCATTTTGGGTTTATCAGCACTGTTTCTAGGACATATTAATACTTACTATCGATAGCTTTTTTTTGTCTCTTTTGAATGGTGTATAAATATGGTTTATTTCTCTGTGTCTATTGATGGCTGACTTGTCTAAATGCTAAGCTTCCAGGAATCCCCTTACATTTTTGGATTTAGCTTGGCCTGTTGTTTATAGTTCCCCAGTTGAAACTATGGTTGAATCTGTCCATGCTTTGTAAGATTAAGGAGTTTTCATCATGTTGTCTGTCTGCTAGTTAGTATTCATGGATGGACTCTGGGAGTCTTCTGCCCATTGCAGTCCTTACGGTGAATATAGATGTTTTATTGTTGTCTTTATCTTTAGCCACAATGTGAATTTTGTGACAAAATGTTCAACATCCAAACATTGAGAGGAAACTTACAGGAACATTTATTATTTTCAGGAAGATCCATGGGGTACAACCGGAATTGATGTCTGGAATAAAGCATAGCCCCATTTGACCCCATTCTTATTTTTGTCTTACACAGTTCTATCATGCATTCATTAGGCTTACGTGTTGCACTGCAGAACTTTGCTATTTGTGCCATGTACATTCTTCAAGGGACATATGCCTGTTTCTCAGCTTTGCTTGGAAACTCTGAAGCTACCATTTTATTCCTAAACTCTTTCCTTTTTCCAGGACATTTTTCAGTCCTGGAAAGGCCCAGTCTGGCCTTTAGCCCTGAGTTTCCTGATTATCTCTCATACAAGTCTAGCCAAGCTCAGCTGGGTTGTGTCACAGAGGCAGGCAGGCCATTTTTATTGACATGACAACAAGACTGCCCCCCCCCCCTTTTCAGGTTTCACATCTCAAAAAGACACGACAAAAAAGGCATTAGTTGTTGATGCTATGCAGATATTATAACAACCAGTTGTAATTGCTGAAATGCCGCAGGAGGTTTTTAGTTTTTTAAAGTTCACCTTCTTCGCCCCTGAAAAATGTTCTTGTTTAAGCTTTTTTGAGTTACATCTAAAATTAGTGTTGAATATAAATGCATAAGCCTATGTGTTGAAATGGTTTGCTCTGGCAAATTTGGGCTTTCTCCTTTTCCTTAGATTTGCAATGTTTTAAACAGTGAAGAGGAAGGCTGCAGGCCAAAGCCTGTTACTGTGTAATAACACAGTCAGATTCTTAGCTGTGTTTGACTTAAATGAGTAGTATCCCATCCCTTTTACATCTGAGCTGACACATGGTTCTTGTAAAGTGCAGCCTTCATACAATGGTGATTCTTGCTGAATTTTGCAGAACAGGTAGGATTTTTTCCAAACTTCTTTCATGAAGAGATAGAACATAATAGTTTGCACTTTCAACAATATATATTTTAATAAAGCATATATAATTGTTTTGGACTGTTCCATTGTAGTATAAGATTTTCTGCTTTGTTTCTGTCTTCTAAATTCCTGATAGTTGGGGATTTTGCTGCATTTTCAAATTGCATTTGTTAAGTAATCTTATTTTAAATAAACTTAATATTTCAAAAACAGTGTGCTGTTTTGGAACTTACAATTGCAGTATGAATCTTTGCTCCTGTTCTATACTTTTTATACTATTTAATATACCATATTATTATTGCTGTTATGTAGTATTTATATATTTATTCAATGTATTTCACATTAATTTTTGAAAATTACACTTGTAAATCATAAAATGTAAATAATCTCATGGAAGATACTTAGTTTAAAAATCAATCTTAAAAATAATATACGGTGCTAATTTATAGTATTATATTTGAAAAATATGAGTGATTGATAAGTATATGAATCATTCATAACTTTTTCAATCATGCCACCTACATTGTTTTTCATGAAACCAATTCTTTTCTTGGAAACTGTTTTAATTGATAATAAATACATATATATTAATATAAATAAAACAATTTAGATAGAAGCATAATGCTGTAAATAATATATATTCCATTTTCTATGGCTCTACTCAGTTCTTTGCCATTTATATTGGAGTTTCTATAGATTTCAGATGGCATATATTGTATTTTCACTTCAAAAGTAACAACTCTGAACTGTACTTTTACTTCTTACAACTCCATGTTTATTTAAGCTGCCTTCCAATTGCATCATACCGCTGGAATACTCTGTAATTTCCACATAGCAAAATGGGCCATATTCTACTAGCGAATTGGTCAACGTAAGCATCTGCTTGAAAATAGAAGTAATTACTTCCACATGTTAGTAACTGCACCATGGTAATTTCTTTAAGCTCCACTTCAAATAATTTTCAGTTCAGTATATTTTCTGGGCCACAAGTGTCATTTGGTTAACATTTAAAATGGCCTCACTGAAATGTAATCTGGATTAAATAAAAATATGAAACAAACTTTGAGAGGTTATAATTGTAGTTCATAGAGATTTAGGACAGTATAGATGTTTTGATATGATGTGTACATTATGATGCACATTATATGTTCAGCTAAAATGTGATGTATTTATGTATAATACAGTACAGTGGAAAACTGCCTCCATATTATTTGTTGAACAATGTTTTTGTACAGGTAGTCCTCGGCTTACAACAGTTTGTTTAGTGACCGTTCAAAGTTACAATGGCACTGAAAAATGTGACCTATGACTATTTTTCATAGTTACAACCTTTGTAGCAACCCCATGATCATGTGATCAAAATTCAGATGCTTGGCAACTGGTTCATATTTATGACCATTGCTGTGTCCCAAGGTCATGTGATCCCCTTTTGTGATCCTCTAACAAGCAAAGTCAATGGGAGATCCAGATTCACTTAACAACTGGGTTACTAACTTATCAACTGCAGTGATTCACTTAACAACTGTGGCAAGAAAGATCGTAAAATGGGGCAAAACTCACTTAACAAATGTCTCACTTAACAAATGTCTCACTTAACAACAGAAATTTTGGGCTCAATTGTGGTCATAAGTCAAGGACTACCTGTATAACACGGGTGTCAAAATTGCCACGTCACGTGACGTGTCGCGAAGTATCGTGACTTTTTTCGCATTGACGAAGCTGGGGTGGGCATGGCCTCAACATGATGCAACCGGCCCGTGGGCCGGCATTTGACACCCCTGCTTTATAACATTCTAAAATGTGGTGTTCAAATGCCTCACGTCTACTTCTGTGACATTTTTCTGCATGCCTTTCAGATCTGATCTTGATGTTAAAAGTCCTCGGTTTATATCTAGTAATCATCTTCAGCATGGGTGTCAAACTCGCCGCGTCACGTGACATATCATGACGTATCGTGACTTTTTTTGCATTGCTAGAGCTGGGGTGGGCATGGCCTCTACATGATGCAACTGGCCTGCAAGCCGGCAGTTTGATCTACAGTAATTAGTAGATACTATGGGTTTGCTGATGTCACATAGCATATTCCTCCAGTTTTTGTTTTGTTATGGTTTTGTTGTGGTCCTGTTTCCTGGGATTTCTTCCATATGCTTCAGCTAAGGGTTTTTTGTTTTTGTTTTTTGGAGCTCATTTTTGTATTTTCCAGTTCCCTGGTGTGATTTCCTGAGATGTCAGTGAGAAAGTTGGCAGGGGTCATGCAGTAGTTATGTTTCTAAATTTTCTCAACTAGCATAAATTGGTTGCAGTGCCATTCTTTAACTGTTTCACTTTGTATTTTTGCATAGATTGAAATCTATACTATTTGGCTCAGGCAGAACCTTTAGAAAACTTCAACCTTCTTCAAATCATTTTGAAGTAAGGTCATCGACTTTATGCATTGATAATCGATTATTGATAACATTTCGGCAGCAATCCTTATGCTGGTTTTTCTCTAGAAACACCTTTTTGAAGGATAAAGCAGCCTGGCCAATTTGGTTGTTGATACTGTCTGTGGCAACTATTTTATATTCTTGGATAATTTGGCCAATGTATGTAAATCGCTCAAGTGAGCTTCATCAAAGGGTGCGGTTGTCTAGGAATCATTGGTTGTGAATACCTTGGTCTTGTCAATATTGATGGTTAGATATAAGCAGGAGTTTTTATATCAAGCATGATTTCATAGGCATATCTTTCTTTCATTGGCTGCAAAATAACATTTGATCTGTGATGAAGTCATCTTGTCCAAATATGATACCATCCTAAAAAGTAGACTTCCACTTTACTGCATTGATCATAGTGTTGAATCCCAAGAGAGAGCAATCCCATCTTGCCTTTCACCAATATATACAGGGAAGCCTTTGGACATTTTGTCATTAACAGGAACTTTGTCATTCTTCATACATTGTATAAGTAGAGCAAGGGGCATATTGTTTTAGCAGGAACACCTTCTGGAGTAGCACCATTTATACAATTGCCAATGGATACTGTCAAATGCTCCTGCAAAATCAGTAAACACAAGAATAAGTCTGTATATTGATGTATTTCATGAACAACTGACATTGTATTTTGGTCACAGCATCTTCTTCCAGGCAAGAAAATGTCCTGTAATTCTTGGATAGTTGTTCTCATCTTTTATGAAGCCTTTGTTGAATTACAATTGACTCCAAGATAATCCTGCAATAATTATCTCTTTCTTGACAATTAAAACTATTCCAGAAATTTGATATTTCCTTAGACTATCAGACCATTTGAAGGAGTGGAATCAACAACTTTGTCTATCGCTGCTATCTTTAGTACTCTCTGTGTCTTCAATTACTCCAGCTATTTCCTTCTTTTTTAATAGGTGTTGCCTTCATGCAGAAAAGTTGTTTATTGACTGTAACACGAGACAGAAATTACTTGTGCTGCATTTATTTGAAGTGTTCGCTATTAGGCCTCTTTTCATTCTAGTTCCAATGCTAGTAATCATTTACTCATGGAATGTAAAGATTGAAAAGGACCTTGGCGATCATGTGGTCCAAACCTCTGCCCAGGGCAGAAACCTACCACTGTAGCATTACTGACGTGACCATTTCTATTTAAGCACTTTCAGTGAAGGAGAGTCCACCACCATTTTATTTTTGAACAACTGGGGAAATTAGGACATTTTTTCTGACTTCCAACTGAAAAAATATTATTTCCTTATAATTTAACCCATTGTTTCTTGTCGTGTCTTCTACAGCATCTGTGGATAAAATTACTCAACTGATTTGATTTTGATGCCATTTGAAAAAGGTTTTTTAGTGTTTATTTAGTGCTCCCTTGTCAATATTAATGCTCATTTTTCCAGCTTCCAGAAAAGATGGGGTTAGACAGCTAGCTATGAGAAAAATGAGACATGACACTGTTAGAAATAGTATCTCCATATATTGTCATGTGACTTTCTGGAATCCTTAATGCTCATTTATCTTCTGGTTCTTTTTAAGATTGTTCCACCCAGCAATTTGTGGGAATTTTAGACTAGAACAATCCCATTCACAAAAAAACCCCAGGATTAATTTGTAGAGTGGGCATGGTTTATAGATTTCAGTGGATCTTTCTGGGGAATTTTTACTTTAACTGTCACTACAAGCCATCTGAATTAGAATGGATGCCCTCCTTCCCTTTGCCACAGGTAGTTTCTAATATACAGACTTCCTTTGTATTTGTATTTGTGAAATATGCCCTATCTAGTCATCTTTGTGGGAAGAAAGAGGGGGAAAGGGCAAACATTTTCTCCAGCTGCTATTTCCTCCTTAAAAATCCAATCTCTCATATATAATTTTCTAAACCTAAAATAGTAAAACAATTTTGTTCTTTATTCTGGATGAACCCCTGGGGGGGGGGGAAACCCCTTTATTTTGGGTATTTTTACTCTGTTCTAACAGTTATGGCTTATTTTATTTACTGGTACTACATGTTTATTTGACTGCTTCCATAATTCAAAACATACTTAACAAAACCATGTGCAAAATGCTAAATCTCTTGGATAATAAAGTAATTACTGTAGTACATAGTAATAGTAATAATAATAAATCATAAAATACAAGGAGCTGCAAATAGGAGTCAGAATGATTGTGGCAAAAGAAAGCAAAACGGGTACCAATAATAATTGGCATCTTGAGTACAATTCTAAAACATCTGGAGCACCACTTGATCACCATTGGCACTGACAAAATCACCATCGGTCAATTGTAAAACACAGTTTTACTTAGAACAGCTTATATCCTGCAACGGTAGCTTTAACACCATCAAACATACCTATCCCAGGTCCTTGGGAAGGACTTGCTGGGTGGACAAAAATGCCAAATCCAGTCTAAACATCTGATTGTAGGAATAATAATAATAATAATTAATAATAATAATAATAATAATAATAACAACAACAATAACAATAATAATAATGTTAATAACAACAACAACAACAACAACAACAATAATAATAATAATAATAATAATAATAATAATAATAATAATAATAATAATAATAATAATAATAATAATAATAATAATAATAATAATAATAATAATAATAATAATAAAAAGTACATGTTGCATATTATTGTTAAAATCAGAAACGGGTGGGTAAAAGACCATTTCTGTTATTTTAGAATTGAATAACTGGAAAAGTCATGTTCTCTTTTTTCAGGAACTGTTAAGTCGGACGTTGCTAGAAACTCAGAAATTGGATTTAATGGCAGAAGTTTCAGATCTGAAAATCAAACTGGTTGGAATGGAAAAGGAACAAAGCGAGTATGAAGAGAAGCAGAACAAAGCTGAGGTAAGCCTGGTTTGTTTATCTTTTCAGTTCCTGAAGCTATGATCAGAACTCTGCACTGATTGCTTTCTACATCATTAAAGCTGACTCCTGCCATGTTCCTATGTTGGGGCAAGAAATTTTTTGTAAAGACATCATTTCCAGCAGAGAGAGAGGATGATAATATTTTCTACATTTTTCTAAGCTGTCTTTCATCTTTTTTCTCAGACAAGTTCAAGATCTGGATAGGATCTAGATCTAGATAGATTTATGACAGAGGGAAAGTTTGTGTGTAAATTCCAAGTTTTATTTTTTTTCTTAATAATTTTTTTATGGGTTTGTCAAAGAAAAATAAAAAATTAGAAAACTAGAAAAGGGGGAAGGGAAAAGAAAAAAGATAGTATGAGCAAAGAAGAGGGGGGGAAAAGGCACCAACTTCTGACTCTCTTTAGCACAGAAGAAGATAACATTACAATCACAACTTTTTGCTTTTACACAACAGTATGTACAAACTATTTCTACAATAAACCTATCTAATCAACAGAAACAAAATCAAAATTTGATTTTCTTTTTCATTGCAAGCACAAAATCTGTAAGCAATTTCAAAATAGAAGCAAGATTAAATATATTCTCAACTTTGGATAAAAGAATCAGTTTAACCATCTCTGCTTCTCATTGCTGTGGGGAATAATATGTACTTCTATTGACTCATTAATCTTTATCCTAGTTCATATTAAGAGAATCCTCTATATAAATTCAATCTCTTTTTTTTAACCCTGAAGGGAGAAACACCTTCCTATTTTTTTTCTTAACTTTATTTTATGTGGGTTTTTTTATGTTGGCATTTTGTTTTATTTATTTATTTTTCACATTTCTGAACTGCTCATTTGCCTCAAGAGAATTTTTTGTAATAGCAATATTGAGTACTGTCCTCTCCCTCCTATTGTTTTTTTTTTTTTTAATCAATAGAGGATGCAAGAATAGTGAAATTCTCCTGAAGAGAAAACTGCAGATTTTCCTTTTTTAATAGAAAAACAAGTGGAAGGGAAAAGCTGCCAAAATAAATGGGACTTAAGCTATTTTTGTCTCTTTGGGTGGATGATTAGGAGATGAAATAGATAGATTAAGCCTTGCCAAACAAAAAATCCAAATTGTTGACCCCATCTATTGTAATGTGATAGTTGGAGTTATATTCAATCTCCCATTGGCCACACATATTCTAAAAGCTGCATATTTTATACTCCTGATGTAGTTTAAAAATAAAAATTAATATTTTCCTAACCCCAGTCTTTAAGAAAAGCAGATCATTTTAAAAGCATTCTTTTACTCCTATTATTCCTGTCATGTTTTGTCCATTGTATTATCAATTACATAATTCACTATCAAAGGATCTGATCTAGATTAAATTCATACTTGTGTAATCAGTTCTACAGTTCAGTTAGAAAACTGTCCAATTTGATTTCTACCTTATATAAATAGTATGCACCTTCTTCTATCAGCATTATACTCGGCAACATGCAAATGTATTGCTATCTAAAAGACCATTTCCAAAGCAGTCAGAGAAGTATAATAAGTTTGAACATAATTTTGTATGTCCCTTTGCTGAAGCAATACAGGCAGAATACATCACCTGCATAAATTTATCTCTTATATTGTTTTAAAAAGCCACTTGGAAAGAGTGCTAAGAGAAGCAAATGATGCAGTTTCATCCTTAATCTTAAACTTAAGGAAGTTAATTATTGGTTATAGATCACATGGTCTACAAACTGCCCCTTAGTATGTATATGTATTGTATATCTCCATCCCATCTTGTTTTGGTATGTATCGAATTTTTATGGTAAAACATTGTGAGCTACCCAGAATCAGCTGGAGTCAAGTGGTACCTCAATTGAATTAAATAAATAAACAAATAAATATGATATGTATAGGCATTCCATCTTTTTCATACTTATTTACAGTAAGCAACAGTTTTGAACTAGTAAAAATCTTTTTTTTTTTTGCTTAAGAACTTTAAACATAACTCTGCAGTTAAGTTCCTGTTTAAAATCATGTTCCTTCCAAAAAAATATTTATTTTCTGTAAGTCATTGTCTTTCTTTTTAAAAGTTGACCTGATGGAATATTACTGGCTTGGTGAAGTTGACTTATAACTACTGAGGAGAAACATCAGAGTATTTTTTCCAAAACAACTAGTTATGCCAGGGTATGCTGTGAGAAACCGTAAAATCATATATTGGAAGGATTAGAAAGATTATCTAGTCCAATTTCTGGACAGTGCAGCTTTCCACCATACAGGATCCCAGAGATGACTATCAGTGAAATTTATCTAGTGAGAATCCACCATTACCTGGGGTGATCTTTAACATTGTTGAACAGCTTTTACAATTAAAAACTTACTCCTGATATTTTACCAAAATTACTTTTATATAATTAAAACCGCTTTCTTCTCCTGGAATAACTCTGAAAAAATCTGCCCCTCTTCTACATGATAGTCCTTCCGATACTCAGCTATGATGTCTCCCTGAAGTCTTCCGCCCTCCAAGCCGAACATACCCAATGCCTCCTCATAAGTATCCCCATCAAGGTGCCTTACCACCTTGAACTTCCTTTTCTGGACATACTCTAATTTGCAAATCTATTTCCTAAAATACAGTCCCCAGAACTGTATGCAATGTTCTACATGTGGTTTGACCAGTGCAGAATAGAGAGGAGAAATTACTTCTTTTGAACTTGAGACTTTACTTCAGTTGATGCAGTCTAGGATTGCATTTGCTGCTTCTTCTTCTTTTTTTTGGCAATTGCATAACTTGATTGGCTTATGTTCAGTTTATAATCTTTTTTAAAGTTTTTTTATGTTACCTTTATTATTTTTATAACTAACTCAAGGTGGTGAACATATTCAGTGCTCCTTCCTTCTCCTTTTTTCTCCACAACAACTACTCTGTGAGATGAGTTGGGCTGAGAGAGCCCCAAATCACCCTGTGACTTTCAAGCCTAAAGCAGGACTAGAACTCAGAGTTTCCTGGTTTCTAGCCTGGCGCCTTTGCCACTAGACCAAACTAGCTCTTACACTTATGCCTTTATTTTATCTATCCAGATGCAGGACTTTGCATTTGTCATTATTGAAAGTGATACTTGTTTCTACTTTCTGCTTTTAGCTTGTCAAGATCTTCTTGAATGTTGGTATTGGCCTCTAAAGTATTTCCCATCCACCCCATTCTTGTGTTACTTTCAGATTTAATGTTCATATGTTCTAACACCTCATGCAAGTAATTTATTAAATATGTTGAACTAGTACCTTCCTACTGGTTGATGTAGACTCATTGGTATGTACTTGTTGGATACAATTGTTGTATCAGTTCTGTACCCATCTATAGGTAGTCCTCAGTTAATGATCTTTCATTGTAACACTTGATGTTGTGAGGACACTGAACAAGTGGTACTTACAACTGATGCTCAAAGTTCCAGCCATTGCATGAGTGTGATCCAGGCACTCGGCAGCCAGCTCATACTTACGATGGTTGCAGTATCCCATAGTTATGTGACTGCCATTTGCTGGCTTCCCACAAGCAAAGTCAGTGAGGACACTGTCAAGAAGCTTGCTGTTTTTTTCCTGAGGAGATCCTATGGGGCCTCCTATCTTTAATTGTTTCAGCCTGTCCAGTGTGATCTGGCACAATGGATTAATTGTAGGTCGGCTCCATTAAACACTGCCATCTTTGTGGGCCTAGGAAACAGGCCTTCTGTGTAGCAGTGTTACCCTCTGGAATAAAGTCTCCCCTGAAATCCATATAACTCCCACCGTGATTTAATTTTGGAAAGCTGGCTATTTACCCAGAACTTTGGATAGCCTTCCTGGTATTTTTCCATTTGTGATATTATATATTATATTGTTTTGTTGTTGGATTGCTATCTTATGATTATCTTCTAGTTATTTTTTGTGCCTGTTTTGGTTAATTTCTATAATTTGTTTCTCTTTGTATTCTTTTGAATTCTCTTTGTATTCTTTTATTGTTGTCAGCCATCTCAAAATGATTGGAGATGGACAGCATCCAAGTTGAATAAAATAAATATTTCTGCTGCAAACCTGAAATTGGGTTTATCTCCCTTGATTTATCTCTGTTATTTCAGTCAAAACACACACAGATAAACAGTACTCTGTGGAGAAATAACAGATTTGCTTAAATCAGAGACGTCTCTTTCCCACTCTACTTGAATCTGTTTCCCATTTTAATTCTGAAAAGAAGTGACATAGATAGTAGAAACCAGATGAAACCAATGTAACAGGTTTTTTTTTTTCAGACAGGGGAATAAACAAAAACAGATTGAAAGAAAAGTAGCAGAATCATGTGGCTCTATAGACTCTGTGAAATGGTTCCTATGGCAACAAAATGTCATGAAAAACAAAGCTGTAATTTTTGTACTTAGTTCTCACACAAGAATTGGGTGGTGAAGCCTGTGGGTCACCCTGACTGAGAGACAGAAGCAGGGAAGGGTTTAGCATCTGCTTTCAGCTAAGTGAAAGGAAGCTGTCAGAATCCCCATCTCTCCTAGTTTGAAAATGAATGCCCTTTGCAGAATATATACAAGTAATCCTCAGCTTATAACCATTTGTTTAACAACTGTTCAAAGTTACGATGTCATTGAAAAAAGTGACTTAAATGATTAGTCCTTGTAGTTATGAGCATCAAAGTACCCCCATGATCACATGATCATAATTTGGGTGCTTGACCTACAGCATGTATTTTACCACATATAGTCTCCCAGGGTCATGTGGTCACTATTTGTGCCCCTTCCACCCAGCTTCTGATGAGCAAAGTCAGTGGGAAAGCTGGATTTGCCTAATAATCACATAATTCACTTAACGGTTGCAGAGATTTGCTTAACAACCATGGCAATAAAGGTCATAAAATCAAGCATAATTCATTTAACCACCTTGCTTAGCAGTCAAAATTCTGGCCCCAGTTGTGGGCTGTAAGTTGAAGACTACTTGCATTTCTCTTTCCAGGCAAACTATATGCAGCTGCAGTTTGATTTTGGCTTAGTGAGAATGTTTTCTCTCCAAAATTATGCCTTCAGAATTTCTTCTCAAAACTTATTGCAAAATATTTCCAATTGATACTGCAAGAAAAAAGATCGAGACTTTTATCATTTTCATTCTTGAATATCTTGCCTGGAATTGATTTTCTTATATGAGTTGAAGATACAGTTTTATATGAATACAAAGTTCATCTATGTATACCTATTTATTTATTTGTATCCTGCCTTTATAGGTAGTCCTTGACTTATGACTACAGTTGAGCCCAAAATTTCTGTTGTTAAGTGAAATATTTGTTAAGTGAATTTTGCCCCATTTTAAGACCTTTCTTGCCACAGTTATTAAGTGAATCACTGCAGTTCTTAAGTTAATAACACGGTTGTTAAGTGAATCTGGTTTCCCCATTGACTTTGCTTGTCAGAAGGTCACAAAAGGTGATCGCGTGACCCTGGGACACTGCAACCGTCATAAATGTGAATCAGTTGACAAGAATCTGACTTTTGATCACATGACCATGGTGATGCTGCAGCAGTCGTAAGTGTGAAAAACAGTCATAAGTCACTTTTTTCAGTGCTGTTGTAACTTTGAACGGTCACTAAATTAACTGTTGTAAGTCGAGGACTCCTGTATTATTTTTAAAAATAAGTCAAGTCAACCCTAATTTATATATAATCACAGAGCCACTCAGAAGCTACAATTTACTTCAGCATAAATTTAGATTTGACTTTTTACTGCTTTAATGTTTTATCATTTAAAATTAACTTTTATGTAAAAATAGGTGAGCTGACACCCATCAAAAATAAAAACAAAATACAATGTTGATAGAGAGTTTAATGGTACCTCTGTGGTATGTGTTTATGTGTATCATAATCTTAAAAAAGCATAAACTGAGGTTATGGAATGCTAAACCTGATGCAACTATACCCAAACTTTCTCATCTATCTTGGTTCAATGAACACTGCAAAGGCTATCTGTGCTTCTATTTTCATTTGGGAAATAGCTTTATATTTTGAGATATTATTTTCAGCTGTTCTTCTTTCCGAGGATGTTTTCAATGTCTGTGTTGTTGAATCTTTGTGATTTAAAAAGAACTCTAGGTGTTTGTAAGATATTCTTTCGATTCATTATTCCTGAATGAGATCTACTCGGCATTAAAAAGAAAAATATTGGTAGATCATGATGGATATGATACTTGCATTTATAATTGATTTTTAAGAGCTATCAAGATTCTCTCAGAACAGTAGCAGTACCTGGTTGTTCTTAGTTGGCTCTGAATAAGCAGAGTCAAAGCTGGTTAAGCACTTGAATGGGAAATCCCAGGTTGTAGGCTAGACTGGGAAATTGAACACTATCCCAGAAGAAGCCAGTAATAACATATCTCTATATTGTTGCTATGAAAACAACAAGGGGGATTCTGCTGTTTAATAAGATTCCACAATAGCCAAATTCCCAGGAGTATTTTATGAAAGCTTGTGATCTATGAGGCCTTTGATACTTTTTAAAATATAGAATTAGGACTGTCAGTTCTTTGTATACTTTTTGGAAGGGCTTCAGAACATAGCATAAACGTAGTATTTATTTGCAACTCATTAAAGTAACCACTTTCTGTTTTCAGGATCACAAAGCTACAATGGAATGCTTTTTGTTGTAGTTGTGTGATTCTGTAAAAAAAAAAAAAAAAGGAATGCTTTAATGAGTTACAGATAGGTGTGATGTCTTTCCAAGTTTTTGCAGGCATATTTTCCCAGCTGAATCTAAAGAGTTGCCTAGCCTTAATAGGTAGCACCATTACTTTTTACTGTCCATTTTTTATGTTCTTTTAAGAAATGTAAGCTTTGCAGATGCAAGCTTTCCTTCTACAATATGGCAGAAAAAAGTACTGGTTTGATATGATCATAGGCAGATGTTGAGGAAATCAGTTACAGATACACATTCTTAGTGAGCTAGAAACATTTATCAAACTAAAGGGCTTTTGAGTCTTCCCAATGCATTATTTTTATCTCTTACGATGTTAACTTGTCATCTGAGCTTCTTAAGATTAAGAAGGAATAGTTTTGATAGTTGTTTTAAGCATTAATGGGATCTGTTCTGTGGAATGATCCCTATCCTTTTCACTATTTCACAAAAGAGGACACCTTAATGCCTATTGTTCTATCTCACCACCACCACCCCCAAGAGAGTAGGTTTTTGGCTTCATTTCATGTTGTCTCTAGATGTCATTTTCTGTCTTTCTTATTTAGTCAGTAGTCAACCTGATCAGTGACCTGCAAGAACAGATGTGTAGACTGCAACTGGAGATTAATAATCAAATCCAGGGAAGAAAATCACACAGTAGGAAGCCGAGTGTCGAGGCAATTGGTTCTCAAAACAGCACTGAATGGGTGACAGAGTTCCCTTCACAGGAGAATTGCTTTCAGTGTGAAGTATGAAGGTCAAATGTTAGCCTGAATCTATACATTTTCATTTTTTTTTTTTGAGGAATAAACTAAACATTACTAATCAGAGTTTTCTGTGACCACTTGGCATGAATTGATGCTGCCTTTACAGAATGCTGTGTTTCTTAACAAAGTAAGAGTCAAGTTTTGCTTGTCTTGTTTTGGAGTTGAGGCAATAACAGGCTTAAAGGGGTTTTGTTAAACTTTGTCAAATAACTTTGTTATTTCAAGAGCTGTGCTTGAAATAACAGAGGCTATTCCCGATATGAAAGTGTAATGGTGATCCATCTTTGGATGCATATTTGTAAAACCCACTTTTACAATATGTAAGTAGTCTCAAATTATGGATTATTCCTATGTGTGCTTAATGTCTAATTTGTTAATACATGAACATTTTAACTCACAGTATATTATTAAAGTAGAACCATGCTGCAAATTGTAAAGACCTTAACAGACTTGAACGCTGGGCCCTATCCAAAAAAATGCAATTCAGTGGTAAGAAAAGTAAAGACCTACACATAGGCAAGAAAAAACAAATGCAGAGGTACAGAATAGGCAGTATCTGTCTCAACAGCAATAACTGTGACAGAGATCTACGAGTCCTAGTGAATAATCACTTAAATATGAGCCAGTAATGTGCTGCAGCTGACAAAAATGCCAATGCAGTCCTAGGTTGCATCAACAGAGGGATAGCATCAAGATCACAGGAAGTGACAATACCACTCTATATTGTACTAGTGAGATCACATTTGGAATACCGCATCCAATTCTAATCACCGCAATACAAAAAAGATGTTGAGACCCAGAAAGAGTAGAGAGAAGAGCAATAAAGGGGGTCTGGAGGCTTAACCATATGATGAACAATTGAGAGAGCTAGATATGTTTAGTCTAACGAAGAGAAGGATTAGGGGTGACATGATAGCTGTCTTCCAGTATGTGAGGGGTTACAACAGAGAAGAAGGGGTCGACCTATTCTCCAAAGCACCTGAGGGCAGGACAAGAAGTAATGGGTGGAAGATTGTTAAAGAGAGATCCAACCTAGAACTAAGGATAAATTTTCTGACAGTTAATCAGTTGAACAGCCTGCCTCCAGAAATTGTGGTGCTCTATCATGGGAAGTTTTCAAGAAGAGGTTAGACAACCACTTGTCTGGAATGGTATAAGGTCTCCTGCTCGAACAGGGAATTGGACTACAAGACCTCCAAGGTCCCTTCCAGCCTTGATATTCTATGTTCTTATGTCTAGTTAAATGTCCCTTAGGACTTTAGGTCCTTCTATGCTTCTTTATTAATTTATAATGCTTTTATTTAAAGAAACCAGTCCTCTTAATTTATAGAAGTATGTAAGGAATATTGAACCTAATTGCTTAATTTGGTAAATCTGTTTTAATAATGTATAATTAACAAGGAAAGCAAAAAATTATTTCAGATATAATCTGTTTTTTAATTCAATGTTATAGTAATTAATGATGTGTTATTAAACCCATTAAGTAATTTTTAAAGGTTAATCTATAATGTATTAGCATAGTGCATCAAGCTCTTATTATTTGATGGACATGAGAAAATTACTTGACTGTGGGCCTCCATTTAAGGCAATGGTCTTCAAAATGTATTTAAATTATAGGCATCTGGTTTCATTTATTTTGTACATTTTATTCAAGAGAATCAAATGAATGGGACAAAGGGAAGCCTCTATAAAACTCAGACATTTTTTTCTTTGTTTAAAGCTCTTTAAAGTTAATTGCTTATTCTGCAAAAACATCTCAGGGCTATATGGGTTTTGTAGAATAAACTTTCACTCTGATCAAAACCACTTTATATGTCAGACTGAAAGCTACATTAGATAAGCTCGTAGAATTCAACAGGATAGGACTGACACTGGTATGCCTAACATAAGCTGATTTTAAGATTTATTATTAGCTCAGGTTTGTTGAAGTTGCAGTGTGTTTTTCTGAAATTTGGAGAATCACATTTTGGACATATTTATTTTGCTCCTGCTGATTTCTTTAAAGTAATGCCTCCGAGTCTATCTGTATGGTTGCTTTACATTAAGTATAACATAGCAAGGGGTTACCTCATATAGACTGAAAAAGAAAACAAAGCTGAAAGAAACTGACCCAAAATATTATATATATTATTTTCCCCCATCGGGTTAGATCAAGTAGGGTCAACTTCCTGCAGGTCCCATCTATCTGAGAATGACAGGATTTTACAAATTCATTTTTTATTCTGCTCCAATGTGTGGGAACGCTCTCTTTACATAAATCCAGTCTATCAGTTCCCTCTTGGGTTTCAGGAGGTACTTAAGACCTAGCTTTTCTATCTCACTCAAGAAGAACGCATATTATATTGGGATACTCTGACAGAAGTTGTCTTTCTCTAATTAAAGCTAAAAGTAGTACTTGAAGTGACTTTATACAGATAGAACTCGAATTATGACTAGTTGCTTAGTGATCGTTCAAAGTTACAATGGGCCCCCAAAAGGTGTCTGTGACCCATTTACAACGTTCCAACAACTGGGCCCCTCCACCATCATGTGACTGCATTTCAGTCCCTTGGCAACTGTCCCCCATTTATGGCCATTTGCAGTGTCGTTTTACCATAACATAAATTTAACCATGGAATGTATTTGTCATTGATAATAATATTTACATGTGATTAATATAATGATGATTTTACTCTAAATGCAATGTCATTAAGAAGTATTCTTTTATCTCTCACTTCTCTGCAGAATTTGTTACAGGAACTCAAACACCTGAAAATTAAGGTTGAAGAGCTAGAAAATGAAAGGACTCAATATGAATGGAAACTGAAAGCAACTAAAGTAAGCAGCCCAATTTAGAGAAACCTTCCAGCTTTGCCCCAGGAAAGATCTGGACCAATTTGACTCTGCTGTGTGTCACCACTACCACTACCCTGTCCAGAACAAAAGAGAAACAATTCTTTACATGTTTGTTTATTCCAATCATGTGTGATCCCCAAGATCTGCCACACCCTGCTTATCTTCAAGCAATATTCTCTTTCTGTTGACAGGCCGCTGCAGCCTACCTGAGGCACCTCTAAGTCGCATGAGACTTCATTCTTGAAGCGGCTTTGGAGAATGTTCTTCTGCAGTCTTCAAAAAATGCACAAATGTGAAAGCATGCTCTGTTCCCATGTGATTTTCGGAGGGTCTGGAGGCCACGTGAAAACACACCCCATTCTCAGACATCTTCCAGAAATTGTGAGAGAATGGGGTGTGCTTTCAAGGAGTTAGAATAGAATAGAGCTGGAAGGGACCTTGGAGGTCTTCTAGTCCAGCCCAGTGCTCAAGCAGGAGAACCTATACCATCTCAGACAAGTGACTGTCTAGCCTCTTTTTAAAAATCTCCACTGATGGAGCACCCACGATTTCTGGGGGCAAGCTATTCTACTGGTTAATTGTCCTCACTGTCAGGAAGTTAATTCCAGGTTGCTTCTCTCTTTGATCAGTTTCCAACTATTGTTTCTTGTCCTGCCCTCTGGTCCTTTGGTGAATAACGTGACCCCCTCTTCTTTGTGACAGCCCCTCAAATACTGGAATACTGCTATCATGTCTCGCCTATTTCTTCTTTTTTTTAGACTAGCCAAACCCAAGTCCTGCAGCCGTTCTTCGTATGTTTTAGTCTCCAGGCCTTTGATAATCTTAGTTGCTCTTCTCTGAATTTTTTCCAAACTCTCAACATCTTTTTTGTGATATGGTGACCAAAATGGGCTGCAGTATTCCAAGTGTAGTCTTACTAGGGTTTTATAAAGCGGTACTAATACCTCACGTGATCTTGATTCTATGTCTCTGTTTATACAATCCAAGATTGTATTAGCTTTTTTGGCAGCTGCTGCACACTGCTGGCTCATGGTTAAGTGATCGTCCACTAGGACTCCAAGGTCCCTCTCACAGCTACTGTTTTTAAGCCAGGTCTTGTCCAATGCTGGCATGTCACCCAAAATATCATGTTATGTCGCTTTTGACATGTATATCATAGGTTCACCAACACTGTTCTATGATGTATATTCTAATTTCCAGAGGGTTATAGTGTGCATTTTGATTCTTTTTGTTTCTGAGGAATGTAGGGAAATATCAGAAGGAAGCCAAAAGCATTTTGTATAGACTGGCTCCTGAGGAACGATCTTACAGAATATTTCAATTACTTCACACTGTTACAATGCACATTTACTTTGCTCTTTAAAATTGCTAGTTGCTAGAAGTTAAATCCAAAGAAATGTCATAGAAATAGAGAACATGTCAAAATAGGTCCGTATACATGTACAGTAATTTGTATGCGACCTACTCCCCAGACTCTAGACCAAGATTCTGCAAAGTGATCAGTGGGACTACAATGTCCATTATTATTGCTGCTTTATTATTATTTGCAGTACTATTAGTAGTATTTATTAAATTATGTTCATATAATAAGTGCTTGAGGGTCAGTGAACAATCTGAAACTTCATTAGGGTTCAATGACCATATCTTAATAGACAGTTGTTCTGAAACTTGAACACCAAAGCTATTCCTCTCTCGAAACTCCTATAGCCAAATATTTCCTACCTTTTAATTAAAGCAATAGCTCATGCTGTGTAAAACCGGGATATGTGTAGGATCATATATGGATCCGTTATCTGGTCTTCTAATCCCCTAAAAAATAAAAGCAAGTGGGGGGCTTGTTTTAGTTTACTGATATTGTTAAAAGAAATAAATCACAGTGATTCTTTGTGTATTACTTTATTGGCAAAATGTTAAGATAGAAATAAAATCATTATGAATCTGTTCCTTTAGGCTGAAATAGCACAGCTTCAAGAACAGTTAGCTCTAAAAGACTCAGAAATTGAACGATTACAGAGTCAAATCTCGAGGACATCAGCAAACAATGAAATTGCAGAGAGAGGTAATGGTTTTGCTTTATTTCTGTTATTTCCAGATGTTTTTAAAAAATCATATGTAGACTGTGCCAAAGAGAATAAAAACTGATTTTCTCAGTTATCCATACAGCATTTCTGCATTTATTAAGTTACAACAGTTGCATTCCCATATCCTGCTTCATTATCTAAGTATTGCATCATAGTTTTAATTGGCTTGCAGCAATTCAGGTGGAATTCCCACTATAATCTTGTTCTCTACCAGGCAAGAGTATACTCCTACTAAGAGTTTGCTGGAGATAGACTTGCTCTCCATATTCTGGGGAAGAGGATTATTTTTCATTAATTACACTATTACTCTAGATTATACAAAACAATGGGCAATATTAAATGTTGTCCCTACTCTCTCTTATTTACCAATATGCTTTATACATCAGTCACACAAGCAAAATATATGTTTACTGGTTGTGTTCCAGTAAAAATTGTAGAAAGCTCATTTGGATTCCTGTACTGAGTCAGGGGTTGCAGCTAATGATGTACATGGCTGTTTCCAACTTGATGGTTTCATAATGTTATAGAGTAATTATTCAGCCTTTTATCCTTCCAGATCAAATGTGGATAATTGAATCTTGTTCTCCTATTTATGGGCAGTAAAATTGAATTAGTGGTAGTTTACCATAGACAAATGACAATTTTAAGATTTTTTTCAAAGATGTCTTGAGACACACTAGGAATTGCATTGCTTATTAAATGGATAGGAGTTCTATTTATTCATAATGTTGTTGCATGCTTTGCATTAAACACATTTACTAGATGTGACTATTGGCTAAAAATTGCTGGAAAAGTTAGCAAATACACTTGTTTTTGAAGACCACTGAATTGTCTGTGGATTCCAAAAGAGGGCCTGTGCATTTTAAGTGACTTAGCTCCTTACAAACATTCTTATGTCCCTTTGAAAATGGTGAAGAGATTAGAAATGTCAAGTATATCTTTTATTTTTGGGTGCATATTTCAGTGGAAATGAATATAGTTATCTCCTCTGTTTTTCCCTGCATTCTTGATTGACTTTCTCCATTTCCTGTTGTAGAGGAAGTGTATAAGAGAAGGCTAAAAGAAAAACGTAAGCCATGAGATTTCCCTTTCTTGCCTTTCAAACACAAATTGCAGCTAAAATGCCTTTCTGCAGCAGTGAACATTAATTTATATTTTGCTGCTAAATCATAGTTTTAATATATGTGAATAACTCATTATTGAAAGCAACCAGACAGCTATTTGAATGATCTAAACACAGGTAGTTTTCGAGTTACGATGATAATTGGGACCAGAATTTATGTCACTAAGTGATGTGGTTGTAAATTACAGTGTCACATGTCCACATCATTTAGCAACAGCAATCCTGGTAGTTCCCATTGCTATCACTAACCAAACCCCACCAGTCATTAAGTGAGGACCCACCCTGATCCACTTCCCGGTTTGGTCCTCCCAGCCCCAAGCTTTAATAAGGAGTGACTGCCTCCTCTCTGCCTTCCTTTCAATTCCCCTCACTCACCCAGCTCCCTCTGATCTCTGTCTTTTAGTCACCCTGCACACTGGCACTTCATGGCAGTGGTGCTATGGCTGAATAGAGGCCCAGGGCCTTCAGCCTCAGCCAGCCGCCACCATCCACAGGTCGCTAGTTCAACCCTAATGCCGCTGCTGAGGAGTGCTTCCTCAAACTCCATGCCGTGGCCAGCCAGTCCAGAGCTACAGCATAAAGCCCCAGCCACCCCTCCACTCTGCACTCCACAGACCCACAGCTGACTTTTGTCATCTTCATCCCTCTGCTAATGAAACATGCCCACCTCAGCCCGGTGCAAGGCAGCTGCTGGTCATGCCAGGCCTTCTTCCTGAGGCTACTCGTGCTGTTCTCCAAATAGCCTGCACCATTCTCGCAATCCTTTGGAAAGCTTCTGAGCCCTTCTATAGCTTTGTGAGAGTAGTGTGTGCTATTTGGACAACAGCACAGGTGGCCAGCTGAAACTACTGAAGGCCCCAGGCCTCTGCTTTAGCCCCAACACTGCCACCACCACTGAAGAGTCCCTGCAGGGTGGACAAAAGGGCAGAGACATTGGGGAGATAGGTGAGTGGGAGAATTTGAAATGCTCCTCTGGTCATAACTGCGGATGGACTGCCAAGTCCTGGGTGACTTTGGGCCAGTTGTTCTCTCTCAGCTCAGCTCTACATGGTTCTTGTTGTGGGGAAAATAGGAAGAGAAAAGAGGACTACGTATGTTTGCTACCTTGAGTTACTTATAAAATAATAAAGGTGGGATAAAAATGTAAATAAATCATAAATGTTGATGACATAACTGTGGGATGCTGTAAAGGCCATAACTTCAGGGACTTATAACAGTTATTGAAAAAATGATTGTTAAATGAGGACTACTTATACTGTAAGGTTTGTGTTGCAGATAACATTTTTGTTGTTTGTATCTGACAAAGATAAATCTCAGTTTGAAATTAGATAATAATGTAACACTTTTAAATAGGCTCTGTCAAAGTCAATAAATTCTAATACAAGCTCTTTATGGCTACATTTTGAGTAACTGTAATGCTATAGCTTAATTACATGTTGTTGATTTCGGTGGGTTTATTCTTAATAAAATCTATATCTAACCCATAAATGCAAAAGATCATTTTTAAGTGCTTTTCTACAGAGGGTCGCAATACTCAAACAATTTTAACAGATTTTTAAGCAGCAGTTTAATGAATGGTAAACAGCCAAGTTGTAGCATAGACTGGATACTTGGGGAAAAAAATCTTGAAATGCAAACCGCTACTAGTTGCAGAGAAATGACAGAATTGTTTCAACCTCCGTTTAAGAACTTATTTCCTTTTTACTTTCAGTACCCATCCAGCATTTATAGTTTTGAAAAAAAAAAAAAAAGTACAAATTGACCTTTTAAAATATTTGTCTAATAAAGTACTTTTAGGAGAAGAGTTCTTAAATATTAAAAGACTTTGCTGTGACTCTTTTAGAAGGTTAATGATTGTTTGATTGTTTGTTTATAACCCATTTTTATTAATTTTACAAATAACTCGAGGCAGCGAACATATCTAACTTACCTTCCTTCCTGCTCTTTTCCCCAGAACAACAAACCTGTGAGGTGATTTGGACTGAGAGAGAGTGACTAGCCCAAGGTCCCCCAGTTGGCTTTCATGGCTAAGGTGCTACTAGAACTCACAGTCTCCCAGTTTGTAGCCTGGTGCCTTAACCACTAGATTAGACTAAATTGGCTCTCAAAAATCTCTAAATACAAAATGAACATTTTTTTTCTGTCTGGTTACTGCACATCGCATGCAGTTTTGTATGGCCTTGTCTTTTTTTCACCATCTATGCCAACTTTAATTTTTAAGATACAATAAAATAAAACATATGATTATTCATTCTGCTACTCCCTCAATATACTTTACAAAACTTTATAAATCATTAGAATTAATAATTCAAATTTTCTGCATGAAATTAACTCTAAACAATATTTCCTCCATACCATACTAATATCCATAACTAGTGCTCATTCTTTCTTTGAACTTTCCTTGTGTGCCACATTGCCATCTTTGCAGATAATTTCTTTGAAGCTTAAATAAATTGAATCATTTTGCATTGCTGTACAAAAAACTCTCAAACTTGGGAAATGTCCATTTAAAATTCCTCAGAATTGTTTGGGCAGATATTATAATCAAATCCATTTTTACATCATCAGCTATATCTTTTTCCTAAAATGCTAACAATTTTATGTCTACAATGAAGAATCTTCCATCCAGTTAGCGGCATTTACAATATTTGAGCCATTTATCCATGTTTCATCTTTGAAGGGTGACTGAACTGTTCTATTACAGTAAATCACCTTAGATTAAATCCAACATAAAATTAAGATTTTACATATAGGCTAAAACAGGGCAACCAAACTGGCCTCAAGAAATGCAGGCAGCCCCTAGTTGTTAGCAAAGAAATAGAGTTTTACATTTTTCTTAGCTGCCATCTAGTGATTACATGCATATTTGCAGTCCAGTCTGGAAGAAGACCATGAAGTTAGCCCACATTAAAAGAAACAGACAGACAAAAATCTTATATTTTAATAAGACTAGTGAAAAGTTGTTATAGTATGTGGTAAATACCTTTTGCATAACAAGACTTTTCCTAAAATTCTCTTAAGCAGATTTAAGAGAAAAAGGTACAGTGGAACAGTTGCTACCATTTTTCTCTTGAATGACATTACTAGATTTTTTTCCCCCAAGGAATTTTATATCATTTAGTAAAGCAGAAAGAGGCAGTTATTCTTAGAAATAGGAAAGAAAAACAAAATCCGAACTTTATAAACATCTTTGTCTTTTCAAGTGACATTTTAAGCAGTTGGATTTTTTTTTTTTTTTTTTAATCACTCTCAATTACTTTGGTTTGAAACTGTACATTTTCTCATATTTAAAATATTGACACGTATTACTTTTTAATAAGCAACTAGTTTCCATAGAAATCTGCCTATATACAGACACAGATACGGTTATGTGTATACTTAAACATACAAGACTTTGAACCTTTTACTAGTTGTACAACTCTAGGCTAATTGTTTTCCTGTTGTGTTTTTATTTTGTGCTGTATTTTTATTAACTTGAATGTTGTATAAAAATCAGTGACAGAAACTTTTTCCATATTCCATATCCTCCCTTGTGTAGCTGTCTAAACTTCTCTCTTCCACCAAAAGAAGGCTATTATAGGGTGGAATTGTGGAAAAAAAAGCTGAGGCCAAAACATCACTAATTGTGCGAGAAGGGTGAGGAAGAGGAACAACAACCTGGGAACTAATACTCAGCAACTATTTGTCCTCTGCATGTCATTTAAATAGGAAGAGGGGCAATGAAGCTATTATGGTTCACTAAATCACTCATTTTGTATACCATTTGGGGTAATTCACACTGTTCAAATATTGTTTCCGTTTTTAGAGCAAGAAGTCCAATGTTTAAAAGTAGGAATGGAATCACTATTGGCTGCAAATCAGGAAAAGGTAAGAAAGCAGTTATGAGTTAGTCCTGGGGGTTTGGTTTGGTTTGGTTTGTTGGAAGGCAATGTTAATAGACAATCAGTTTAGTTTCCAGCTGCATCTACCTTATGCCTTTAGTTACAGAGCTAAATTCAACTCTGCTCTAATTTTCCTATCTGATCTGAAGAACAAGCCCAGACTTTCCCTCTTAAGGAGATTTTTTAAAAAAACAATGTTATTAATTGTTTTGAATAGCATAATAAAAAATACAAACCAGAAGATTAAAAAAGAGACAATAATGTAAGGAAAAGGAAGACAAATGTATGAAAAGAATTCCCTCCCCAAAAAAGTGATTTCCCACTCTCATCATGACAAGTGTAAACAATTTCATAATCTCTTCACCTCCTCTTAGCTAACAAATATAAGACTCTTCATCCCATAACCTATCTCTTAGCCATAGGGAAGTCATATAGTGGCATTGTTCTTCAATCCAGTTACCAGCAAAATATCCAAACAAAAATCTAAAATTGTAACGTTAACTAATGTATATATGGAGCTAAACATTTTACAACTCAGCTATAATGTCAAGGTTGCGGCTGATGATCCCACGAAGTAAGCACACCTGAGACATTCCAATTCTCTAATGCAAAACTTTATTGGGCAAAGCATACCAGCACTAATGAATGGAAAACCAGCTCTGGCAATATGGCACCAGAAAGATAATTAGAAGAGTAAAACTTTCCCTCTCCTCTCTGACAATTCAGGTCACATTGTCCAATTTGTCTTCAGGCAGTTGTTATGAGAAGAAATTCTCTGCTCGCCATAACATATCTCCAGTGACCTTGCTTCCCATATGGATAGAAACCACTGTGCGTTCCATATGCTCCCCTCCCCCCTCGTAACTGTTGGCAAGCTAGAAGTGGCATGGCTGTCCCAGTGCAAGCAGTCTTCGTAGCTTGACATATAACTTTTAATCATTTATAACATTTAAAAGCCATACAATGGTTCCAGTATCCTAATGTAATCTAAATAAAAAAAAGCCCACATTTGACGGAGACCATTCCTCCCTTATAAAAAACAAGCTCCAATAAACCACATTCCAAAAAGCACCTTATCCCTACAGTATACATTCCATATCTCTAAGCTATAAACACATTCACATTTCATATATATAAAATAATCCTAGTATCCTAATATAAACAAAAGACTAATATTTAGCATAACAAAGAGAAATATTTTCTCCTTTAAAAAGACCAAGTCCTCACTTTAAATTTTCAAAAAGCAGTTAAATACAAAGCCAGTTTAACTTCTATAAATTTAGGATTACATAAAGTAGGTATAAGGGAAAGAACCTTTACATCATATTAAATGTGAGCAAATCTAGTACCATATTTTTCCAATTAAAATATCAGTAAGTTCAGAAAGAGCCACACAAAATAACATATCCCATTTTATTCTTAGTCGAATAAACCAACTTTTTTCTTCTGTACAGGCAGTCTTTTTCTGTAATCCATTCAAATGGTTGTTGATCCTCGTTACAAATTACTTTAGCATTTTAAACAGTCTCTTTTGTAAATCCAACAAAAGGAAATTATTGCAATTGTTCTTTGGGATTATCATTTTTATTTTCTTTGTAATTTGTAGGGCCTAATCGAGTCTTCTCTTTCTATCTGGTGACAAATACTTATTCAGAATCTTGTTATAGTTTTCTCAAATAAATTTTGCTGCATAACTTGTTCCGTAACATCTTCATCTGGGAACCAAGTGTTCTCAAGAAGACCCATCAAAGCTGACATGAATGAATCAAATTCATGATGCAAATCTCCCTGCAGTTCCTAAAGGTGTGTGCAAACTCCGTTATAAATTGCTTGTCTTTTATGTCTCCAGTTTCAAAACCAAAATTTCTTTCCCACAGGCATACATTTATTTATTAAAAAAAATAATCTCAGAGTCTTAATGTTCAAAGTCCAAAACTCCAGAATTTTCTGACCCCTTAAAATTTTCTGTAGCCAAAACTTTGTCTTGCTCTCAGCTGTTTAAGTTCTTAAAGATTATAAAAGTAAATCTTTATATTCTTATATTGAAGACTGAAAGCTCTCACCCAGTACTTCCAGCCTTGCCACTCTGCAGGTGTCTTAATTGGTTTAAAGTAAGTAAAAGACAATTTCTGAAAATAGGTAGCAAGGGAGGTGCACAAACTGTGTGTCATTTGAAAGACTTTGTTTGCAGCTGGAAAAAATATGGTGAATTCCCATCTCCCAATTTCACCGTCACCCCCACCGCCATCACCAGAGATAACTGTCTTGCAGTCTCTTTGTGAGGAAGAGGAGCAACCATAGGGAGAAACAGCTTGAGCAATTTCTCGTCTTTTTGATCGTATGAGACAATCTGTACCAGCTCCTTTGTAAATTGCTGCAAATGTTGGATCCACTTGTCCATTGAGCTGTATTCATTCTGCCATATTCCTCCAGAAATCTCTTTAAGAGAGAGATTTTAAAAGAAAAAAAAAACCCTCCTTGCTAAGGAATATCCTGTCCTTGCCATTCTGCATTTCTCCACCCTGTTTAAACTGAAAGATGTTGAGTATCAAAAGTTTAAATCAAGATGCAGTGGGTGATCATGTAGCTATGACTATTGCTATTTAGTGTTAACAAAATTTTCTCCCAAATCCAACTAGCCTTATTTATTTGAGTTCCATGTATAGACAGTCACTTTCTTACTCCTCTTTGAGCAATATGCACAAACTCCCTTCAATAGCTCACAAGCAGCTGCAGCTACACATTCACTCATCTCTCTTGTTCTCTCACTACTAGTTCTGGCCCAATCCATCTCAAGAAAAGGGAAGCTTTCCTGAGGATAAAGAGCATGCCACTTGCATTGTCTCTTTTAAAAGGTTTTATATCTGTGCTGCTGCTCAAAATCTCACTGTGCGCAATTCTAATTGGTTAATGCGTGCTCATTTATTTCTTTGGCCAGCTTCTTCATTCCTCAAGTATCTGCTCTGTCTCCCTGTTCCTCTTTGGAAGCTATCCATGATGCACTCATTTTAAGGTCATGGTTTCTGGCATTGTATAACGTACTGGCCTTTAACTGCTTTGTTAATTCCTTATGCCTTTCAGAATTTTGTTTTTATTTTTAATTATTACAATGGTGAAATATCTTAAATCTTTTATTATAATTATTCTGTTTTTCTTTATATTTTATGGAATATAGATTATATTCAAGCCATAATTGGGGAGGGGAATTGGTTCTTTATAAGGGACCTCTTCTTTGCATGGTAATTTAAATAATTTTATGTCAGTATTTCTCAAAATGTGGTTATCCAGAATTGAAGTAGCTAACTACCCTATCATGATTTTTTTTTCACCCATTTCATTACCTTGGAGAGACCTTAACCATACTTCTTTTTGTACCTGGAAATAAAATAAAACCAATAATGTCTAATGAATACTTGGACTGGAGAAACGACTGATGGCTTACTTCCATGAACAAACTGGCTATCATTCTGGGGATTGTATTAGCGTATCAAAAGTTTAAATTAACTGTGTGGTTTAGCTAAATTAGATGAGCATGTCTTTGAGAAATGTGGGGCATAGGGAGGATGATAGATAGTTTTGTATTAATGTACAGGCTGATGCATCTTCCTGAAATAATAATGTGACTTTTAAAGCAAATACTGTGTATATTATTTTGCTAATAGTTGTAGTTAAAAAATGTTGCAAGTGGCCTCACATGCTGTCCCATTACCAAGATGCTATCCATCTGCAGAGGGAGTGGCAGAGGCACACTAATGCACTTGTGCACTGTTGAATATGATGGTGCATTATGTCAGATATGATTCAGAAGAGCACTAATGTAGCACCCATCTGCTATCACAGGAGTTGATACACGGGCACTTCCATTCCTGCCATAGAGTCTTAAAGGATAATGGGATAACCTACCTACAGGGTTACCTACAAACCATCCCACAGAAATAACTTCAGGATTTGGAAGACTAGAAAAAGTCTCATGTATCTAATGTTCCACTCAGAACTTTCTGTGTTTGATTATTTTGATACTCTTATAAATTCAGTGTTGTTGTCTTTTCCTTTATAGGACCGTCGCATAGAAGAGTTAACTGTTTTGCTAAGCCAGTACCGAAGGGTGAAAGAGATAATGCTAGCAGTCCAAGGTATAATTAATTACTGATGTATTGATTGGAAGGTCCTCAAAATGGTCTCATCTAATTTAATAACTAAAATTTATCTAATGCTCAAAGAAATGGCCAACTGCCTTCATTACCATCTCTTCTTTGTAGCTCTGTGGATATTTTGTGTTGAACACAGTGTAGTAACCTTTATGTTTATTATGTAATCATATGCTTTTCATCAGTAGATTGCAGTGTCAATATGGGAAAAGTAAAAGAAGATTAAACAATTTGTTTGCTCTGCTATTTGTGTTTATAGCAGGCGAACATAGCTTAATATTGATTAGAGCTATAATCCACAAGCTACTATATAGAAATACAGTTGTGGAAAAAACAACCTATTTCCATTTCCTTTAAAATTGAATAGACTGATAAATGCTTGTGTGGTTGTTTCAGAGGGAACATTTTAAAATAAAATGATTATGCAGCTGTTTACTACAGTGTAATATAAAAAAGTAAAAGAAAGAGAAATGGCTTGCTGCTGATATGTTGAAAATAACTAAAGAAAGGCTGTATTCAGAAGGCAACAGAGGCAGAAAAGTTTGCCCAGCTACAGGCTGAATTAAATAAGAAGAGACATCTTACATCTAAGGAATTATATCTAAACAGACACGATAAAGAGGGCGCGGATAATATTTGGACGGAAGTACAGGAGATTTATTTAAGAAAATTAGGATAACATGTTATGTAAATATAGAACACAAAGATCTCCTGAAGAAAGAAAATTAAAAAGGTGAAAATATTTGGAGGAACTTTGTTAAAAAGATTGTAAAATCGATGATGGGTAGAAAGGTTTGATAATTGAATTAGAGCTAGATATGAAGTTAAAATGGGTCCTAGAAAATACAGCTAACAATCAAGCTGCTTAGATATACTGAACCACAATGTGAAAACAAGAGTATTAGAGAAGGCCTGATCCTTGGAAAAATAAAAGGCAATAAAAATAGGCTAGCAGAAGACAACATGAGTTATATTATCTCTGGTGATTTAAACTTGAACTTATAAAAACTCAAAAAAGCAGTTATTGACAGACAATGTAGACAATCACTAAGAATCAGAAGGAACTGAACAGCAAAGTACAGATTGAAAGACGAAGAAAAAACTCTGATCAAATCACCCTTTTCATACAAGGAACAGATATGGATAAAAATCACCATATCTTTGCCTGCAAATGCCTTTCCATCATTCGCAAGTCAAGAAGTGATAAAATTCTCATTTAATAACTGTAAAACATTCATAACAGTGAAAGTTGTACAATAATTACATTGGAACACATTTTTAAAACCTTATCATTAAAAGGGGAAAGAATGCCAGCAAGATAGGTTAGTGAATGTAACATAAATGTAATGTGTTTTGCATTCTGTGTAATTCATATCCTTATCACATGTGCAGGAATTTAGAGAACATTGTAGCACAACAAATATTCCATTTATGCTTTCCAGGAAGCTTCATTGTTTGAGATCTCAAATCACCTCAATTTACCTGTATAGAATGCAAAAGTCTCCAGATGTGAGAGCTCAAAGTATTGCTTAGTTACTATGATAATAATTTTGACAATGGAAGCATTATTATTGTTTAATAATGATTTTTCCCACAATAACGTAAAACTAATGAGAAAAACAATCAAAGTTGAAAGAATATTAGTTGGTATTTGGTCTCCTATGTCTACATTCTTCAAACTGTCCTCCTTAAGCATGAAACATTTATTGGATGGGATGGCAAATTGTATTCAGATAATTCTTGCTTCCATTGTTAAAACTGATTTCATGCTTAATCTATTTTCTGTGTGTTCACTTATCTTCATGACTCGGCTTTTCTAAATCCAGACAGGAACTGTGACATTTTATGTGGATATCTAGTCACAATGGAAAACATATACTGTATATAGAACATTTATTCTTCCTTCTTTAAAATAAAAGCTGCATACCCAAATAAAATAGGTTTTAAACCTATTTAGCCATAATAATGTACAACTAATGCATTATAGTTTTAGTAAAGCTATAATTATAGTATTGCAGTTTAAATAAAGCTATAGTGTAATACTTGCTGACATGGTACATAACTTGACATCAGAAATTACTTTAATCATCATATTTCCCATCTTGTAGTCATTATTAAGCTAATGCCAACCCTAATCCTTTAATATTTCTTAAATGATAGGTCTAGCAAAAAGGTTGTGCTAAATTGCTTGTTTTTTCCCCAGAGCAGGCAAAAAATACAGGAAGAACTGCAAGAAGTAACTTCTCTGTGGCCTTGCCTCCATTTATCTAAATGTAATATGTAAACTAAATATTATGGGGCAATATTTTATTGTGTATGGTTATATTTTCCAGTTGTGTAATGTATCTTTAAAAGCTTATTTACCACAAAACTTTCAGTGATCCAATCTGCTGTAATTAACCATGTTTGGCTATTATGGGTAAAACTGTAATGGAACAACATAAAAAATAACTTGATTACTGTACCATCCTTCTCTCTCTCCCCCTCTCTCTCTCCCTCTCCCTTCCTCCCTCCCTCCACATATTCATACATATATAGTACTTTATATTTCTTACATATATGGTATTCATATATTATAGCTTTGATTTAATGTTACCAAAATTATATTTTCTTTAAATATAATTTGATTAGCACCTCCTTCTACATAGGTAAATCTAACAAATATTATTTGGCATGAAACTCTGAAGATTTTCCCTCTGAAATAAGTCAGGTGCAATTATCTATATCTTCAACAGAGATCTTTGAATCTATTTGTTTTGGGGAAAACTTTTTTTACCCAGAAGCTGCTTATATATTGTTATACCATGGAATAATCTATATTTGTTTTTTTCAAACATTGAAAAATATTAAAATTACCTTGCCTTCCCATGAGTAGTTATTGGAGAACTACTTATCAAGAATAATTATGCTTTTTAGGCATCCTCAAAATGCATCGGAGTTATAATACTGCAGTATCTATATTTATTCAATTTAATCAGACAAATTTTATTTATTTATAAAATTTATTAGCTGCCCATCTTACAATAGGGTAATTCTGGGAGACTTAAAATAACATCTAAGTTAAAATATAAAAAGTTAACAAAAAAACCCATTAAAACGAAAGACACATGGAGAGGGTGGGGGGAGGTGGGATCTGTTATTACTCAATCAACCACCTCCATTGGGCTGGTTCCCCCACTGAAGCCTCAAGTTGAGTGGCAAAGCCATGTCTTTAGGCCCTTACAAAAAGATAAGAGGGTTGGGGCCAACCTCACAATGGGGGGGGGAGGCAAGATGTTCCAGCAGAGAAGGCCCTCTTCCTGGACCCCGCCAGCTAGAATAATCAGGCTAATGGGATCCGCAGCATGCCTCCTCTGCCGGCACAAATGGTACAGGCCAATCCCAGTGGGATGAGACGATCCCTCAAGTAACCTGGACCCATGCCATGAAGGGCTTTAAAGGTGATTACCAACACCTTGAATTGCACCCGGAAGCAGAAGGGTAGTATTACAGGGGCCATTCTTGGGGCCCCCAAAACTACCCACCCTGCTGCACTCTGCACCAGCTGTAGCTCAAATGGTGCTCAATCATCTTGATTAATTAGTATTTGTAATATTTTTCCCACAAGGACCAATGTTAATGAATTACTTCATCAAATCTCTAGATTTAAAATTATTTACAGTAGATGTATTCTCTCATTTTAGGGTTACAGAAGAGAACCCTAATAATCTAGCCATTTGATGCTGATATGCTAAAAAGCTGTAGAGCTGTATTTACATGATTGCCAATAACTAGAAGCCCGGGTGGCTCAGTGGTTAGAATGCAGTACTGCAGGCTACTTCTGCTGACTGCCGGCTGCCAGCAGTTCAGCAGTTTGATTCTGACCGGCTCAAGGTTGACTCAGCCTTCCATCCTTCTGAGGTCGGTAAAATGACGATGCAGATTATTGCGGGCAATATGCTGACTCTGTAAACCGCTTAGAGCAGGGCTTTTCAACCAGTGGTACGCGTACCACCAGTGGTACGCGAGCACATGGCTGGTGGTACGCGTAGGATGGGTTGAAAAAACATGTAAAAAAATGTAAAAAAAAATATTAAAAAAAATTTTTTTGAAAATTTTTTTAAAGAAAAAGTGTAAAAGTGGATGCGGTGAAGCGGCAGCAGTGCCACAGAGGCTTGTGGCAAAGTCAGCTGGAACTGCACATTGCCTGGGTCCTACTGAGAGCCCAGGATCAAAGCGCGCAGCTCCAGCTGATTGGCGGCGGCCTTGGGGGTGGCAGGCAGCCTCACGCAGTCTTCAGGGGAGATTCCACCGGAGCTGTGTGACTCATTGCCTGCCCCCCCCGCCCCAACCCAGATGCCCTCACCTCCCCCAAGCGTTTTTTTTTACTCACCTGCTTTCAGCAGCATTCCCTTTCTCCTGTCCTTTTCGGCCTTCGCCATGTGTTTGTGAGACAAAAAAAAAAAGTTCCATGAGACTTTCTCACTTCTCGCGAGAAGTTAGAAAGTCTCATGGAACTTTTTTTTTTTTACCCACAAGCATGTGGCGAAGGCAGAGAAGCAAAAAGAGAAAGGGAGTGCAGCTGAAAGCAGGTGAGTAAAAAAATGCTTGGCGGAGGCAAGGGCATCTGGGCGGGGGCGCCAACCTTACACTGCATGGTGGCGGGAGGGTTAATGGTGGGCACGGGGGGCCCAGGAGGAGCTGTGCAAAGCAGGCAGAGGGGAGGCCGGGCAGATTGTGGGCGCCAGCAAGCGAGCGAGCTGGGCAGGGGCGCGGAATCGGCGTTCCTGAGCACATGCCAATTCGCGCCCCTGCCCATCTGGCTCGCTGGCCGGAGTGAAGGGGAAGCTTCTGTGCGGTGGCCGCTTCCAAGCGGCAACCGGGCCGCGCGGGGCTTCCGAGCGGCGGCCGGGCCGTGCGGGGCTTCCGAGCGGCGGCCGGGCCGTGCGGGGCTTCCCAGCGGCGGGCGGCTGCTGAGCGCGGGTGGCTCAGCTGTAGCTGCACACACCGAGCCTGGCGCATTCTCACCACACGGAGCGGCTGGCAAGGTGAACCAGCGACATCCAGGCCCTGCCTGCGCACGCGCAGAGGCTGAGGCGCATGCGCTCTCCTCTGCCTCTGCGCACGCACAGGCAGGGCCGTGATGTCGCCGGTTCACCTCACCGGCCGCTCCGTGCGGTGAGAATGCACCGCTGCCTGCCAAAACCAGGCTGGGATCTGGACGGTGTAGCGCAGGACAATGGAAGGGAGGGAGGGAAGAAAGGAAGGGAAGGAAGGAAGGAGGGGAAGGACAATGAGAGGGAGGGAAGGAAGGAAGGGACAAAGGGAAGGAAGGAAGGAAGGAAGGAAGGAAGGAAGGAAGGAAGGAAGGAAGGAAGGAAGGAAAGGACAATGAGAGGGAGGGAGGGAAGGAAGGAAGGGACAAAGAAAGGAAGGAAGGAAGGAAAGGACAATGAGAGGGAGGGAGGGAAGGAAGGAAGGGACAAAGGGAAGGAGGAAGGAAGGAAAGGACAATGAAAGGGAGGGAAGGAAGGAAGGGACAAAGGGAAGGAAGGAAGGAAGGAGGGGAAGGACAGTGAGAGGGAGGGAGGGAAGGAAGGGACAAAGAGGGAAGGAAGGAAGGAAGGAAAGGACAATGAGAGGGAGGGAGGGAAGGAGGAAGGGACAAAGAGGGAGGGAAGGAAGGGACAATGGGAGAGAAGGGAGGGAAGGAAGCCAGGCACCCACCCCAGTCCCATCCCCCTCCACCAGAGACCAACAGATTCCCCCCCACAGGCACCCTGCAACCTGGGTGATCAGCTGGCCACGCCCCCCGGCCATTGATCACATGACCCTGGGACACTGTGAACGTCATAAGTATGAATCAGTTGCCAAGCATCCAAATGTAAATCACATGACCCTGGGGATGCTGCAACAGTCATAAGTGTGAAAAATGGTCATAATTTGCTTTTTTCAGTGCCGTTGTAACTTCAAACAGTCACTAAGCGAATTGTTGTAAGTCGAGGACTACCTGTACTTTCTCATTTTTTCCTTTTTTTTTTTTTTGGTCAAGTTTTTGATACCTTGCTGGGCGAGTGGTGGTACTCGGATATTGCCTTATCCGAAAAGTGGTACAATGGGTGAAAAGGTTGAAAAGCCCTGGCTTAGAGAGGGCTGTAAAGCACTATGAAGTGGTATATACTGTATGTCTATTGCTATTTCAGATCTAATTACTTCAGAACCACAATCTTCCCCATCTAGTGATTGGGTTCTTCTATATACAGGGTGATATGGTTCCGAAGGAAGATGCTTTTCAAAGAAACATGAGGCATTTTTCCTTTTTGAATCTTTTTATGGCAAACATAGCTTCGGCACATACAAAGAGAAGCCAAAATCTAAACCCTCCTACTTCTTCCCACAGTGTCTAAGCATATTCCCCTCCCTCATTTAACTGTCATTAATCACATTCCCCAATTAGTTTAAAGTGTGAGCTTTCCCTCCCGTTCCATAACCGCCATATTTTATCTTCTCACATTTCATCCAGCTTTGAAGACGCTCTGCTGAAATATTGTTATGGCTAACTAGTTCTCAAGCATATTCTTTCACTTCCTCCCCCCCCCCCATACTATCTAATAGTGGCTCTTAAAGTAATACACAGGTTAAATAGTAAATGTCTGCATCCATATATAATGTCAGGCAAAACATTCGATGTTAGCAGCCTTGACACAGGGTTCATGTTTCAATTTCATAAGACATTTAAAGCAGAACAGATTCTCAGTTTTGATTGTGTCAACTATAACTTATAATTTTATGTGGTGATTTATACTGAACAGGCCATGGTTCTTGAACTTAATTCTTGCTCATAGCATAATATGATTTTTAGTTATCTAAGGCAAAATATTCAATCATTCATAATTTACTAATGATATACTGGGAAATTATAATTTCCTTAGCTTTTTAAGATCCTTTATTTATTTGTACTTTATCCTTTTATTTCTCTGTTTTATATTTGCATTTTTATATACTTTGTATAAAAAATAAATTTCTGGGACTAGTTCTGGGACTAGTTATCTTGTAAAGATTTTTGGAAGTGATTTGCCTTTAAGTTCTTCCTAGGGCTGAGGGAAAGTGACCGGCCCAAGGTCACTCAGCTGGTTTCATGCCTAAGGTGGAACTAGCACTTACCTGTCTTCTGGTTAGTAGCTAGTGCCTTAATTACTACACCAAACTGACATTCTTAAAATCCTTTAACCATTTTCAATTCTAAATTACAACTTCGGGAAATCATATCTTTTCCTTTCTAGAAAATGTAGAATTATGTAGTTGTTAAAGAGATTATGTAACAATCAGCAACATATCAGCAATTGTTTATTAAATGAATCCACTTTATTTAACTTTTCTTGCTGGATTCTTTACATATTTGATTTCAGCCAATTGGTATTTAGACTTTGGTAATATTGTGAGCTTTTGTCCTTTTAACTGACGTTTTAAAAATTTTGCACCTTCAAGGGACCTCAGAAAGAGTTTTGTCTGGTAGTGGTGAAGTTGATTTTGAAGCAACCTTAAGGAAATGGAACCACATGCATGCGCCACAAATAGAATATAAATCAGAGGTTGGTTTGCTTATTCTTTCTTTCAGTTATGCACTTAATTTGTCACTTTTTTCTGTGAAAGTTAATCCACACTGAAATGCTTTTTACATAGATACCTCAAGGGGACTTGGCCCCACCTACATTGCTTCCTGCACCACAAAAAATACTGGAAATCAGGTAAGAGCTAACTTTTTCCTTAGTTTGTTGATGTAGCTGAAAGTATCCTATTTCTGTTATACAATTTATTTTCCACAGTTAATTGTGGGCTACTTATGTATGTTTGTTTGGGTATATAGCCTGAGATAGAGTTAAACTTAAGTAAAAGATTGCCTCTTAAATTCTATTTAAATTAAATTCAAATAACACCATATTGTTATCATCAACAGGGGAAGCTCTCCAGTTCCCTCAAATAAACTATCTTTGACAAATGGGGAAACCCTGGAATTTCAAAATAGGTAAGAAAATAACTGTGAAAAATTTTTGAGCAAATTATCAAAGTCATTGTAACAGATACCGTTACAATGAGTTAGAAAAACTTGTGTATTCTAGTCCATCTGTAGGAGTTGATTGTCTAGTTTATCTAAATGAGGTTTTCTATCAATATATCCATTGATGCATACACCTCATGCTGTTACCTTTCAAAGTAGATTATGTTATGAAAAGCACAGAACAGAGTGTAGCACTGAATGAAAGAAGTTAAAATAAGTGGTAAGGGGGAAAAAGGAAACAAATCTTAAGTTGATCTAGTTTAAGCACCACTTCTGAATTTTCTCTTTTGGAGGATATTATTGAATCCATCAGCCAAAGCTTTTATGTCTTCCCCTTCCTCACAGCCTATTCACTCGTTCTTTATATATTTATGTGTTTTCTTTATATGATCTATAAAGTGCAATTCATTCTTCCTCCTTTGCCTCCCACATAGTCTAATAATAATTCAGTTATTATGTTCACAGTCTGTTTTGTTTTCTTTTGATAAACAAATTAGTCGCCCTGGAGGCTGTGTGTTCTGGCTTTTGGATGGCAAGGAAAAGATTCTTGTATTCCCGATGCATCTGTCAAAAACCAGTACACTTCTGGCCTTCATATACAATGTATATTACAAATTATGTCCATATTAACATTCTGGAAGCATCTTAACTTGCTCTAGCCTATTTGCATGTACATGGACACACCCATGTCTTAACAGCTAAAAGTTTTACTGGTGGCATTTATTATTCAAACTTAAGATTGCAGGTTATGTGGGAGGGTTTTGTAAATGTCAAATAATTGTTGCTATCATCAATGTGATTTGGTATATGTATGGTTTCATTAATTATTGCCATTATATTTTGAAGGATATCTCAGAAAAAAATTTCAAGTAGTCTAGAAGACTTGCAAAGTGAATCTCTGGAAAAGGTTAGCTCCAATATTTCAATTTTTGTCTAATAAATATTCATTGGAAGTACATAAAGCTGGATATAAAGCTCAATCCATAGAAGTTTCATGTAGCAGAATAATTCTAATTCCACTGTTGCCTTGACTGAGATAAAAAAAAATATGGCTCTGTACTGTCAAATACATCAATATCTGCTAAATCACCAACATCAGGAAGAAGCTATATATTTGATAAATTCTGAACAACATATGCAATATAAATCCAAATCTAAAATAATTTGATTGCACATAACTAACTATACTCATTTATTCATCGTGAAGGTGATATATCAGTTTAATAGGCTAATCTGTGGGCTTTCCATTGTATTCCTTCAGTATAATTTGTGTTCTTATGCATAGTAAATGAACTAACTTTCCCAATTACTATATAATTCTAAGGTTTATTTTCTCCTTGTTTTCCACATTTACTTTGTTCTTTTGTGGTATATAATTTGGATGTCCATACAAATAATAGATTTTTAGTGAGACCTTGAGATTGGTATACTATAATGCTGATATCAGAGATTGTGTTGATACTATGTGCAATTGGCAGATAGATCCTAGGCAGAAGCTGAAATAGCTAATTGTGGCCAAAAACTTGAAAGGGAGACCTCATGCCCTTAGGCCAGAAATGGCAGGTTTGTTAATGCTTATCGGGAATATTACAGATTCTGTTCCATTTGCAGCATCCTAGCTGAATCATACCATGTATTGGAGCCCAGGGCTTCCATACTTGTGAGAATTTGTTTTATAAAACTGTTGACCATCCATTAATGAACTTTTTCTTCAGTGCACACCTTTCTCTGAAGTTGCTCATTTGCAACTTATTTGCAGCTGAATTCGCTATAAACAGATTGTTCTATTCCTATTTTTAGTATAATAAAATGATGGAACAGAAGATTTGCATCACTTCCATGCATTCTCTATGCTGCCTATATTGCTGAATCCAATCTGTATAACCTAAATGCAATAATGTATTGCCACTCACTTTCAGAGGGAAATCAGCAGGTCTTTCATTCCACATACAGATACAATATAAGCACTGATTAGTACAATTAGTATATCTTGCATTGTGTTCATGGAGGAGTGGTGAGATTGGAGTGGGTGTTATTTTTACTATATTCCAACATGTCCTATGTATATGGATTTCTGCAGTAGCCAACTTTTGAAGTTTGTTTTCTGTGAGTCAATGATCAGAAAGAATGGAAGGTGACTATGTTCAACATACTGTCTGTAGCAATCCCTGCAACAGATTCCATTGACTTGGTAGAAGCTAGACTTAGAAGACAGAATAAAAGGGTTGGAAGGGACCTTGGGGTCTTATAGTCCAATCCCTTGCTCAAGCATAAGATCTTATGCCAAATGATTGTCCAATCTGTTCTTGAAAGCCTCAAATGATGAAGCACCCACAATTTCTGGAGGCAAGCTGTTCCATGATTGTCTTCACTGTCAGGAAATTTCTCCTTAGTTCTAGATTGGATCTCTCTTTAATGATCTTCCACCTGTTACTTCTTGCCCTGCCCTCTGGTGCCTTGGAGAATAGGTCGACACCTTTTCTCTGTGACAGTCCCTCAAGTATTGGAAGACAGCTTCTGTATCACTTCTAGTCCTTCTCTTTGTTAGAGTAGACATACCTAGTTCTTTCACCTGTTCATCGAACAGTTTAGCCTCCAGACCCCTTATCATTTTTGTTGCTCTTCTCTGTATTCTTATGAGAAATGACATGCACATTAATATCAGTATAGCAGGACACTGGATATTGAGGAGAAAATAAACCTATTATTGTTATCCAACAGACTGGACTAAAAATATCACATCGTTTATGTCTACACTAACCTTTTGTTTGTTACTTTCTCTCCCTCATACTTTGAAATTGCCCTTCTTGCAACTTCATAGCATGTTGATGGGAAACCAGTAGAACGTGATCTAGGAGAAGAGGTATATTAACTCCATTTTAACATTTACACTCTGAAAACCATTTCTTTATTTTGTGTGTAATTTTCTTATCTGTGTTACCATGGAATGTGTGCTTGAGAATTTTTGTATGTGGGCAGTCTGTGCAAATTAGCCAAGCTTTTATTTTTTATTTTTGCATAATAAATATTTTAAGTTAAGTCTTAAAATTAACATTTCCTAAGACTAATGAGTAGGTATAATAGGATAAAGTCATGTCAAAATGCTTGTGTAACTAAATATTAACACATTACTCCTTGCTTTCCTAATCTATAAATGATAAAAATTAGGTATTTGTAACAAATGGACTGTGTAGGCTTCTCAACAGTGAGAATTGTTAAATGGGCCGTAAAAGCTATCCATGACTATTCAGCACAGAATTCAGGCACTCAGAGGATATCAAGTGTCAGATAAATTAAGGACATCCATGGTGCATCTGTTCCAGATGTCACACGGATGGTGGCATTTATTTCTTTAAATAATATAGTGATTCCAGTAGCATACAAGGATAAATTAAGATAAAATAATTACTAAAGATTTTGATATGTGGCATGTAAACATTTATATGTGATGGGCACTGCCTTCATTACTCTATTTTTAGCTGTCAAATCCTGCTCTTTGATACATTCTTTAATCCAGAAAGTCACATCTCTCCCCAATAGTAGAGAATGTTTGAGCACAGTGAGAATTTCTATATTGGCCAAATATTTTTACTTCTCAGAAGATAAATGCTGATAGCTTCTGACCGAAACAAATGTAGCGAATTTTAGGAATAATGCTGACTTAATTATTTTTCTCTTTTTGTTAAAAAAAAATTGTAACATGCATAGAATAAAACTCATGTGAAAAGCAGCAAGTACCAAACCTTGCCAGGAAAACTTCCTCGAGCAGCACACAATGGAGATAACCGCTTGTACAATACACCTGCTACTCCATGTTGTATAAATGGCAGTGAGGACAACGGCATACAGAGCCTGAGTATGTACTGTGGAAACAACAATGGACTTGCTATCTATGTGCATTTGTGTGTGGTTTAAAAATATTTTTAAAATGCTGCGGAGCAAAATTTGGACTTGTCAGAATAATATGTTATCAAAAGTAATGAATCTTAATTTCCATCAATACGGCTCTTACACAGTAGAAAGTTGGATTTCCTAATTCTCTGAATTCAGAACTGTTAGCTTCATAATTAGTTGATGGTGGCCCTAAAATATAATTAATCTGAGAGTTTGGAGTGTCTATTGATCTGGGAAGAATTTTGTGGATACTGAATTGTTACATCCACTGCTAAGGCTGGAAATGAACAACTGCAGGGATATGCGCAGAAAAGTCACAATGGCAGCCACAACAATGTAATATGTGACACACATTAAAAACCTCTGTTCATGATTATAACAAACCACTGTCAGACCAAGGCAGTGGTGTCATGCCAGTGCAGGCCCAGGAAAGATAACTTCCATTATTTACTTGTATTACTTTAGTTTCTTCATTCTTCATTTATCATTATTTAATACACTACCTACATGTTGTTGTAAACCTATTGCACCTTTTTGAATTACTAATTAGAAATGTCATCATGTCAGCTGAAGCTACCCACAAATTTAACTGGGGCATGTAAATTAAGCCGCATGACTTAATGGTTGAATTCCTAAGAACTAGGCCACAGGGATCTGCCTCTGCTTTTCATTTACATTATAGAGATGCTCAAAAACTCAGGCTTGTCGAAATAATAAACAGTCCTTTTCAAATGCATAGATTCTCCTTGGAAAAAAAGATCTTTGGCCTCTCTTTATAAATAAAACCGATAGCTGAGCCTAGAAGATCAGCATGATTTGTTTTTAAGGAGGGAAAACATGCACATTTTTGCTACGAATTGTTTGCATTTTAAGTTGTACATTTCTCATAGTAAAAGATTTTCATCTGTACATAGCACACTCTGCTCCTGAGCATTCAAATTCATCTGCTTTGCTATTTTGCCTCCTGTCCATGTTTTCATTTTTCTTCCTTTGGCTGTTTGCTTTCTCTGCTTTTCTTTAACTTTGTTTTGCTTCAATTTTACATCATCTTTGCTTCTTCATATGGCTTTCTGCTTCTTGGAATGAGTGAAGATCGCATCAGGAGTGTCAGTGCACCAATATTAGGTATTGTATACCTAACTAACATGCCACCTTTATGCTAGAAATAAATAACTTTATTGAAAATACGAATTGCAGGGAGTTGCCTTTTTAAATTGTGATTTCTGATCCAGCAAGTGAAAGCCACATATGGTCCTAATAATACAAGACTGCGTTTAGAGAGCAACACGAGGGATTCTGTGGTTTTTAATGGATCCTGGACATGCTTGAAATCTGTATTTAGTGCTTCAAGAGAAAACACTTAGATTTCGGGGGCAAACATTTAAAATGCATCTTATTTTTGCCACTAATCCATGCAAAACATAGCTTATGGGAAAACATTTTGCCTATTCCATGCCCTAGAGAATTCCGTTCATTTGAAAAATCTTCTTTGCATCCATGTTATAAATCAGGCTATAATTACCAATATCCATCATGGGACACCTGCTCAATTTATAATATGATCAGTGAAGTCTTCAGCTAGCCATCCAAGGTTATAGATTAGGTAAAGGCAAAGGTTTCTCCTAGAGCAGGGGTCTGCAACCTTGATAACTTTAAGACTTGTGGACTTCAGCTCCCAGAATTCCTCAGCCAGCGTAGCTTAAAGTTGTCAATGTTGCAGACCCCTGTCCTAGAGTCTATTATGTCAACTCTAGGGGGCAGTGCTTATCTCCATTTCTTAGCTGAGGGAGTCAGCATTGTCCAAAGCCATTTCAATGGCCATATGACCAGCGTGACTGTACACCGAGTAAATTAAGTACAAATACTTTTTTTTGCCCATAGAATACCAGTTTATACATTTGAGAAGATGCAGGCTTTTATTTTTGCAAGAAACAACGGATGGAAATGTTTGCAATTTTGCCCAATATATATGAGCAGCTTTGAGTGATTTATACTCTGAGCAACTGGAGGTTCATAGATATCCTTTGTACTCCACAGGAGCCCCTGACCACATGGACAGCACAACTTCAGAGAAACTTTCACCCTTGTCCTCTGGAACAGATTCAGGTGCACAGTCTCCATTATCTCCAGACAATAAAAGAAGTCCAAAAGGAATTAAAAAAATATGGGGAAAGTAAGTGTGCTTTCCCCTCCCCCCTCTATCTCATTTATTTATTTATTTTACATTTACATTTACATTGCTCAGCACACATCATGTATAGTAACAATAATAATTGATAAAATCACATAATAAAACAAAATATAAAAGGAAAATCCAGGAAACACAAGTAATAATAAATTAATGAATCCACCTGAAGAAACATTAGAAACTGTAGGATACCTGACATTAAAAATTCAGGTATTGGTATGTAAAAGTTGCTGAAAGATGAATTTCTGATGACTTAGCATTTTTAATATCTCTATAAAAGGATACGTCGAACTCAATCTGGAAATTTCCCTGGAGATGATCTAGGCTTAGTTGAATTTCGAAGAGGTGGTCTCCGTGCAACAGCTGGACCTCGATTATCTCGGACAAAGGACACCAAGGGACAAAAGAGGTAGAAGATGGCTATTTATTTTTTTCTGTGGCTATTTGCTTAAGTGTTTAGTCCCTTGACTAAATTCACTATGTAGTGAAAAACATTGATTTATCATTATGTAGAAATTTTCAAACCAATTGGTGAATGTGTATTTGTAATTGCACAGGATACATTCAACTGTTTAGGAACCTTCATTAGTAGTAATTCTTATTTACACAGCTTTACTGTTGAGAGGGAAATTTTCTTTCCCCACTTATATTTGGTTGCAGTTTCTGGAGCAAGAATAATTTTTGCTTCTTTGCGTAGTCTACTTCCCATTAACTTTATCAAAATGGACTTTGGTTGTTTGCAACTGAGTCATAGCAAGTGACCAAAGAGCAAATTCATTTGCATTTGCAATGGGATTAGTATGAAATGCTAAAATCTAAATGTCATGCTGAAGCTATTGGGGTTCTATTTTTGCCAAATTAGCTCATCTGTATGTTTCTGAGAAATATTACAATTTTGTTAATATTCAAAGTCAAGTGATGCATAGCAAATTTCCTTATTCTTGAAAATAAAAACCAACTGCAAGGAAGCAAAAATATACTGATAATTCTTTAAGAGTATAAAGTGTGATATCTCTGTGTTCAAGTTTTTTTCTGCCTATAATCTTCCCATATTATTATGATAATAATCATGGGATTAAGTGATTCTGACCTTAATCTGAAATGACTGATAGTTGGCGAAGTGTTATATATTTATTTATTCAATTTATCTTACATCTTAGTCCCAGTTATGGATCGCATATTGTTGATAATGATATGCTAACATAAATCCCTTTTCCTTAATTGTGGTTCTTAGTGATCATAATGCCCCATTTGCCCAATGGGGCACTGAACGTGTTTGCAACTGGCTTGAGGACTTTGGCCTTGGTCAGTATGTCATTTTTGCAAGACAGTGGATAACATCTGGCCATACACTTCTGACAGCAACACCTCAGGATATGGAAAAGGTAAATGTTCTAGATTGCTAAAAGTTCCATTAAGAATTCATTCTGGGGGGGGGGTTCTGTTTGCTGGTGCATTCAGGTGATACTGTATATTAACGCGTGAAATGTTAGTACCACTTTATGATGCCTTGCTAAGATCACATTTGGAATATTGCATCCATTTTCAGTTGCCATGATGTAAAAAGATGTTGAGACTCTAGAAAGAGAGCAAAGAAGAGCAACAAAGATGATTAGGGGACTGGAGGCTAAAACATATAAAGAATGGCTATAGGAACTGGGCATGGCTAGTTTAATGAAAAGAAGGAATAGGAGTGACATGATAGCAGTGTTCCAATATCTAAGGGGCTGCTACAAAGAAGAGGGAGTAAGCCTATTCTCCAAAGCACCTGAAGGCAGGACAAGAAGCAATGGATGGAAACTAATCAAGGAGAGAACCAACCTAAAACTAAGGAGAAATTTCCTTACAGTTAGAACAATTAATCAGTGGAACAACTTCCTCCAGGAGTTGTGGGTGTCCAATACTGGAGGTTTTTAAAAAGAGATTGGACAACCATTTGTCTGAAATAATACAAGGTTTCCTGCTTGAGCAGGGGGTTGGATTAGAAGACCTCCAAAGTACTTTCCAACTCTGTTATATGTAATTTTGAGAATATTAAAGAAATATCCCCTGGTGTTACTTGATCTGGCTGCAGCAGTATCTCCCACAGCATACAATAAAGGTTGGATTATCTCCCAAAAATATAAAGCAGAGGTCTAAGCAGGGAAAACGAATAACAGTTGTCAGATTGCTTTACATAAGACCCTTGTTCTTTGGAGAAGGGAAAACTGTCTTTAATGATAGTCACTTATAGAGGCTATGCTAAAAGTTTAGTGGAAGGACAGAATAAGTTATGTTCAAATGTGCATATCTGATTCAAGGGAGAGTTTTATATTATTTTGACTGCTTTTATTTTATTTTATAGATCCACTCTATATTTAATAAAAGATTTTCAAAGGCCCTTTATAGCAATGAATCATGAACATTCCTAAAACAGCTATTAATATAAACCAAATAACAGGACTTGTAAATCCAATAGGAGGCACTGTTAATTCAGCTCTAGTTAATAAGTAGGTTTAATTATGTAATGCACATATAAATAAATCTTTGTGGGCAGAGTATATAAACTTGGTTGCCATCATAGAGAAATGGAGGAATTAAAACAATTGGTCAGGGTTGATTTGCCAGAATTTTCATAGAACAAAACAGAAAACCAAGTAGAAGGCAGTACAAATTAGAAAGAATGTATATATTTTTGTATGTGCTTTTCCTAGTGTGTTCATTTTTATAAGGATTTTTAAAGAGTAAACTCAGTTTCTCTTTTTTCACTTTTCTCTACAATTATACACACACACACACACACACAAACAAACATATACTTTGCACAACCCTTTTTCCAGTGCTTTTTTTGTAAAAAAAAAAAAAAGGTGCCGGAACTCCGTTCTGGGCGTTCTATGAGAAAAAAAGCCCTGCCTTTTTCACATATAATTTTTTCTGCATATTTTAAGCTTAAAAGTGAAATACGGTATTTATGATCCATAGGTCCAAAAAAAATCAGCCATGCATATATTGAATTATTCCGTTATTCAAAAGAGTTGCTCTTTTTAGCAACTTTATATCATGTACTAGCAGACAACAAATTCCCAATTTCCAATTCAGCATAGTATCTTTTATTCAAGAACTTCAATGTATTTGTGATCTATTTGAAGAGGTGTCAAGTTGAAAGGTACTGTTTTAATTATCATCCTTGCTTCCCGTTACAGGAATTAGGAATTAAGCAGCCTTTACACAGGAAGAAATTGGTTTTGGCAATCAAAGCTATAAATGCAAAACAAGATGATAAGTCTGCACAGTTAGATCATATCTGGGTTACACGTAAGTATTTGAAATGGCAAGGAAATAAAAAACAAATTGGTTACGTTTCTAGCCTACTTTACAATTTAGAAATTTGTATGTGTTTTTTTTAAAAAAAAAAACCCAATCAACTTTAATTTCATCTCTAGAAACATTACAGAGGTATGTGGCTTTATTTTCATTTTCTTCAGTTTTATTTCCTTGACATGTTTTTTGAGCATTGCATTGCTTTGTATAAACTATAAAATTAGATGGAAGATTTCTTAGAAAGCTGTTTTGATGGGGAAAATATTAAATATGTAGAAAGGACACAAACAATAGGGATGGAAATCATATTATTCCCCAGAGAATATAGGAAGCTATATACGAAACCTTCTGCAAAAACAAAATTTAGTCTAGTGAACAAATGAATTGGGGTTTTTTTATTACGCAGTAAAATATATTTATGTGCATTCCACAGGATGGCTTGATGATATTGGTTTACCTCAGTACAAAGATCAGTTTCATGAATCACGAGTTGATGGCAGAATGCTGCAATATCTAACTGTGGTAAGGTAGCTAAAATCTGTATTTTCAAAGTTTGGGACTAGCAAAAGTTCCTTTCTTTCATTCAAATGTGTGACCTGGAGCAGAAGAGAATAATTATATCCCAGTGTTCCTTTCTTTCAAAACCATATTTAGAATTTGCATTCCCAAGTATTGTCAATATTTAACTTTCCAGACACTTTTGAGTGGGCAGAAAGCTAACCCAGACCACTTTGGGACGTTCGTGGTAAACATGACAATAGGAAACTCCCACGCACATACTTTTTTTAAAAACCAACACTAATTGCTGCTCTAGCTTAAAACAAGAGAATGGTTTTTTTTTGTTAAAATCATACTACAAAAAAGGATAAATCTCATCCTGCAACACATCTCAATCCTATAAAAAGTATTATTAAAATGGTAGATCAATCTAAACAGCGTACTATGTGTACATTTTTTTTGTTCAACCATGTCCAATTTTCAGAGGCTTCCTGGACAAGTCCCCGCAGTTTTGTTGGCAAGGCTTTTTCAACAGTGGTTTGCCATAGCTTCCTTTCTAGGGCCAAGAGAAAGTAACTGGATCACGGTCACCCAGATGGCCTTGTGCCTGAGACGGGACTAAAACTCATGGCCTCCTGTTTTAGTCTGATGCCTTAATCATTAAATCAAACTGGCTCTCGTGTATACATAATGTGTTTATATATACTGCCAGTATCATAATACAAAGGAGTAAACAAAACAGAACAGAACAGAACAAAACAACCACCCAGATTTTTTTGGATCCAGAACTGAGATGTAGAATAGGCAAAAGAAACAGTCAACTTCAGAACTCCAGCACACCATAAAATGGAGGGGAATCTCCCGCTAATCAGTTGCATTAGGCAGCATTGCACCTTCCTTAAACTGACGACTCCCCAGTATTTTATAAACCACATAAAGGTAGTCCTCAGCTTAAAATCATTTGTTGAGCAGCCATTCAGAGTTACAGTGTTACTGAAAAAAGTGACTTAAGACTGATCCTTGCACTTACAGGCACCTGCCAACAAGCATGTGTTTACGACTGTTGCAGTGTCCCAGGGTCATGTGACTTCTTCCATCTGCGTCCTTCCCAGCCATCTTCCAACAAGCAAAGTCAGTGGGAGAAGCCGAATTTGCTTCTCGGCCATGTGATTTGCTTAACAAACGTTGCAAAAATGTCCATAAAATCGGGCATGACTCACTTAACAACTGCCTTGCTTAGCCAATGGAAATTCTGTTCCCAGTTGTGGCTGTCAGTCGAGGAAGATTCTGTGATGACAGAACAAGAAACAGTGCTTCCCTTCTTACTTTGTGTGCTCTGATAACAGTAGTAGAAATCACAATGATGGTACATAACAGACTCCAATAGGAGAAGAAAAATTGTGTTGTCTTGGTTTCTTAAAATTCTAAGAAATTCTAATTAAGTTTGATAGCTTTATTCTGTTAAAACAATGATTTCCTTTACAGAATGACCTCCTCTTCCTCAAAGTCACAAGCCAGCTGCATCACCTCAGCATTAAATGTGCCATTCACGTGCTACACGTGAACAATTTTAACCCGCATTGCTTACGCAGAAGACCAGCAGATGAGGTGAGATAAAAATCGTTGATTTTTGCTTCCTAGGCTCAGTGCTCATATCTCCATTGGTGAGGAAATCTATCAGACTTTTTTTGTTCCTAGGCAAGCTCGCTAGTTAATTTCTCCTTGCCTTTTGCTTCTCCTCAGAGAAATATGAAATATGCCAGGCCCATATTTATATGCAAATTCTAAGTATAAGATTGATTCCGGACTACATTTTATCTTACAGATTGAAATGCAAATGGATATTGGTAGAAAAAGTGGGAAAGAAATTGTAATAAAAACTACAAAACAGATTAAGGAAGAATTACCGAATATTTAGAAAGCATCACTTTATTAGCGGCATCTAGGCGTAGTTTACTGTATTTACCGTGCCTTTTTTCCCCCTACAACACAGAATAATGTTTCATCATCAGAAGTAGTTCAATGGTCCAATCATAGAGTGATGGAATGGCTCAGATCAGTAGATTTGGCAGAATATGCACCAAACCTACGAGGAAGCGGCGTTCACGGTGGACTCATCGTAAGAGAAAAAAAAGAGCTTAATTTCCTTTAGGTTTTGCAGTATAAATATTAACATGACAGTTATCGACACAGCAGCTTTCCGTTTTTAATGTTTGTGTCTATTTTGTTGATTGAAGAAAAGGAAAGTCAGTTTATTACAACGGGGGGGGGGGGAATTCTCTGAGTGTTTTATGTAAAATAAATTTGGCAATATTTAACTTACATTTTATAAATCATCTTGTGTTATAAACCAGTACCCAAATCATTAGCACTTCATATATGAAATAAATTAGAGAGCAGGAACTACTTTCAAACCAGCAATTGATAAAATGTTGGCTGAGTCTTAATGAATGTAAACTATCCCAGGCAAGGGAGAACAAATTATCTTTCATCATGAATCGTTTTAAACAACAGTGCAAGCTCAAGTGGCTCAGACTGAAGATGGACAGTTACAAATGCTTTTTAAAACAATTGTGTTCTTGACATCAGTTATTGTTTATCTTATTTTAAACAAGCTCACATTAGCCTAGGAACTGTATACATTTCATAACATTATGTCAAGCATATAATCCTCCTCTTCCTTCTTTTAAATCTTTTTCTACAATTGATTTCTTCCTTTGTGCCTCTAAAAATGACACATCAGATGTTATGAATGTAGATAGTATATATATTCATGCAAACATAGTCCTACTTAATTCTGTTCATCTCTTCTTACAGTTTTCTGTTCTTTCTTTCTCTTGTGCTATTTTTCATCATTCGACTATAATATCCATTGAGGCAATGGCCTTGTTATAAATGACCAATACCCTTTTTTAAACATTGGCTTGGATCCTGGCTTCCATAAGCAAAACTATGCTCCCCGAAGTTCTCACTGCTGGACAGAAAAGTTGGAATTTTTTTATTATATTTGTTACAATCCCCTCCCATAGATTTGTTGCAATTGAATGGGGCACCCTCCAGAATAGCATGGAAATATAGGAGGAAAGGGAATTATCATTTCTTTTCCTGACATTGGGAGTTTCTGCTGACTCAAAATCCCAGGAACAACTCCAGGATCCAAGTCATTATGGCTTGCACTAAGAGATGTGATCAAATGGAAATGGAAGAGCCTACTAACCCTACAGTATAGATCTGAAACTTCAATATAACTATCTGAAACAGATGTTTTTGTTTGATATCCCAAAGAAGTGCCGCTTAAAACGGCATTTTTAAAATTTATATTTCCTGTTAATGTTACAGAGTTGCTGGAAACGGATTATAATGGTTAACATGTGAAGCCCTGACGCTTCCTGGCTCTGTGATACGGTAACACGTCCCACATTAGCAGAGCAAATGAAACCAGGCACTCCTCAGAATAGCCTTTGAATACCTTGCTGCTTAGAGACCACACTTCAAGCAGCACAGATGCTCTTTGTTTCTCCCACAGATCCTGGAGCCTCGTTTCAATGGAGATGCTCTAGCAATGCTCCTCAACATTCCACCCCAAAAGACTCTGCTAAGACGCCACTTAACCACAAACTTCAATGTGCTCATCGGGCCAGAGGCTCAGCAAGATAAAAGGGAAATCGTGGAATCTACCGCCTATACAGCTCTGACTACCACCGCAAAAGTCCGGGTAGGCTATAGAGAAACCATGCAAACTTTAGAAATCCTGCTTGAGTTCCTAGTTGGCAATTTAAAAGCCAGTAATCTCTTAGGCAGCAATCTTGTACTTCATGTTAACTACTTGAGAGTGAGTTTCATGGAGAGGTCAGTAGTTCTTTTGAAATAGTTGAATAAGAACTGTTATAACTGGCGTGTTATTTAAAAACCGAGGCTTTTCGTACACCAAGAGCATGCGTCCGCAAAGAATTCTGGGAAGTCTGGCTAAGTGAGGATGAGGATTTCATTTAGTGTCCTCAAAAGGGAAATGCCTGCTCTAATTATTAAGCCATTTTGAGGCTCTAGCAACAGTTATCTGCATCTGCAGAGTATTGCAGGCTTTTCTTTAGTAGCTGAAATACTGTACTTAAGCTTATCCGTGGGATGGAAAGGCAGCGTAGCTTCCAGCCAGGGCACAATGATGTAAACATTACCCTGGTGATGGTTGCATCTGACATATTCATTTTATGTTCAGTATATTAGGTTAAATTTTAAAGCCAGTCTGGTCTCATAAGTTAAGGACTGGGCTGGAGTGGGGAAACTTGAATTCTAGTCCTCTTTCAGCTTTAGAAGCCAGCTAGGTGACTTTGAGCCAGTTACTCCCTCTCAGCCCTAGGAAGAAGGCAAGGGCAAAACGATTCTCCCAAAATAATGCAGGGGTTTATATCAAGGCACACAGATCCAAAGGCACACATACAAGGCTGATTCACAGACACACACACACACACAAAGACAGAAGATGAGATAGTAGGGCTTATTTCTAAGTGAACATAATAGGAGGACGGTCATGTGTGTGATGTTAACCAGGATTCATTATGTGGCAATACACTTGCAATGATAATTTTCTTTCTTTCTTTCTTTCTTTCTTTCTTTCTTTCTTTCTTTCTTTCTTTCTTTCTTTCTTTCTTTCTTTCTTTCTTTCTTTCTTTCTTTCTTTCTTTCTTTCTTTCTTTCTTTCTTTCTTTCTTTCTTTCTTTCTTTGGAAACAATGCTTGTTTGTCCAGATTTTTTTAAAGCTTGTTTAAAAAATAAATAAAAAAATCCATGGGTCGTTGCTGCTATGGTTTTGTGCCACTTGAGAGGTCTGATATTTGGGACAGGTATGGAAGAAAAACTCTCCATAATGATATATGGACCTTTGTGTGTGTTTCTCAGCACTGAGTAGAGTAGTTCGTTTGTTTTAAAGAAGCATTTATTTATGTTCTGCTACTTTGCATATCACACATTCTGCAGCTGGGATCAGTTTTTCTTCGGTGGGTGAATTAGTGCCCTTAAAAGTATGCATGCGCTTAAAGATCTTAAACTTAATGTACCTAGAAGCGTCAAGGTTGAATAGGAACATGATGGCAGCAGTAGAAAGTTTAGTCTCACTTCTCTCAAGACTTGTCTGGCTTCTCGGGAAGCCTGCCTTCTTGTAACCAACGAGGGATGCTGCCGTTGTATCTTGCATTGAGAATCTGCCTTTAACAGGAAGTTGGACTAAATAACCTCTGAAGCATCTTCTAGTATTTTGATTCTTTGTATAGGGAGTCCTGGAATTCTATATTGGGATTTGCAAATACTGTGACTTTGGAAGCACAGAATAAATTGTTTTAAGACTTCATCAAACTATTATCATCCCTGTCCTTTTAAAGGATAATATGTTAATACTTCTTGCTAAAATGGTAAACAGTTACATTCTGATTTTTAAAGAACCTCAGGTTAGTTTCCCTACACAGTCCAAAAAATTATGTCAGTGAGCCCATTACTAACCATCCTCCTCAGCAAAAAGACAATCCTCCCCTTTCCTTTTGATGCATTTGTTCATTTCCTACAGGAACCTGAGAAATCAATGAAAATGTTCAAATTAATCTTGTAAAGTCTGTGAAAGGTGTTATTATTTAGCAGAGGTCATTTTTAACTGTCAGTGTTTTCTGTGTTTCCTCTGTAGTGATTATCTGACAAAGCTTTCTCTCTTTTCTCCACCCACCCACCCTTCATTCTTGACAGCCAAAGAAACTTGGATTTTCACATTTTGGAAACTTAAGAAAAAAGAAGTTTGATGAATCTACAGATTATATTTGCCCTATGGATACAAGTATAACCAATGGCACTCAGAAGAGCTATGGTGCATATAGAGTGCATAACACCCTCCCTGACAAAGAATTAGACAAACTGGATCAGGTGGGCCAAGGGAACTGATACACTCACCTTTCATCCTCTTGATGCATTCTGGAGCTTACAGATAACCTTTTCTTATAATTTAACTAAAGTGCATAATGCATCTGCATGTCTTTAGTGAATGTATTAGGATGAAGCTTGAAGAATCTTTAAAATATCATTTGGAATCCCCCCCCCCCATTTGCAACGGTTTCATCCTACTCATCTTCTCAAGCCCTTTTTCAGGAAAAGAAAAGGCTTTACACAATAGTTGTAGCTGACATTCAAGGCACCTAAAATTGAGCATGAGTGCTCTCTGAGCTGCTGTGGCAGGACAGAGCTTTTTATATTTCATTTATAATGCCCAACAATAATTTTTAACATTTTGTATTAGCTTTTTCATGTCCACAGTGGTAAGATCGATCTATTTTCTTCTTGACAGCACAGCTGGATTGTATATTTTTATTAAAATGTGTTATTTTAATTGTGCAGCGTCTGCACCATAGTGGTTACGTACAATAGAACATTAAAATATAGGCCTAATCAATCTTTTCTAAAAAAAAAAAAAATCTGAATACAGTTTCTTGAAGAAAGCAATAAAATATTTACTTGCGAAAACCTCTAATTGTTTTTGTTGTTATTATTCTTTTTGTGATTGAATTATGCTTTAAAAAGTACTTAGACTGATTTTATGAATTGCTGTCCCAAGGAATACTACATAGAAACATGTGTAAAGTAGTTTTTAAAAAGCCTGAAAAATGGAGTAATTGGAGTTTTCTGCAAGATATAAGATAGCAAGCCAAAACCTCCATTTAAACTGATCAGAAAAATTATGGTAATATCACAAGATTAATTGCAAAAAGTTTTTTTTTCATATGCATGATTTACTACATCTAACACATTCCATTTTTCTCTCATTTAAAAATGTAATTGTTTTTCTGTTTTGTTTAAAGCATGTAATTTGTTCGGTATGTGTTTGATTTATACACGATCGGAACTATTTTAATGTTCGGTTTATTTTTAAAACGCAGCTTTCAGTCTAACTCCTGGAGCTTCTTAAAATTAAACATAAAGTATAGATTTTTCCTCACATTTTCTTAGCCTCCTAACTTTGAGCTCAGCCTCTTTTCATTTCAAACTCACTGAGAACTCTCCTCTCAGTGAGGATAAAGGATCTGCCTGGTTTACAGGAATCAGTTTTGTACAGAAAAGCTTCTCAGTACGCATGCATGTAATACCACAAAGTAAATGAAAATTAAACTTGGAATTTGCATGTTTTAAATATTAGGATTCCTGACAACTTATAATTTGGAGTTATATGCTGTTTCACTGCCCATCTAAAAGCAGTCATGGTTAGAGTTTGGAAACCATGGAACCACACTGTTTGAAGATCCATCTGTTCTGTCCCAATTCATTTAAAGCAGTGTTTCTCAAACTTGGCAACTTTAAGATGTTTGGACTTCAACTCCCAGAAATTTCCAGCCCGAACATTGATTTAAAACAAGTCATCAAAATTTAGTTGCATATCCATGAACACTGGCTTGGTATGGAATACCAGTGTGGAATATACAGATGAGTAACATTCATGGACTGTATCTTAGAGTCATATTAATAAGTATATAAGTTTGCCAGCTACTGTTTCCTTAGAAAAATCATTACAGAGATGAGGCTGTCTTGTCTTAAAATAAAATGTTTATTTTAATGGGAGGAAAACTATGCTCTTAAATTGTGCTACCCCAGGTGCTAGCCCTTATGGCTTGAAAGAGTCCTTAAACACATGCAGTCAATTGTATGATTTGCTAGTAGGCCTATTTGAGTGTCACTTAAGGCTGATTTGTATAGAATACTGTAAGGTTAGACAAAGGTGTCTAACCCAAAATAAAGCCCAGGCTATCTGGAATAGGGAGATTATAAGAAATCCAACTTTGGAAAGGGCACACATCTAAGTAAGGCTAGCTGATAAATGTCAATTTCTAAAATTTGCAAGGGGAAGGGATAGTGTGAAAAATACAAGTCAACATAGGCCACAAGAATTAGCTATAATGTACTTAGGCACCTACTCTCCCGTGGATCTAAACAAGGCATGCAGCCTAATCAGTTTAGAAACAAACTACCATCACCATGAATATCTCTGAATACAGAAATTCAGGCCCTACAATGGGGACGTTGAGTGGGGTTGAAAAGGGGAAAGAACAGTGGAATATTCCTACTTTCTCTGTTACAGTGATAACTGCCATGACTAAATAATGGAGCCAAATAAAAAACTGAAATACATTTTAGAATAATGAAGCATTGAACATATTAATGGATATCTTATGTCTTAAACAATGAACATGAATGTTTGAGCTATTAAAATAGTATGATAAGCATTTGAATCTGTGCATGAGATCAAGAAATGCTTTTTGAATTACTGAAAACAGCTCTGTTGCATTCTTTTTATTTAAAAATATAGTATCAAACTAGAACTTTTTAAAAAGAAGTTGCAATGAATTGCCTTTTCATTTTTGGTCCCATTAACCTACTAATTATTATATGCAGTGGTGTCAGATATACGTTTATGGAAAACGTGCAACTTGGAAATATTTCCAGTATTGGGGGTGGGGGGAACCGTGTAATTCAACTTCCTAAAGACAGAAACATCTGTCATATGTGTGGAACAGTTCAGCTATCCCAAAACTTGTGCATGCAGATTTGACTAAGATTGGATGGCTGCTTTAATTTCATCTAGTTGCCGAAATGATTTTGCAGATGGACCATTCAGAAGGAACAGTGATGCAAATAGGGGAGCTGTCTCGAGGAATAAACAACCTTACGGTATGTATGAATTCAAGAGGACCATCTAGAAGTTTTATTATTGATCATTGTTAATCAACAAATATATAAATATTAGCTGCCATCCCCATGCAAGAGAGGGATTCTTGAGCTCTATCAAGCTCCCCTCATTTATTTTCTTTCCTCCCACTGAGGTCAATGGAAGAAAACACTATTAATTTCAAAATGTTGGATCCTTTAAGAAAGGAATGAAGAAGCCTAGGCTTCTGATAGAGAAAAGGATTTTGGGTAAACCCTTTCATAAATTATAAAAACATTTCTTACTTTCTAATGTATCTGACTAGATATGGCTTGATGTTTTTTAATTTCCAGACAATGTTAAGCCAAGATCAAATGCTGAACAACGATCAATTTTTAACATCAACTTTTGAGGACTGGAGATGAAGATGCCACAGGAATAACACTAAATCCTTTCTCCTATTATGACAGAAAACTGATGCAACAAGCTGGATGCTATACCTAGAAATATATCATTTTCTTTGCCACTAAAATATGTGAAAGTTCAATGTGCTTTTAAAGGATACACATATACACACAGATAAACGCTATGGTCTAGGTAGTAAAAACATGCATTCAACAAACTGCAATTTTTCTAGAAATTTGGAAATCAAAGATTTGTTGTTAATCTATTTTAATCACTACGAACAATTTAATAGTGATCCATTTTTCTATCTTTTGTAATTCTAAGATTTGGTTATAGTGCATAGCAATGGAACTGCAATAGATTTCAAAGCTGTAGCTATTCTTTAGTTTGTGCAATGATGTATATTGAATCTGAACTATGGTAGTGAGAAAGTGATTCCTTGATGTATTAAAAATGTGTTCATTGGTTCAAAAGACAGTCATGATCAAGAGCAACATAACCCCTGATGACTCAATAGACGCAACCATGCAGCTATCTTTAAAGCAGTACGGAAATTGCCTTTTTCTTCATTTTTTTTAAAGCTTTCTGGGCTAGTCTACAATCTTATATTCCCTGATGTTCTCCCATCCAAAAATTAACCAGGTCTGTTCCTGTTTGATTTTCAAAGCTGGACAATATTAACCTGGTGCTACCACCAACCAATAACACTCACTGTTTTCTTGAGCACTTTGACTAATCACTATGAGTATCACCTACCGAGTACTAGAAGCTCCAAATATTTGATGAAGAAATCATTCTTATCCTCTTTGCAATAATTCTTGTCTTACTTCCACTTACTAATTCTGAACTATACATGCACTCTACAAGAAGAACCCTTGTTATCCGGGCTAAGTGGTGATAGGTTAACAAAAAACTTACATTAGTTATTTGTATAATATTTCATTGCTGTAGTGTGATAGAAACTATGGAAAAGTTAAGAGGTGACTGTTCTTCATTCAAGGGTTTAAATGGGTGCATTAATTCATTCAACACCAAAAATGTGTGTTAAATACTACTAAATTCTACAATTACTTAAATATAACTAAATTCTATATTTTGTTTGACTTACACATTCAAAGGAAACACATAACAGCATGTTGGCATAGGTTTTCACGGCTGACATCAAGGAAGCAGTGATGAGTTTCCTGGCAGTATGGCTGGCTGGGGAATTCTGGGAGTTGAAGTCCACAAGTCTTAAAGTTGTCACGGTTGGACATCCCAATCCTAGACCATAGCCATACAGTCAGAAAGCTCATCACTGCTTTATACATAATAGCCTTGCAGATCAGTTTATTTTTGTCGTAATCAGCTGAAAGCTAAACATTCTTTGAAAGATTCTATAGATTGAAATTAATTGGAAGTATGAAAAGCAACGCAGGGACCAAGCAAATGCCCACAGTTGGACTTCTTGTTCTGTCATCCCGCTTATTTTTCAGTGCAGAAAATTCTTGAAGTCATCTCCCAACTATTAAATTTTAATATTTTCTTAAATTACAGTAATTGAGAGAAAAATACCTTTGTCAGAAAAGAACCATAATTATAATTAATGTTATAATTAATAGTTACATCTAAACCACCAAAATCTATGATCCAAGTTCACCATCTAAATTCAGGAGGAAGGATTAGTAATATTTCAGTGGTGTGTGAGAACAGATTTCCACATCAAGGGAATATTGTTAATAATTAGAATCTGACGTATTCTGTCTTATCTCCAACAGCACTGTTGTCTGCTTCAGTTTCCTCTTGAAATGAAATAAATGGGCACACCTCAACACTATTCTCTTTCAGGACTGATTGGGGGGGGGGGCAATCGGCCACTCTTAATATTTTTTGTGTGGAAATATTTGCCGATCTGTCTTAAAAGGCTTGTAGCAATCTACAATTTAAAGGCTTAAAGGGCTTGTAGCAATTCTAATGCAACCGTGATCATCTAAATATCCTTATACAAGTTTGCCACCTAGTGGCAAACAAATTCCTTGTTTGCAAAATACATTCCCAACATAAGTTATTGCTGACATAAGCACAGCCTTGAGTGTACTCTTCCTGCAGAAGTATTAATCTGAAGAGATGAACAAATTTATACTGTGGCACCAACCCAGCTTTCACAGTTAAGTAAGAGAGCTTTGGATACTATAATCAATGGTAAATTGCAGAGACACAGCTCAATGTTCATCCAGAAGCTGTCCCTTTCAGACCCTTTTCAACATATTTTTATTTGTACAGGTATAATTCTGGATTTAAAATATTGCATGTTCAAACGTCAAACTTTATTCTACAATTATTTTTTTACAAAACTAATGTTGCATTACAAGCATGTATACAGGTGTTCCCAGGAGCTGAAGCATTATTTGGGCTACCAGGTAAAATATTTTGGACCACAGTATCGTATATCAGTAAATGGCAGAATTTTGATTTCTCTGCTGCAGAATATTTTGAATCCAAATGAGGTATTTTAGGTTCTGCATGAGAACAGGTTTAAAATATTTATAATTTCCTTGCTTGTCTTCTTTATTATCTAAATATTAAAGTGTTATGTGGAAAATGCTTATGCTCCAAATAGTATCACATATAATTAGGTGATGTCACTCTTAGTTGTATTTACAGCTATTAAGTTGGTTTATATGATGCACATTTCCCACCAGTAGCTTGGTGTGAAGTTTATGATCGGAAATTGTGCTGTAGTTGCATGGTTATTCTAAATATCGCACATGCGAACCTGCATATTTGATTCAGAAGACAAACATTTTGGTCCTGCCAGCATAGCAGATGGTAGATTAGATGGCTCTTTTTACATGACCACCATCTTTCCTACAAGACACATCAAGCTAAATGCATCCCTGCTTCTCTTCAGTCAGAGACTGCCCAATAAAGGACTTCGTCAATAGGATTTTGTCAGACTAAGGAAGGTGAGGAGCATGCTTTCTCTCTAGGGATGCCTTGGTGTGCTAATGGTTTCATCCGGTTCATCTGGAGTCAATATTTGGGGAGGCAAATCTGAATATAAATTAGCTATTTAAACCCAGCAAAACCCCAATTGGATTTCTTTTGGCCATACTTGAATTAAATCTTTTTAATTGTATGTTTTAAAAACTGCATCATCATAGTCTTTACATTGATGAAAAACTGAACTCAGCTTCAGCAACTGTGGCCAGAAGAAGATCCAACAACTGCAAAAAAAATGGACTACAGCTCTTACAAGAAGCCACGGGCGCCTTACCACTGTCCATTGCAATTAATTCCTAACCAACTTTGTTTCAAAAGCGGTTCATGCTTTGTACACTAATAAAAATTGACATAAAATCATATGGAAATTCAAAATCCACAAAATGTATCAACATTTCATTCACGTGAAGCAAAAAAAGCTTTATAAAACTTTTATTAAGGCTAGGCAAGGCATTAGAAAGTATGAGATAAGTGTCCTCTTTTGAAGGATCAGCACAGGTCCTGTGAAGTCTTTCCCCTCTGGAATGTATGTTTGTCAGGCCCAGGCCTAGAGACGATACCGCAACATGCAATTGAGTTCATTGCTTCATTTGCTTACGGTTAATAGACAGAATCTGGCCAGACTAAAACTGTAACCTCCTAATTTACTAGATACATCCTGAGAGATTCTAGACTGTAGCTACCCTGAACCTCTTCCCCCCCCACACACACACACCCAGCTTTGAACTGTGCAGCCTATTACTCTGGGCCTCTCTCTGGAAAATCTCTGTGTTGCCACAAGTCCCTTCCATCCACCCACTGCTCTTCCAGGTGTGCATTCCATTACAGTATTCTTGCACAGACAACACTTTCTCTGGGATTGCCGGCCAACCAAAGCAGTTGCACAATTGCACATTTGGGGAAATTCTTCAAGGTAGCTGTAGGGACACTCCTACAGGTCATAGTTGTTTTAATGCATTTTGCTTACATCAACCCACTCTGTAATGTGCACCTTCAAATGTTTTGCATAACCATAGTACCTATGACATCTGCTAAATGAATTACCTTCAAGTTCAGTAAGCAAATGTGCTCTCTTTTGCATATCCCAGAAACTCAAGATTGGGCTGACAGGCAAATTGAATCATGGGTGGAGGTCCACACATCAGAATCAAAGTGTCCCCGGAGGGGGGAGGAAGATGGTCCTTTATCATGTCTGCAGTAACGAAGCCGGTGCTATAGTTCCATCCTGCAACAAAAAGGAAAGAGAAGCTTCATGGCAATGTCTAGCAGAAGATAGTACTGCACGCACTCGTGGTGTTCTCCATTTCAAAGAAATCTAACTAAGCTTGATTTCATTAAATTTGAATGTTATATTTCATAGTAACACGATCATTCTCTTTATATTTAATAATTTCCTCAAACCATATTGATACTTTGACAGCAACTTTTGGAGATATCCTGCAAACACACATGGCCAAGATTGTATGCCTCTGCTTCAAAGATAGAATCATAACCTTAACTAAGATCAGTTTACTCACCTGTTAAAACTCCAGGCTAGAAACCAGGAGATTTCAAGTTCTAGTTCTTAGGCATGAAAACCAGCTGGATGACTTTGGGTCAATCACTCTCTCAGCCCAACCTGCCTCACAGGGTTGTTGTTTTTGTGAGAAAAATAGGAGGAGGAAGGACTATTATGTATATTCACTACCTTGAGTTACGTATAAAGTAATAAAGGTGGGGTAAAAATCTAATACATTTGTTATTGACTTGCACAAATATAACTGCTTACTCTTATTACTACAGGTGGAAAGACTGCATTATGAATTTTCATGCTACTCTTCACCTTCCCGTGTTAAAAAACGTGTGTCGCTAACTGTGATAGGTAATCCATTACTTAGAAACACAGCACAGCAACTATATACTTCTCAAGTAATTTTCTATAAAGACTTAATATCTGATATTGTACTGCTCAAATCACAGTGGAAAGGTGCTTGGAATAATGGTAATAATTTCAGTCCGGAAAGGCAATGTGTGAAAAATTCAAACTCTACTTTGGTAAAAGTGGTGCATCATATCAAGGCAAATGTCCCATATGATTGCAATAGAGATAAATGCGTTATCTTAAATTGTTCTATACAGAAGAGTTCACTTAGCCTTTGAGCAACATCAACTTACCATGAGGTGGTCTGTCCAAAGTATACCACAATTTAAATTGGTCTGAGTGGTTTGCAGCTACCTCTTCAAGCTCTGGTTTCAGTAATATATCCTGTTCCATCTGCCAATCAAAAGTCAAGTAGCGATTCAGAGTTGAACATGCAGGTTGACAGAGTCCATTTTTAGTATTAGTTTACCTTTTGATCTAGAATTCTTATTTTATATATTGTTTTGCAGCTTCCCTGTATTCATCAATTCTCTTTGCTGTGGAAGGCAGTCTATTCAACCTTCCTAGAAGTGAGTTACTCTCAAGTAGAGTGGCTTACGTTGTGGGCAATGTGGTTAGAATTAGATGTTAGCAATTCTGTGGAATCAGAAAACTATCAATACCACCAGGGATTTCCTGTACATCTGGCACAACATCTTATGCTGGTTCTATTAATTAAATATGCAATTTAGCATTGGGCTTAATAATAATAATGTGCTAAGTATAATCCCTTTCCAATGAACCCATGGGGCATGCAGAATTAATCTGTCAGCACCTGACTGGGCATATGTTAGTCTTACACAGGAGGTATATAAGAAGATGAGGATGCGACTCAAACTATAGATCTTCCTGGCTATCTCACCATCCTCCCACCTGCCTCTGTTTGAAATCAATAGCATCCAGCTTTCCATGGGAACCAGAAAAAAATGTTTAATTTTCACCAAAGGAAGAGCAACGAACAAACATTTTGATACGTAGTTGGGAGGATGGTGTAGATGCCCAAGCAACTGCTGGTGGCTTAGTTGCTTTTATAGTGATTTCACAAAAAGGAAAGGCAAACAAAACGTAAGTCAACCAACCTGATTAGCAAAGAGGAGATAACATTTTGTTTTATCGGTAGGGTCCTTTGTGATATGGCGGATCAGCTGAAGCATTGGAGTAATTCCTATCAAATCAAAGCCAAGGTTCAGAATGAAGTAATATTTTTCCCATAGCCCAAAAGTAGAGCCATAACGTTGGGTTATTATTCCTATCCTTGTCAACTATAAAACTAGGTGGGCATTGGTGTGAGCATGAAAGGCATACAAAATAGAAGAAATGTGTGCTTTTTTAATACTCAGTGAAGGTAATATAATTCTCCAAAATTTCCAAGATAAGAAAAGAGAGAAAGAGAAAGAAATGATAGATAAAACAATCATTCCTGAGATTCAAGAATATTATTTAATACTTTGTCTAAGAGGATATCTTTTTTCTCCTCCTTTTATATTAAATGACTTTAGTCTTACACTATTTATTTAATTTTACATTCAGCTTCTGAGCCACAGGTTCATAGCTAATGACAGAATATTAAATTATATTTAACTACAAAAGAGGATCAGTAGAAAAGAAATCTTAAAAGATCTCAAAGAATGCCTAGGCTCATAATAAAAATGTGGCTTTTCAAAAGCCAAAGTGTCAAATTGACTAGGACTTTATGTCATAATCAGCACTTCAAACTGAGTACAGAGTTAGCTTATTAAGCAATTATCTAGACAAGGGTAAGTACTCAAACATTTTTAGAAGTAAATTAAGTTGTGCATCAGATATGACATATCTTCTGTTCCATGCTAAGCCTTGGTCAGGTCTTCTGTGCTTACTCTTTTGCAATAGAGGGGACAATAATAAATATTAATTTGACAAAGTTCCTTTTAGAGCATACATCATAATCAGGAAGTATACGGCTTTTTTAAAAAAAATTATTCAAACCTCCCTATTCCCAAAACAAGGAATACCTACCTGTTCCCCCAGCAATCATCCCAAGGTGCTTAACAAACTTCATCTTTGCTTCAGACTTTTTATCCAATTTGATAGCAAATTTACCTGTGTAAAATTACAAGCGTCAATTCCAACAAAATTGAACCAGTGCAAAGCTCTGAATCACAGCTATATACATTACTGTATATTAAATCTGCAATATTATATCAATTTCTAAGAGTGAAAACCTGTACAGTGCTAAAGGCCTTCCCTCTCATAAGCAGAGTTAAGCTAGGTATATATTTGAAACTAGCTTGCTGAATAAGCCATAATTGCCTGAGCTCATACAAAGCTTAAATATTAATCCATAAGTGTACAATCTGAGTCTCCAGAGCAGTTTACAGCTCCTGGAAGTTTTCTTGTGACCTTTGGAACCATGCTACTAGGTCTGCTGCAATATGAACCATCTTTAGATGGTGACACAGATGTTCTGTAAGTATTTGCTACCATTATAACAGAGTTATAATATTCAGTAAGTATTTGCTAGTATTCTGTAAATATTTGCTACCATCTAATGGTTGGTTACATTCAGCTTCAGACCAGAGACTTCCAAGAGTTATTACCAAATTATATTTAGTGTAACAGAAAGGGAGTTCTATTTATTATAAATAAGAGAACCAGTTTAGTAGTTAAGGCACCAGGCTAGAAAGCAGGAGACCATGAGTTCAAGTCCACCCTTACCCACAAAAGCCAGCTGGGTGACTTTCGGTCTCAGCCCAACCCACCTCACAGGGTCGTTATTGTGAAAAAAAACAGGAGGAGGAAGATGTGTTGAATATGTTTGCCACCTTGAGTTATTTGTAAAACAACAGATAGGATACAAAGAAATAAACAGAATAATCTGGTATTTGTTGAATGCCATATTCCAGACTTCCCCAAACCTTCGGGGTTGGCAGCCCGAAGGGAGGGAGGAGGGAAAGAAGGGATGGTGTTCTGGGGGGGGGATAAATGCATGTGTGCATGCATGCTCATGCAAGAATACCCATTGCTTGCACAAGTGGGGTTGTGAATGCCCACGACAACGCTCACACAAGTGGACCCGTGAATGCCCGCGACGCTCTGTGTGATGTTTGCGCATGTGGGGCTGCGAACACCTGTGATGCTTGCATTGCTCCTGCAAGTGGGGCTGTGCACGCACGCACAGACACAAGCACTGGCCAGCCACTCACACGGCCTGGAGGCCAATACACCGGGCCCGCTAGTGGACCACAGCCCAAGGATTGGGGACCCCTGCCATATTCAATGAATTACATTCAACCACATGAATAATGTGATATTCATTAACAGCAGGAGAGGAGAGGGAAAAAGTATGCTAAAGTTGGAGATGCTATCTGTAAAATATCCCAGATGCATTCCAAATTATTGTAGGTCAAATGGCTATGAAGCACACACAAACAACTTAAAATTGATTGCACGGGCAAAAGATCTAAGGTTTGTTTAACTTGTGACATGCTATATTATCTGCCCAGTCTCTCTCTGTAGAGAGATGGGTAGTTTCAAAACTTGATAAGTAAAATAAAAAATAAATATCTCTCATCTGCCTACCGCTTTTATTTCTTCAAAAGCAGTTGATCATACCTATTCATAATTATAAACTTCTTGGGACTTGACAATGAAATAGTACCTGATCCTTTATAAACCAGAAGCCCATTAGGCCCTCTGAAATCCATGGTGTCACCCATCTTCATGGAGTCTAAGTACTGGGACATCTTTCCACCTTCAGGAAATTTTGGGTGAACATTTTTGTGGTAAACCTAGAAAGAATACGCATACATGCGATAATTGCACTGTTTTACATTTAGATGAAAGTAGGTCTGCATTGGAAAAGATAATTCTATCTGGTACTGTTACATAAATCATAAATTAGAAGCCAGAAAAAGCCACATTTCTCCTGTTTACACTCTATAAAACAAATCCACTGCAGTGCTAGGGGCAAATAATTTTATCCTCAATAAAGTTACAAGAGTATTAACCTAGACTGTTATTTTTGGCCAATTATGAAGTATTTAATTATATCCCCTAAACTCTGCTGAAGATGTTACCTATCCTGGTAACGAAACATTTGGAAACCAACCCACAAGCTCGGAGAATGAACCTTCACCCTCAATTATGTATTTTACCAGGTATTTAATGGCCCTATTTATGTACTTATTTTAGACCCCAAAATTGTTTGGGAGCAAGTTGCCTAAAATACCATCTTAAATATAAGCTGGATCTTTAGAAATCCTTCTCTATAGTGTCCTCTCTTCATATAGCAAGGTAGGGAAAGCTCAGTTATAGAACAGTTTCCCCAGAGAAATTCACTTGAAGACACATTAATGATCTTTTCACAATGGGGAAAGAACTTTTTAATTAACTTTTGAAGAACATGTACTCTAGGCTGAGCTTTTTTATTTATAACCTGTTTTAAGTATAACTGTTTTATACTGTAGCGGGTTTTAATGTTAGATTTGTTTTGTGAGGTCTTAGAGAATGCGTGCCTCAAGGAAGCAACATTAACATGGTAAATAAAAATGAATAACCCCAAAACCATGATCAAGATCACCTCAGAGTAATTTTGAATACGTTGCTTACTAAGCTCTGGATGATATTATTTCTTCATTATACATACAGGCAGAACCAAACATAGTGTGGTCAAGAACTATTCACTCTGGGTCTTTATCTCATATTAGACATAAAATACTTGGTTTTAAAAAACTGTTTTAAAAATATTCAATTTATATCACATTCTGTCTTTTGATACCTTGGTCTGTCAACATCCATTAAGACTTTTTACTTTGATTATGAACAAGAAATTCAAATCAGGACTCCTCAGACATTTTAGAAGCACCTGTAGTAAGTAGGTACATTGGTTTCGCTGAGAAAAGTAACAAAATTAAATAAGCTATAGAGAAATAGATTTTTCATCATTTACTCATTCTTCTTCTCGGTCTCAGTGCTTTATCCCTAAAATAATTGTGCACAGTATTCCAACCATATATTCAAAGATAATTTCTAGATATCAAATGTGGTGTATTGTCTGTTTTTAACAGCTGCAAAGAACAAGTGAGGGTCAAATTTTCTCCAAAGCACCAGAGGGCAGGACAAGAAACAATGGTTGGAAACTGAGCAAAAAAAGAAGCAACCTGGAATTAAGGAGAAATTTCCTAATACTGACGACAATTAACCAGTGGAACAGCTTGCCTTCAGAAATCGTGGGTGCTCCATCACTGGAAGTTTTTAAGAGGAGACTGGACAGTCACTTATCTGAAATGGTATAGGCTCTCCTGCTTGAGCAGGGGGCTGGACTAGAAGATCTCCAAGGTCCCTTCCAGCTCTATTCTATTCTAATTTGACTTATGTAACTAGAGTATTAGGAAACAATTTATTTGAGAAACACAGCAACCAAAACAGACTAATTTACCTGGTCAAAACAGTTTAAACCTACCTTTATTACTAAATCAACATATCCTTTCACTTCATCACTAGAAACTGGAGTATAAGCCCGAATCACAAGGTTACCACTGACTTTGGCAGAGAGGTATACATGTTGGCCTAGAGAAAAATAGTTATAGTTCCAAAGTTTATTATTATGGCATTAAAGAAGAAAGCAAATGATTTGGGATCTCTTTCCAAACTGGATAACATCTGCAAAATTGGTTGGGAGCACAATTCTTCTCATCCCCAGAGAGAAATGTCAATTCTTATATACTTAGTTAAGAAAGAAGGAGAACCTCCTATAGTTGTAAAGATAAACATAAAAATGCTGGGTGGGAGCAGGAGAAGTAAATTCCAACTAGCTGATAAGAAAATAATATCTGGAAATATACAAATCCCCGTGAACTGAAGATCCTGCAGAGGTGTGGAGTGTCACCATTCAAGCTTGTGAAAAAGTAGAAGGCCACCAAACAAAACATGACATTAACTGCATGACTGCAGTTATGAGCATGTGTTAATTAACTACAGCAGCCTGAACTTTAGTCTTCAGGACAGGGGATTAACTCTTTTCTTTGTGTAACTTGACTGCCTCTCTTAAGGCATTAGTTTGGCAGATACATCTTAAAGAGGTTAATGACTATATTAAAAGGATTGCATCAGACAGCATGCCTGTTGAAATAAAATACAGATGCAGCTGCAATCAACACTTAAATTCCAACCTATTTTGAGTAGTTTCTGCCTTTTCCAAAAGTTAACAGATCACAATACAGTGCTAGAATTCTACCTCTTTGGAGACCTATTCGACATCTCAACATTAAAATCACTTATGATTTCAAGGAGATAACTAACAAAAGATTTTGTGCAGCGCTAAAAAAAACCAGCTTCAGTATCAAACAAGTTTCAAAGAAGGGCTTTTCAAAGATGTTGGCGGGTGGGCACCAGTGAAAGGACTCTGCACCAGGAAGTGATGAAGAATAAGGCTATGCTTACCTATAGGCAAGCCCAATGTGTGTTTTGGTGATGGAAGTGCAAATCGAAATCTCCTGGTGTCATGGCTGATATCCTGGGAAAAAGCAATCAGGTGAAAAACATTGAGCAATAAAGCATCACAAAAATAATTTAAGACCTTTTCATCATGACAAGCCTCACTTGTCATGATGTGCCTCATGTGCTAAAATATACAACTGAGGAAAAAGGGGGGAGGCACCATAAATGATAAGGGGGAACTGAGGATACCAAAAGTGACCTAGCCATAACAAGGCAGAGAACGTACAAGATCTTTGAGCACTGGTTCATTCGGAGATCTCAAACATTCAGCTTGTGGCCATATCTGGCCCATTGAGAGTTTTTTGGTACGGCCTATGGCAGCCTCACCCATAAGGCACTACTGCCTCAGCTTCTCCTCCCATCCTCACTGTGTGCATCTGGCCAGGCCTGGCAGCCAGCATCTCAGTAGGGTGACCGTGCCTCCTGGCTTATCATTTGTCCCAGATTTTCAAGATCCAGGCACCCTTTTCCCATGTCTTTTTCCTGGCATTGCTGGATTCTCTCCCATAGTGAATGGCACTTTATTCCTCCCCCACAGAGGAAGCCAACACTGCAACCCTGTGAGAGAGAAACTGATGTCGTATAAGCAGGCCCTGTGGCGGTAAAAGTGAAGTCTGAGCCTCACAAACTGTGCAGCAGGGAAGAAGGCAGCAGCTGTCTGAGTCCTCATAAAGGAGACAATATGGAGAAAGGGTGCCTGGCACTGCCTTTGCTTTTCCCTCAACACATTGGCTTGTGTGTCTTCTCATTCCACTTCCCTTGAATCAGCTAGTTTGCCTATCAATGAAGAACCACAGCTGGAATTGCCAGAGGTGCTGTAGGGATAGACAGTGAGGTCAGTGGGAAACACAGGAAAATTAAAAACATTCACAAGATTTATGTAACTTTAATATGTGTTTATTATTTTTTAATGTCCCCCTATCTCTCTCAAAGTGTCCCAGTTTGGATAATATGATTGCCAGTCAATGAGAAACATGGCTGGTTGCCACACCAGGAATACGATGTTGAGTACACTGAATAATGTTACCTAATATATTTCATATAAAATATTCAGTTTCAATTCAGTTTTTAATATTTCTATGGACATGAATGCGGCCCACCAGGTAGCATACTTTATGCAATGTGGCCCCCGTAATCATTTAAGTTTTAATTCCTTGGAATATTTCTTTTTTTCTTTTCTTTTTATGCCTCTATTAGATCATTGCACAACCCCACAGAACTGAATATACAACGTACCCAGTTGTGGGTTGGGAAAATCTTGTACACACTGGACCACAGATTAGAATTTCAAGCGGGATCTACTCTGTTGCTGCTTCAGTATATCAGAGCTGCTGTTACTGAACATTATGCAATATCCCAAGGGCAAAATTTCCAAATAACTTGCACATTTATGGCCTTCCAAACATGAGAAAATAGATGTAGGCCAATATCACATGCTCAAATCTTAATGCTTCTGAACAGACACAATTTTTTGTCAGTGCACATGCTTCCTGTGCCAAAGGCTCAAGTCCAACCCCAGCAATCTCTCATTTAAAATATAGACATCCAACTTGGCACATTGCTGTCAAGAGTTTTATCTGGCATTTTCATACATTCAAGCCAAAAAAAAAAAGAACTGACAGCTCACCTCTTTCTCCATCAAAGACAATGGATATTTGATATTTGTATCCTGCAAGGTCACTGGATCTTTCTTCCTCTGAGATCCAATTATTTTATAAAGCAAAAATAGCATAGATGGTACAATTGCAGCCACGGCAATCAAAACGGAAATATCCTAAAAGACGGAAAAAGAGCACAGGTATGCAAAGAGAATGAAAACTCCACTGCAAAGATGAACTCCTTCTCAATCAGCTTATCATCAAAATGATCAGCTTTAAATCTATTGAACAAGCCTCGATCCTGCCTGTGGCATCCAGAGACCATGTTACAATCCAGAACTTAGCACTTGCAGAATTCCCTAACCCCATTTAACCTTTTAAAGACTGGTTTATTTTTTAGAAAAATAAATGGGAAGCTATTGTGCTGTAAAGCAAAGCACCAGCTTTCAAGAATAAGCAGTATAGGTAGTCCTCAAGTTACGACCACAATTGAGCCCAAAATTTATGCTGCTAAGTGAAACACTCAAGTGAGTTTTATCCCATTTTATGATTTTTCTTGCCACAGTTGTTAAGTGGATCACTGCAGTTGTGCAATTAGTAACACAGTTGTTAAGTGAATCTGTCTTCTCCGTTGACTTTGCTTGTCAGAACGTTGCAAAAGCTGATCACATGACCCCGGGACATTGCGACCGTCATACATAAGAACCAGTTGCCAAACATCTGGATTTTGATCACGTGACCATGGGGATGCTACAATGGTCATGTGCAAATAGTCATAAGTCACTTTTTTCAGCACCGTTGTAACTTTGAACGGTTACTAAATGAACTGTTGTAAGTTGAGGACTACCTGAATTTCCATGATGCCTGAGTGCACCCAGAATCATTCCTAGAAAATAATAATAATAATAATAATAATAATAATAATAATAATAATAATAATAATAATAATAATAATAATAATAATAATAATAATAATAATAATAATAATAATAATAATAATAATAATAATAATAATAATAATAATAATGTTGGAAAGGACCTTGGAGGTCTTCTAGTCCAACCCCCTGCTCAGGCAGGAAACCCTATACCATTTCAGACAAATGGCTGTACAGTCTCTTCTTAAAAACTTCCAGTGTTGGAGTGTTTGGCTGCTGCCCAGGCTTTTGTTCATCTGATACATGGAAGTTTGGTGACTTGCTCGCAAAATCCAAAATGTGCCCATCAAAAAGACCAAGGACTCAGAGAAGGAGCAACTTGTCTAAAAGTCATACAGTCTGCTTTATGACTAAGGGAAATTTAAGCTTTCGGTTTATTAAAGGCAAGGGCAGAATTCATTAACTATATGGGACTCTGGATAATGAAAGGGCATTTTTCTAACCTCCATTTATCACTTTTCCACCTAAGAAATGTGAAACTTGTCTTAATGCCGACATGCACGGCTATATAAACAAGTTAGTTCAGGTTACAGCTTTTCAGAGGTGGAGCAGATATGTGTTGTACTTTTTCACTACCACTTCTTGTGCCAACGTTTTATGTTTGTGTCCAAGCTGGAAAAAAAATAATAAATCTACAGTATTACTTCAGATCATCAGAAGATAGATAAAGGAATAAATTACCACAAATGGAAGTGTTAATGCTGGTAACCATAAGCCACCACCCACCCACCCACCCACCCCGCTTTGAAATATATAATTTATTTGGTTAAGAGGGGCCCCTTAGGCTTTGAAGTCAAAATCTCTGCTTGTTGTGGGAATCCAGATTTAAAGTATTAACCGGGCTGTCTATCCAATGAGGAGATAGCGAAGCCCTCGCTACGCCGTGACACCGCATTTGTAAGGAAACGTCTCCAAAAAGGCAGCCACAATCTGCCTTACGAATGTAAGGCGAATGTCCCAGGTCCAGGATAATGTTGCAGGGTCCAATCTAGGTCGGTCACCGGGACCAGAGATTTTGTCTTCCGAGCTTTCGGATTGGAAAACTTGGGAAGACAAGACCTCTAATCCCGGCGAGCAACCCAGATTGGATCCTGCAGAATCTGCCTTCCTGGAACTGTTCATAATAAATCCATCATTCCATTCTAGAATATATATCTTAACAGGAGCTCGTCACGGTGGCGTTTCTTCGGGTATTTGAAAAAAAAGCCTGCTGGATGATAATAAACGGCAGATTACGCCGATTTATTTATTTATTTATTTCACTCCTGTGCAGACTTTCTTTGGACAAAAAGAGCATTACTGTACTGTGTTCATCAGTGGGCAACGAATTCCCGAGACATGCCCTACGCTCCTTTCGCCAAGTGCCGCCACAATCCGTCTCCCCAACTCGTCCCGCTACCCCTTGTTCTGCCTGTGGCTGCGGGGGGGGGGCGGAGGGGGGGCACCCGGTGAAAGAAAAGGGAGCGCTCCGATCAGCGGAAGAATCGGGAGGGAAGAGGAGTCGCCGAGGAGCTTCTCTCATTTCCGGACAGTGAGAACAATTAATCAGTGGAACGACTTGCCTCCAGAAGTTGTGCATGCTCCAACACTGGAGATTTTTAAGAAGAGCTTGGACAACCTTTTTTTTTTTTTAATGGTATAGGGTTTCTTGCCTGAGCAGGGGGGGGGGGTTGGACTAGAAGACCTCCAAGATCCCTAACTCTGTTATTCTATTCTATTCTTTCCAGCCAGGGTGGCTTCGGTTTCGCTTACCCAGCTGATCGGCTCCATGGCAGCAGTTCCTCCGCAGGCAAGAACGGGAGGGTGAAAAAGCCGAAGTAACTTCGCAGGTTCCTCTCTTCCCCACTTCCCAGTTCTGGAGATCTCGCCGCGCCTTCCCACGGCTTCAAGCTTCTCGCAGCTTCGCCTGCTCCAGAGGACAAAGGGCGCCGCTGGCTTGGCTCGGCGCCCACGATTGCAACACCTGCTCTGGCTTTCCCCAGGCCGCGTACCTGTTCTGCAAAGGCTAGGGTGATAGCGAAGGTAGGCGCCCATTGGGTGGCAGGGGGGGCGGCTCCGGTTGGTAGCCCCGAGGGCCACCGGGCTCGGGACAGTGATGGAAAGGGAGTCCCTTAGTTTCCCCCCCCCCCCGCCTCTTGATCTTGGACAATGGGGTTCATAGTTCATTTAATTGTATTAGGCTGAGGGTAGACCTTCCCCTCCAGTTTTACTATTCCGTTCCTTAATAAGATGAAAAATTATATTTTCAGCAAGATTGATCAGAGAAGACTCTCTGGGCCAAGAAAAGCTCAGCTTGCCCCATTGTTGCTTTAGACTCTCTTCATTTAGACAGAAGAGCTGCTGAACTCAAGTACTTGGAGGTAGCTGGTGCGCTGCCTTTTTCTATAGGATTTTCTGGGCTTCCTTAGGTGTCTGCTTTCAGCGGCCCTTTGGTTGGACAAAGAATGACTACAGAAATACCTTGTGCCTTGCAACATTCTTGGATGTAACACTGTGAATAGAAAGTTGGGGTATAAATCCAATTAAATAAACTGAGCTTATTTCTCATTTTAAAAGGTGGGTGGATCCTTGGGGATGTACTAGAATCTTGGGTCAATAGAAAGAAAAGAAATTAGAGGGTTGGAGAGCACCTCACCAACCTGGGCTGATCTTAAAAAATGCTAAGAACTCTCAGTCTTTATTTGGAAAGGAGATCAAAGGAAAACCAACATGCCATTGTCTTTCATTAGCAGAAAGGGGTCCCGCAAGCGGCAGGCAAGTGTGCTGAGCTTTATTTGTGCATGCGCGGGATTAGGTTGTGCAATCATCCCCTACCCTTCCCCGCCACTGCCGCTGCTGGTCCGCAGACCCAAAAAAGGTTGGGGACCGTTGCCTTAGAGCATTATTTGAAAACATTTATTTGCAGCATTCGTAAGTATGATGGTGAAAAACCTATATAACTGTATAATTTTCATCAGGAGTCTGGACATTGTTGATCTATTGTATAAGTAATAATACAATCACATACATTTCTTGCCTCGCTATCAGTAGTGCTGCTACATCCTTATTTTTGTCCCTTTTTCTCCTCCCGTCGGCAGATAGTTAACAATATGGGAAAAAAAATATTCATCTATACTATAAAGTCACTGTAAAAACAAGGTGCACTGTCTTTTTTTAAAAAAAAATGTTAGAACTCCTAACTCATTCAGTGCTTTTACTACTACTATCTGAGTAATTCTTAATGTGTACAGAAACTTGAATATAAGCACACAATTAAGACTGTACTAATTAACGAATATCCCAATATGAGAATAGAACAGTTACAGCTTTTTATCTTCTTTTTTTTTTCCTTTTTGACCAATGTAGCCCATACATCTAGGGCTCAGATACATGAACGCTTAAAGCAATGCCCTTCAGAATTGTGCCTTTATTTAGTTGTCTTCTCCAAAGGTCTTCATGCCATACTTGATGAATCTGCAAAAATAAAGAAGCAAGCAATAACTGTAAGCCAATCGAAAGGTGATCCACATTAAATTACAACAAAGAAATGGCATAATGTTTATGAAAAGCTTAAGCTTTCTGGGAATACATTTAATTAAAGGTTAACACTGATTGCAATTATTTTGATAAAGATCCTAGAAATCCATTGCTAGCAGATGACAACAACGAGGGGGGACATGATAGCAGTGTTCCAATATCTCAGGGGCTGCCACAAAGAAGAGGGAGTCAAGCTATTCTCCAAAGCGCCTGAAGGCAGGACAAGAAGCAACGGATGGAAACTAATCAAGGAGAGAAGCAACCTAGAACTAAGGAGAAACTTCCTGACAGTTAGAACAATTAACCAATGGATCAACTTGCCTCCAGAAGCGGTGAATGCTCCAACACTGGAGGTTTTTAAGAAGAGACTGGACAGCCATTTGTCCGAAATGGTGTAGGGTTACCTGCCTGAGCAGGGGGTTGGACTCGATGACCTCCAAGGTCCCTTCCAACTTTATTATTATTATTATTATTATTATTATTATTATTATTATTATTATTATTATTATTATTATTATTATTATTATTATTATTATTATTATTATTATTATTATTATTATTATTATTATAACATCCCATCACAGCACCAGTGTGAGACACATCTGCCATGCCTCTTGGGATCATAGCCCAACTCCACTGTTAATGCAGAAACAGCCAGACCAACTGGAAGAAATGAACAATTAGCTGTGACTCAAAACCTTTGTTTAAATAATCTGGAAATAAAATTGCAGGGGCTGGTAGAGAAAAGACTTCTCAAGATCCAGAGTACTTCTGGTCACTTAAGGATCTCTGCATAAACATACAAAAGAGCCCTAAAAAGATCCACAGTCCAATATATAGATCCACACATGGAGAGAAATGTTGAAATCATTAAACCAGATTGGTCAACACAGGTCACAGGTAAATTACAAAAGAATCCTTGCAAAGTTACAACTTGAAAGCAAATACAGCTGGAAGAGGTTGGGGGCTTTTTGAAAGCATGAATTATCCTTCTCTTCAGTTAACTAATATGAAGCAACTCTTTCCCACATGCCCCCCCCTTTTCTAATGAGAGCCATGACAATCTGATAAATTTCCCCTTGGGGTTTGGAAATTCCTGTTCTTGAATGTCAGGTCATAGGTGGGAGTACCTTTGCTCCCAGGGACTGCAGATTATAAGTTTACAGTCCTGGTTCTGAAGAATGCTTTCCTAAATAAGATGCAAGGGCATTGCAGGTAGGGTGGGAGTGGGCAACAGAAAATAGCTCTGTCATCTCTTAAAACAATTTGATTGGAATGATTTATTGGTAATTGTGTTTGTAATTCCCCTGCTGGCTTCTATGCACTGAACTTTAAAGGGCTGGAGCAGTATTACTTGATTGACTGAGCAGAATTATACTGAGATTTTTTTCTGCCCCCTCTGATATATGCAAAGGGCAGCAGTCAGTCCATAATAGTTTTGTGCAGGTCCCTACTGATTGTACATATGAAGAACATCCAGATCAAAGTTGAAGAGCTGTTGTTAAAATGATCATAAGTGCATACTATTCTTTCCATATATGTATTGACTGATCCAATCAGCAAAAGCAGCAACATTTGTATAGACTCCTGGATAGCCTTTTCTTCCACAACCAAAGCCCCAGCTGATTATTCCATTAAGGGTGTAGTAGCTTGAGTCTTTTGCAGGACAAACCAATGGACCTCCAGAATCACCCTAGTGAAAAGGAATATGACATGTTAACAAAATCTGTTTTGTCAAAGAAGTATGTTTTCACAGATTGTCACTATGATCTTAGTTTATGTGTTCTGCATGAAATTTTCTGGAGCTGTGGTGGCGCAGTGGTTAGAATGTAGTATTGCAGGCTGACTCTGCATTCCACTGCCAGGAGTTCGATCCTGACCGGCTCAAGGTTGACTCAGCCTTCCATCCTTCCAAGGTCAGTAAAATGAGGACCCAGATTGTTGGGGGCAATAGGCTGACTCTGTAAACTGCTTAGAGAAGGCTGTAAAACATTATGAAGCAATATATAAGACTAAGTGCTATTGCTATTGTTATTTCAAATATCAGTTGGCTCATAGTGACTACATGGACATCTCCATCTGTTTTCGGATACAATATAGAAGTGGTTTGCCATTGTCTTCCTCCAGGGAGTTTTTTTTTTGTCTTCCCAATCTAATCTACAGCCATGGAATTTCTCAGTAGTCTCTGATTCAAATACTAACAAAGACAAACCCTGGTTAACTTTTTCAAGACCTGCCAAGATTGGCAACCCATAGCAGCCAATAAGGAGTTAAGAATATAACTCCTGTTGCCATCCCATCATTATTTTCTGGTTATTTATTATTCCTCACCATTTATCAGCAAATGAAGATGGATCCTGCTAAATTCTGAAGACAATGCAAGACAGCAGATGTTTGCTAATCTATTCTTCCTGAAAGATGCACATTTTAAGGAGACAGGTCTGCTAAATGAATCATAGGAATTGCTTCCTCAATGTTTTCCAACAAGCAGTTTTCATAGCAGAACATTTCTCGTTAAGTAATCTATCAAATAGAACATTTTTTTATAGGGAATGAGAACCATGTTCCTTTGTCATTGCTTATTTTATTGTTGTATTATTTTACTTCTGTTCTGTTTACACATCTTTCATTTTTCTTCCTTTGTATTATTGTAAGCCACCTAGAGCAGCCCTACAGTGAGATAGGCAGCAAATAAATTTAACAGATAAACAAACAAACAGTGTTTGGGCAATATGGGCGAATAGGGTGTTCCCGTTAATATCAAAGCCTCCACATCTCTCTTTGTTCCACTGTAATCCATCCTGTTCTATGGAGAGACATGAATAGGGGATTTCTCTGCATATTTGTCTAGGACAGGGGTCTTCAAACTTGGCCCTTTTATGACTTGTGGACTTCAACTCCCAGAATTCCTCAGCCAGCATGCCTTTTATGCCTGCCTGGCTGAGGAATTCTGGGAGTTGAAGTCCACAAGTCATAAAAGGGCCAAGTTTGAAGACCCCTGTCTAGGATATATCCTGGGAAACCCACTAGATCAGGATCTTCCAACTACCATCAATCAAATGTGCAGAAAATTCCCCATCATATTTGCTCACTTAATAAGGGAAGATATTGGTGGAGAGGGGAGGCAGAGGTGACAAATGCAAGAATATAGAGGCAGGCTGATAGAAAGGATAACATCTCTGCTGCAGAAATCTGGAGTATGATTTTCATCATCTCTTTGCTGGCATCTAATGGATGTTCAGATTTTTGCAGCCAACTTCCTAGCCAAAACATACCCTGCATTGGATATGAATTTTTTTGTTGGGTGAACAAAAAACATGAACAGAGGTACACACTAATTCTCTGTGAAACAGTCCTGTTGTCATCATCTTAGTATTATAGGAGAGCTTCAGAATTTGTGAAATGCATATATTCCATAGGTAGCTTACTGTACACCCATCCTTTCCTCCTTCTGCAGGAAATCCAGCACAAAACATCTTTTCGTTCACAACACCAGGATAGTTCTCGTAGTATTTCTGACATTCTTCAGAAACCAAAATAGGAACTTTGAGTTGGTGCAGTTTACTTGACTGTGCTCCATCTTGAGATGAAAGAGGGGGAAAACAACAGTTTACAATGAAGAAAGCAATCAGGAAGACCTTAATCTTTAAAAGGAAGATAGCAGCTGATTTCATAGGACCCCCTTGGTCTAATTTCAAAATCCCTCCGTGAAATCACTCTGGGCATCTGGCAAGAGTAAACAACCCTCCCTGAGAAAGAAGGAGGAGGAGAAAGTGATAACAAAAAAAAGAGGGGAATGGGAGGCAAAATGAAAAAGGGAGGCTTGCTTACCACTGGTTTGGCCTTGCGTGGGACCCCCAAGAGATTGCCTATCAGGGAATGTAATTCTTGATATAAAGAGGATCTTCTAACCCTGGCTTCTGTCTAACACATTGAGTTGATATGTGTTATGTTATCATTCTTGCAGTCTACCTTTACTTGTTTTCTATAGCTTTTTTTCATACACTCCCTTAGTTGAAGAATTGGATAAGAATCATTCTGGCTAATCAGTGAAGAGAATGTTCTGATGGAAGGGGAAATGCTCACCTTCATACTGAATGCCCCATCCTGTAATTACACAAATCCTTGAAGGTTCAATCTTCTTGTTTTGCTCTGGAAGGCACACTGGATGAACGTAATGATTGAATTCTAAAGGCTCAGTAAGTTCCACTAGAGCAATGTCTGAATCCAGAGTACTGGTATTAAAATCCGGATGTGTGATGTACTGCTTCACCAATCTTTTCTACACATGGGGAAATCATGGCAGCATGTTATATGAGAATATATGCTCATGTATATCGGATATGCTTATCAACTTGGGTGCATGCCAGTTGATCTGTCTGAGACATTGATACAGCAGAGTTCAATATAGGTAGTCCTTGACTTATGGCCACTGTTGGGATCAGAATTTCTGTTGCTAAGCAAGGTGGTTGTTAAATGAGATTAAGTGAGATTTTATAAAAAGAAATTGCCACAGTTAATAGAATAGAGTAGGGTAGGGTAGAGTAGAGTAGAGTAGAGTAGAGTAGAGTAGAGTAGAGTAGAGTAGAGTAGAGTAGAGTAGAGTAGAGTAGAGTAGAGTAGAGTAGAATAGAATAGAATAGAATAGAATAGAATAGAATAGAATAGAATAGAATAGAATAGAATAGAATAGAATAGAATAGAATAGAATAGAATAGAATAGAATAGAATAACAGAGTTGGAAGGAACCTTGGAGGTCTTCTAGTCCAACCCTCTGCTCAGGCAGGAAACCCTATACATTGTTAAGCAAATAACTGCAGCTAAGTGATTCGCGCATTTATTAAGCATATCCATTTCCCCAATTGATTTTGTTTGTTGGAAGTTGGCTGGGAAGGTCACAAATGGCAATCCGGTGACCTCGAAATGCTGTAACCATTGTAAATACACGCCAGTTAACCAAGCCCCTGAATTTTGATCCCACGATCGTGGGAGTGCTGCGACAGTTGTGTGACATTAGTCGTAGGTCACTTTTTCAGTGCCGTTGTAACTTTAAACAGTTACTAAACAAATGGTTGTAAGTCGAGGACTATCTATAGCTGTTTAGAAAGAAATCTTTTCTTTTCATGAGAGGCAAGAACCAGTGAGAGAATAAGACAGGCAAAATAGTCATCCACTATAGAAATCCAGTGCAAATCAGACCATCCATCACATTAAAAATAATAGTCCCTTAACTTTGAAGTTACTCCAGCCTGTACTTGCAGCATTCACTCTTAGGCTGCAAGTTATACAGCTTTGCTTTTAGATGTCCTAAATAATCTTCTCCTACACCACTGGGTGGCTAAAGAGCAAGGCTCTTTTTATTTTTATTAATTGCTCAAGGCTATTATATAGTACAGGAAGTCTTTGACTTACAACCACACTGGGAACCAGAATTTCAGTCACTTAGCAATGCGATTATTAAGTAAATTATAATGTGACCAGACCTAATCTTATAACCCTTTTCCATTTTTACCACATTTGTTAAGTGAATCTGACTTCCCCCATTTATTTATTAAAGTTTTAAAAATAAATAAATAAATTTTTATGCCGCCCCTACAAGGTTTGGTTTGGCTCGTCAGAAGCCAGGTTGGAAGATTGCAAATCATGATCATCTGACCGTAGGATGCTGCAACCATCATAAATATGAATCCCATTGTAACTCCAAATTGTCACTAAACAAATGGCCATAAGATGGGGACTACCTGTAATGACGTTTTTCAAATGTACATCTTACTGTATCTGTAGACCAATGGTAGGATTCAGCCAGTTTGCACCAGTTTGGCAGAACCGGTAGCTAATTTTTTGTTGCCCAGGCCCAGAATGGACTTCCGGAAGCGGCATCCACACAGAGAACCGGTTGTTCACATATTTGAATCCCACCACTGCTGTAGACCAGTGTTTCCCAACCCTGGCAAATTGAAAGTGAGTGGACTTCAGCTCCCAGAATTCTCAACGATGGCTATGCTGGCTGTGGAATTCTGGGAGTTGAAGTCCATATACCTGGAAATTGCCACAGTTGGGTAACTCTGCTGTAGACCATTCAACCCAGGCAACTCTTCATCATCTACCAGTCAGCGCAACACAGAGTGGAACATTCGTGCTTCAAACAATGATACTCAAGATTCCCAAGAATCTGGTAATAATCAAGTCTCTACATTTAATGATTCATATTCCAATTCCTTATTTACTACTAGATAATAAAAACAATAAAAGGATAGATATTAAAAACAAAAACAAAAAGCAAGAAAAACAAAGAAAGGAAATAATATCCAGAAATCAAAGAAAGACATTTTCCAGCCTAGTTGTCTTAGCTATCGTAAATGTAATCCTGCAGCAGAACCAAAGACTTTTAAGAGTTCTATTAGGCTGGAAACTATTTGCTGATTCAAATAGAAATCATAGCTAATAGTGTAAATACTTCAACAAAATGCTTCAATATTTAAACTGAACAAGTTTGACAAGTTTCATATTGCTTCAAAAATCCTGTAAGACTGGCTTTACCAGTATTATAAAATGCAAAATAGTTCCCAAACCATTTTCAGTTCAACTAAAAAGGATCACTTTCCTTAAAAAAAACTGAGGCTCATAGATTATAGAGTTCTACATGTTCACGATCAACTCACATTATGTCATGAAGAAAAAAACAACTTGTACTAACTTGGCTGCTCTGTTCTTGCTCTTTTATATCATGAGTGCCCACTACCACTCTCCACAGATCTTGATATTTTCCCCTAGAAAAACAATATAATTCAAATATTGCTTTAATCAGCTCAAGCATAGCATCTCTCATACTCCCCTACACAGTTATTCATTGGTAGATAAACAAAAGTACTGAATTTGAAATAATCCAGTATTGATCACAAACCAAGCATGTTCATATTTGCCACTAGGTGTTAAAATATGATTATATAATAAAAAAAATCTTCAATATATTTACTATGTCTAAAAAACGTCCAGTCACTTGATAAGGATGAAACTTCCAATTTATTTCATAGAGCCTCAGTAATGAGAAGAAATGAGAATATAAATGTTACATATAAATGTTGTAACTGTCATGTAGCAACAGGCAGTCACATAACTATCAATAATTATCAAAGAGGCACTTTGTCATTAAGTGGAATACATTAATATCATGCCCAGTTAATACAGTTAAAGTTGCAGAAGTTAGTTGAGAGTTAGATGCTGGTATAATGAGGTGAACCAAGCCACGAGTATGATTGCCCTGAAATTGAATCAGAATTGTATGACGACCTTAATATTCAGAATTAGAAGAAATAAAACATTGGTCTTGAGAACTGGAAGGCATTTGTCACATGTATAGTGGTGGGTTTGATCAAATATAGGTAAAAACGTGGTAGAAGTAATTGGTTATCACAAGTGCTAATTTGTTAGCTGAATCTTTTAGAGAAAGTAGGACTTAACGCCATACCCTGGTTATACCTCAATTAAACTACTGTCATGTGCTATATATGAGGCTATGTTTAAAGAGGATTTGTAGGTTTGATTGATGGAGATAGCTATCAGTTTCCTTTCAGGTACATGAAAGGGCTATTCTGGTATGAAATCACTGTGTCACTCCGGCAATGTCTATTACTCAACCATAAAGACTCAATTCACATGTTGACTGGTTAGAGTTACTGCATTAGGCTGATGAGCAAAAGAATTTTTTTTTCCTGTGGTTGATTATATTGAACGTTATATAATGCAGCTTTATTTTAAAGTGGATCTTAAAAAAAATGGATGTCTGTTATTATTATTTTTTTATGAAGATAGATGACAGGCTTCACTCATATACTATATCTGCTTTTAGTTTACAGTTTTGCTGCTGTTCTTCTCCTGTTTGCTCAGCTTATATATTGAATTTAGGATGGCATACATAGCATAGCATTTTGTTATTAATTGTATTGAAATGAGCTTGTTCATTAGTTAATACAGAATATAATTAATATAGAATATAGTTTTAATACAGAACACAATTCTGTACTCAATGAGATACAAAAGGAAAGTAAGGTTACAATAGTGGAGGAGTGTAGGTTGTACTGGTAAATTGCAACTATATTAATATAGAATAGGCTATAGATACTTTGGGAAATAGCACAAATGCAAATTATATCAATTATCAATTTTCCATTTTTTTCCAACACTGCTGCTGATAATTTGGTAGGAAAATGTTGAGTAAGTAGTTTATGTAAAGCCCAAGTTAATTTCTTATCAGAGTAACGGTTCATAAGTTCTAAGTAGTAAATTAACTAATATAGGGAGTGATGTTCAGTTTTAAGATGAGGCCCTGAAAATAGTCTGCTTCTATAACTACACAATTGACTATTCCCAATGATTTTAAAGATTTCTTTTCAACCATATCAATGGAGAGAGAAAGAATCTTTTTATTATAAGCCATCATCCGGTCATGAAGTTAGCTTAAATCTTTCAGTTAGATCTTGATTAACAGGATTGAAATACTGTTGTATGCATGAATATATAGGGATTCTTACAAGCTCCCCAGTAACTGTTAGTGCAAGTAACTCTTGCACTAGAAGAGAAAGATCAAGAGCTACCAGCAAAATCAGCTTTATTTTTAACATAATAACATAAGTGGATAAAATACTGAATTTGTCAAATCTAAAAAGGGTTGTTGATGACTGAAACTTAGTTGGATAAGTACTTTACATTTTGTGCTGTTACAGCCACAAAGAAAAATGCATAAGAGAAAGTGTTTTTAAGCATAGGGTCAACAAACTACTGCAACTCTTTATTTTCTTTAAATATATATATTATTTATAGAACTTGTTAGCTAACCCACCTCCCATGTTTTAAACTGATAGTTCAGACTCACCATTAGATGGTTACTTGGCTAAATCAAACCTTGAATAAGTAATATAACTGTTTCTACATAATTACAAAATAATTCTCTGAAAACTTGTAATCCAGGAAATGTTTGTTAGAGATGCAAAAAAAAAAAAAGCAGATTTAAATTAGATTATTGCTAAGTCATCCTGGCTTTAGTCAATGTGTCTACTTACCTGGACAATTGTGAGTAGATATACAGAACATTGCATTCTAATTTATGCATTTGTTGGTATGTTTTCTACATTGAATAGACTTAGTCTCTCTCAAAACTAGAGTCTCCATATTGTACTTACTCTTTTTTTAAACAATGAGCAGCAGTAACCACCCACGTTCTTGTGAGAACAGCTCCACCACAGATGTTTTCATCCAAAATCTGCAAGCTGGCCTGCCAAGGCCAGGAATGTGGCACAGCTTCCTCGCCGCCAACTATCCGACTAAAGAGAAATCTCGGCTGGTTGGATGCTAATCCACAACTATCATCTGTTAACAGAGAAAATGTAAATGTAGAGCACAACATTCTTCATGGAAAACATAATGCTAGTTACCCTTAGCTGACTCTTTAGATTGCTTAGGAGTAGCTTGTATCAATTTAATATTGTACAGCTGGATCTTTACAGCAGGGATTGGTGAGACTATTGGCTAGGTCAGTTTTTTTAACCTTGAAAACTTTAAAATGGGTAGACTTAAATTCCCAGAATTCCACAGCCAGCATGGAAGTTGAAGTCCACCTATCTTAAAGTTCCCACGGTTGAGAAACACTGCCTATGTAAGCTATCAGTAACAGTAGCAGCACAGCAGTGGGGATTTGCCACTCTAAAAGTTGGTGTCAGGAAGAAGAGGTGGGGGAGGTGTGCAGTGGCTATCCCAAGTGAAGGCACTTTTTCCAAATGGATAGGAGGTCCATCAGATGACTTTCAATATGGTATCCATACTTCAATCCCTAATTATTCTACCAGTGTGCAGTGGCCAAGTGAGGGCTACTGCATCCCATCTCCATCCATCAAGAGGAAAGTCACTTCACTGTGGCCATCTAACAAGTCTTGCTAGAAAAATACTTTATGAGCCACCACTAGAGCACTGTCACTTTATACCTTTTTCTTTTACCTTCCCTAAAGCCTTCCCATTACAGGTAGTCCTCGACTTACAACAGTTCATTTAATGACCGTTTGAAGTTACAACAGCACTGAACAAAGTGACTTATGACCATTTTTCATACTTTCGATCTTTGCAGCACTCCCATAATCCCCATGATCAAAATTCAGATGCTTAGCAACTGACTCGTATTTACGACGATTGCAGTGTCCCAGGGGGATGTGATCCACTTTTGCGACCTTTTGACCAACCAAGTCAATGGGAAAGCCGGATTCATTTAATAAACGTGTTGCTAATTTAACAACTGCAGTGATTCATTTAACAACTTTGGCAAGAAAGGTCATAAAATGGGGCAAAACTCACTTAACAAATGTCTCACTTAGCAACAGAAGTGTTGAGCTCAATTGTGGTCATAAGTTGAGGACTACCTGTATAATGGACCCCTTTGTGTAATCCAATAGATTGAGGTTCTGATTGGCCAATATTCTATAAAATAATTTACAAAACTTCAGGTTTCTAATCTGTGAAGTTCATTCTTAAATAAGTGGATTCATCCATGAATTACTTATTAGCATAACACAGTTTCCATCTAGATTTGGTGAGTGATGATAGAATGCTTACAGAAATTTTGCATAATTATTGTTTTGCATGTGTTTGTGTTAGGCTACAGTATATGTCACATTTATGCCAAGAATATTTAACAAATTAAATTCTGGATTTCTCTCTGCTTTCCTTTTCCCCTTCTTTGGGGCTATTAAAGAGATTCCCATGAGAAGCATATTTACCAGGCATGTCTGTTTCATTTGCAGGCTCACTGATTTCTTCAAGTATCACTCCACTGCTCGAATTTGTTATGTTTAAATCTAACAAAACCAGAAGAACAAGCACACAGAGGCATTCTCAGAATTCCTGTAATGAATGTTATTCAGCTTTCAACAGAAAAGATAAAAAAAAAATCAGTTTACAACTACGTGTATAAGCAGAGAAGTAACTGATTTAATTTATGGTCTGTAATTTGGAGCACCATGGCTTAATTGCACTTATATATTTTGCCTATGTTATTACACTAAAGGTGTATCAGTACAAAGGACAGCTTGAACCTGGAGTGGCAGATGAAATTGGTACATGAAATCAATATTAGTGTAATAGTGGTTCTTAATTAGCATCACCATTGCTTCATTCTCTTAATACTTAGGACCAGATTTCCTCAATCTGAAGCTGTTAATATTGAATGCCCAAATCTGAAGAGTAGCAGGTTGTGGAAAATCAGGTTTAAGATATGTCATGTGCCATGATTTAGATGCATAGAAGACAATGTGGTAAATTTAGAGTAGCAGGTTTTAAACTTGGCTCCAAAATACAATACAATGGCCACCGTGACCAGCTAATTAGGAGCAAGACAGAGCAATTTCATATAATGTCTTATGCCAAGCCATTAGTGGACCACCTAGCCCAATATTGTCAGCACTGATTCACAGGCTGTCTAGATTTTCAAGTAAGAATGTTTCCACCCCTATCTGGATATTCCAGGGACTGATTTCTGAGTATGATCTGAGGGTTAGAGGCCATCCATGCTAACAATGTTGTGGCTTCATCTAGATATGGTTGTGGTGTTATAAATCTGTCCATGTTAATGATAAATTGCACTAGTTATAACTGGGTGATTGTATTAATCATTATTCTGGATAGGCTCTAAAGCTGGTAAACTTTATACTTCACTTCATTAATTCAGGTATTACATTAGAAAGGCAGGAGAAATGTGATTAAAGTATAAATTATGACTTGATTTAGAATAAAAAATGTATTAATGATCCACTGAAATCTAGCAATTTGAAAGCAGTTTGCTGCTATAAACAACATAATGAAGTGGACAAAATATACTATGCATATGTATGCAGAACTAAGACACACACACTGTACACACAAACAATTTTTTTACCTGCAACATCAATGAAGAAAAATACGGCTTTGAACCCACTGTAGGTCTCTGTTTCATCAGAATGAAACTGGATAAGCATGGTGTTAGAGGAACTCAAAACTGGTGCTGGGACAGCAAATCCACATGATCGAGCTAAGAAAATGAAGAATGAATGAATGAATGAATGAATGAATGAATGAATGAATGAATGAATGAATGAATGAATGAATGAATGAATGAATGAATGAATGAATGAATGAATGGTAAGATGATAACAGCAAAATGCCACTTTTTAAAAGATAAAATACTAAAATCCACACAGTGCCTTCAGCTTGGTCTTCTCAATGAATGAGCATTCTACATATGTATATAGAGGATACAACAACTAATGTTTGTAGTTGTGTGTTTGTAGTAGGTTTTGCTTGGTCACCTGCTCCATTCAATGTCAATTTCTTTGAAACTGCCAATAACTTAATATTAGACTTTGTCGATTTTATTGATCCATTTGGAAAATGCGATCCTTTTGTCTTGTCTGATGTTCACTTCCTCATCTATCTCATTAAGGTGCTAACAAATGGTAAATTATTTTTGTTTCATCTGTCATTTTTTAAAAAAAAAATGCAATACATTTATAATATTTAGTTAAAACAATACAAAAAGGAATGCTATTATTAATAGAGAGCCAGCTTGGTGTAATAATTAAAGCATCAGGCTAGAAACCAAGAGACCATGAGTTCTAATCCTGTCTTAGGCACAAAGGCAGCTGGGTGACTTTGGAGCAGTCCGTCTCCCAGCCCCAAAAGAAGGCAATGCCAAGCCACTTCTGAAAATCCTGCCTAGAAAATTGCAGGCACCAAGAGACTCTGAAAATCAGACACGATTGAGCAGAATTTTAAAAAGAGTCCCACATATCTGGGGATGAATCAAAATGAAAGGAGAGGCTCCATTCCAACCTGTCAAAGACCCAGGAGAAGGCCCTCTAATATTGAAAGACACATGTCAAGCCACGCCTGTGAGTTTCCAGCACCTTTGGTGCCCTATGCTATTTTCTTTTAATGTTTCCACCCCTCTTAACGTTTGTAAAACTTCAGGTATTATTCAAGGGCATAATTAACTCTATAAGTAATCAAGTAATAATTATCCTGATTTTAACCTTTTTGACAGGGGAAAGTGACAAGTTATACTGCAGACATGATTTCTGTATTGTTATTTTTTCTGATGATGAATTTGAAATACATAATAAAACACCAGAATAATTCATAATTCCAGTATCTTGCTTTATCACATCCTGCTGTCAAATTCAATTAATTTAAAGAAGCATTTTTATTCAGGAATATCCTGAGAGATCGTATGCGCCTGGTGCTATTTGGATTTTGAGCAATGATACTATTTGTATAATTTCTGAGCCAGGACCTCCACAAGACGTTTTTCTGAGTCCCTCCATCTAACTTGCTTTTCTTAATCTCCACCCGTACCTGACAGATGAATCTTTAAAGAGCTTTCCTTCCTTGATTTGAAGGTGAGCTTTTCACTTTTCTGAAGCTTCCTGCCTGGTGTGCCTTGTATGTCATTAGGCAGGTTTAATGAAGTGGAAGGTACCTGATAACCTAGGTATGGAGGAAAGTGTCTACAAGAGTCCTGCCTCAGTTTCACAAGAATCTGGTCCATTATTCAAGTTATCCTATTCCTCAGCTGCTTGTACCTGAGGAGGTACAAGCAGCTGCCTCCTTTGCCTCCATGCTCAAGGCAGTCTCTGAGTATCTGTGCTCTAACTGGTTTTTTTTTTAACTGAACATTGGTCCCGCCCTTTAAGAATTATTTGCTATAGCCCCTCTCAACTTACTGATTGTCTTTGATTTCAATTATTTCCAGGGAGCAAAGCAAAAATTAGTTCTGTCCTACCTGGAGTAACCAATACATTCTTTCAGCCATATCCCATTTATTTACCTCAGGTCCCAAGTTGAGACTAACATGGTAGACAACAATATCTGTACTTTACATAGAATTACTGGAGGATACTTCACCTGCATTATCTCAATAATCTACAAAATAGGGCCATACAAGGTTCTGCAGTATTTTTATTACAGTACTGCAAATGATGGATTCAGATTATATGTAAGAGATAACCACCAATATGGTAGAAGAACTCAGGCAAAGGTAAATGGAAAAGCATGCATTTTGCAGCTGATAGCTGGCGCCTATAAAGCCAATCAACTATACCAGCATTCTTAATTTAGTTCCTCTCTGTACATACACAAGAACCATTAGATCTGAATCAACCCACAATTCAGAAAGGAATATAACAAACCTATTTCCTTCTCCTTTGCAACATTTTCATAGACTGTCACTGAGTCATAAGTGCAGTCTTCATTTTCTTCCAATTCAAAGTGTTCATAGACAAGCTTCAGAAAAATAAAAACAGGAAAGAACTAAAATTTATGCAAAACAAAGGAGTTTGATTTTAAATAAAAATGTTTTTCTATTCTTTTTCTTAGAGGTCTTACTGTTATCAAACAGTTAAACCATTGGTCAAACATAGTGCTTAAGAAAAACGCCATTCAACAAAGGACAGGCAAATGCTTTTCTCCTCTTCCCAAGAAAATATGTAGAAGATTGGGTTGCACATCATTAAAAATATTTAAAAAAATCATTTTACAAATAATTCAAAACAGATCTAGAGTCTAATTTACTACTATTTAATATACTGGCAAATTTCAAAATGAGAGTAGCAATATCCTTGTGTGGCCCAAATTTTTAACACTTCAACAATCAGGATTGATACAGAAATAAACATTTACTTATGGGATGTAATCAGGGACATAGGATAAAAGCCAGGCTGATGATAGTCAGTCTCAATACTAAAAATGTTGGACTCAAAAAATCTAATATAAATACACAGTAAATATATATATATATAATATAAAATCGAATTCGTGAATAGAAAAGGTGTCAAAGTGCTACTTTAAACATTTGAACCAACTCAAACATGCATAAATTCTGACTGAAAGAAATATTTTATGCATGTGACTTATACCTTAACAACATGATTCTTTGGAGCATGAACAATCCATTGACATTCTGCCAGGTTATTATATGCTTCAGGATAGTGCATGCTTTGCACTGTTCCTTCTTTAAAGAGAACTGCTAGAGATCCACAGCCAGAATCTAAAAAGAAACCAAAATTTCTTCAAAAGAATAGAATAGAATAGAATAGAATAGAATAGAATAGAATAGAATAGAATAGAATAGAATAGAATAGAATAGAATAGAATAGAATAGAATAGAATAATAACTTTATTGTCACTTTGAATGTACACTAATCGGCATACATTAAAATGAAATTTCATTGCATATAGCTCTCAAAGGTCACCACCTCCAATATACACTACATAAATATGACAAAAATAAATAAATAAGTAAAATAAATACAGAATTATGCATATATCCACATATATTATATGACACAGAGAAATAACCTGTTTCAAACATTTAGAAGGTTATGTTCTATCACACTCGGAATATATGCGTATATTTGTGATATATTGTACATTAAAATTGTACAAAATTGCTCTTTGAATATTACCATTATAGGGCAGGGGTCCCCAACCCCCGGTCCATGGATCGGTACCGGGCCGTAGCATGCCAGCAACCGGTCCGCACAAACAAGCAAAGCCCATCTGCAAGGTGCAGGCAGCACACAAAACCATGCACTCTCCGGCCCATGGAAAAACCTTTCTCCACGGAACCGGTCCCTGGTGCCCAAAAGGTTGGGGACCTCTGTTATAGGGAACGAAGTATTACTTAGAGGGTGAATGAAAACAGTTTTGAAACGGATAATGTTATTACAAAGGATGTAACAAGATATTTGAATAGTGGATAGATAGTTTGGCCTTGCTTGTGGTGGTATCTCTTTTGTCAGAGTGGCCAGTTCTGAAGTTGATATGGATTGGTTCATTTGTATCAGTAACTGCTCAGTTTTTGAGTGTAAATATCTTATTATATTTAAAGTCAATTCATATCTCAATTCCATCCTATCTTGTGATAGCTTAAGTTACTCCTCAAGGAACTTGGTAATGGTACTTCTTCGTGAAGTTCAGGAGTTCAGAAGTTCAGAACCATAAAGACCACATTTATCTCTTGAAAGGGAAGGAGAGAGGAATGAATGCAGGATAGGTATGGCTCCAAATGTCAAATAAAGAATAATCTGAATATGCACAATGGACTGATCGAGAGTATTAATATTTACCTAGAAAACTAGCTGGCTTAATAGCTCGGTATGTCATGGTAAATCCAGTTCCTTCTTCCTTGTTATCTGAGACAAATTTCAATCTTACACTGTTTGAACCAATCAAAATAGGTAGTGGAAGGTCCATTCCACACAATTTCCCTAAAAGGCATAGATGTAGAAATGAAGATATTGATACTTATAGACATGGATATTATTATTATTATTATGGTCGCACATTCATCCCTTACAACTTTCAGAGATTAATTTTTAAAAATGTGTGGTCATTTGCTGAAACATTCTTACCACTTTGAATATATGGATGATTTTTCTTTCCATGCCATAAAACTTCCAGCTTTAAATTTTCTTTGCAGGTTCAGTTCAATAAAGTGTCAAGTAATGCTGACTTTTGAATAGTAGATTGTTTTGATGGTCAAAGAAATCATAGGCAAACGTCAACAAAGAGCCATGGTGGCACAGTGGTTAGAATGCAGTACTGCAGGCTACTTCTGCTGACTGCCAGCTGCCAGCAGTTTGGCAGTTCGATCCTGACCAGCTCAAGGTTGACTCAGCCTTCCATCCTTCTGAGGTCGATAAAATGGGGACCCAGATTGTTGGGGGCAGTGCTGACTCTGTAAACCTCTTAGAGAGGACTGTAAAGCACTGTGAAGCGGTATATAAGTCTAAGTGCTATTGCTATTAATAGCAGAATCCTTTGTTCTTAATTAGAAGCCAGCTTTTGGCTATACATTTTGAAGAAGAAACTTACCAATGAGTCTATCATCCATAGAAATCACTGACAAAGAATCATAGTCACAGAATGCATCTGGCTCCAAATCAAAATGAGAAAAATTCAACACTATATGCCTTCCTTCTGGAACAGATAAAGTCCAAACGCAGAGCCTAGATTGAGAAAACATCGAGTGATTTCTAGTTGAAAATTAAACCATGAATTAAGCACAGGTGCACAAAACCATAGACAAAACAAAGAGGTAATTTGTTTCTTCCACCTTCCCATGCATATTATATTGAAATCCAGTTAAATACATGTAACCTTCCCCCCATGCACACATAATAATAATTTTAGATCTCTAACGAAACCCAGTGAGATTTTAGATTTGCTTCTGAAAAACTTAATTCAAACAGCATAAGAAGACTTTCACAGACTAGTGAAAGATAAGATAAATGTTATGGAACATGCATAAAATATGAATATCTATACTAACTAAGGTATACAGAAGTCATAATCACATAAGACATTTTTAAAAGAAGATTCATTGCTTGCTTTATTTACTGAATAACCCAGTACACAAACATACTTTACTTACCATGTTAAGTCATGTTTGCTTAACCATGAATTAGCTGATAAATTATAATCAGCTTAGTTTGCATAAATTCAAGCCCATTATCTGGGTTTATATAACAACAATAAAGCACATTAAAGTTTAGGGATTATCCTCACATCCTGCTAACCATAGTTAGAAGATATCTCACTATTTTAAAAATGACATACCTTTAGGTTGTCGAAGGATTTGGGCAATTAATTGATAGTTGGGTCCCTTTGAACCCATGCATGAAGACAGAGCAAACATGAACAAATTTGTTTTCCTATCTTTCAAAATTCACTTTTTCCTCAACTCCAGCACCATTCCAGGTTATGAAGAGCAGTTGATAGTTGATAGTTTTTCCCACTAGCAACTGGTGCTCAGCTGGAGGAGAAGTGAATTGTAGGAATCCATTATTCATTTTCCTTAACTTGTCCTGCATGAAATCTGTAAGGACAGTACCGATCTCCTGTAGCATATTCTGAGGGAGAATATGGCTAGGGTTTCAGGCACCAGAAATTATTCTGGCATTATTATTTTTTTTTTTGCCAAATTAAAGATGAAAAGAATGAAGATTAATATGGCCATGAGAAAATGCCCTTAATATATTGTATGAATGAAGTCATACTTTTAATCTTCTGAATTTTGTCACTCTATTTGCGTTTACATAATTAAGAATTCTAGTTAAATATACAGGTAGTCCTCAACTTATAACCATTTGTTTAGTGACTGTCTCAAAGTGACAACAGCACTGAAAAATGTGACTTATGACCTATTTTCACACTTATAACTGTTGCAGCATCCCCATGGTCATGTGATCAAAATTCAGAATTTGGCAATTGGTTCATATGCCCAGTGTCCCAGGATCATATGATCACCTTTTTCTACCTTCTGACAAGCAGAGTTAATGGGGAAGCCAGATTCATTTATCAACCATGTTACTAACTTAACAACTGCAGTGAGTCACTTAACAACTGTGGAAAGAAAGGTGATAAAATGGAACAAAACTCACTTAACAACTATCTCACTTAGCAACTGAAATTTTGGACTGCATTATGATTGTAAGGCGAGGATTACCTGTAATAACTTTGCTGCAATAGAGTATGGATTGAGAAGGGCTATATGCAACAATCCAGGGTAACTGAGCCTCAAAAATGGCAAATAAATAAATATTTAGCTACTTACTGATTATCCTGATAAAAATGCTCTGGGAATTCAGGAAAAATCAATTTTCCTTCACTGCCAGAAAGTGCACCATCTTGAATGTTACACGATGCTGTATTGTGAATATATAATATGTTATAGTGGATCATTTCAATTAAACCAAATACTTATTGATTTTTTTATTTGTATTGCTGTCCTCAAGAGTTCAAATTGTAGAATCTCTAGCCAATCATTGCTAGGAATTTTGAAAGTTGACATCTAGCACATCTGGTAGATTATTTTCTTCACTTTTTCTTACTTAGGCATTTTAACCTTATGCTTATTTTGTATTTTTACTTCCTCAAAAATAAAGTAACAGCATAGGAAGTCTAGAGAAAACAGCTCTTTTTTTTTTACATTAAAATCTTACTCGGAAAAAAAATAGCATGTTGCAAACAAGGAATAACATTTCTATATTACTTAAAATAAGAAAGTGACTGCATGAATTTAAAGCTTCTCTGGGGGAGATCCAAAAATGTGCACACATAAGGTTCTGCAGGTTTCCAGGGCTTTTAATTTGGAGAACCTTTGCAGGAACTCAGTCTGTACAGGAAAGATATGTTCTGTTACACAGCTACAGTCCTTCCGTATTACTCTTTGCCAATTGCAAGAGGGAAGACAAGAAACAGTGTGTCAGCTGGGATGCCCTAACATAATGCTTGTCAATGGGATAACAAAAAATTAAAAATGTAATCGTGCCTTGAGTAAAATTCTATTTTGTAGAATTAGAGGAGGAAAGCTGCTTAGCTCCAGTAATTAAGGACTTGTTTCAACTTATGTTCCTTTTGGTCCATAGCTTCAAAGTTCTGGAGTCCAAATAAGCCAGCATACCTCCCATATTTAAAGATTATTTCACTAACCTAATCTATAAAATAAAGGCAGTGAAGACATGAGTTCGGAGACAAAGCCAGTTCTTAGCTTTCATTTCAAGGGATGGCAAAGATTATCTGCTGAAATTCCTTACCAAATGAGACTATGCAAAAGGCATTGCAAATTAACCAGCATAACTGCAGTGAGCAACTAGTAAAACTAAAAGTAAAACTCAAGAATAGCCATACACATTCTTGAAGTTCACCCTTCTTCTTCCTATCTTATTTCAAGAACTGCTTATTTAAATGTTACCCAAATATATCAACTTTAAGTATTTCTGTCAACACTGCTAACATTGGATGTTTCTGCTCTGACAACTGATGAAAATGCAGCCATTTTCTCTTCTCCTTTAACATGCTTTTCTTTACTTTTAGAATTCAGGTGCAGCGGGGGGGGGGGGTTGGGATGTAAGCTCAGTTAGCAATAATGATAATCTGCTGTGGGAACTCAAGGATAAGCTGATAACGTTTTGGCGGGCTGAGGAGCTGAGGAGAAAGCCTGTGCTTGAAGCTAATTGGGGAATGTGTTTTATGACAGTTTATTGGGGGTGGGAATTGTGCTTTGTTACTTTGTATCAGGGGAGAGGGAATTTAGGTTTTGGGTTCAATTATGTAGTGCCGATACTTTGTTTCCCTAATAAATGTTCTTTAAGGAAGAATTTTGCCTCGAAGTTCTTTTGATGGGTTTCATCTATCGGAACCATGACAATTTCATTATACCGGTATTCAACACTTATATGGAAAAGGAATATCAGTTACTGTACTTAAAAAAAATCTGTTGAATTGAGAAACTATATAAATATAAAAAAATACAATTTTCATATTTTAATTTTGTCCTGAATGGAAATATTATCAAACATAAGCACAAAGCTGACCATAAAACATTGATCTTATCAAGAATATTCAAATTCAAAAAGATCTTCTTGAAACTCTATACTCACCTACAGAACTTTTCATTTTGACATCTAATTAAAAGGAATGAATGAAATAGATTAGCTATTATATATATACAGGCAAACCTTGACTTACAACCACTATTTTCTTAAAGATAGCCTAGGAAAAAGTGATTTACAATCGGCAGTCACATGATTGTGATTGGTGATCTTCCCAGCCAGTTACTCTCAATTGGGGAAGCCAAATTCACTTTACGAACATGCAATTCACTTAACTATCATAGGATTCACTTAACAACCACACGATTCACTTAATGACTTGGTGACTTACTTAATGGCTGTGGTAAAAATGTAATAAAATTAGGTCTGGTCCCATGATGACTTGCTTAATGATTGCATTGTTTTAGAGACTGAAATTCCAGCCCAATTGGAATTTGACGGAAATAGAACTATTACCCAGGCACACTTTGAAGCTGAATATTGATATTACTATAAAATAAAACCAATGACATTTGTAACAGTGCAGTGCAAAAGTTATATACTGCCTTCAGTCACTACCAACAAAGAACCTCCCACATTTAGCTTCCCATAATGCGCAACTAGCCTCTTAAAACAAAGAGATTAGCAAAACGAGCTTGGAGCCATTTCATGTACATACACTTTGCTGTATAACAAAACAAAATGAAAAATATTACATGTGTAATGACACCCAATGTCATTCTGGCTTTTTTTTCTCACCCAATGTCCTTGCATTCAAATGAATATTGCCAATTCTGCCAGTGTGTACCAACCGAATGGCATTCATTAATGCACAAGTAGGGGATTCATGGCTTTCTGTGTGTTGCTGAACTACAAATGCCAAATGCTATAATAGCTGGAGTTGCTGAAGGTTGCAATTCAGTGACTTTTGGAAAGTCACAGCCCTCTAATTACACATTATCAAGACAAATCTTCTTTCTCCCTGCAATGAACATCTAATGTGATGAAAGAAAGCCTGTCGCCTTCTGGTACACATTGAGTAAAGCAGAGAAGGCAGAGCAAAGAAAAATCTGGTTCCTGAAGCAGACTCTGCTCATGTAAAGCCAGATGTAGCCTGACTTTATAACCCAGTAAACATAAAACATAACATAATATCATAACATAACATAAAACTAGGCACCAACTTTCAACATCTTTGTCAAGTAATGTGATGGCATATGAGAAAAAGAGAATGAATCAGGAGACACTCCCAAGGCAATGGCTAGATAAGAGACAGCATGATCATGGACAGGGCAAGGGGCTCAGAAGAGACCCTCCCTAGTTTCTTAGGCCAGAGGTCCCCAACCTTTTGGACACCAGGGACCGGTTCCGTGGAGTGCATGGTTTTGTGTGCTGTCTGCATGCTACGGATGGGGCTTTGCTTGTTTGTGCAGACCAGTTACTGGCATGCCACAGACCAGTACTGGTCCATGGACCGGGGGTTGGGGACCCCTGTCTTAGGCTGAAAAAGAGGCGGAGCTGGGAGGATTGTACTTTCTCAGACTTGCAAGATTCTTTCAGTGTAGCTTTACAATAAAGTAGAATTTGCTTATCTGGTTGTGATTCCCATCTGGTTTACCCCGCAAGGCTGACAAGGGATGAGAAAGAGTCCCTCAAAAGACAGACATAAAAAATCGGCTAAACATAGAAATGGCTAGCTTATACTATTATGGAAAAGTAAAAAAAATTGAGGTTCAATGTGCTAATGCCTTGTTTTACTGCAACAGAGGGAGTCTGAAGTCAACGCCTTTTTTTCATTCCCCCCCCTCCACACTTCTCATTTTCCCTTCTCCTTACATTTGGTTCCTACTACTTGCTTTTGTATTTTCGTATTTTATACTATAAGCTAATAAAATAAATATGTATGAGCAATAAATAAAAATTGGCTAAACATAGGCATTTTTGTTTTGATTTTGCGAGGGGGATAGTTTTTCAAGGGAGTAAGTTTCTACTCTTAATGCAATTCATAAATTCTAATCAGGTAAAATACTATTATCAATGACCGGCTAATTGATACAATCATGAGATAAATCACAGTATTGGTGGTATTTTGTTACTACCGGCATCTATATGCTGCTGAATCCAAGGGAGCACCTTGGTCAGATCCGTAAAAATTCCTGGAGTTCCTCTTTTCTCATACTTCCTTTGTAGATTATGAATCCAGCTTCGAGCACATCCTAGGCCCCATGAAGTCACTCCAATCAGGGTCCAAGAACCATGTTCACGTTGACACACAAGTGAGCCTCCAGAATCCCCCTGCAGGAGAAACATTATTTTTCCCCAAAAGGAGACACATCTCAAACAGCACATGCAGTTAGTTCTTTTCTTATTGGATCTTAAGCGAACTTTCTTTTTTGCAAACTGGTGGGAACAGGCCATTCCACACTTGCCACTTTATAAAGTTCCCTAAAAGAGGCAGTGTTGCCTAGGGAAGGGACAATGGCAGGATTGGATGTGTGAAAGACTTCACCCAAAAGTTAACCTTGGCAAGAGAAAGGAAACCATTTCAGATCCAGTTGAAGTGAGAAAATATAATTGGTCAATCTCTATCAATGAATGGACCCCTTTTTGATCCCTTCACCAAGTTTGCAATAAAAATTGCAGGACTGTGGATTAAAGAAGAATAGCTAAGCTACTGGATCCCACTGATCAATAGACTGCTTGAATAATGTGTCCTGTAGGGATAGGAGTGAAGTCTAGACACCTTTGGAATTTGATTCTGTAGAAATGCATAGAAGTGGCCAATAGAACTATGATTGTGAGCAACCTATTCTCTCTTAATTGTTCAAGGATGCTTCTCTGTTCATTAAAAAAAAAAAAAAAAGCATACTACACCCTTGTTCTATGCATGACTCCACTGCTGGCCATGATTGCTTTTGAATTTTATCAACATCCCAGCTGCAAAGCTCCTTCTAGCTTGGTCTATGGAAATCTGAGTTTCAGTAGTTTGAATCTGTAATTTACATTTGTTTTGGTCTTCCCCCTATAAATTCTAGATCTGCTATAATGTTATTGTGTTAAATAGGCTGGCAAGCTTACTATTATGAGTATAAATGATGATCTCTGAATAAAGGTGGAGCGTCTTAAATTACTTCCCCAAATATTTAATCTTGTTTTGGGCTTTCATAGCAGATGTACAAGTATTACTCAGTAGTTCTCACTGTTCCCAGAAGGCAGAAAGACTGAAAATGACTGGCTACAATAGCTACAATCAAGAAATTATCACCCTATGAAACTGAAAATAACTGAGCCGTTGAAGCTTCATTATCATTTCTACTACAACAGACTAGCATGGCTGTCCGCTTGCAAAGACTAAAAAAAAATTTTTTTATTCACATTTCTTACCAAATTTTTAATGCCCTAATAAAAGCTACATTCTGCCAAGCCAGGTATCTGATTTTTCTAGCTCAGGGCTGATTCTACACATTTAGAAGCAAGAGTTCTCAGTGACTACTCAAAGAGCCTTGTTCTGAATTACCATCTGGGAATTAACCTGAAATCTTTTATTACTGAGCTACAGCTTTTCCTCTTAAAAGTTCTCTTTGGAATTTTTTTAAACATCACAAAAAATGACCTAAAACTATTATAATATTTTACTACAGTATTGTGTATCATCATCAACAACAACATCATCATCATCATCATCACCACCACCAACAACAACAACGTATTCTCCTTAATAAATATATTGATATAATCTACCAACCTGGCAAGCATCTTTTCCTCCATCTGGAAATCCAGCACACATTATAGTGTGGCTTTGAATAGGCCTCCTTAGAGCTGACAAGATTCCAGAACATTGAGTCTGGTCTAAGATGGGCAATCTGACTTCATGCAAAATGTCAGGAAGGATCCCATCTGAAAATCAAACAAAACTCAGGAAGTTGCCCTGTTATATTGTCCATCCATCAGGTTCAGAATCGTTTACCTGTCTGAGATGGTATAGGTTCTCCTGCATGAGCAGGTGGCTGGACTAGAAGACCTCCAAGGTCCCTTCCAGCTCTATTCTATTCTATTCTATTCTATTCTATTCTATTCTATTCTATTCTATTCTATTCTATTCTATTCTATTCTATTCTATTCTATTCTATTCTATTCTATTCTATTCTAGCTGGAAACAGGGGTCAAGGATCTCAGGCAAAGATCTTTCTTTATTGCCTGATCCTTTTTTAAACTGGAGCTTCCAGGAGCTGGATCACTAGCCCTCAGTGTACTTATGTGTATTGTGCCACAAAACATTCAAACATCATGAGTTGAAATAATGAAAAACTACAATGTGGAGCCAACACTTTTCCAATTATTTGTTAAATGTGATCCCCATTGAAGGCTGGATTTCCAGCCCTAGATGAAACAGAACTGAATGTTGAAATATATGACATCATTGAACATCTAGGGATACACACTATTATGCCATCATTTTCAAAATTAAGCAGCAGAGTAATAAACAGATGCTTCTGAATATCTCTTTACCACAATATCTAATATTTGCTTATATTCATGGAAATTTAGCCTTAGTAACATGCACTAGAACCAAGGCTGAATTTATTTAGGGACTGAAAATAAATTGAGCATAGAGAGAAAACACACACTTTCCCAAACTTCTTAACTGCATTTATTGTCACTTCCTCCCCACTTTCATTTCAATATTATTCATTTTCATTGTTTGCCTCCCACCTTGACTTCCTATGGGGAGAGAGAGAGAGAGGGAGAGAGAGAGAGAGAGAGAGAGAGAGAGAGAGAGAGAGAGAGAGAGAGAGAGCTGATAGCACACATGCATGAATGTACATTTAATAATAATTCCTTTTGAAGCATGAAACACTTTCAAATATAATATCATTTCCTTACTTTCTCTTAAACGACCCCAACCACAAGTGACACATATATATCCTGGATCAAATTTTTCACGTGGGCCAGGAAGACAGACTGGCCATACTGCTGCACCTAATATTAAAACAGATCAAAGTTCTGATTACACATTTGAAAGAATGTTAATACGGCTCATGTCTTCAAGAGGCCCATTATAGAAAGTGATTTCTACAAAAGTTAAAGTAGAATTTACAAAAATATAAAATCTAATTTAACACTATGAAATGGAAATACAATTCTGTTCCAAAGTGGGCATCAAAATAAAATCCAATATTAAATGTCTCTATGTTTCCCACCTGTCACACCCAAAGTTTTAAATTTGTTGTCTTCTTTCCATCCACAGTTGGAGTTGTGTAAAAGTACCTGGTTTTGTATGATCATCTAATGATAAACAAGCCAAGCACAAGTCTTTGGATGTATAACTAGAGGCTTACCTTGCCCTCAGGATGCGTGTTCTCATTACCTGCACTTAATCTTAATCACCCACATATTTCCTTGTCCAGAAAGCAATTAACATAGTGCTCTATTCATAGCTGCACTGTGGGTGGTAAAGGCAGAGTAAGAAAAAGAATGTACATACTGTGCTGGTGGAACTTAGTTATGAGACTTCTTGGGGATCAAGCTATGTAAAAGCACCGATTGATGGCACAACCTACCATATGCCTAGACTGTCTATACAAAGTAGTATTAGATTGTACAGTAAATTGTTTTCCTTTGAATACCACATTTTTATATGATGGCTCAGATATGCATACATGCACATGCACATATATGTGGACGTTAGTATCATCTTAAACTAGCATATTACCATATTTGAAATGACCGTCCATTTTTAGAAGAGCAATATCATAATCCATTGGTTTCTTCCTATTAAAGTTGGGGTGCTTAATTATGTCTTTTACGTAGAGGGTCTGCTCTTCCTCATCTTTCAGACTCAAATCATGTTCTCCAGCAGTGACAGTCAGCAAACGGAGCAGTGATCTACAGAACAGTGGAGAGATATAACTGGGAAAAACTGAACATGGGTTTTTCAAAACTAAATAACTAAATCACTATTTTAGGCAGAGATTCTGTCTGTCTGTCTGTCTGTCTGTCTGTCTATTCGTCCGTCCATCCATCCATCCATCCATCCATCCATCCATCCATCCATCCATCCATCCATCCATCCATCCATCCATCCATCCATCCATCCATCCATCCATCCTGTGGCTAAAATCTGACTTTCGGTAGTGCACAAGAAAAAAAACCCCACAATAAAATACATTAATATTTATTTATTAAATTTATATGCTACACATCTCACTCTGCAAAACAACTCTGTGTGACTTACAATTAAATATATTGAGATTCATTAAATATAATATACAAAGTAATAACAACCTGACATTATCATAAAACTGAAGCACAGTTCTGTAGCACTGTCTTAACTCATTAAAAACCATAAAATTACCCCCAGCACCTGCTAGAATCTTCCTGTATACTAGGACGGTGTGTGTGTGTGTGTGTTTTGCCTATTACATTGTGAAATCACCTGGACATATGTGCTTAAATATTTGATGTCTCTGGTCATTTATTAAGCTACATTTCTAGAGAAAGCATATCAAAAGTCCATAAAATGATTTATAAAACACAATGGTAATCTGAAATCATAGCCCTTCCAGTGAATTGCCTGCTTGTACCTGCTTACAACACAGTGAGCTGCTGTGATTACCCACTGAGTGGAAACAAGGGTTCCTCCACAGAAGTGGTGATTACTTCTTTTCAAGGAAACCTGTATGACAGAGAGCACATACTGCTTTAGGAAATGTACATCTCATAACAGAGCAATAGAAGGCAAAATACACAGTGGGGGTACAGTGAATATGTCATAAAAATCAACAATGCCAGATTAATGTCATAAATGCATGAACATAATCCCTGCTTTATATAATTCATGGAAACTAATGAAGGATGGAAATTAATCAAGGAAAGAAGCAACCTAGAACTAAGGAAAAAATTCCTATCAGTGAGAACAATTAGTCAGTGGGAAGGTTTGCCTTCAGAAGTTGTGGGTGCTCCATCACTGGAGCTTTTAAGAAGGGACTGGACAGCCACTTTTCTGAAACGGTATAGGGTCTCCTGCTTGAGCAGGACTAGAAGACCTCCAAGGTCCCTTCCAACTCCATTATTCTGTTCTGTTCTTAATATGAAGCAGAAGTGAATACTAATAGACCTCTTTCACCCTTTAATTGGTAACAGTCATAGAATCACGAATATTCAGATACTGTCAAAATTGGCCTAATACTATCAATATCTAAATGGTTTTCTTCATATGGAATTAATATCGTTGTAATGATTTAACATATCTTTTTTTTTTCCATATTCCCTTCCTCAACTTTATAGTGAAAGTCAATAGTTGCAGTAGCAGCACTTGGAAGGAAAAATCCAAAGGGGCAGATTATAGTATGCGTGTGCATATGAAAATGCCTGAATCTGCCAGCCAAAACAGATGTAGTATATTGCATTGTTTGGTGTTGCCAGAAGCTTAGAAGTGACAAAGTATGTTATGGGGGGAGGAAAATGATGGTAACTGAAAGAAAAGTAATTATACATTTATTTTAACACTCCCACCCCAAATCTTCTAATATTTTTTTTATTATATCTGAACAATGTCTTTTCTTTAAATAACCATAGATGGCCAGTAAAAATTGTGGAGGGGGAAGCAAATGGATTGTTCTCTTGTTTGGTGTTACCTATGAGGTTTGAGATTAAAATTATTTTCCAAATGAGTATGCCTATCTCAGTTTCTCATAATACAGACAACAAAATTAATGACAATGTTCCATTGGAGACCATGACCATTGTTCACTATTTGCTCCATTGGTCTTGCAAAGAGTAATATGCTGTTCAGCAAAAGCATCTATACAGAGAGAAAAAATCAAAGATATGCAGTAACCTAATTTTCCTTATTAGTGTGATAAGAGCTGGAGGAAATACACTGACCTGCCATGGATGTGATCCTTGTTGTACTTGGCTTCCACCAACAATCCGAGCAAAGTGGTTATAAAACCCCCATGAATCGCTTCCATAGACTTTCTGCCCACATCTTGCCTCTGAAAAGCATAGAAAAGAGACAATGTAGAAAACAGTAACCCTTGTGTACTATTCTTCTACTTTATTTACTGATCATGTCCAAATTTAAATTGTCACCCAATAGCTGAAATTATCTAAATATTATTTAATACTACAGTGTATTTTTAATCATATTATTCTTAATGCAAAGGATAAGATTCAGATATACAACAGAATTTTCTTCATTCTGTAGATCAAACTATGCTATTAAAAACAACGAAGTAGTATCCATATGTGCTCAGTTCTAAATACAAATGGCTTAATTTGAAATTCAGTTAGACTAACTTTATGCATGCCAAGTACAAAACAATCACAAAGATCAGACTTATCATATTGAATGTCGAGTCTTTATTATCCACATGGGCATATTTACATTTATTAACAAATTTAACATTCGGTTCAAGATGTTATAACCTCAGACTATATAGCAGTGAAATATGGATAAGCCTACTAAAGGTAAAACTTGAAATAATTACACATTTTATTTTATATTAATTGAGTATTTAGCCATCAGTTCACTGTATGGTTTTGGTGTCTCCCTGAATCTTCAGAATAAACTGATCCATGAGTAATCGAAATGCAAAATAACAGGATGTAAATTTCTGTCCAGTTATGTCCACTTAATTATGGAATGTCTTTGTTCCAGAAGAGGAATTTATGAATGAAAAGGGAAGGAAAGTAATTCAAAACTGTCTGGTGTCTTCCAAGGCTCCGAACAGATTTTGAAGGAAAAGAAATCAACCAAATTGCTTTCCTCTGTTTTCCATGTACCAAATTCTCTGATAGAACCACAGAGCTTTCCAGACAGATGTAACCTTCTTTGCCTGTAAAATTAACATTTTCATATAATAGTCCCTTTAGAGTCTACTCCCAGAATCATAATGAAATATGATCTCATCTACAAAAACCCATACCCCCAAGTTATTTTTAAGGTGATGTGTCACTGCCGCTCATCATATAAGATCTACAGCCTATTCTTTTATTTGTAGATGTATATTCTACCTTTCTTCCAGAGGCAAAAGATAGCTTACATTGCACTCCTTTCTCCTTTTTTGTTTTTCCACAACAACCACCCTTTGGCAAAGGATGAGCTGAGAAGAGCACATTGTCCAAAATCATGCAGTGAACTTCCGTAGTTAGTGGGAAATATAAGAACTCTTTTCCCAGTCCTAGTCCAGCACCTTAACCGTTATGCAACATTAGTGTCTTTTGAGTATGTAATAGCTGCCCCAAGAATTTCCATATGGGTTGAAGGACAGAATCTCAGCCCAATCGCAGTTTTGGTACCAATTGGCCAGCTTGTTCTATATGCAGAACTAACAGGGCTAATTTAAAAAAAAAGGCTTACTTTGTGAACAGTTGTGTGAGTTTACCTTTTTCCTACTCTTGGCTACAGCAGAAATAAGAAAGAGTAGCTGATAAATGAAGTCACTGAAATAAGAAAACATAATATTTACTTGGCCCAAGTAAATTTTTACAATGATTAGCGATAAAGAGGCAATTGGAATCATACCTTGTTGGAGAGCCATTGATGGACAGCTTGTTTTTTGCAGGTAGACTGTTCCAAGTATAAGAAGGAAATGCCCTAAAGCCACTGGCATGTTCAAGCTGTAGCTACCGTATGTTAAAACAGCGTGGAGACCTTTATATTAGCCAAAGAAAAACTGCAACACAGTGGGAGAGCACCAACTTGCTCATTAAAGTGCGGGTTACTCATTAATTCAGCTGTAAAGCTTTTAACCGTACACTAGTAAATTTTTTCACATTTAGCCGAGCCTAATTCCTTTCCAGTTCTCAGGAAACTGAAGTTCTTTACGGCACGATGCTAAACCTGAATCTTTCTCAAACTGTCTATACATTAAAAGGAATAATAAAAAGAGGCCTCCTGGCTAGCCATCACATAATGGCCTCATGCCAATGTAACTGATGATTAACAACTTTGATTTCATTATAGTTGTTTCCAAGGGTATCCCACGTTATTTTTTTTAAAAAGGGAGTTAATTTTCTGACAGCAAAGGAACTGTACATGGCAGTGCTTTTATCTAAATACAACCTCCCCCGCTCGCGCCACTGGCTGGGAATTAGGAGAGGTGATGCCTTTGATGTTTTGTAGGTACGGGCTTGGAGAAGATGAACTGAGAACTATTCAGTAGATACATTTCCAAAACTAGATGGTTAGGATTGCCATTTAGGATCGTGCTTTCTATGGAATTCCTACTGAAATCATTGTGCAAAATAAAGAACTGGTTTACCCTTCATTTTTGTGGAGAGTATTACTATTTTTAAAAGCCACTAAATAGGCATTGGTAAGAATACAAGAGAACAATGACAATGCATGGGTTGTTATATGAAAAGTGTTTCAGGCTCTTTTCTCTGTTTGCCCCACCAAACATTTTTGCCTGCTAGTGACCTTCACGTACCCATCAATTACATCCTTTTATTTCAGTTGTCCTGTGGGTTAGGGTTAGGATTAGAGTTATTAATTGATGGTTGAATTTTACTTCTGAAAATTTATGTACCTGGATCATAATCAGAAGGATATTATACCAATTGATTACATCCACGGTGAGTTAAACTTTTTGGATGTGAAATTCTAACACTACAGGCGGGCAAAAAAAGGAACAAGAGCTGTGTTTTAAGTTTAAAATAGTTGCCAGAATGGTTCAAACTAGCATAATTTGGTCTAATGGTTAAGACACCGGACTAGAAAGGGGAGACTGTGAGTTCAGTCAGTACAACCCATCTCACAGGGTTGTTAGGAGGAGAAAGATATGTTGGATATGTTTGTTGCCTTGAGTTATTGTAAAAATAATGAAGGCTGAATACAAATAAACAAACAAACAAATAAATAAATCTGCACAGATTTTTTTTAAACTTTGGGGGAGCAATAGAAAATTCTCTGCAGAATTGATTAGCAAAGGGTTCCCCCCCCCCATACTGTGAATTAATTACATGCAGAATAATCTTATTGAAGAAAAGTGTTTTTCTTCTCATCCAGCTAACTTGAATTGTCCTGTAGTTGTTAATATAGCATAAAATGAGAGCAAACATATTGCCTGCTACTTGCTTGGTGTTCTGCCTCTGATCCTGAAGGATACATGTAGCCAAAATGGCTAGTTGCCACTGAACGTACATGCTACTAATAGCCTCATTTGTCTTTGTTTGATTTACATTGGAGAAACCTTTAAGCAAACAGACCAAAATAGATGAGCCTGGACTAAATAATACTTGTAGTATCCAGTATTAATATGACATGTACAAAAGTCCTAACAGTGAAGATGACATTTAGGTATATTGTTTTAATCAACATAACATAAACATTCTTATTCCAGAACTATTGTCAAGGTTCTATTATAGATCAAGTTTAGTAAAAGAGAACCATAAAGTAATAAGCAAGTGGATTTGTTTCTTCTATTGACATAAAGGTGGGTTCAAAGCATCAGATTTAGACTTAATATTCATGGAACAGAGAGCCTATCCTCTTATAGATTGGTAACTGATTAAAACAAATTAAAACAAAATGAATACAGGTAGTCTTCATTTAGCAACTGCCTCATTCAGCAACCATTCATAGTTACGATGGTAATGAAAAAGTAGTTTTGTGACCAATCCTTGCACTTATGATCTTCGTAAGTCTGCAAAATGATGGAAAGCTAAAGTAAGATTGTAAAATGATGATGCTTCTCTTAGCAATTGCTTTGCTTGAAAACTGAGTTGCTGGTCCTAACTGTGGTTGCTAAACAAGGACTACCTGTAGTGAAATAAATGGATAATTTTCTCAAGTTAAAAGTGAAGTCCCTCAAACATTTGAGTTTTGGGGGAATATTTTTTTTAATGTGCTCATTAAGTGTCTTGATTTGGGGTAAACAGTGAATTTGCCAAGTTTGCAGATTTTGTTTGCAGATTTTATTGAGAATGGTAACAACCCAAAATAATTGTGAAAAGGATGTCTTTAAACTGAGGGAAAATCAGCCAAGGTGGGCATTCATAAATTCCATCTGCTTGAACCAAAATACGGTCTTTCCTCTTAAAAGGATCTTCAAAAGAGTAAGTGGAAAAAATGTTTCAGATGTTTCACTCAAAAAAAATCACTTTCCCTCTGTAATTTGTACCTTCAGTGCTCACCAGGGCCACCCAAAAAAGCAGGTCTATAACAAATATGAGAGACTGGTAACTAGAAGCTCCTGAAGACACTCTCCTGTATAACCAAGGCTTTTTTTCTCATAGAACGCTCAGAACGGAGTTCCGGCACCTTTTTTGGATGGAACCTTGTAGGGTAGGCAAAGTGGGTTGTATGACATGTGTGAGTTCCGGCACCTTTTTTTTTTTTTTTTTACAAAAAAAGCACTGTGTATAACCATATTTAACTGGGAATTCTGGGAGTTTCAGAGTTACAGAGCCATGCTTCTAGAACAGGGGTCCCCAACATTGGCAACTTTAAGACCTGTGGACTTCAATATGCTGGCTGGGGAATTCTGGGAGTTGACGTCCACAGGTTTTAAAGTTGCCAAAGTTGGGGACCCCTGTTCTAGAAGGCATCCAAGTAGCATATGTGAACAAAAATGATAGAAATAGTACCTGGCTGATAATGTCCCCTTTTTGATGAAAGTTGTTGGGAAGATAATGGGGCTTCAGTTACAGAGTAGTTTGGATAATCCTGGAGGTGGCTCACCTGGACTGCTTTCAGTCAGAACTCAGGGCAGAGCGTGGGATGGAGACAGCTCTGCTTGCTTTGGTGGTTACACGTTGATGAGTAAGTCCAGCCCTGTTCTGGTTTCTAGGCACTGTTTCTCCAGGGGCATTCTTCATTTCACAACAAGACAGCCAGCCTCCCCCTCTCTGCCAGAGAGCCATCTCTCCCACTTGTCCTGCCAGACGTGGCACCAAATCCCAAACTGGTGTTTTGTAGGAAAGGCAAGGGAAGTGATGCTGGGCTCTTTAACATTTGTTCTCCGATCTGTGGGATCACCATCATGAGAAGAAAAAGAGGGCAGGAGTCTCCCATAGTAACGTTGCCCATCCAGGCCCAGCAGAGCAGGCATGCTAGTGCTTGATCCATGAAGGTAGAAGGGCACTTTTTTTTTTTGACACACACCCAGTTTAACGAAGAGAAGGATGAGGGGGGACATGATAGCAGTGTTCCAATATCTCAGGGGCTGCCACAAAGAAGAGGGAGTCAAGCTATTCTCCAAAGCGCCTGAAGGCAGGACAAGAAGCAATGGATGGAAACTAATCAAGGAGAGAAGCAACCTAGAACTAAGGAGAAACTTCCTGACAGTTAGAACAATTAACCAGTGGAACAACCTGCCTCCAGAAGCGGTGAATGCTCCAACACTGGAAGTTTTTAAGAAGAGACTGGACAGCCATTTGTCCGAAATGGTGTAGGGTTTCCTGCCTGAGCAGGGGTTGGACTAGATGACCTCCAAGGTCCCTTCCAACTTTATTATTATTATTATTATTATTGTTGTTGTTGTTGTTGTTGTTGTCTTCTGGAAGATTGATGGATATGTTTATGACATGGGACCAGCAGTCTTCCTTAAACTGAGTGTGTACAGGTAGTCCTCGACTTACGACCACAATTGAGCCCAAAATTTATGTTACTAAATGAAACATTTGTTAAATGAATTTTGCCCATTTCTTGCTCCAGTTATTAAGTGAAACATTGCAGTTGTTAAATTAGCGACACGCATTGACTTTGCTTATCAGAAGGTTGAAAAGGGGGATCACAGGACCCTGGGACACTGCAACCGTCATAAATATGAACCAGTTGCCAAGCATCCGAATTTTGATCAAATGGCCATGTGAAACAGTCATTAGTGTGAAAAATGGTCCTAAATCTTTATTCATTTTAATTATTTAATTAGACTTTCCCCCCCACCTTTATTACTTTATTATTACTCAAGGCAACGAACATACCTAATATTTCTTCCTCCTCCCATTTTTCCCACAACAACCCTGTGAGGTGAGCTGGTCTGAGAAAGAGTGACTGACCCAAAGTCACCCAGCTGGTTTCTTTCATCGTCTCCTGGTTTCTAGGCCAGCATCATAGAAAGTTCCAGGGATATGAGCTACATGGAAAGTTTAAAAAGGATAAGGACTAAGGCAATGGAAAACCACTTCTGTACTTTTGCCAGGAATACTGCATGGATGCTTTCAAATTCAATCCGAAGTCGTATTTACCATTTACCGGCAGAGTTTTTATCTAAAAAGATGCATTATTCATTGGGGGGAAAAGTGGAAAGTTTATTCTAATTTTTCCTCAGGAATGGACAACAGCATTTGTAAGGATGTGTATAATTTTTTTTTAAGGGAATTGCTATGCAAAGAGCAAACCCAACCACTGTAATTTTATGAGGCCAGTTTCTTTTCAAGTGGAATGTACAAAAAAGGCTGACCTTTTAAAAACAGTCAGGAATTCCTGTAACATAGATCTCTATTTTGAGAACTGGATGGCAAAGAAATACATCTCATGGGATTCCTCTAAACTTTCCAGAAAACAATCGTAGTTGTCATTGACAATTTTGTAAGCATAGTGCAATTGGGCTGGGCTGTTGTTGTTGTTTTTTAGTCCACATCACAATCAGCTTTAGAGATGTCTGTTCCTCCTTACTGATCATAACACCTTCCTGCTGTGGAACTTTTCCATATCTGTTTGCCTTATTGAGAAATTTAGCTGATTCATTCAATCTAACAGTTTGTTTTTTTAGATTTTTATCCCACCTTTATTACTTTATAAGTAACTCAAGGCAGCAAACATACCTAATATTCCTTCCTTCCCTCTTTTCTCCACAACAACAACATTATGAATGGGTTGGGCTAAGAAAGAGTGACTGGTCCAAAGTCACCCAGCCGACTTTCATGTCTAAAGTGAGACTAGAATTCACAGTCTCCTGGTTGCTAGGCCAGCACCTTAATCACTAGATTAAACTGGCTCAGGTCTTTCTCTAAAGGCCTGTGGTTCCTTGAGAGCCACTAAAGTTGCAGAATTTGACTGTAATTTTTCCCTTTGTACAACTAACAAGGACAAAAGGGAGAGAATCTTTCAATAATTGAAATTGAAATAATCTATTTCCTTGGAAATCATCTTTGCAGGTAGGCAGAATAAAACTCAAAAATTGATCTCTAAGGGAGATGGGTAGTTAAGAAATACAAAGATAGATAGATGATGATGATAGATAGATGGATGGATGGATGGATGGATGGATGGATGGATGGATGGATGGATGGATGGATGGATGGATGGATAGATAGATAGATAGATAGATAGATAGATAGATAGATAGATAGATAGATAGATAGATAGATAGATAGATAGATAGATAGAAGATAGATAGATAGATAGAGATAGATAGATAGATAGATAGATAGATAGATAGATAGATAGATAGATGATAGACAGACAGACAGACAATGGATGGATGGATGGATGGATGGATGGATGGATGGATGGATGGATGGATGGATGGATGGATGGATGGATGGATGGATGGATGGATGGATGGATGAGGCTAAAGCTAGCATGATGGGTCCTGATCATATTTTTTCTCTCTAACTATAATTGCACAACTCCCTTATGTATCTTTAAGTGAACCATGGTTTACTCAATTCTCTTGATTCAGATTACTCAATTCTCTTGATTCAGATGACATTCTAAGCTAAACTAACAGAAAGGTTCATGGAGCAGTTGGGCAAAATGTAGCCTGTTAGTTGTGGTTCAGTTTCTGTGCCTACAGCCTCTTTTTTCTTTCTGTCATTGTCCCTGCTTTCCTTTTCATTTTGCCCAGCAGAAGAAAGAGAAAGTCATTCTTGTCAGAAATCTGAATTCATTATTTGTGAAGAATGCATGAAATTAGTCCAAAGCCATTGGTTGGCAAAGCTGCCTTGGAGGTACAATGATGGCCTTACTACTGGTTACCCTATTATGAGATTCCATTTGCAAGTCTGCTCTTTCCTTCCAAGGCATCAGCCAACAACTTTTCTTCTAAGATCATTTTAGAACTTGCATCATTCCACTCATTCCCATCACTCTTGTTTTCATTGCTACTTTATTCTTGATCTATTCCGTTCTATTCCATTTCTTTCATTATGCTGAGAGTTAAATGCAAACTGAAACGACAGGTTAATACCATACATGCTGAGGGTTTCTTTCTTCAAAATGGTTCAAAAATAGCTATGGGGAAAGATTAAGTGGAGTGAATTATGCTCTCTTTTTCCAAAACCCACTTTATTCTCGTAACAACTTTTTGAGATAGGTAGAGAGATGATGGTTGGCCCAAAATCACTAAATGAGCTTCACAGCTGAGAAAAAAAGTCTTGAAAACCTCCTGTTACCTATTCCTAGACTGATACTCTAATCTCCACATCAAATACAATAGTTCATATATCATACTAAGTCATACTTTATTAAATAAATTGCAGTTAGCTAGGTTTGAACTTCTTACTAAGCCATACATTGTGGTTTACATAACATAATGACTTGATATAACAAGCTAAGCACACAAAAAAAAAGCATACTGTGATGTCACGTGTTCTGCAAATTCTGTCATTACCAGCTTGGTTCAAGAAATAAAAGAAGTATGGCTGATGGTTCTTTCTCCAGTGAAGTGGATCCCACTTCCACCTGTTCCTGCATGGTACGTTGATTTCAGAGACTTAGGGAAAACATATTTGGGCAACCACAAGTCAGCAGCAAAGTGTTTTTTGTATCTTTTCTGACATCTTGTGGTCGTTCAGATTTTTCAGCCAGATACGACAAACACTCATTCTTCCATTTGGCCAGCTTAATTTACTCTGAAAAAGTTTGGTGCTTCCTTATTTAAAACAAACAATAACAGTTCTGTGTTCAGGAACATGCTGATGGTCTTCATGTAATATTTTTAGGAGGCACAAGACCTGTGAAGGATAGAATAATTATACAAATTGATAAGGCTACATTTTGAACATGGATGAAGCCAGGATTTCAATAGTATTTGTTTGTCTTACTATTTAATGACATTGGCCTATTCTTAAATTTTTAATTCATTGTTGGCAGGCACAACAGAAACAAAATAGCAAGAGAAAGATACTCAATGATATAGTCCAGGGGTGCAAACTGCCGGCCCATGGGCCGGATGCATCATAGTGAAACCGCGCCCACCCCATTGCCGGCAATGGCAAAAAAGTCGCAATACATCGCAACACGTCACGTGACGTTGCCAGTTTGACACCCCTGATATAGTCAAAGGAGACCTCACTGGCTGAAAAACCAAGATTAGGAAGGTGAGATCATAGGTAACCTACCTGGTATATCTCAAAACAATTCTTTCAAAATGAGTAGAGATTATTTCTAGGTAATTGATAATTATTACAAAAGTAAAAGTATTTCTTTATAGTAACAATGGATTGAACAAACCACTATCCTTGTGTAAATAAATATCTTTGTAGGGAGGGAAATATCAAATATTTAAAATTTTCTTCTGTTAAGGAAATAGCGATGGTAGTAACTGAAAGTGGGTGGTTGAAAAGCGAATCTCAGAAAAGTAAGCATTTCTTTTCCCTGCTTCCAAGACAAGCAGGCACTGTCCAATCTTGAGACATATGGTAGGTGGCTAAAATCTGGATGACCTTTACAATCATCCTACTACAAGGCAGGCAGGAATTGCCATCAGACCAAGCCAGACACGGTTTAAAGTTGTTGTTACTTATTTACATATTTTTAACTCATGAGGAATGCAGAGCAAGGTTTTTTTTAATTAATTGTGTATAAATTTCTAAGAAAAGTATTTCATTAATTGTTTCATTTCCTTTAAATTTAAATTCAGTGTAGCTTAATATACTGTACCTCTGCCATGGTTTTTTTGTAATTGTGTGCAAATTTGTTAGATGAATTTCTGCAGTGTGGTATGCTATTTTTCATTTCCTACTTGTGCATCTGCTATTTCCAGATTTTTAACTTGATGCATGCATTTGCATTATTAGACAGAAGCCTTCTTTTAAAATAAAAAATTCTATAATCAGAGATGATTTGCTACTTTATTTCAGAAATCATAACAGCGAGATTGAATTGAAGTTATAGGGGTCTCTTGGGGGTGCATCAAAAAATGAGAGTGTTACATTTAGAAAAGTAATGGAAGGATTAGAAAATTCAGTTGTACAAAAGTTGTGGGACAGATACTGTATGTAGTAGTTATCCATTAGTTTACCAAGAGTAAGTGTGTTTTGACTGATTATATGCCATCAAGTGGACATTGATTTTTTTAAGGAGCACATAAATAGATTTTCTCCAAGAAATCTATCCTAAACCTGGTCCTTAAGAGTCTTTAACCATGAACCCTTTGCTTCTGTAACTGAGTCTATCCACCTATGCTGATCATCCTCTTCTCATACCTTTAATGTTTTCTTAGAATATTATAAATGCCCTTTTTGCTGCAAAAAATTACACTTTGTTTTAAGTAGTGCTCAGTATTATTGTGTGGTGTGCTTAGTAGTGCTTAGGAAAGGATGTTATCACGCCAACTCCTCACCCTTCTCTTTCAACCCAGCAGAGAATGTGTCAGAAAAACAATATTTAGAGCTTTCAGAAGATAAACTTAGGACAATCTATGTGGGCTGAGTTCTACCCCAGAATGAAATGGATCTGGAAATAGACAAATATCTAATTTTATTTCCAGATTGTTTAGCAATGAAGCCTTCTGGGATCTTTTGAACTCAGACAAAATGTTCATTGCAGCTGTGACTCACTTTTATTGACATCTCATTTCAGTAGAAATAAAATTTTAAAAAGTACCAATAGGAATCACACAGATTGCTGTCTTACACCAGCAGCTGAAACAAAGATGCAGCCTCGGATACCATTTCCTTGGAATGTACAAAGCATCCATGATGTTTGCCCTAATTTTAAAAAGCTGAGCTTTTTAAGACAAATACAATTGTTTAAGAAAAAAAAAAATCATTTTTCAGCTCAGTCTAGAAGGCAGCAATATTTTTCTTTGGAATGCATTGAGAACAGCCATTGTAACATAGCATGTCGACCTAGAATGAGTCCTGACAGCTTGCCAATTTCTGAAGAATCCATTAGCAGAAGGGACAGATGGATGATGCCGTCTATGCACATCGAGAACTTGGCTTCAAGAAAATCACATTGTTTGCCTTTACACTCAACCTCTTTTCAACAGAGTACCTACCCTTTTAGAAGCCTTGTCACACAAGCATGCAGCTGGGACTTTGTCCAAGTGACTCACAGTAGAGCGGCAAGCCAAGCCAACTCTCTCCAAAGAGAGAGAAGCATGAAAAACATCTATTAATGCATTCTCTTTTCATGGTCAATAGTGACAAGCATTGGCTAACATACAAAACAGGAATATATCCAGGAACTTGTATGTTGGATCCACCAACGTATTGCTTTTATGAATCGATTTAGAGTTGGGCCTCACTACCTCAAGCTTCCTCTTTTCTTCTGCCCTTTACTGCCCTCTTCCTTCTCGTCCTCAGTCCTCTAACTTCTTTCCCATTAAAACTATTTTTTCCTGTTGAGTGAGTCAGTTTCCTATGGTTTTTAAAAATCTTTTTAACCCAATACTGTAAACTTACTGTAGCTATGATTAAAGTACTGAGAGCATAAAAAGGAGATAACGCTCGCAAAAAAATATTTCACTATCTTCAGTTTGTTGACTGGATATTATTCGTCATGAATTTCTTTGCTTGGTGTGAATGGAACTGGGATAGGTATATGCTGAAAAGGAAGGGAAGTTCGTGACATCTGTCATCATTGAAATACAGAGACCCTTTACTGCACCTTCTGTGAAACATTGGGCGGATGCTAGAAAAGAAATGGAGAATACAGACAATCAAGAGATATAGCAGGTGAGTTCACTGTCAGCTTATCTCATAAACAGCAACTTAAGAGAGAAATGTGGGAAGAAGTGTTTCAAGTTGTTCAGAGAATCACTCTGAATTAACTCATTAAGGCTGGGAAATTCAATTTCCAAGATTCCTTGTTTATCCCAAACTAGTACTATATATTCCTTACTGAAATCTGTGCAGTTCTTGCTTCTTTGATTATTTATTTATTCATTCATTCATTCATTCATTCATTCATTCATTCATTCATTCATTCATTCATTCATTCATTCATTCATCAAACTTCTTAACTGCCCATTTCCCTCATAGAGGGGCTCTATGTCAAGCGATGTAGGGCTTGACAACTATACAGTATTTATAGTGTATGATATACTTTCAGAAATGTAAGGTATTGTTTATCGAGACTTTTTTAGGGAAATTCTCTCCTTGTTATTAGAGAAATAAAAAATCAAGTTTTGAAGCTCTATTTGTTTCAAAGGAGTAATTGCCTTTTGCTGATCTCAGGGTGCTTTTGAAATATATATGAATAGTCTGGAAACTAGCAAGAACATAAGAAAAATATACAATAGGTACTTTTGCTATTGTTTTTTTAAAAAAACCTATAAGGCTGGAAGACACCCAGACATTTTATTACTATGAATCGTCCTTGAAGGCTTTGGACCACATGTGCTTGTTTACCTCCTAATTTCTATATGTTTTCCTATTGTTAACTAAACTGATTTAGTTGAATAATGTTACTATATCTGTCTGTCTGTCTTTATTTCTATTTGTCCGTCTGTCTAGTACAGAAGAGAGAGCTATTCTGGTATATGTATGTATGTATGTATGCATGTAAGTAAGTAAATATTGGTTACTTGCATTTTCTATGAATTAAACTCAAGATTTTTTAAAAATCACATTACACTTACTCATCAATGTAACAATATCGTTTTCAAAAGTAGTTGACAATTATCAGTAAATAATTGTAATCCTCTGTATGTATTTCCCAATTTCATTACTCCTTATCCTCCCTAATTTCTAATACCATTATATTCCTCATCAAGATTTAGTACGTCTGTTTCTGTTTCTCATATGTACCTCATATAAGGTGAAGGCGCCTACAAATCAAGTTTGACACCTAGTGGCAGCATTCTTGATGCTGTAAGTAGCTTGCCATTGCCTTCTTCCAGTTTCTACTTCCCAATCTAAACAACAATCCTATCATTCCCAGTTAATCACTAACCCAAGTACTAACAAGGCTAATCCTGCTTAGTTTCCAATGTCAGCCCAAGTATTTTCACCTTGGTATTTAGGATAACATATTTATGTATAATTCAGATTGCTGACCTTTGAAAAGCCTCCCACCCACCCATTGCAACATAGCTATTGCTCTGGAAATTATCAGAAAATATAACATAAACTTGCTGAAAATTATCTATCTATCTATCTATCTATCTATCTATCTATCTATCTATCTATCTATCTATCTATCTATCTATCTATCTATCTATCTATCTATCTATCTATCTATCTATCTATCTATCTATCTATCTATCTATCTATCTATCTATCTATCTATCTATCTATCATCATCATCTCCTAACTGTATACAGTTCATTATGCAGAAATTTTTTATCACTCAATAACATGATGTCCTATACAAATTATAATTTTACCATCTGTTTTACAAGGAAGTAATGGGAGACATTATCTTTAAGCTTTGTTATATTTTTAATACCACCATGAGGTGGCAATAGCACACTATGAATTATAGTGACAGCCATGCCGGTAGGCATTTTAGAAAGTATTTTTCTAATGGTTTTTATTGTCACGCAAGAGTTTTAAAAAACAATTTCCAACATTTAATCTTTGAAACAAATGGCTACATGTAATAACTAAGCAATTCTAGAACACATACAGAGAGAAGATATTTCTCCCAAAAGCAAATAACTAACAAATAATGTTAGTAGGAAGTCAAGGAAATTACCAAGCCCCATGAAGCTGGCAAGACAAGGAAGCAAAAGCAATATGGATTTCAGGAAGATTTGTTTAAATACAGAATCTTCAATACTGTAAGTTGAATTTCTCAGCTGTAATTAGATAATTAAGATGGAATTTCTTAATTTTTTTTCTCAGCCTCTCTCACTAGCTGGACTGATGCCTCTTTTGAGATAAACATTCAAATGATTCTTTGCCTGTTTTCACACAATCTTTCATAAAAATACAGTTCAAAAGTTCAGTTTCCATTGATTTGATATATATTTTCATTATTTGTGAGCATCTGGAATATAAAGTTTGTAGAGCGTAGTTGTGAGCAAAATGACTAAGTATCAAGTATTTGTCATAATGCTGAATTCCATTGTTTAGGAACGCAAAGGCAGAAAATCACCCCACACTATTGTGCATTTATGTCATTTGCATAGTTGTCTGTAATGCAGTGGCTCTGAGTCCCTTAAACAAAATGTTCATTTAGGAGCAAAATTAATTAATAAGCTGTAAAAGCAAAAGAAAAGTATCTCAAAAGAACATTTTACATAATTCACATGTTAGAGACACATTTTTTAGAACATGGATTGTCCTCAAACATATGAACCACTTTAAAATCAGGGTGGATATATAGGTCTATGCCTAATCCCCAAAAGACCACATAATAAAGCTCTTTGCCAACATTGTTCCATAATGGAGGTAGAGCTTACTAATAAAAACACATATTTTGAGAATCACTCTTCTCACTTCCTTTACTACAGCATTGGAATAGAGCCTCTGTGGAGCAAAAGAAATAAAGTCATATTTAAGATAATTTGCTTTCCCTCTATTTAGGAAATTCAGTATCTCTCTCTTAAGAATAGTTATCCTGTAGCGTTTAATTGAGTCTCAGCACATCCCTGAATATCAGTTGCAGTTGAAAATTGTGGTCTAATCCTGAGATTGAAATGTATCAGGTTAGCAATGTGCCAGACTACTTAACTTTAGACTATTTTCTTACTTTCCCATTTTGTGCCCTGGAATATGTAAGTCTGGATCCTTTGGGCAGCTGCCAACCATGCATCCCTTACAATAGGAAAATAAGCTAACTATTGCCCAACTAAATAAATTTATGCTCTAGAAATAAGGTTTGTAGTATTCTATTGTTCACCTGGTATTCTGAGCAATGTCGTCCAAACATCCCTGCATTGCAAAGGTTGGTGAATGCTGCTATTGAGATACCAGAATCAAGCTTACCTGAGACAGAGAGCATACTTAGTTTCTCCCTCCCATTTGGATGTAATAGTGACCTGTGTAGATTTTTTTTATTTCAGTGAATAATCACAAACCAGGAAAAGAAGCCAATCTGCATTCCAAAGAAGCTATGAAATTGCATTAAAATTCTAACAACCCAGTTGTAAAACATAGTTCACTGGTCTACATTCACAGTTCATTCATACTATTTTTTGTGAGTGGGTGCTATACATTGGATCATACTGGGGAGCACCCAGTGGTGAGATTCAGCCGGTTTGCACCACTTCGGCAGAACTGGTAGCTAATTTTTTGTTGCCCAGGCCCAGAATGGACTTCCGGAAGCGGCATCCACACAGAGAACCAGTTGTTCACCTAGCTAATTGGCTGATCTCAGAAAGCTGAAAAGAGTCAAGCCCTGGTTAGTCCTTGGATGAGAAAAAATCAGCAAATCTCAGGATTTATATTCCAACAGCATAATTTGGTATTTTGTGCAAAGAGAGGCAGTGAGTCTTACGTTCCTGTGACAGCACATTCTGAATCATTTTCACTTAGCCCAGAATGGACTTCCAGAAGCGGCATCCACACAGAGAACCGGTTGTTCACATATTTGAATCCCACCACTGGGAGCACCTATCTTCATCAGCATTTTAATATAGGTATGTCTCACTCACTAATTGCAACTACATCATAAATTTTTCCTTCCAAAAGCCTTTTCACAATTTGTTCTTTATTTCAGTTTTCATCATTGGAAAGCAACGCCTCATTAGTCATAGGCAAATAGCAAGATGTAAAGATAAAAAGACACTTCAAGAATTTACTATGAAACATAGGAGTTAAAGGATTCAGTGTCAACAAATCACTCTAAAAGTTTCTGCAAAATTATAAAGCAATCCCACATTGTACTATGAGAGTACCCTCTATGATCATTATTTTTTAGTATCCTTGTGCACTAAATTGATACAATTGCCAATAAAGCAGAAGAATGATGTTATCCTTACTGTAGATATGGGAGAGGTGAAGAAGAATATAAGAATGTGCAGATATGTTAAGCAACTCTTTATTGCAACAGAAGATTACATTTTTGCAGAATAAAAATTGCAGCCATGGAACAAATCATCTCTCTCTCTCTACATCACAATTTTATTGTGTCACCCATATAAAAGGAACTATATAAAGTGCTTGGGGAGGCAGTTTGTTACATTGCTTAAGGCACCAGGTTAGAAACTGGAAGACTGTGAGTTTTCCTTCCTATTTTAAAGTATCCAGGACATTATATAATTATTTTAAAAATGCATCAAAAAGAGAGTAAGTGTTTTTTTTTTTTAAAGAAAATGTATGAATTGGTAAATGGATGTGGTGGAAATTAGAATCAATCAATCCCTCTATATTCAGTCATAGACTGGCAAATAAAATACAAAATTCACAATTAATTAGGATAAAAAAGAAAAAACATAATTGTTCTAAAATATCTTAAAAGGATTAGAGTACATACTACGGCAAAATGAATAGACTTTAGAACAATACTTGACTCTGGTCAAAGAAATAAAATCAGATTGATTCAATTCGCAGCTTAAGATAAACACATCATAACAGCCAGAATACTGAGTAAAAATGGAAATCATAATTCCTGGGGAGCACCTTTGTAAACAGGTCAGTACAAAATAATGTGTTCCATTGCTTCAATTATTCCTCCACCATATGAACATGGTGTCAACTCTACAATGAGCATGGCTGTAGCCATTTTTTCTTCTCATTCTAGGTTGCCACATAGAACAGAGGGAGGGGGGTTGCCCAGGTGCTTCGTTAGTATAAACAATCTTCTGTCCCGTGGGAACCAAGGTCATCTGCTGCTTCTAAGACCAGAGACTGGGCATTGCATAAAAAGCCCACCAAATAAGTATATTGGGAAATGTAGTGTCAACTTTAGAATGAGCATGGCTGCAGCCATTTTTCCCTTCTCATTTCTAGTTGACACATAGCACGGAGGGAGGGGGGTTGCCAGGTGTTGTGCTAGACAAAACAGATTTTCTCTCTTGGACTTTCTCTCATGGGAACCAAGGTCCTTGGCTGCTCCTGAGACTGTGGGCTGGGCATTTGATGAAAAGCCTGCCAACAAGCTGAGTAGGGAAACATAGTTGCTTGCATAGCCTCAGGGGTGGGATTTCTTAGCTTTGTATTGGGGAATTGTTATGCATCTCTTCAGACTTGGTTTCACTTTTGAAGTACCGATACTCTGTATCAATAAATGTGTCCTTTGAGGAATTTGCAAGCCTCCGAGTTCTGCTTTATTTGTCTCTGTCGATCGGAACCATGACACGTAGTTGCTTGCATAGTTTTGTGGGTGGGATATTATACTTTGTAATTGGGTAATTGTTATTTGTGTATTCAGACTTGGTTTCACTTTTGACCGTGCCGATACTTTGTAACTAATAAACATGTTCTTTGAGGAATTTTCAAGCCTTGGAGTTCTGCTTTATTCGTCTCTGTCTGTCGGAACCATGACACATAGTCTTTGTTCAAAGGGAATCTTCTGGTATCTTCTTTCAGTAACAGTTGTTGGAAGGACATTGAATTTGGCTAAGAATAAGATTCTTCTGAATTTTGGAGTCATTGTGCGGCTAAGATAGCTAGCTGGTTGAAGAAGATGTGCATAATGACTCAAGAAGGTGTTTCTGAGTAGAGCTGGAAAGCCCAGTTGCAGTTCTAAATCAATGGCTTGATATTTAAGATCAGCTGATGCACGTTCATAGCCCATCAAAGTGATAGCTGGTGATGAAAAGCCATAACATTGTAGTTTCGCATGTACTACCTGGAAAACTGATCACTGTCAATCATAATTAAAGGGGACAAGGAGATGAAAAAAAATAGGAGAAGATGAAAATCCAGGTAGAAATTTCAATTTTAAATAGGCCAACTTCATGGTGAAAAGACAGTGTTCAAAATGCAATGAAGTGCTTGAAAATGGTTCTCAAAAATGTGGATTGAACTCTTTCCAAAGAAAGGAATGACCTGTAGGGGCCCAACTGAGCCCTGAAGCGGATCTGGGCTCGGATCTTAACTGAGAAAACTTTAATTGCTGCAGGTATATGTTGAGCTCCTTTAGAGAAACAGAAGGATACAACACTGGTTTTTGTACATTTAAAATAGCATAGTGAGCATGAGATTTACAGTGTGCTGTAGCAGGAAGTTAGAAGAGTTTGCAAGGATGCAAAGCATGGAGAAGTATAGTGAATGGTATTGATAGAATTAAATTACTTAGTTTGTCTTTTCTAATAGAAGAGAATAAACATCGCTCAGGGTTGAACTGTGGAGTCTTGGTATTATCTGACCTTGGTTGTCTGCTTGAAGATGTTTCATTACCCATCAGGGCTCCTAACATCTGCAAGTAAACAAGCAAGCTCAGAGAGTACCAAGGACTCCACACTTTCTCTTGTTTCTATTCTTAGTTTACTTTCTTCTCTACTTCTCAGTCAGTAATTTTCTGTGTTCTGCATAATGCTGGTTACCACTGAGAAGGAATTGCATGATGGATGTGTATACATTAAAATGGCTGAATGTTCTGAGCTTTAAATCATAATGGCATTGCCAGAAGCTAGCCCTTTGAGACAAAGAACTGTGCTGCACAAGTGATTAAGGATCAACACTATTGGCTTCAAAACTTGTATAAAAATGTGAGCCACAGTAATTCATTCAGAGGTGTCTTGTGGAGCTGTTAGAACAGATTTTAAAGTGGGAAAAAGATGTAAATGCTTGTGAGTTGTTTAACAGGAATGACTGCACTCTTTTTTGTATATCTAGAGTACACAAAGTTTTATCAGTGACTTCTGAATCCTGCCTATTCAGGTTCCTGACCTAAACACCATTTCCCAGAAGCACCAAACATTTCTTTCCCTGCTTTTTGCAGTTCCTGGATCAGTGACAAGGAAATTGTTACCTCACTTGGCTGTGTCAAAATCTGCCACATGCTATCACATCAAAGTTGACGTCTCGTCTATGTTGTTCAGAGTTCATAGAACATAAGAACAAGTCTCAGCTAGCCATGCCTAACCTGTGAAATGCCACCTGTTTGAAGCCAACCAGTCAGTTTTCACATTCCGGAGTTTCTCTTAGACAGATGATTCTTGTTATGACAGGGGGAACTTCATGGCCACCATTTTGACTTTCTTTGCCACATTCTGTGGACACTCCTGGCTAGGGATCAGGATACTAATGGAGCTCAAAACGTGTGCTTTGTTTTATGCTGTCAGACACTCTGCAAGCAGACTCAATCACTTCCTTTTAAATTGGTAGTTGCATATGGTTGGTATATTTTTACCTAAGTTTTGCTTGTATTTAAATAGCTGCCATATATATTCACAAAATCAATCCATCCGTATTATGTAGTAAAGACTTCTTCTATTTTGAGTGTATTCTGGTTGTACTTGGGCAATATTTAAAGCATGGTTTTCCTTTCAGTCTTCACCTGTTTGCTAAATTCGATCTTATATAGATTTTATCAAAGTATGCAGATTACACTACAGTAGCTTGATTCCTCTAAAGATATTTTTATTATTCAATATCTATTTTCTTCTTAACTTGTGAATTAAAATATACTTCTGCATCTCCTCTTTCTTCAACCATATTGAACCATTTGGAATATTCTCCTGCTGGAGTTGAGGTTGGTCCCCACACTCCTGCCCTTCCAGAACAGCCTTAAACCTGGTCTCTGTCAGCTGACCTGGTGCTCCAATAGGGACACTCTAGGCTGGGAGTGGCTGATGGGGTAGAGAGAAGATTCCCACCCCCATGTTACCTGTCCTCGTGGTTTTTAGTCTTTATTTAATCTACCTAAATTTTAATCATTTGGTGTTATGTTTTAAAATAATTTTATCATTTTGTAAGCCACCCAAAGTCGCTGCAACAGTCAGATGGATTGAAAATAAATAAATAAGTCTAATAAATTAATAGATATTGGCAGTGACCTAGGAGGGAAGTGATTTTTTTCCCACATCCTCTTGTCTCTACAGGTTTCTTGGAAACGTGAATCATTCTTGCCACACATATATTCATATCATAAGAATTGTTTAAAGTGATCACAAGCGTTGCCACAGTGTGCCTGATTGTGATGGCTTGGAAGGGAGAAGACTAAACACGGATACACATTTAGATAGAAATGTGTCTTATGAATATGTGCTATACCATAGAGGGATGTATTTTAATTTTGTAAGTTAAATAGACAAACATCCCTTTGGGATTTAGTCTGCATTTATCTCCTCTGGTCTAGAAACTCTGAGTGTAGAAAGCAGGTCAGTGCAGGTCATCTACAGCATATGCCTTTATTTCTGTCTCTCTCTGTAGATATTTTGCATAGGAGATAAAAGTATATGGTTAAGTTGTACTATCAGAGTTTTCAATAAAAGTGTTCTAGGCTGTTTATTTGTGTTTTGGGTGTTGTTGGGTGTGTCAACATTCAGCAGTCATATAATTCACACCTATTTCCCTGGCTAGGATTTCTAGGGAGTTACTAGGACAACGTGCTTAAATGAATATCTACAAACTGCTCATAAAACAGTTGGTTGAATTTCCAGTATTGCATTTCATAGTTGTTTTGTCCTTATGGTGTTAATGTGCTGCCATTGTAAATGGTTTTGTACATCCACTTAGAGATTATATTTTAAATAATGAAAAATGACGCATGTTTTCAATAAATAACAGATTGTGTTAACATAAAGAGAGGGCACATAGAACAAATCTGTAAAGAACTGGAGTTATTTGCTGAAGATCTATGCATCGTTTATGTCTCTTGCAAGACATACTGCTAAACTTCTGGAAATGTATTTATAAGGATTTGCAGATTGGTTTGGTCAAACAATTGTGCTGATACCACTTGCTCGGTTGTTAAGCATCATTGTTTGAACGCTTTCAGTACTGAAGTTAGCAGAAGGAGTGTCTCTGAATAGCAAATTTGGGATAGGCAAAAGTAAAATTATACAAGAAACAGAACTATGACAAACAAGTTCAAGCTTTAAAGGAAGGTTTTCCTGGATCTTGTGTTCTGGGACACTCTGTCTGATAATAATTAAACTATGCAATGAATTAAGTGAAAATGATTCAGAATGTGCTGTCACAGGAACTTAAGACTCACTGCCTCTCTTTGCACAAAATACCAAATTATGCTGTTGGAATATAAATCCTGAGATTTGCTGATTTTTTCTCATCCAAGGACTAACCAGGCTTGACTCTTTTCAGCTTTCTGAGATCAGCCAATTAGCTAGGTGCTTTCCTAGCTAGGAGCCATCAAAGTCTGAGATCTCCTGTTGCATTGCAATTATGTACCAACTGAAATCTCATCGTAGAACTAACATAGTTTATTTCACCTAAGTAAATTCATGCACTGCCTGGTTATCCATACTTACACTAGAACTGATGTCCTCAGTGTGGTTCTTGAGTATCACAATCAGTGCTGGGATTCAACTATGTCAGGGGTAGGCAACCTTGGCTCTTTTATGACTCGTGGACTTCAACTCCCAGAATTCCTCAGCCAGCCATCCTGACTCAGGAATTCTGGAAGTTGAAGTCCACGAGTCATAAAAGAGCCACGGTTGCCTACCCATGAACTATGTGAACAACCAGTTCTCTGTGTGGATGTCGCTTCTGGAAGTCCATTCTGGGCCTGGGCAACAAAAAAATAGCTACGGTTCTGCCGAAGTGGTGCGAACCGGCTGAATCCCACCACTGATCACAATGTACCAGTGACTACTGTCTTTGTGCCTACTGGACTCTTGGACCATTTGCCTGGTTCTATTTTTTTTAGAAAAATATTTTTTTCACAGCAAAACCGAAAACTGATGTACTGAGAGGTAAATTACCAATCTCCAAGTCAAGTTTCAAGAAACCACTTGGATTTCAAATGGGCACAACAAACTTTCTTAGAAAATAAAATGAGGGCAGTTGGAAGGTTTCTGCTTTGTTTAGAAATGGGTACATTTGCTCCTATCCCCACCCCATGGCAAAAGTAACAGAAATAGTAAGGATTGTGAGGGAGTGAAATTGGGGAAGATAGTACAGTAGATATAATTTTGGTAAATCTGTTCTTTATTATTGGTTATGTTTCCCAGGACAGCTATTTTTGGAGTGTGCTGCAAGATACTGTTATAATTTTATTGTCATAAATCTAAACGATTTTATTTGTTTTTCCTCCACTACAGCAAAAGACTGTTCAACTAGGTTAAGTGTCAGTTTGCTTTAACCAAGCTCTTACTACTGTATATTCTTCTCCTGTAAGGAGCGGCAAGAGAGAGAGAGGCAGCTTTTAAGCAGAGAAAACACCACAGGGGAAAAAAGAAGTCATTTGGATTTTTGTCAACAGCTTAAGATCCCTGAAGCCACATTTTTCCTTTGTAAATAATACAGAGGTTGATTACTGTACCATTTATCTATTTTTGCAAGTTCTTCAACTTCTCAGTCAAGCCCACAACTCTGGTATTCCTGGATAATCTCCTATTCAAGTACTAACCAGGTCTGGTCCTGCTTGACTTCTGAGCCCAGGCAAGACCAGCTAGGTGCTGTCATCTGTTGAAATGTTGCCAAGAAATCACATGGAGATGCCCATGAAATCACCAAGACTGCAGCTGGGCTAGAAAGAGACCTTACTTGCATACATCAGGAGGAAATTGCACTTGGCTGAGTATAAACAAATTTATACAGAGGTTACAGACTTGGTAGAGAAAAAACCAACCACCATTTCTAAAAAGGGACTGATTTCAGTTGTTGACATATTGAAACATTTTTTACATAGTTATTGTTTGTTCCTGTGCTAGTTTTGTTCTACAGGCAAGCTTGAATATTGGCTAGGATAACTACTAAGCTGGGGTTGTTTTCATTGGTTTGCCTGATCACAAGATTTTTTTGGGGGGTGGGAAGGATAGTAATCTATGGATATTTGCTTTAATATATATATAATATGCTCACTTACAAGTTAGGTAACCTTCCTGCTAATCCAGCACATATGTACTATAGGAGAATCAGAAGGCTCCAAGCTCTTTCCATCAGTTATCATTTGAGGATAAAAAGCTATTATTTGTCTAGTTATTTGTAGAGCTAAAACATTATTTCAGAGCTTTTATCTAGCAGCCATTATTAATTTACCTGCCTGCCAAGGCTCAATCAAATTCATCCTACAAAGAATTGAGCAGCTCCCAGCAGCTTTTAGATTGCACAAAGAAGAGATTGTTGCTCCCATTAGCATCTGCCTCAAATATCTTGCAGCCAGAATACAGCATGAAATGCCAATCCTCTTCCAACTATTTTAATAGATAGATAGATAGATAGATAGAAAGAAAGAAAGAAAGAAAGAAAGAAAGAAAGAAAGAAAGAAAGAAAGAAAGAAAGAAAGAAAGAAAGAAAGAAAGAAAGAAAGAAAGAAAGAGATTCCCACTAAGCAACTCTTCTAACTCTTTACAGGAACAGAAAACATGACTAAGCTATTTTAAATATTGCTGCCCTTTCATGACACTCAAAATTAGCTGCTGAAGCAGCTGCCTCCCTGTTTACTAGCAGGACTGGCCCTGGGGAAGCAGTGAAAAAGATTGCTTTTCTGTTTATCAGACAAGGTTTATCAGACCAGGCCAGGGTCAACTTCAATCAATCAATGTGCATTGCCCTTTGGTTCACGCGGTCTCCCTCACTGTGCCAGAAAGAAGTGGAAGGCAGAAAGGAGCTAAACTTCCACATAACCAAATAGTTTTAATTGGTTTGTGCTTTCTGCCTTTAAGAAATAAATCTCAAGTCTGCAAAGTGAGATGCCTGGCACTTTTGACAAAATGCCAGCGGTTAGCTTTGAGATCATGGGAGATTTGAGATCATGGGAGACCGTAATCTATAAATACTTCCTGTAATCTCTCTCTCTCCCACCCACCCACACCCATTGAGCTGTACACCACAAATCTTTTTGTTGTTGAAGTTAGGAAATGGGTGAAGTCAATCTAATACAAATGAACAGAGAAGAAAATCTTGCAAACCTTCTGAGTGGCCATGTTATGACCAAGGTTGTGAATGGAAGCAGCCCATTTGACATGCCACCTTAATTATACTTTTAACTAATCTATGTACAACACCTGAAAATGGATATTCTGATTGTCCTAACTCTACTTAGTCATGTCTTATGAGGAACAGGTGGTTTGTGGTGAGTACACTAAACAAGATGAAACATCTACAAGAAATGCAGAAAATGTGACTATTCTCCTTTAGGTCAAGAACGTATGGTTCTTTGAATTGCTCAAGTGTTCCAACATTTGGAAAGTTGTTCTTCCTCTTTCTTTGCTTCAACGTTTTTCCACAATTTCCTCATCATTATGCAGGTTGTGCAAAAATGTTATATAAAAGGATTCAGAGAGAATTTTTGGCAGAGTTCATGCTGGAAACAAATCTGGGTAAGAAATCAAGCTATTAGGAAGAGAGAATGTTCTGATTTATTCATTTACCACTTTAAAAAGCTGATCAAAGCTTTGCATGATATAGCCTATCACACAGTGCAATATTTGTTGAACATGGCAACGGATGGTGGATTTTATGCTGTGATTATTGTAAACTGCCTGGAGTGGAGCTGAGCAATATATGAATGCATGCAAATACAATAAAATAAATTTTACACTTTGCCAAAACATTTAATTTGCAGCAGAATTCTGCCCCATTTGGCTATGTATTAATATGTATTAACATATTTCATCCCACTCATCCTCTATGTGTTAAGCCTGTTTCAGCAGAAAGCAAAACATTCCACTGGCAAAGGTTACTCCTATTAATGTTTCAGGCTATAGATTTGTTAGCTTTTAAGATCTTTTTAAGATCGTTATTTCATTGCAGTTTATATAACATGTGCCCAGGGCATCGAATCTAGTTTGGCAAATCAGTATGGGACAGAATGAGGTACAGGTGGTTTATTTCAACCTGATGCACAGAAGTGGAACGGAATTCAGAAAACAGAATTATGGTTTTTGATAGTCCTTGCATGGAAAAACGCCTGTAATGTTTGTATGCACTTTTCATTATAATGGTTACAGACACTAAGAAACTTAAGTAGGGGTGTAAATCTTTTATTTTACAATGTTCCAAGTGCAGAAATTAGCCTCCTTTCTAATGCAAAATGAGCCATTTCATGCAGCATTGTCAGAATGTCCAAAGCAGGATATTTCACAAAATTATATGGTTGAAATATTGCAATTTTTGGTACACATGAAGTACGCAAGCTTTCACAGAACCCAGTGTACCATTTTAGTTTCTGAACATGATGAAATTTCTTAGTGAGTAGCATCTGTTTCAGAGTTTGGCCTACAAAATAAACCAGATTGGGAAACGAAGTTGATTAGAGCTCTACTTTACTGAGACAGGATACAGTCTCTTCCAAATACTATAATTAAGGAACATTTCAGGTCTCTTTCCTTATGTAATAGTTCTTGCCTACCGTATATCCATCAAGGCCATCTCCCAGACTGTTTATATTCAAGCAGCTATGCTGAAGAGCTATAGGGCAAATAATAAGGGGGTAAGAAATAATATTTCTCTGTTGTTTCCAACTCTTCAAAACTTGGGTTTTAAAATCTTTTCTTTTAATAGTGAATGAATTTACCACAATCTCTGAAATCCAGGCCCACCCAAGCCAGCCACTCTCATCTTGAATCAACATTTACTTTCCACAATAGCAAACACAAGAAGACGCTGACCCTGCTGCCAGCACATCAAAGTGGGGGCAAACTCCAAGTGTTAAAGCTCTAGGTCTGCAAGTGCCCAGCACTAGATCCAAGCCAGATTGTGCTACAGCCGTGCCCTACCTCACCTTGAGAGCAAACCAGCTCTGGCCACAAGCACCACAGAGGTGCTGAATCACTGCCAAAGCACACTTTCATTCTCTCCAGGTAGCGCAGGGGCAAGTTCTGGCAGCCACCATACCCTGGGGTTGTAATTCCCCTCTCATGTTTGCTCACCCCTGGAAAGCATGACCCAGTTTGATAACTCCTTTGTAGTACAGTAAGCAACAAAGCAGCACACTGTGCTTGGGCTCAATGTTGCAACCAGCCATCTTTTAAAAACATACTTGCCAAATGTGACTCCACTGGTCTGATCCAAACATCAAGAGAGGATCTTTGAACTTCCTACCCCTTATACAAATTATGTGTTACCCTTCCCAGGAGGTATGTTTGGCTCTGACCCTCCTTGTATTCAACAAAGCCTTAAAATCCAAACGGATTATGAATGTCTACTGCAGCGTAATAAGGTAACAAAGACATACTGTGTGTAGTTGTTGCTTTATTGAACAGGTAGTCCTCAAAAGGTATGTGGTAAGTTACACATTATTCTTCCCATGCGGTATATTTAGCTATGATCCTCCTTGCTAAAGCTTTAAAATTCAAACTGATTTATTGACAATGGATAAGTACCGCAGCGCAATAAAGTAATAAAAACAGGGTGTATAGTTGTTTACAATTGTTGCTTTATTGTAGATAGTTCTAGGTTAATGATGCTAATTGGGAACAGAATTTCCATCACTAAGCAATGAGGACATAAAGTGCAATGTCATGGTGGGCAGAGGGGACTTGAAACGCCCTGCAGTTGTAGAGGTGCGTGGATTGCCAAGTACCCAAATTTTCATTTCATGATCGCAGAGGTACTGAAACGGCGGTAACTTTTAAGGACTGGGCCTAAGTAGCATTCATTTAGCACAGTTGTAACTTTTAATACTGCTGAACAAATGGTCATTTAACAACTAGGACTTCCTGTACCACAGGCAGTCCGTGTGACTGGGTTGTACTAGAAATAAACTTTCCATTCTGCTCCCCATATTTCAGCCTGGATAACAGCCAGCCGTTATGACACATCAAGTGCAACAGTTTCTGCAGTCCACACTACCCAACTCTGGTCTCATTATCTGGTGATTCCTGGGGGGAAAACAACCACAACTTTAATAATTACTGCCAGAGCACATATAGTACAATTCCCTCATATTGGATAGTGGCACTGGGCAGAAAGCAAAAGTCTCCTGCCTCGACATACAGCGAGCAGAGTAACTTTGGACTAGCCGCTAACTTAATCCTAGGAAGAAGGCAAGGGTCAGCTGTCGTTGAAAGGATTAACTGTTTTTTAAAATGGTCTTATGTATGGACTTAAAAGAATTTATTACAGACCATTTTGCAGCAGTAGACAGTACATGCCAATTCCTTTTCTTGGAGCTTAGGCATCAAGGAATCAATGTAATAATCACATGTTAAGAGTGTTAGTGATGAAACTAGAACTAGGGGAATATAAAGTAGCAATAGTGGTGAATGTGAAATAGTCTTCCTGCAAGCAAGCTTGCGATTGAAAAATAAATTTGATAAATGTATATTTAAAATGTCTAGACTGTCATTTTGAACGAGATGCCAATATATCTATAATTTTAAGAAGCGAGGTTTGATCTATGATTCAACTATATCTGATAAATAATCCTTCTATTTATTACCATACTGGAGATGACAAGTCACAAAAAGCTGAACTTTTAAGTCTTAATGCCAAGTTTCCTCGACTCTTAATCTTCTATATTCTGAATTGTCTAGACCAGGGATCCCCAACCTTGGCAACTTTAAGACCTGTGGACTTCAACTCCCAGAATTCCCCAGCCAGCCATGCTGGCTGGGGAATTCTGGGAGTTGAAGTCCACAGGTCTTAAAAGTTGCCACGGCTGGGGATCCCTGGTCTAGAATCTTACCTGGGAATATAAGGCTGTGGTTTCCAACCGTAGATCTTTGTGATATCTTTCTGTGCAATTCAGTGTTTAATATTTTATTTGGAAAGAAACCCGTGTGGTTATTTTTATTGTGACTTTCACTTAAAGCCTTGTGCATTTATTTTTAATAGGAATATGCTACTTTGGTAAGCTTGCTTCTATCTGCATTGGTTACGTGTGTCTCTTTTCATCACTTGTGTATTCCAAAGCAGATGACACAAACCGGTGCAATTCAGATGTCAGCTGGAAATTAGAGAAGGGTGACACTGATCTTAAAGAGCAAATAGATTTTTTTGACAGGTGAAGGGGAGGAACAGATACAGTTTTGCTCTATTCAGTAATTTTTAACAGGAGCACAGAAAAGGACTAGGATTTTTCAACCTACAAAACTATCGTAGTATTATTTTTATAGCTTCTTATTGTTGCTGCCTTGCCCCATTAAAAATCTTAGTTAGACCCCAATGTTTTGATAAAGATTAAAAGTAAGGCTATAATTAGACATTATGTAAAAATTGCAATAAGCATGAAAAATAGTACATGTCAACTCTATCTGTTCCTCCCCCCTCACCTGTTAAAAAAATCTGTTTCCTCTTTAAAATCAGTGTCACCCTTCTCTAATTTCCAGCTGGCTCTCCCCAATGCATCTGAATTGCACCGGTTTGTGTCATCCGCTTTGGAATACACAAGTGATGAAAACAGATCCACGTAACCAATGCAGATAGAAGCAGGCTTACCAAGTGTAGCATATCCCTATTAAAAATAAATGCACAAGGCTTTAAGTGAAAGTCACAAAGAATAAAAATAACCACACAGGTTTCTTTCCGAATAAAATATTAGACACTGAATTGCACAGAAAGATATCACAAAGATCTTCTATGGTTGGAAACCACAGCCTTATACTCCCAGGTAATGTTTCTTGTAAGACGATAATCTGAATATTCAGTGGAACCCTTTCAGCTTCTGTCTGGAGAGAGCAGACTTCCATCAGTGGGAGAGGAAGGAAATAATTTTCAGTGTATCCCATTCCTCCCTGTACCGCGTATTCTCCCTAAAATCTGCCTCAAGAGTAGGGGACCCTGAAGAGCAAATATTGAGTTGCTGGGAATACCAGGGAAGGACAATTGTTGCAAACTGTCCCATGCTTACTCTACTAGCAGAGGGACATTAGCTGAATTCCACCCAAGAGTTAAGATATTTAAATTTACTGAAATCACATTTTTCTCATTATGTCTCATCAGGTCAGTGCTGACTTGAAGCAATCCCAGGATGATATGCCTCCAACCTGGTCCTTCAGGTCTTTCAACCCATCACCATATACCTTGCTACTATGCTTTGTGTTCTTTTCCTTCCACTTTTCCTAGCATTATAAACTTCTCAAGGAAGCTAGCTTTTTGTATAATTTATGTAATGTATCTTAAAATATAATTTGAGCTTGGTCATTTGCATCCCAAGTGAGAACTCTGGGTTGATTTATCCATTTGTTTCGGTTTTTTGGCTACTTGTACTCTTAGCGAGTCTTTCCAATACTGAAGTTTAATAAGTGTTTACCATTGTCTTCTTTCATACAATATGAGGCAATCATCTACCTCCAGCATTTTCCTATATCACTGCTGCCAAATATAGGAGTCTACTTGAGATAACCTTCAACCCTCGGGTGACTGAGTATCTGTTGAACATGCAAGTCCTGATATTCTTCACTCATTCTTTCAAGGAATGCACCCATCACTGTCACCATGATGAGGAAGTACACAACAGGACTTGAAGAAGCAAATCTGATTAGACATTAACTCAATTAAATTATACATTAGTCTATTAAATCAGACAATACTATCCTACACATATATTTTAAAAGGTGGATTTGGGGAAGTGATCCAATAAGCAAAGCAATTCAAAATTTGATCAAATATTTGCATATTATAAAGTATCTGGATTTGATCTCTATTATATGGAGTAAGTTATCTCTGAAAGAATAGGTCCAAGTCTCTTGAACTTTAGTTACTCGGAGTTGCTGAAAGACAGCACTGACCTTGCTGCATACTTCTAATATCCTATGCAAAAATTAACCACATGTGAAACAGATTTCAAAAGTCAGCCCTAGAGACTATAGAAGCATGGATAACTGACAGATCTTTCCATTTAGCATTGGTATCCAACCTTTTGGCTTGCTGGGGCCACACTGAGTGAAGAGGAATTATCTTGGGTCATGTATAAGATGTCATTGTTCCGACTAATGGAGCACTTCAAAGAAATTCCAGGCATTGTTTATTCTGAAAGGTCTTTAATGATGGACACAATGTCGGCACATATTGAATGGATGCCAGAATCTGAATTTCTCTTACTTGCGTCTAACTTTTCTTGCTAAACCCCTCCCTTATTTTGCAGTCATGAGTCACATCTTCCAATTAGCCTGGAGGGCAAAGATTCACTTCCGTTCCTTATCCCACACTTTCCTCATAAATCTCCTCCCTTTCTATGTCATCTGAATTAACTCTAAAAATACCAGACAGTTCTGCATATCTTGTCAAAGCAATAAAATCCTATATTAACAGCGTTGACATAAGATATATAAGACAGCTAATGTATATAAATGATATACATTATCTAAATGCGCTTATTTGCAATAAAAATTAAGTTTACTATGTTAAGGCAGATTTTAATTGAATGCATTCCAGAATTGCAGTTACACTGGTCCATGGCCTAACATTTTCCTCATACAGATATAAATCTGCTTGGATATTTTACCTACATATTTGCCTAATGAGAGATTGATCCAGATTAACAGCGTTGACATAAGATATATAAGACAGCTAATGTATATAAATTATATAATGTTAAACATTTACGATCTTGTGGGCTGCATTACTAGCTGTGCAGGCCTGCATGAAGCCTGAGGTCCAGACATGCCTGATGTAAAGGATACAATCAATATTTCTGGTTCAACGGTTCTCAGAAAAAAATATTTTACCTCTACTTTATTTACAATATAAAAGGCTGTTTATTAAAATTAGATATGACATGAGACATTTAATTTGGTTTAAGCCTGGAACAATACAGCTACTTGAAACATTCAGTGAGATTTCAACTTGGGTAAATCCTAATGGATTTAAATTCTTCCATGTTATGATGGGGTAAAATGGAAAATGTTCCAACCATAAGGAAAAATTGAAATCTGTTAATATGTTATTTGTGTTTTATTCCATGCCCCATTATCCATCCTACAGAAAAAAATGGGATTAAAAAAATACCTTAAAGAAAACACGCTCTATCTTCTTATAAGCGCTTTCCTTGTAAGGATAAAAGTTACATCAGAGTTTTGATGCATTTTGTAACTGCAGTATTTCCTCACATAGGCAGATCAACACATATTAATTGTAGCAACACCACAAAAAGATGTTCATCAAGAAACAGAAATCTTGGCTGCAGTTTAAGGTAAAACAGAAGATATATCGTGACACAAGCCATTCAAAATTTGCCTTAACTAGTGCACAGGTTTCTTTTAAAAAATGTGTTAAGTGGTAATAATGATAGCTAAACATGGGCTGAACACTTGTTTATAAGTAAGTCTTCTATTTATGTGAATGTACTTCTTTAAAAGCATGGTAAAACAATGTTTTAATGAAATTTCAGGCACTCCCTGGATTCAGTGACCAATCTCTCTACTTTATTTTTCCCTTTCAAGGATGGAAAATTGGTAATGTGCTACTTTTATCTTTGTCTCATCTTCAAAAGTTTATAAGTATACCACAAACATTTAAAGCAAAGCAGTAGTATATTTAGTTCTAACTATTTCATAGCACATGATACTTTCAATTAAGATTTCACGTTTAGCTAAAGCCACCTGATAAATTCAACAAATGCAATATTCAGGAATTGGTTTATTTTTGGTTTACAGACAAAGGCACCCAAATATTTTTTATTAAATAATTATTTAAAATGCTGTTTCTGAAATCTATTCTTATACTAGGGAACTCACACTGTAGAGGAATATTGTTTCTAGTCCTAATTCTAAATTCTGGCATATTCAAGGGATCTGTTTCATAATGCCTTTCTCTCTCACTTCAGATTTGACTTTTTTTTTTTTGAATTTTGAAACTTTCCAGGCTAATATTCAAATTCACAGATTTTTTTCTTTTAGGTTGATAATATTGATATTGCTATATTACCAAGAATAGCATGACAATATTTAGATACGAAAAAAGCACGAATCACCTAGATGTGTGGGAAGGCTGAAAGATTTGTCTCAAAAAAAAAAAATGTTATGGAGAGTTGTGTTATTTCTCAGCTGTATTTGTTTTAAGGAAACCAATAATTTATTCCATAAAACAAGATACATAGGAAAAAATGACTACCTAAGTAACATTCAGTTGTCTTACCAATATTACATATGTGTACACATGTATATATGTACCCATACTCTTGCATGTTAAGTTCCAGACATCTATTCCAATGTGCCAAACTGATATATGGTCAGTGAGGAAGAATTTAGGGAGCAACGGTGACAGACAGATGTAGTAAGGATGTTGCAAATAAATGGTAAAATGTTACATCACAAAGTTCACAATTTATTGTATTCCACCATTGCAACAGCAGTCTCACACACTCTTTAAAAGAGTATGGTCCTTGACCATGCAACATGTTGTATCCCTGTAAATATTATATGCACATTTAACTTTTGTTTTTTAAAAATCATATTTAACTATGAGAAAAATAGTTAAATTTTAACAAGGAAACATTCTTTTTAAAAGTAGAAGCACAATTACATGGAAGATTTTAACAGTGGCATAAAGTTTGAATGTGGAATAATAAGTGTAGGACACATATGTTCTTGTGCATTAACACTTGTATGGTTCATTCACAATTTACTTAAGCATAGTAATAAAAATAGATATACTAGAAGTTGATCAGATTATCCTATACTACACCTGGAAATGTGGATTATAACAAATAAAAGCATATAAATTAGCACAGAATGTAGGACATGTCATGAAATATAAGAATGTAGAACATGTCATGAGATATAAAAAGCATGTTTTAAATGTAGCATAATTCAAATCTACTTTTTATGGGGACAGTTGCAAATGGATGCTCACTCTAAATCAATTTAAACATATAGAAAAAGATATTAGCCCAAGTAGGAATTATTCAACAGTTTCCATGTTCTACATTTTTGTTTCAACTATTTCTACTGAAACTACTGAACTTATTTAGCATAAATATACTGACTCCTAAATGCTAAATAAAGCATTTGGTAATTCATTTTTAAATTATATAGGTAACACGGGGAACAGACTTTTTTCCTATTTGGATCTCAAGTTCCTGATCTGCAGTGAAAGTTTCTCTTGCTGTATCTTAAGGGACAAATTCACTTATTTCATCATTTTCTCTTTGTACCCTCTTTTATAGCCACAATTCAAAAAGCTTGAGATAAAACACTGTGTACCAATGGCAATTTTCTTCTTAAAAGAAACCTGCCTTTTTAGTTGAATGATGGGCTTAAGAAATAGGTTGAGGGAAACAAGTATTCTAATGCTTGTGTATAATTGTCAGTAGTGGACAGTTAACCGTTTCCTGTGGATTAATCTGCATGTATAGGTGTACTTGTAACAGCAGTTTCCCCCACCCCACCCCCCAAAAAAAGATTTTTTATTTCTTTTAGTAATTTTTGTATAGTTAAGAGCCTCTGGAAAAGAGCTAAGAAGGAAAGATTAACAGAATGCCCAGTTTAAATAATTTACAAGGAATATTTCTCATAAGATTAACCAGAAAAAATCCACTGTGATTCTCAAATAAATTGCCACCCAAGAGAATAATTTGTTTACCTTATCTAAATGCGCTTATTTGCAATAAAAATTAAGTTTACTATGTTAAGGCAGATTTTAATTGAATGCATTCCAGAATTGCAGTTACACTGGTCCATGGCCTAACATTTTCCTCATACAGATATAAATCTGCTTGGATATTTTACCTACGTATTTGCCTAATGAGAGATTGATCCAGATTAGCCATATAATCTTCACAGAAATGCACAATTAAGCATCACATGAACTGTATTTCACAATCCAGATCTAATATTTCATGTTTTTACAAAAGACAAGATGAGTAGGTATATTATACGGCTTTGTGCCATTAGACCACCAAATGCATAGATGTCCTAATGATGGAATTGTCATCTCTAGTATCTCATAGTGCTGGATGCTCTGAAGTAAGAGAGGAACTTGTAACATAGGCTAACAACAAAATACCAGATGTTTCTTGCCATTTGGGATCTTGCAATGAAAATTCGCCAGATGAGAATTACAAGTACTGTATTGAAGCCATACCGTATGTTCCTTAGCCTAGAGATAAATCAAATTAAGAGAAAGAAAGAAAAAAGAAAACAAATGTGGGAAACTTAAGAAAACTGGCAAATAAGAATATAACAGCTTGAGGATGAAACAAAACATATTCTTTATCGCATTTCTATTTGATTGGAAAGGGATTTTTATAGTAGTGTATACAATTTTGTTATTGACAATACAACAGTTTAGTTCTAAAAAATCTGCATATCAGTAAACTATACTGTTCTGCAGTAGAGATTTCCTTTCATATCACACACAGATTTTTATGCAATTCATATGCTCTCTTCCTATAGAGTACATATACTAAGAATTACAAGATAACTTACATTTGAAAGACTGATACAAACAGTAACATCACTTCCCAGTTTCTCCCCAACTGAAAAGGTTATCAAAATCCCAATATGCAATCTTCAGATAAAAGAGATAAGCAAGAAATGTGGGGAGTCTTGATGTAACTCACCTAAATTATTTTACAACATCTGTTTAGCATTTTTTGAAATGATTACAATAAGAATGTCAATTGAGTATTTTAATATTTACAGAAGTGTTTAAATATTAATACAAGAGTTAGTGTGGCATGCCTTCCTACATTTTTGACACTCACAGAATTACAGCAATAGCAATAGCACTTAGACTTGTTTACTGCTCCATAGTGCTTTTCAGCATTCTCTGGGCAGTTTACAGAGTCAGCATACTGCCCCCAACAATCTGGGTCCTCATTTTACTTACTCTGGAAGGATGGAAGGCTGAGTCAATCTTTAGCCGGTCAGGATCAAATTCCTGGCTATGGGCAGAGTTGGCCTACAATACTGCATTCTAACCACTTTGCCCCCACAGCTCATTTTACATTCAGAATAATTAACATAAATATGTATTAATTTATGAAATAAAGAAGTCAAGTCCACATACTTATTTAAGTGTTTCCGAGCTGCTGGGAGACCAGACATTTCTTCATTCAGTACATACTTCTTTGTTCCCATGCAGTAATTTTCCATATATTCTGCCCAATGTAACTGCCGAACGTCAAAATTAAATACCTGGTGTAAAAATTAAACAATGTATCTATTACTAACAAAATATAGTAAAGTCAAATCAGGAGTACAATGAATAAAACATTGTTTCTTAGTAAAAACAAATAAAATATCAGCTACCCACCCAACCTAAGGATTAACTTAACTTCCACTAATGATCCATAATACTGACTCCACAAATAAATTCAGACTCTTGGATCCCTTATAATAATCATAAGCACAATTACATAAGAAGCATGTTGATACCAATAGTCTTGTAGGTAGGGATGTTTTACAGGAAACTAACCTGTTTTAATAATCTCTGAAAATTTCAGTAAAGAGAAAAACACTATAGTCATCAATATTTTAAAAGCACCTTATTTTAATATTAAAGATATTGTTTAAATTAACATTTATAAACCCATTGCTACTATTGTGTAGTGGAACACCAAAAAAGTATCAGAACAGTGATCTCTAAAGAACCTTATGAAAGTTTTTTGCTGCATTTTATTCAGTGTTAGACACTCAATCTGTAACTCAGCTAAAATGTTAAAAACCAACAGCATTTATCTTGGAATATTCTTGGAATTATTCATAACAGCAATTTACAAATCAACCCAGGACCTCTGTGTTATTAATATATAAAATTAAATGAGTTTGCATGTGGATCATATGCAGAGAAAGGGAGAAGGATCACTACTAAATAATCTTGTGCTACTACACGACACATCTCATAAGCAAACGGTTGCTACATAGACAAAGTTAGCAGAACATCCAGATTCAGCCATAGTTTCATTCCATACAGCATTAACCTTGCGAACTCTCAAGCTTCCTCCTTCCGTTATATATACAAGATGGACAGTATTTAATATTTATTTGCTACATATATGTATGGATGTGAGTCTATACATATGTTGTTCATAGTATGTTTAGGTGTGTGTCATGTATGTTTCACTTTGAGAGCGGGCAACTAAATTTCATTTTTGATGTGTGCCGTTGTGCCCACAGTATAAAAATGACAATAAAGGTTATCTTATCTTATGTTACAGAAGCACTGAACAATTACATACATATATCCAAAATGCAAAAAAAAGTTGCACAGTATATTACTATGAAAAACATAGTATATTGCCATTCCAACTATTATGGAGGACATTTGTTTTGAATGAGGTCAAGGGATTTGTTTCAATATCCTATTGCTTTTGATTGGAAAATTTGAAACTTTTTAATCTTCATTCCACTTGAAAAGAGCCAATTCAAAGTGTTTGGCAGAATGTTTTGAGTTGGGCTATTTTATTCCTAGCTCAAAACCAAACAGTTCTGAGTAATCAGATCCATCTCTAATTACATTTTAATTTCTATCTTAGACAGACAAGAGTTATATAAAATATAAACATCCTTAACTAAACTAAATGTAAAAATGCATGTAAATTTGGAACATTATCTGCAGCACATTAATTTGTACTTCATATATCATTCTTAAATGGCTTTCTATCAACCTACCTTAATGTTAACACTTTAATATGTATGAGTTTTTTATTTTACAGCTAAATTTTTTTTTTGTACTCTATGGAAAATATACTACTATATAGTAACTTTATTTAGGTTTATCTGGGATTCCAATGCAGCACATACAAAGATCTGTATTTAATTGCGCTTATTATGAAAATGAGCATACTGAACACATCTGGCATTTTATTGTTGTTTCAGAAAAACTACAGACCAAAGCTAAGAACTATGGAAGGGGATCATGCTACAGCTTTATCTTTTCATTAGTTTCTTATGTTTTCATTTTGCTCCTTATTTGAAATGCTATATGTACTATATTGTTAGCAAGCAAAGCAATACAAATTAACTTGCCTTTTTGTCTTCAGGACTCAGCTGGCTCATAAGCATATTGACATTGTCTGTGTTCCAGTCCCAAGAATTACTTGTGAAGTACTCTAATAGCATCATAGCTTTGTGAAGACGTGTTATTGTTTTCATCATCCTATAGCCCAGGAAAACATGTTATTAAAGAAAATCACACTCACAACTTAAATATGACTCAACTTTTAGAAGGAAGGTTCCTCTACGGGATCCTTCAGTTTGCCAATTACACCATTAAAACCTGAATAGAATTTTCAAAAATAGAGTATTTCTGCATAGCATGTTAAATAATTTTTTTTTGAAAGGCTGAGGTCCTTTTCTTAGGTAGTACTGTGAACACAAGAATCTATGTATGAATTAGGGCTATGCAGATATGAAGGGAACATGTAACATCAATTGCAGCTCCTTTAAACCAGTGCCTTTTTTTGGGATCACAATGCACTCCAAATCATCTTTAACCTTTTGAATTTGAAGCTCTGCACAACTCTAATCAACCACACACTATAATTCACAAATAGTTCAGATTTGCATGGAGATACTCCTTTGCCCATTAATTTAGACATTGAAAAGGTCGTGGAAGAAATGTTTCTTTATAAAACCATCTTTTTGTGAAGACTGGTTATAAATGATGCTTTGCATCACACTGGTTCAAATGTTTACTACTTATTATGCAGAAATATTTTATTCATGTTTATTGCCTGTCAGTCAACAGTAAATATTTTGTTTGAATATAGTGCATTCTATTAGTAGGATCAACTTGAAAAATAGTTTTAAAATACTAGTATCGCTGAACTTGAATTTAGTAAACTCTTGTTGCATTTTTTGTTGGTGCCGCTATAACCAGCAATACAAACCTTAGAACCTTATTTGACAGCTATTCTGACCCTGACTCATTTCAAGATTGAACCTTATAATAGAAAGCACTGATCATCAGAAAGATAAAAAGGTGAAGGAGGAAAAGAAAAACCACCAGGTTGCTTTAGACATATTTCTTTTATTCAGTTAAGATAACTTGCTCATATTGAGGATAGCCAAATGCAATTCTATTGAAAATAATAATAAGTGCATTTATTAAAAGGAAGACATACATCTGAAATGTAAATAACAAGCTTCTGTAAAGATAATTCAGAACAGTGAAACTATATATTATAGTTTCTAATTTTTCCCCCAACAGATCTTAACAGCTTCTGGGCTATATTAAGAGAAATTGTACATTTCATCCATGTTATAAAGTAGCTGTCCCCAACCTTTCTGGCACCAAGGACAGGTCCGTTAGAAAAAATTATCTTCCATAGACTGGGAGTGGGGGTGGAGAAACTGTTTCATGTGCAACCTAGATCCCACGCATGCACAGATGAAGCTTTGCTTGCTCACCTGCCGCTTGCACGGCCTGGTTTCTAACAGGACCATGGTCTGGCACCACAGGAGGGTTGGTGACCCGTTATAAAGTACTTTCTTCAAACATTTATAACCATAACATCTAGCTCAACCAAACATATTAAAAACAAGAGTCCTTAATGATATAAAATTCATGAGGAAAATATAACTAAGTTTATGGAAAGGACACCAAGAAGCATCCTAGATTGTTTCTCAAAATGTTGCACTAGGGCAGGGGTAGGCAACCTTGGCTCTTTTATGACTCGTGGAGTTCAACTCCCAGAATTACTGAGCCAGCATAGCTCATAAAAGAGCCAAGGTTGCCTACCCCTGCACTAGGGTCTCAGGTTGAACTCATGTATATATGTATACATATATACACATATACATCTTTCCTGGAGAACATTTCATTTTTCAAATCTGATAAGACTTCTCTTCCAACACTGTCACGGTTTATTTTTAGAGGTTAGTTTGGTTTCATTTTATTGTCTGCTCGCTGGATAGTTGTGATTTTAGTTTATGATGTTCTATCTAGCTTCTTCTATTGTTTATTTATTAAAGCACTTTTCTAAATATTATCACTCCACTCTAAATATTATCAATCCTTTAAGGACGAGGTTAGGGACAGTTTTTGATGGAGAAAATGTATCTGATTGCTAAAAATCAGTATCAATTCTAAGAAACATAATCAATCCATACAAATTATATAAACAAATAAGCACATTTTTTTCTTATTTTCTTATTTGTAAACTGCCTCAGGTGATACCCTATTTAGTTATATCTATTATACAAAAGCTAGCAACTATATCAATAAAACATTTATGTTTTATGGCAATAAATGATTATATTAAGCATATTAAGCTGTAATTGCCAAGCAATAACATAAGGGACTTAAGCCAAAAAGGCATCTGTTCATCTTCTACTCACATGAATCCATTAAATATTTCTCTTCTCTGAAACATATTCTAACAGCAAAATTAGTTCCTAACTTTAGAACATTTTGTAGATATCATTGTTTATACTTAAGTAGTACAATTTCCATGAGCTGAAAACACTCACAAACAGCCTTTCTTCGAGGAATGCTCCACAGAGCTTTTCTGCTTAAGAACCACTGTACATTTGCATGAATATTCCAACGTTGCAGATCTTGTGGAATTATTAGTGTCTGAGTTGTTATATATTATTTTTGTCAGACAGATGAATTACATAATACAATTAAGACAACCCAAAAAACATCCAAATCTGTCAAACTTAATCACAATCCTGCAAAAACTGAAAGACACCATAGAATATATTCAGCCTTTTGCATCCCAAAATGGAAATCCTTTATTAATGAAACAAATTTCTTAATCAGAAAAAAATCCAGCTTGACTGAACATTGCTACTCTCACAAAGAATTCCAGAATTCTTTGGCATTCCTTCACAAAAGTTTGTAAACTAAAGACAGGTCACAATGACCTTTCATGTAGTATTTAACATTCATAACATCTAATACCTTAGTTCCATCCCATTATTACAATTTGTTCCAGGTAGAACCATATTTTGATATCTCAGCTGATACAAGTTTCTGCACCCAGGCTATAGATTGGGACTAATTATAATAGCATGTTATTCCTGAAGCCACTGACATTAACTTACAAACCCTACAGTATATTATTTGGAATCAGGTTATTTGGAACAAAATATTTTCCCTCTTTAAGGTGCTTAGGATTTAAAATAATTGAGAATTATTTTTATTTTGATCCTCAGAGTTGTTGGGAGAATAACACAAGAAAATTCTCTGTGGATACTTCCAACCTTTGAAACTCCTTACTTTGGCAAGGAGCTCTCTATTAATATAGTACATTAAAGTAGTGTATTTTTTCTATGGGTTTCTTCCTATTTTTACTGTTGCATTCTATTTTTGTTTTCAGTTTTTGATTGTGTTACACTGTTTCCTATTTTATTATTATTAATTGCTAAATACGTCTGATTAAAAGGTAAGACAAAAAGTATATAAATAAAATAACCTTTTCTAATGCTATTCGATATCTGGAGGATTTTTGCTAAAGGGAAGCTTCTACATGTTGTTTATGATCAACACAGAACAAGATGAATTTTAATGGATTGTACTTCTTGTTTATAATCCCCTCCTTTCCACTATTAGATAGCATAACAACATAAAGTTATTTGATACTGCAGACAAATTGTATTGCAAGTTTAATACAATTATGGATCTGGCCTTTGATTTTTCCATACCCTACATTTCTATGCTCAATTTGTTTTATTTTAAAAAAATCATATTGTAACATGCAAAACCTCATTTTGTCTCATATACAACTTTGTCAACAATAACAACCTCAAATAGCCAAAAGCCTGGAAGTTGCCAGAAGAAACCACTGCTAGGCTAAAAAATAATTTAGTCCCACTTTTCATTATAGAAAACTACACTGGATTTCTTTGCCAGCAAAGAAATGAAAATGTACCATGTGAAATGTCCCAATGCTTGACAAAATTACACAATATGCCGTGTGTGTGAACAATTAAGCAAGCACTTGAACTAAATTTAATCAAAAGCCACAAACATAGCTTTCCTAAACAGGTCTGGGGAGTTACTAAGGTATTGTGGTCATAAATTTGTTGATTTCTTAAGAGGGGTAGTCAGGCAACAGCCTGTTACGGATATTGCTGAGCTAAAATTCCAAATATTTTCATGCTGACCTGGCTATCTGGGATGCTGAGAATTATAATTATAATTAAGCAAAATTGGGAGTACCACAGATTGCTTTTATCCCATTTAGCAGGCAACTAAAAATATATTCGTAATGTTTCTCCGGCCTTTTATTTTACTCTGATAAATGTTAAGATAAACTAATTCAGCATCTTTCATAAATAATAGAAGCAGAAATTGTCTCCTTCTTGGATCACTAAATTACACGTTAAAACACAATATCAAAGGAAGTGCTTTTTCCTGTTATGGCCTGTTTGAAACATACTTTGATATTAAAGTTTAAATTATGGTTGAAGCTTATGAACTAACTTGGGTGTACTTATTCTACCTGACTTGTAGATTGTTATTATTACAGATCATTAGACTGTTTTATTAAACCATTTCAACAGGAAATGGATTACTTCAAACCACTTTCTCATTCCTCCTAAAATGTACAAATACAATGAGGACTACCATTTGGTCACTATATGATGCTATATGACCATAATGTTCTGGAGAGATGGTGATCCAGTTTTCTGATTCCATGGTACTCAGTTCCAAAATGTGCTAAATTTTAAAATAAAAACTTTTTATCTCATAGAAAATCATTACATTTCAGCTCACTAAAAACTAATTCTACATTAGAAGACATTCTGAAAGGCAGATACTACCTACTTTATACAATGAATCACTTTTCCAGTGGATTCCAGTGTAAACCAGACCAGAAACAAACCATTTTATAAGTATATGTGTTCATCATTAAATAGAAATCTAATTTTCTTGTAGCAGGCAGAGTATGCAGTTTGTGGGATAAATTATCAGTTCACGGTGGTATGTTTTTAACAGATATGTCAACCAGTTAGTTGCAAACATGTTTAGGAAATACAAGCTTCGCTGGTAGGAAACTTTTTTTAAAAATCATTTTAATCCCAAATCCACCTTTCCCATGATAAAAGTCAAGGATTTAAAATGACCTCAACTTAATATAAGCACATCCATGTATTTTTCGTGCTAACACTATGGAAGTAGTTTTTCAGGCATATTCTTTTGGCATATTCTTTTTCAACCACCCACACAGCTCCTGCCATTTCCTGGTGGTCTCCTAATTAAGGAAGTAATCAGGCCTAACCCCTGCTTAGATTCCAAACCAAAACAAAGTCATTCAGGTGATATCATCTACTAAAGCATGTTTTACAAAGTTCAAATACAGTATATTAAAATGTGAGTTATATCTGAAAGTTGTATTACACAATGGCTGGGGGGAGGGAAAGAGAGAGTAGAGTTTCTGAGGGGAGAGGAAGAGAGAGAAGAGCTTCTGGGAATGGAAAAAAATGTTCTCTACTCGAGAGCTTTCTTCTAGGAATGGAGAGACTACTACTAAAATGACAACAATGATACTAAGAGGTGCTCAGTATCCTTTATGGGAAAGTTGTTCTGAAGAGTAAAATTGCTGTGTATGGACATGGGAAAATATTAGACTCATTCAACTGCCTTTGCTTGCTGCCTATATCGTGGTACAAATGAAAGCTATTGCCTAAATTGTTATGACAAAAAAGTAAGAGCTGTGTCTGCTAAAAGTATTTCTAACTCTTGGAACAGTATGTTAACGCTGTAAGAGAAATAATGAGAGTTTCCAAAGTCAAAGACATATTCATTTTCTCATAGGTATATATACACACACACGCACACACACACATACCTTTGTATGTGTGTGTTTATGTGTATTTATATTTACAGATATAAATAGTTTCCTTCTCCTCTCCAAATACTAAACTACTGAAATAATATAACGACATATCTTCTGTTCCTTCACTTTTGGGGGTGGAGGCTGTGCAGTTTGAGCAGCAATTCTGCAAAAGAAAGCTTGAAAAAGTTGCCATTTTTAAATGTTAAGATAGAGAAAAAATATGCAGATTTGAGCAGTAAAAATATACATTTTGCCCGCTTAAAAAAACTCCTAAGCCAAAAGAATTATAAGCCAAATGATGGTGATATAAAATATGTCCTAAATTATCTAAATAATCCATTAAAAAAAAAACCATGTGTGCCATAGTTTTAGTATTTCTATCCCCTTTCCCTCCCCATTCATTTTAGCTTATAATTTTCAATAACAGTGCTAGAGTAGGATGATTTGAAGAACATAGTAGCTGCATGACATGGACCGATGACTTTAATAAAGCAAATGTCAACCAGCCACTAAGCACCCCAAAATGTCCAGCTCTTTTACTGTTATTGTTGGTTCCTCCGTTAGTAAATCTAAGATAAAAAGCTCATGCCATTGATCTAAACTGCCACCAAGCTTCCATCACTTTTAGCAAAGAATTAGCCCTTTCTTTCTTACCACGGTTTCTGACCTGTCAACCTGAGAACAACATCGTATAAGAACGCAGGAAGTATGTGACCGACTGTAGTCCAATAATGATGAATAAAGGGGTTGGACTGGATTTTAAGATTGGGACGCCTGATTGCTTGTTCTAAAGGATTCCTCTTGAATATCAAATTTAGGTAACATTCTGTAGGAAAAATAAGGGTCAAAATGTTCTGAGTAGCTCTTGTTCAAAGAATAAATCCAATCATCTCTAGACATCCTAACGGGTTAACTACTCCATACTACCCTATTTTCACTGTTGCCGGAAAACAGCAGACTTGGAGTCGAACACTTCTATGGATTTAACATTCCATTCAACCATAATTACAAAAAAGAAAAAAAAAGTGTTAATTGTGTTAAGCATGGGTTGTAAACAGCCAGAGGAACACAAAGCAGAGCTAGTCACCATTACCTTGGGTTTCTTCCTGTAATCCTGAGGTAGATATCATACAGGAATGCTGGGGCCTTATGGCTTACAGCAATCCAGTAATGATATAAAAGGTGATTGGATGTTAGATTTACATTGGGCCGTCTGAAGGCCTGTTCGAGAGGATTCCTCTTGAAAGTGGATATTACATGGTATTCTAAGAAAGAAAAGTTGTGTAACAGCTTTGATAATAACCATGTAAATGTACTGGACTTCCATGGACATCACAACAGATAGTACTATTCCCATTGATTTAAACCACATTATTTCCTACACATACTTCATTAACTAACAAAGTGAAAGCATTTTATTCAATTAGACTGTAAAATTACAAAACTTTCTCATTGGACTTGTTTGCATACCTAAGCATCACTTTTTAATTCCCCCCCCCCCTTTTTCTCTTTCGTACTTATTAAATCTGTGTGAATAAATGAGAACAGAGTTTCATAGGCTTAACTTCCTATAATTTACATAACCATACAAGACCCAAGCATGTTACATTAAAGCAACATTTCAAAATTAAGGTATACTGTATAATAAATTCAAGTAAATATTAACAAACTTACTACATAAAATAAGATTCTTCTCTTAAGGATCTGAACTGGTGCTTTCTCTACCTTAACCTTTATTAGTAAAGTCAGCCAATTTTTTTTCTAAAGAAATAAGTCAATTGAAAAAAATACAAGCTTTCCTTTTTCCACCCATAAAATCTAACCAAAGAACTGTAAATGAGAGAGATTACCTCTAGGCTAATGCCTAGATTAGACAATTTCTTAAGTTTCAAATGACTTCTGGGAAATACAAAATCAATATACCGCATGGAATCTGAAAAGTTTAGAAACTAAAACAGTAGGCTAAATCTCAAATATTGGATGATGGGATCAGATGTTAGTGATAGTATAAATTTCAGCATAATACAGTGGCACCATATGAGCTAATGGGACAGAAGTAAAATTTGACTTTTTTTTTCTCAGCTTCCTGATGTATAAGGGACATCAGCAAATACTATGCAGTCTCAAAACATATTTCTTGTGTTTTAGTATTGTTTTGTAATATGTCCTAATCAGAAATGCTATACAGCCATACATAATAATTCAAATGCTAAGTAAAGCCACAGATATGTGAACACTGTTACAAAAATTGGTCTGTATCAGTGCATTTCTATAAGAAAAATGAAGTTCTGTGACTTTTATACAATATGCAAATTTGCTTAGTTTTATAGACTTTTAAGGCTATTTTTACTATACCTCTGAAACTGCAGTATGTACACAGGCAAATAAAGCTTGTGTAACCTTGTATTTCCTACTAAACATGCAGCTATGTGATTTACCCACATTGATGTAATACTGATCAAATACTGATGTTTTTCACTCCTAAAGTTCTATTCATTGAGTATAGTTTAAAATACACATAACAAATTAATGAGAATACAACTTTGATTCAGTTGTGTACATTTTTAAAGATGAACTTCAAACTGGATCATCTATTCAGCGAAAGAGCAAAAACAAAAAAAGTCCTTCAGATGTATCCAGATAGAAGGGAAAATATAGCAGAATTAAGGAGAATCACTGCTATTTTTAAAAGTAATTCCAACTGAGCCTAACTTGATCATGGCTATCTATATACGCTATTTTTAAAATGAACGAATTATGAGAGGGAAAAAAGAGGCCTACCAACTTCACCCCAATGAAAGGGATTAGTGCCACCCGTTGTACAGTTGTATACCATAATATTTCTTGGCCTGAAAAAAAAAGATTATATTTTTTTCTATATCATCAGTATAAAACAATTTAGGCACAGTCAAAAACAAAGAGAAGCAGAACAGCAGAAAACTGGCTGAATAATTATAAAAAGTAGAGCAACAGAAATATAAAGCAGGAGCCAAACAGTCAGTTCACATTATATTTACAAAATAATTCAGTGGGATTAGGATCCTCAAGGAAAGGCAGAATAGAAATTTTGATGCATAGCCATCTTTTTAAAAAGGCAAAAGAGGGGAAAAAGAACTACAGAAAATACATGCCTCTGGGTTTTTTAATTAAAAAAAGTTAGGGCTTATAAGGAGGCTGTGGTTTTCAACTCATACTTGTCAGCATATTCTCAAACGTGCTGCAAATTTTGCCAGTTTTACAGGATTGACACCAACTACTTAAACCTCTTCCCTTCATTTCAATTAAAGAAAATGTCGTGTGTATGTTAAAAAAGAACTTGGCCAGGGTGTGCAAACCAAACAGAATGGTCTGCCCGTATTTATTTGACCAGAACTAAAGTAAATCAAGGCTTCCCTGAAATCAGATTGTTCTGCTGTCACCAAAACATGCATATTTTATTTGAAATAGTCAGGATCTAGAATGCAGTACCATCCTTAAATCTGGGACAATATATTCAGATAATAGTGTTCCCAGATATTGCAAGACCATGTCTTGCTAAATTAAACAGCTGAAATCCTCTAAAGCACGTTAACATATAGCATGTTCTGAAAGAAGTTGATTCCTAATGCTGATATTTGTACCAGCATTTGACATTACCTGCTGCCTTTTGGCATTTTAAGTTCTGTACACCAGAGTTCCCCAACCTTTTGGGGTTGGCGGCCCAGAGCAGGGGGGAGGGAAAAAAGGGATGGTTTTGCGGTGGGGTGAATGCATGTACGTGTACAAAAACCCATTGCTCGCATGATTTGGGCTGCAAACTCCCACTACGCTCATGGCGATATTTGTGCGAGTGGGGTTCTGCGCATATGCACACTGACCAGCCCCTCACGCGACCCTGTAACCAAAAGCCCACAGTCTGGTAGTGGGCCCCGGCCCACAGGTTGGGGACCCCTGATGTACACCATAGTCAATATTTTATTTTTCGGCTTTTAGATCATTGCCATTTCTTTTCCAGATTGTCTCTCTTGATGATATAATTCTTTTAGTGCATCTTTATTAATGTACAGGTAGACTTCGATTTACAGCCACAATTGGGACCAGAATTTCCATTGCTAAGCAAGGTGGCTGTTAAGTGGGACATGACCAATTTTCCTACTTTTTTGCCACAGTTGTTAAACAATTCACTGTGGTTGCTAACTAAATTATGTGGTCGTTAAGCAAATCTGGCTTTCCCCATTGATTTTGCTTTGCTGGAAGCTGGCTGGGAAGCTTACAAATGGCGATCATACGACTCCAGGATGCTGCCAACATCATAGATACATGCTGGTTGCCAAGCACCTAAAGTTTGATCATGTGACCCTGGAGATGCTGCAATGCTCGCTAAGTACAAGGACTTATCATAAGTCACTTTTTTTCAGTGCCACGGTAATGTCAAACAGTTGCTAAATGAATAAGTCGAGAACTACCTGTATTCTATAAGCTTTCTAGAGCTGTAACAGACTGGGACAGTCCATATATCTCATAAATAACAAATAAATAAAGGTTCGCAAATATCTTCAAAGAAAGAGTGCTGTCAAAAACTCAAGCATATCTGAACTTATGTTCAGAACAATGAAAGATCATACACTACCTGATCTTGCATTATAGCTCAATTCATGACCTCAGTCATAAATTTCAGGCTAAGGATAGTGGATGTGGTGATTAACTCAGATGAACTGGGCAGAACTGCACTTGTTATTAAAGCCTAGACCTGTGTATAAGTTGAAGGAGCCTAATGGGTGTAAAGACCAAACATAAATAACATCAATATTTTAGGAAATTTAAGCTTATAATTTAATACTATATAATATTGCTTATCCTATATAAAAAAAATTGTCACCTGTTATACCTATTAACTCCTGAATACCAAGCAGCAGCTATTGTTGCATTGATGACTACATCTACAGGAATAAGATCGGCAACTGCATTATTTGAGGCTCGCATCGTTCTAAGAATTCCTTTTCCTGCCTTAAAATAAAAAAAAATACTCATTAAGAAAGCCATTTCAAATAAATTCAGTTTTTAAGAGGAAAAAAACCCTTCATTTAACTGTTACTTACAGCAATAAAAAGGCCACTAGGTCCATTAAAGTTATCAATCCATCCCTGTTGAGAAATAACATAATGAACAATGAAATATTTTGTATTAAATTGTGTTTTAATAAAACTAAGTTTTTTTAATCAAATGTCTGAATATCTAATATTATATTACATTCATACCTGAAACATTCCGTATGGTTAAAGAATGTGCTTTTTTAGAAGAGAAATGTGTAGATAAGAAATGACAAATGTTAGTTATGAATACCAACATGTACTTGTTTTTAAATATTGTTTTATTTAATTGCTGTATGCTGCCCAAAGTCACTGTTTGTGCATTGGGGCAGCTATATAAATTTGCTAAATAAATAAACATATCCATTTTCAAATGGCTTTAAGAAATAATGATTCTTTAGCATAGCTATGTTTATAGAGCAGTTTTTGATCCAACAGATAAAAAATCTTATTAGACATGAAAGCTGCACTGACTGCTTTATCAATAGGTATCTTCTTCTCCCTCTACTCCCCAAAGCCTCATATACTACATCTGTGATCAGACATAATGGTAAACTGGGATTTTGGAAGATCTTATAAATGAACTTTTACCCCAACTTGGCTCTTGAAGCTTGCATGAATAACTCAACAAACCAGAAATTGTCTTTTTTAGCATTCCGTTTAAATAGGGATCCTAATCTGTCCCTCCCAACCCTCTCTCATGTTTTCAGTCTAAGAATTAACACAGTTTGAGGATAAAGTTGGAATTCAGAGTTTGAACAATATACAAATATATCACTTTTTGGCTTAATATATTGTACAAACCTAGTCAATAATTCATGGTAACATAAACCATACCTTAATACCACTTGAAAACTTCTTTAATAGAACTATTTCCAGTTTAGTTACTTATAATGGAAGAACTAACCAGGAACAAGGCAAGCTCCAAGAATTGATACATTCATGGTATAACCAAAATATCAAGAATCCTGGTTTACCTTGCAAGTCAATATATCCACTGCTTAAAAATACTCATCTGTGTGAGTTTAATACAGTTGTGACATTTCAGAGGCATGAATTACAGGAATTATATATCAAAGAAATTGTCAAATTTTGAATTACTTCAATTTTATCAGCAAAACTAGGTCTTAGAACAAGGAAATATTCTGCTTAGTTCTCATTATGATAAAATGAGCAGATACTAAAATTTAAGGATTTGAATTAGTATCTGCTTAAGCTGATACTAATTCACATACATATCAAGAAAGTAGGAATGTTTTCAAGAGCTGTTTTAACAAGGTGCTCCAAAGGAACAACTGCAACATGGTGGTAGCGATAGCTTAAAATATGCTAGTATTTCTGAAATATCCTGTTCAACAATGTAATTATTAGTAATTATATGTTAACCAATCCTTGTTATTGTAATGTAATTGAGAAGTATAGGTTCTTGTAGCTGGATATATGAATTCTTTACGAGAGAGAAGCTATAATTTGGAGGCAGGTACTTGCTTTGCATGTAGAAATACCAAAGTTTGATCCCCAGTTTCCTCAAGTACACATTAAAGAAAACCCAAGTGTGAATTTCTGAAGACTCCCAAACAGTCAACAGAGATGATGTTGACCTTGAAGGATCAATTGCCCAAAATTATGTAAAGCAGTTTTCTATATCCTCTTGTATTTTGGATCAGCAAAGACCCACACAATCACATACTTTTCCTTCACAAAAGAAATTTAAGGCAGAAAGCACAGGCAGGTCAGCCTACATCCAACTTTTCACATAACTCTTTCCAATGTCTGAACAATAAAGATAGCTCAAAGTTCAACAATAGATACTAATTACAAAATATTGACAAAGAAAAAATAATAAACACTGACTTACAGGGAAAGGCTCCTTCCAGCTGGCACCCACAATTGATGGCCTCACAATGGCAATATTTAATTTTGTACCTTCCTGCTGTACAATGTATTCTGCTAAGGCTTTTGTATATGTGTAGGTATTGGGTCTATCTCCAATTAATTTTGGTGTAATATCATTTACTAGACTGTCATCCATCCACCTGAGAAATAAAATATAATATGTTAACATATAAAGTATCACCGCTTTCAAGTGTCCAACAAGCATAATATATCTTGTAACAACTTTCTTATTTATTTAGAAATTTTATATGGCTGTCCAACTCACTCTTAGTAATTCCAAGCGTTTTACAAGAATAAAACCCCAACACAAAACCCAATACCATTTCCTACCAATTAAATTAAGCTACCTTTTTTTTTTAATTTCAGGGCTAAAGCACTTCAAAGATAAAAGCATGTATTTTTTTTGCTAAAAATCTAATACCAGGTCCACTTGTACCAAGAGTAGTTAAACATGTCTCCTTATCCTCTTCACTAGAAAATCAATTTGAAAGGACATATTTTACTGTAAGAGGATTTAATCAAGTTATTTTAAATTTAAGAGTTGTCATTTTCGAGGCATTGGTTTTTAGTTTCATTTTAATATGATGAAAATTAGTATCAAAAAAGTAAATTAGTAGCTGCAATTAGTAATAATTTCATGGAAGGAAAACCTAATTTCTTATACCACTATTTAAATCAGGGATTTTCAAACTTGGCAACTTTAAGACTTGTGGATTTCAACTGCCAGAATTCCTCAGCTAGCCATGACCCCTGGTTTAAATCATTAATAGTGAACTGAATCTGTATGAAAAGTGCAATTCTAAAAGTTCTACTCAAAGTAAAGTCTGATGAACTTTACAAGCTTACTCCTAAATACACAGAATTGCAGCCTTAGGTGTTCTTCAAATCTACTGAAACCAACCTGAAAAATGTAATCATGTTAACTCACTTCCATTTATTTCAATAAGTCACAATGAAGTTATGTCTGAACTTCAGACTTAGAGAATAGCAAATGGGGCTAGCTAGGGGAAAGGTCATACTAAAAGGAGCTTAATTTCATTAAGACCTTCCAAATTTAAAAGATAACCTTTATTGTCATTTTTTACTGTGGGCACAACGACACACATCAAAAATGAAATTTAGTTGCCTGCTCTCAAAGTGAACAAATACATGACACACACCTAAACATATACATACTATATACAATATATGTATAGACCTACACCCCTACATATACACACAAAAGCACACAGTTCGTTCATTCTAACTGAACAGTTATCACATCTCAAGAAGAATGTATTTATTAACAATTATAATGCAATTTACCACCAAAATTTCTAAATGAAAACCAGAAAAACAAACTTTGGTTGGATCCAGAATTTCACTCCAGACGAGCAGAAAACAAAAATGTGATCTTTGCCAATCTTCTCCTCCCTCTGAAATTTCCAACAGCAGTTTTGTATTTTATACAAACCAATATACTGGAACAGACTTTCAGAGGGTACAGTAGTCCTCGACTTATAAACACAATTGGGTAGCCCTTCATTTGTTAACAAATAATGAATACATTTGTATTGCTAAGCAAGATAGTTGTTAAGTGAGTTTCTCCTGATTTTACAAGCTTTTTTGCCATGGTTGTTAAGCGAATCACTGTAGTTCTTTGGTGAACCATGCAGTCATTAAGCAAATCTGGCTTCACCCACTGACTCTGCTTGTCAGAAGTCAGGAGGGAAAGTTGCAAATGATCACATGATCCCAGAACACTGCAAACATCATAAATATATACTAGTTGCCAAGTGCCCAAATTCTGATCACATGACTGTGGGGAGGCTGCAATGATTAAGTGTGAGGACTGGTCATAAATCACTTTTTTCAGTGTCATGGTAACTCTGAATAGTCATTAAACAAATGGTTGTTAGTCAAAGACTACTTGTATAAGGTTTGAGATGGAAAATCTACAGAAATTATATTTTGCCTTTCCACCTACAGAAATGATCTGCTGGATCAAAAGTGCTTCAAACCCCAAAGAACCTTTTCTAACAAAGCTAGGATCTAACCCCCTTATATCTAAATATGCAAGTTCATTGTAAAATATTAGTGAAAGTACCAAGCAACTATATCTGGAGTTAATTCAAACCAAAAATGATCTTAAATTAAAACCCAACTCTTAATCATCTCCTAATATTCTCAAAAGAAAAAACAGAAAAGGAAAAATATTAAAGAATACATACTCTAAGGAATCTATTAATTTCTTAGGATCAACAGGAGGTGGATAAACAACTTCCTCAATGTGTTTTCGATTGCAGTATGCAAATGCTGTTGAAACATGGACAAACACATCTAGATTCTTTACTTTCTGAGCCAAGAGGAGAAGCTGTTGTGTTGCAATTACATTGAGCTGAACAGCATCCCTGTTGAAGTAAAAGAAAAAAACCATTAAGAGCTAAAGTCTTTGTGCCATGAACAGCAGCCCAAGAAAGAAAATGCCTAGTGTAAAAACAAAGCATGTAAAATAATAGAGAATTCAATCATTTTTCTGAGACAAACTTAATAATTACAAATTGTCATACTCTTTAATTCAATTGTCAATTAAGCAAGTATATTTTTAAGTCTTAGAAACAGTAAAAAGTACAGGTAGTCCCCTTAGTGACCATTTGTTCAGCAACGATTTAAAGTTATGACAGTGCTAAACAAGGAGACTTATGATTGGTCCTCAAAGTTTGGCTATTGCAGATCACTGGTCACATGATTGCAATTCAGGTACTTGACAACCAACATGCATTTACAATGGTTGCAGCATCTTTTGGTCACCATTTGCAACTTTCATAGACAGCTGCCGACAAGTCAATGGGGAAACCAGCAGGAAGTCACAAGTTATGCTCATGCGATTTTGCACTTAAATTGATGATTTGCGTAACAAACACAACTGGAGTAGAGGAACTGCATTCATAAGTCATGTATATGGTCATGTGTTTTTGCACTTTATGACTGCGTCTCTTAATGATGGAATTGCTGGTCCCAAATGTGATTGGTCAGTGAAGACTACCTATGTAATAAATATAAATTAATACATTCATTCTTACTCAGAGCCAAGACATTAAGGCTTGACAAAGTAATACATTTTTTCTCTTTAAAAGTTTACAAAATCAAGACTTTACACCAAAAATATTAGAAACTGTGTTAGTTTTAATAAAACATACTCACCGTAGGATTTCATTGAATCGTACGGTAGCAGCACAATGAAATATAATATTAACATAATTTAGAATATTCTTCTTGTCTTCCTCACTAAGGGCCATTTCTACTTCTGTAAGATCACTAGCAACTGGAACAATTTTCTTTTTAAATTCTGGTTGCTCATCTCGTAATCTATCAAAAAGCTATAAAAAAGAAGCAGGACAAGACATTAAACAAGACAAAAATAGAGTGCTCATACAATTCTCAACACTAATCTATGATGGGCGTGTTACTTACGTTTAAGCAACATATCCCACATTGCAGGCAAGAGTTTTGATGTGTACATTTCATGTACATTTCATAAGGATGGATTGTGTAACATTCATTATTCCAGTAATAATTACATACAGTATCATTAATACACTGATGTTACCTTGTTATAGACTGCTACTCTACACAACAGCCCACAATGGCAGTATGCAATATCAACATCTTGCTAAATGTCTCGAGAGTGTAAGGCTTTGGATGAGATAAATCAAATTGAAATTGAATCCAAGCTAGTTGGAATTTCCATTAGCCTATCAAGGTTTCTCCAATAGTATCTCTTGAGAGGGCGGTATTGCCCCTGCAAGAGCAAGTCTATTGCTTTAGGTTCTGCTAGATGGGTAGGCAGAAGCCATGGCCAGGGATGTGTCTGCCTAGTTTTAATCCATAAACCAGTTACAGCATCAAATTAAATTAATAATAATAATTTTAACATTTTTATGTCACCCAACTGCCAGCTGGGCATATTTGGTTGACATGGGCGTATTTCACCTGTTACCCAGGGCCTAGGAGGAAGCTGCAGGCTGTTGGGGAAAGCAATGAGCACTGGGTTAAGAGATGCTATATTGGTCTTGGGGGCCCCGCTTACAACTTGGAGGATGTTGATGGCCCTGCTTTTTGGCTCCCTAAATGAGCTCCGGATCTGTGCCACTGGGGCTTTGCTTGAAACTCAAGGGTGTGTGGTTTCCCTAGCTTTCTTTATCTCTGGGGGTGTCTTCACCCTCATTTTGGTGGGAGGGGAAATTTACTCTTTCACTGAAGGGGCTTGCCCCCAGTTTCCATCGAGTGCTTGGGTAGGTGTGGCCAAAGGGTGATGGGTTTCCTATAGCGCCAGTTAGCTTATTGGGGACAATGAGTTCAGTGCATGTGGGATCAGTTGATGTGAGATTATATACTTAGCCTGGGAAAAAGAAGTGAAAGATGGGAGGCCAATGGGCAAATGGAAGTATGGTAGGAACTCAGGGGCAGGCTGCACTCAAGGACACCGAGAGCTTTTTGAAAGTGATCATGGTGTGTAAACCCTCAGTGTACCCACAGTGATTGGGCTATCAGATGCTTGGTGGTCCTAGGCTTCAGATGCTGCTTTTGAAGACCAGGACAGTATGTAATAAAGTGTTTCTCATTCATGAATAAGGGTATTGGCCTGGTATCTCTCACTAAAAACTAACCCCCCCCCCCGGAACCTTCTGAGTTCAGGTTTAGCGTCAGCTGAGATTAAAGGGAAAGGGGGGGGAGAGGTGTGGCTTTAGTCATTCACGAATCTTTATGTGGTCTTATGCTCCGCAGTTAACCATATGTTGAGGTGTTCTGGTTGAGGTTGAACTCTAGGGAACAATTCAGATGTTGCTAGGGTACCAGCCTCCCAGCTGCCCAGCATCATCACTGCCTCCACTGCTAAATTCTTTTGCTGGGTTGCCTATAGAGTTGCAAAGGCTGTTGGTGCTCAGGGATTTCAATCTGCCACCTGATGACATTTAATCTGAAGCAGTACAGGAGTTTGTGGCCTCCATGGCAACCATGGAACTGTCCCAAGTCATCAATGGTCAGACACATACCAGCATCTGGACATTGGATCTGTTTTTTGTCTCAGGGCAGGATCTGTTTTTTGTCTCAGAGCAATTGCAACATGATCGGATGGTAGAGAATATTACAATTAGTCTACTGCCTTCTGACTAGCTGGTGTAAAATGGGTCCTATCAATGAGTATTCTCTCATTGAGAGAGAGAATAGTGCCTACATCCTCAAAAGGGACAGCGGTATGCTCCCTTCTTAAGAGGTCATCCTCAGACCCAATGCTCCTAAATAACTATCATCCCATCTCCAATCTTCCCTTTTCAGTTAAAGTTGTTGAAAATGTCAGACTGCAGTTGCTAAGAAGTCTGGAGAAAGCAGAATATCTTGTTCAGTTTCAGTCAGCTTTCAGTACAGAGACAGCCTTGGTTGCCCTTGCCGATGACCTGTTGCATAGCCTGGATGGAGGTGATACACTCATCCTTGTGCTTCTTGGTGTGTTGCTAGTTTTCAATACTGTTAACCATAATATCCTTCTGGATAGGCTCTGGGGTTTGAGAATTGGGAAAAGAATTTTCTGGTAGTTGTCTATCTTCTTTTGAGATTAGTTCCAGTTGGTACTGAGGAAGGCAGAAGAGATCATTCTGTTGGGCCCTCTTTTATGGAGTACGTCAGGATTCAATGTTCTCTCCCTCCTATTCAAGATCTATATGAAACTGCTAGCTGTTATTCACCACTTTGGCATTCAGAATCATCAGTATGAGACCCAGTATGATGGACTAATTAAGGCACCAGGCTAGAAATTGTGAGTTCTAGTCCTGCTTTAGACACAAGACAGCTGGGTAGCCTTGAGCCAGTCACTCCCTCAGTCCTAAGAAGAAGGCAAGATTACTTCCCAAAATTTTACCAACAGGGACGTGCCCAGGCAGACCCTAGGAAGCAAAACTGACTTGAAGGCATGCATTGTGCATAAACACACAGAGAATGCTACAATATCCAATTTAGGCGAAGCCAAGTACTTAGAAGCTGTGTGGATACGTTTTCATCCCAATATCAAAACTAAATGGATGTTATTAAGGCCAGCAAGATCCAGGGAGATTCCAACTTTGACATAGGGTAGGGTTGTCCTTTACCACTGAAGGATTATCCGCAATCTGGAGATAGCCTTGAACTCCCAGCTCCTGCTCAATGAGCTGAGCTGTGGCTAAAGGCCTTTGCACAGTTTCATCTGAGCTGCCAGTTGCACCCTTGTGGTAGATTGGCATACTTTTGGGCCTCTTCTATTAAACAGTGTCATCTTTTGAGATACAAGAGATACACTTTTCCTGCTGCAGCACTTGCCCTCTGGAATGAAGCTGCCCTGGAATATGGGTAGCTTCCACCCTGATAGCCTATTCTGGAGGACCTTGATAATCTTTTTCAGGCCTTGGGCTAGGATGATTGGATCTCCTTGTGAATTTTATGGTTGGATTCATCTTCTTGGTTTTTATTTGCTTTCTTATTTGTTTTTTGCTGGTTTGTTTTTGAACTGTATTGTATTTTATTTTTTCTGTTATACTGTAACAGAAAAGTGTTTGAAATTGGATGGTGCTCAATTGTTTGTTGTTTGAAATTGGATAGTGTCTCAATTAATTAAATTAAATCAATTGTATGTATTTATTTGATTTGTGTATCACCCATCTCATCTAGAGGTGACTAGAAATTGAATTTTCAGTTCAATTCTTTAATATCTTATTAAGATCACTCCAAATTTTGTTGAATATAGAAAAATAAAATTCTGTACCACTGGCAAATTTTATAAAATGTTTCTCCACCTTTTCACTCAAATCCCTTTTTACGACCCCATAATACCTTAATTCGGGGTAGATTCAAATCATTAATAACAAATTTGAAAATTATTAGATCCGGACTCCTGTGATGCTCAATTCATTTTAGACCAATGAAAAGTCATTGATAAGCATTATTTTAGTATCATTTCAAGCCACCTAATATATTAGGTATATTAGCCAGCCCAAATTTAACTATCTTCATAAACAGAATGTTGTGGCTTACTTTATTAAATCCTTTGCTAAAGTAAAGTACATTACATGAATAACATTTATAATTCTACTAATGAGCTAAGATTAGTTTGGTAAGACCGGTTTTTGAGAAAACTATGCCGACTTCTGTAATAGCTCTATTATTTTCAAGGTGCATACAAGCTTTTATGATTTGATCTTCCCAAGTTATGTCAGATTGATCTGAATTCCCTGGATCTTTCTTTCTCCTTTTCCTTCTTCTTTTGGGGGGTGGGGATGAGGACAATAGACAAACATTCTCTACCTGTCATTTAGTACTTCACCAGACTTCTCAAATGGAGAGAGATTCAACAAGTTTCTTTACTATCATACAATATTTCTGAAAGTCTAATCTCACGTAAAGTCAGTAGGAATCCACATTATTATATTCTCAAGTTCAAATCACACTTCTTCAATCAGTATTTCACATTTAACAGAATAACAGTTAGAAGGGACTTGGAGGTCTTCTAGTCGAACCTTCTGCTCAAGCAAGAAATCCTATACTATTTTAGACAAATGGTTGTCAAATCTCTTCTAGCCTGGCATAACACATATCCTCATCGCTATGTAAGTCAATATAAGAGTACTTCTATCTTTTCTTTGTATTCTTTCGCTATAACTACTAAATACCTCTTATATTGTTTCTCCATTTATTTGAAGACATAAATATTTTATTGTTCTTCATATTCCAAACTCAACTCATTCTGAACTTTAACTTCCTGACATTTTTCAGGGCACCTATATGTATTCTTCTTTGATCACCTGCCTCTGTCTTTCCACCTTCAACATGTCCTTTTGTTTTCAGATTTTCGTGAATATTTTTGTGCAGGAACAGTGAATTATTTAGTTGCCTCTTCTCCACCAGAATGTGCTAATGGTCTGACACCAGTAGTTTAAAAAGAAATGTTTGACATTCAAGAATGACACAAGGTTTTTGGCAAGAAAGCAAAATAGCCTCTAAATAAACTCAAACCAGAGGTCTCTTGCTACTTCTATAGGTTTATGTTAATGATAAAAAATGAGTACTATATAGTCATGTAATAAAACATTACTCCAACATGTGTATTATTTTTAGTCAAAACACACTTCAAAAATCCTAAAAACATTTTAGTAAACATGTTTTCTGAAATCATACCTTGCAGTTGATCATTTCTTCTACTCTTTCTTGAGATGTCTTTCCTGATTTATATCTCACCAAAACATATATTGCCTTTATCTTTGGACAGGATCGTAGTAGCTTTTCTAGAAGAACTTTTCCCATGAAACCGGTAGCACCAGTGAGGAGGACATTCTTGCCTTCATAGTATTGCGGGATAGATACCATTATGATCTGAAGAGAATTTAACAGTAAGTTATGGCCTGCATCCATGCTGTCGGTCAATTTTATTTTATGTGCTCAGCTTTCACAGGATTAGATATCAAATTTCATTACTACAATGTATAAAATCCTCCCCAATGTAAGTGAAAGAAAATCAGACTTTCTGTCTTCCAGTTTCTTTATACTCAAATAGTACAAAGATTATGTACATATATATATATATAATGGGAAAGCCTAAACTGTAAATGTATAAATGTAAATTAAAATAACCCTTAGAATTATTACCTATTATCTGGAACAGGCATTGCATAAAATACTGAAATTAAATTAAGAAATACAAGAGGAAATAAACAAAAAAAACACCCCACCAGCCATTAAAAAAATGTAAAAAAAATACTTAATATATAATTGCTGGCAAAGTTGCCTAAGATATCATCCAAAATGATGACTAATCAAAAAAAACAACAACTGGCTTTTTTACCCATCATCTAGCATTAATGGATGTCGCTTAATGCTTCGAATTGGACTTGATTTAGCATATAGCAAGAAGAAACACAATATCAGAGTGTTGATAGAAAATATCTAATCCCATTTGATCCATCATCAATACGGACAAGACAATCACTCAAAATTGTCTTGCTACATTGGCAAATATGTGTGTGTGTTGTTTCAGATATATAACCCTCATGGTAACTGGAGACATACTGAGACCTTCTGGATAAAGTACTAATGCAATTTTCTTTAAAAAAGAAAAGAAAAATAGTTTCAAAGCAATCACAATCTGCTTATAGGTAAAAGCTTTGTGTAGTAAGGAAATGGCTATACTCAAGTAAGTAAAGCAATGGATAAAAGGCAATAATTTGCTTTCTATTTCTTTTCATTATAGCAATTGAACCTTTTCTCTGAAATTACACTATGTTTATTTAATAAGTAGCAGTTATTTTTCCAACCAAGACCCACTTATTCTAAATGGGCTCTTTCCCTTGTCTTATCTTTCTTTTCACTCTAATTTATCCTCTCCCCTCCTCCTCCTTCTCCTCCAAATATCTTGTCATTTCATTTCCTTAGTTTTCAAGAGTGTACAGATAGTCCTCAACTTATGACAATTGAGCCCAACATTTCCGTTGCTGACTGAGTTTTGTCTAACTCACTGAGTTTTGCCCCATTTTGCAACCTTTCTTGCTACAGTTGTTAAGTGAATCACTATAGTTGTTAAGTTAGGAACACAGTTAAATGAATCTGACTTCCCCATTGACTCTGCTTGTCAGAAGGTTGCACAAAGTGATCACGGGACACTGCTACTATCATGAGTCAGTTGTCAAGCACCTGAATTTTGATCATGTGAATGCTGCAATGGACCTAAGTGTGAAAAACAGTCATAAGTCACTTTGTTTTAGTGCTGTAACTTTGAACGACCAATGAACTGTTGTAAGTCGAGGACTACCTGTAGGTCGTCACCATTTCATTCCCCTTGCCTTTTCCTTCATCCACTGTTTTTTCAGTCTCAGTGATTTGCCTTTCTTGCTGCTTGCTCCTTCATGCCTTTGTTGTAGGCTTTTAAACCCTTCCATCCCCTTTTGTAAATGCAAACGTAAGAATCTAAGTGTCATCTTTACATTTGGAAGTACAGTAGCTTTTCGTTTTGCAGAGATGAAGTGGGAGAAGCATAGCACAGGCATCTCCATTTTTACATTGCTGCACCTCTTACAGCCTACTACCAAGATACAGGGTTTTATAAATGTCTTGCTCAGAGATAAAACTTTAAAGCAGCAGGAGAATACAGCAAAGGAGAGGAAAACTTAGAGTCAATGACAGTAAGAACTTCCTGACAAAATGTATTGGTCAAGAGGATGAGCTGTTAAGAAATATTAACGGCGACAGACACAAGTTTCAGAATCCAGTGAGATCTAAGCTCGTAACAAAAGTCCTTAACAAAAACATGAAATTTAAACGATGCATTTTTGTGATCAGGTAAAGGTCAATCTTAGCTGAGCTCCATCTGAGAGACTTAATCTGTTTTTTCTGTTACCAAGCTTACTTGAACATTCTACTTGTATGGTCAAAGAGCTTTGCACTGCAGACTTGCAGGAGAAAGGTTGCTGGAATCCTTGCAAAATGCAGCTCCTGTTAATTGAGACTAAAAATAGGTCCTCATGTGTCTCATCACTACCACTTTAATTAAAATAGCACTCCCACAAAGGAGCGGGATTTTGTTAAAACCAGTAAGTCTTCTTCCTATTTAGTATCAGGCAACCCTTAGTAGAAATTCCAGGTCTATTAAGGAAATTTATGAACTGGGTGAAAAAATAATGATGCTTTAAATTCTGAAATAGTATCTCTTTCCTTACCCTGCTTAAACCTCTCGTGGTTTTATACATTTCAGACTTACAACCATGATTCACTTAATGACTGTGTTATTCACTTAACAACTGTGGTGACTCACTTAATGACCATCATAAAAACAGTCATAAAATTGAGTCTGATCATATATGATTCAACTTACGATGGCAACGTATAACCAATCTTCTGGGCTCAATTGTGTCTGTAAGTTGAGGTCTATCTGTATATAGCTTTCATGCAGAAGAACTTTGCTTTTTTTAATGAATAAGTCACTAATTGGTTGCAATGTTTTTTCATTGCAATCCAAATCCAGCTGCAGTAAAAACTAAAAAGATATTATGTCACTAAGCCAATAATCAGGACTCTGATAGCATCTTTTCACTGGGTAATATGATTAAGTTGAAGAGTACCTGTATAAATGACCAAATTATTGTTTCAGGTTTGTTGCAATTAAGAAAATGTAATTAAACATTGCAATATCAATTCAATGGGTTTAAAAAGCGAATACTTTGCATTCAATTATTCTATATAATTTTTGTTTTATATGTAATTATGTTAGCATATTAATCCCCTCCATTCATGCTGCTTTATGATGGTGGAGGGTGTTCTACGGAAAGATGACTGAAGAACACCTGGAATCCATGCCAAATGTATCTATTGTTAGCAGGAATAAAGGTCATCCCATCTGCCCAGCCTATATTGGGCAGCAGCAATATACAAGGATGCTGGAGGAAGATGATCACTTAAGTGCAATGACAAAAACATTAATTCATACTGCACGCGAGCATGCCATGCCTTATTGTGTATGCCTTATTGTCACTCTAGTATTTTTACAAAGAAAATCCTAAGGCAGAAAATATAAATGACAGACAACATCGCACTAGATGATGGGCCCCTCAGGTTGGATGGCACTCAACATGCTACTGAGCAAGAGCTGAAAACCTTTTGAAGTATTAATTGTGTTTACAAAGTGGCTAAATTAAAACCTTTGGGATGTCTAGTTAATATTGCCATACAGGAAAAGAAAATCTGAAGCTGCAAAGATAGAATTACAGTAGGAATATGGAATGTAAGAAGCATGAACATGGGAAAGCTCTACAGTCAAAGATGAAATGTAACAACTACAAATTAACATGTTAGGCATCAGCAAATTGAGATGGTCTAAGATTGAACACTTTGTCAGAAGATCACATTATTACTTAAGATATGAAAAACAAAGAAGAAATGGTGTTGCTTTTATAGTTAGGAAGAGGATAGCAAGGGCATTAGTTGGCTACAATGCAATCAATGACCCAATATTATTATTATAGATCGTGGACAACCACTTAATATATCAGTGGTTCAAGTCTATGCTCTAACCACAATGCAGAAGAAGAGGTTGATGAGTTTTAGTATCGAGTTCAATGTGAAATCACAGAACATGCAAGTAAGATGTGCTGTTTGTGATTGGAGACTGGGATGCAAAGGTCAGAAATACTAACGAGGAACATGTAGTTGGATTATATAGTTTAGGAAATCAAAATGAAGGAGACCAACTTATAAATGTTTGCCACTTCTATTGCTAAATGTATTCATGAATAAGTCAAGAATTTTAGGTTCCAGCAGGAGGTGGCTGTTGCTGGGTGTGAGAGGGTGTGCCAGTGGCTGCTGTGGTACAAGCTGCGGGAGGATGCACTGGGCAGGATGCTGTGGGTAGGTGCATGTTATGGACTATGAGATCCATGGAAACTTGTACTCTTTGGCCAGGTTCTTCAGGAGAAAAAGTGATAGGGGTGACTTACAGGAACAGCTTGCAACCTTCCCTGCCAGCTGCCCCATTGTCTTTGCTTGTGGAAAGTTGACCAGGCAAAGTTGCAAATGGTAATCACATGTCTGCAGGACACTGCAAACTGAAAAAAATGGGACTAAAATTAAATATAAAGACCACCAAATAAGAACTGGTATAGCAACCAGCCTTAGAATTGGCAATGAAGATAAAGAGGTAAGTAGCTTCTACCTTTTAGGATCAACCATCAATACTAAAGAAATAAGCACCTCTCCAAATTCCAAATGTGAGACCAGCATAAAAATGTTGAAAATCTACATAATACAGCTAGTTCTGTATATTTAACAATGGCTTATAATTAAAATAGTATGATTATGATTAAAAGGGGCGTTGCCTTACCTGAACGCCTTTTCTCAGCATGATGAATGGAGAATCCACCAATGGGTTAATTCTGACCTCCTGCCCAAGTAGACCAAGTCAGTCAAAGCTGCCACGCCCGTCTGGCTGAGGACATGCCCCCCAGTTTTGAAGAGGGTGAAGCCAATGACTGTACGACGTGTTGGCTCCCAGATCCCTAATGCTGGATCGGACTGCGCATAAGGAATGGGTGTGGATTCTCCATTCATCATGCTGAGAAAAGGCGTTCAGGTAAGACAACGCCCCTTCTCCAGCATGAAGAATGGAGAATCCACCAATGGGACATACCAAAGCCCTTCTGTCCCTATGGGGGGAAGCAGACTGGGCCAGTGTCCCTGCCGCCGGCACCACCTGTTGCAGTACCCTGCGGCCAAAAGAGGCCTCCGCCGAGGCAAACTTATCAAGTCTATAATGGCGCACAAAAGGGGAAGGCAAAGACCACGTTGCTGCCCTGCAAATGTCATCTATGGTGGCCTGTGTAGCCCATGCTGCAGAGGTAGCAGCACTGCGAGTGGAATGTGCCGTCAAATGACCTGGAATCGCTAAGGAGGATGCCTGATAGGCCTCCGAAATACAGGTCCTAATCCACCTGCCAATGGTAGAAGACACTTTCTGACCCTTGGAAGCCGGGTGGAAGGAAACAAAAAGGGCTTCAGACCTGCAAAAAGGCACCGTCCGCTTGATGTAATAGCGTTAACGCCCTGCGGACATCGAGAGTGTGCCATTGCCGTTCCAGGGCATGAGACGGGTTAGGGCAAAAGTCCGGTAGCACAATCTCTTGTGCCCTGTGAAATAAGGTGTTAACCTTGGGAACGAATGAGGGGTCCAAACGCAGGACCACTCTGTCCGTGTGAAAAACACACAAGTCCTCCCTGACAGAAAGAGCTGCCAGTTCCGAGATACACCTAGCCGAGGTAATTGCAACCAAGAAGGCAACCTTAAGAGACAAGGACCTAAAGTTGCAGGTCCTAACAGGTTCAAAGTGTGACTTGGTAAGGGCCTGCAAGACCCATGGCAACTCCCAAGTGGGATACCTATGTATCACAGGTGGTTTACTGTTGGTGACCCCTTTGATGAAGGAGCGGACCATGGGGTGTTGAGCCAGTGGTTCCGAATTGCCATAGGTAAACACCGTGGCCAGAGCCGCGACCTGTCGGCGTATAGTGTTGGGCGCCAATCCTTTATCAACACCCTCCAACAGATAGTCCAAGAGCCGGGGAATAGTCACCTCTGAGAGCGCCAAGTGGTTGCTGTCGCACCAACGGCAGAAATTCCTCCATGTGGAGTCATAAATGTGATTGGTCGGCGGCCTTCGGGAGGCTTGAATCATGGAGATCACTCCCGATGAGTAGGATTCTCTGGTTAAGATCCGGCGTTCAAGTGCCAAGCGATTAACTGGAGCCACTGAGGCTCCGGGTGTTGTATGACTCCCTGTATGAGCCTTATCCGATCTGGAGGGATCCTCCACGGAGGGGCCACAGAGAGACTCACGAGGTCGGCAAACCACGGTCGCCTCGGCCAGTGCGGAGCAATGAATATGAGCTCTGCCCGTTCCTGCAGTGCTTTTCTGATGACTGCCGGGATCAAAGGGAGAGGCGGAAAGGCGTACATCAGGCCCCTTGGCCATGGGCTGTGAAGGGCGTCCGCCCTCTCCGCCCCCGGAGAGGGGAACCGGGAAAAGAATCTTGGAAGCTGGGAGTTCGCCAGTGAGGCGAACAAGTCTAGAACCGGTTGCCCGAACCTCTCCGATATCTCCCTGAAGAGATCCGGGTGTAGACTCCATTCTGAATGGTCTACTGTCGCCCGGCTTAAGTAATCCGCCTGACAATTCGCCTCTCCCAAGATGTGCTCGGCCTTCAGGGAGAGGAGATTGTTTTCTGCCCAGGATCCCAATAACTTGGCCTCGGCCATGAGAGACCGGGATCGGGTACCACCTTGACGGTTCACATGGGCTTTTGCCGCCACGTTGTCCGTGAGGACCAGCACGTGTTGCCTCGCAATCTTGTTGCGGAAGTGGCGGAGGGCCAGATGAATAGCTCTGAGTTCCAGCCAATTGATATTGTGCTTCAGGTCTGCCCAGGACCACCGGCCCTGAGCCAATTGAGACTGGAAGTGCGCTCCCCAGCCAAACAGACTGGCGTCTATGGTCAGGGTTAGCCTGCTGGGGTCCTTGAACAGTGACCCCCTGGCTACCGCTGGGGAGGTCCACCACAGAAGGGATCCTAAGGTCTGGAATGGGACCCGTACCCTTTGGTTGGAAGAGCTTGTGCCCAGCCTTTGGAATGGGAGCAAGAACCTTTGAAGGTTTCTGGAGTGTAGTCTGGCCCAAGGCACTATCTCTATACATGATATCATCTTTCCCAGTAGTTGGGAGAGTATAGCCAGTGCCACTACACGCTCCCTGCGGACCTTGAGGACCATGTCTCGAATGCTGTTTTGACGTTCCCGAGACAGGTAGACCCGGCAAAGGTCTGTGTCTATCACCGCGCCCAAGTGTAGAAGGCGGGTTGAGGGAATCAGCTGACTCTTTTGAAAGTTGACTGAAAAATCATGGTCCTGCAGTGACCTTATAGTGAGGGCCAGCTCCGCCTGGGCGGCCAGAGCAGAGGACGACTGGATGAGGATGTCGTCCAGGTAACATTGGATGCGCACCGGCACCAACCGTAGGTGAGCGGCGAGTACCGCCAAGATCTTGGTGAAAACCCTGGGAGCCGATAAGAGGCCGAACGGCAGGGCTTTGTATTGATAGTGGCTGTTGGAATAGCAAAACCTGAGATATTGTCGGTGATTTGGATGTATGGGGATGTGGAGGTACGCCTCCGTAAAATCTATGGACGTCATGAAGTCCCCTCGTCTGACCCTGGCCAAGATGGACTGGAGCGTCTGCATCTTGAACTTTCGGTACGACAGGTGGGAGTTTAGGCCCTTGAGGTCGAGTATCGCCCTCCATCCCCCTGAGGCCTTCGGGACAATGAATAGGATGGAGTAAAAACCTTGTCTTAGTTGGTCGGATGGCACCCTTTCTATGGCTCTTATGTGTAACAGGTGTTGAATGGCCTCCCTCAGAAGGCTCTTCTTGACTGGGTTCCTTAGAGGGGGACAGGAAATAAAGCGTCGAGGTGGCCTGGTCACGAACTCCAGAGACAGACCGTCCCTGATGGTGCTCAGCACCCAAGAGTCCGTGGTCGTGGTCTCCCATTGGTGGAGAAAGTAAGTTAGTCTGCCAGCTATGGGAGAGTCCCTCCCTGAGTCACTTGGATTTACGAAAGGGACGGCCTCCCCTGCCTCAAAAGGACCGCTTACTCTGAGCCTGTTGTCTGTATCTGTCTCTGTAGCCGGACCTGCAGGAAATGGCCGGGAGACTTGTGCTGAGGTCGAATCTGATCCGGGCCGAAATGGTTGCCGGCGGGTGTACGGGGAGAACCGTCGGCTCGGCCTCCTGGAAAGGTGGTAAAGGACCCTCCGTTTCTCCCTGTTCTCAATTAAATAGGGAGCTAGGGCCTCCCCAAAAAGGCGGGTGCCATGGTACGGGGTGGAAGCCATGCACCATTTGTGTTTAACCTCGGCCTTCCAATTCCTGAGCCATAGCAACCGGCGTGCAGTGACGTTGGATGCTATGGCACGGCCGAGAATCTGGTGGCCTGCAGAGACACGTCTGCCATGTACTGTGATGCCGCCATTAATTTCGTTAAGTCCTGATAGACTCTTACCTCCTCTGGGGGAATTCTGGCCCGTAATTGACGGAGCCAGATAAGAGAGACCCTTGCAAAGAATGAGGTTAAGGTGGACGCTCTTATTGCCCATGCCGAAGCCTAGTGTGTCCTGCGGAGAGAAGCCTCGGATTTCTTATCCTCGGGCTTCAACGCCTCCGCCATATTCCCTGGCACCTTGGAATCAGAAAATAAAGGGTTTAAGGACTCATCCACCTCAGGCACTTCCAGCGCCTCATTCAAGACCGGCACCGTGTCAATCAACTTACAGTCGATTCCCCCTATTGAGGGAAAAGCACCTGGGGACTCCCATTGCCCCTGAACATGGGGGGGGGGTAAGGGATTTGTTTGTGTATCACAACCGGTTCAGAAAACGGGTCCGTGTCTTGGCTAGGAGCCTGTTCAGGTACCTGTTCAGATACCGATGGCTGAACCGGATTTATCTTACCGGTCGCACAGGCCTTGCGGAGCAGGGATGGAAAGAGCGGGATTAAACAAGACTACGAGAGGAGGAGGTTCCTGAGGAGGTTCCTCATCGTCCGACCACTGCCCCTCCACGTGGCTATACTCCGCGTATTCCGAGACAACGCTGGCAAAGGAGTGAGGTGGTGAATCTGATTCTGGGTATTGGAGAGCGCCGGACCTCGAGAGGTCTGGTGATGCCGTGGAGACCATGGGAGCGGAGGCCACTTGTGTACACCCCGTGGGCGTCATAGCCTGAGCAACTGCCTGGGAAACCATAGCCTGTAGATGAGCTTTGAAGAATGGGTCCTCCAGATCGCGAAGCTCCGCTGCTGTGGGGGTAAAAGTGGCAGTTGAAGCCTGCACTTGGCCCGCGAAGGACGATCCCTCAAGAGGTCAAAGCCCCGCTGCAGTTGGAGTACATGTGGCTTCTGGTGCCTTAGGATCCTGAGGCCCCTGCTCCTCTTCAAAGAGGGAAAAGTGCTCCTGATAATGGCCAGTTGAAAAAGCCCCTTCGGAGTCCCGTTCTGGGGAACATATGGGTGCGGGGGGCTCAGGATGTGGGCCACAAGGCAGTGTCGCCATTGTGATAGGGGGCAGATTGACCGTCTCCCCTACAGCCAGTTTTTGTGCACGGGAGAACTGTTTCTCCAAGGCATGATGCCTGCGGCCGGCCTGTTTGTCGGCCGCCTTGGAGGCTCGCTTGTTTGAGCCGGCCTTAGTTTTGGCCTTGATTTTTGCAGCTGCCTCCTAACTAGAGGACTTACGCTTTGTGTGTCCACCTGAAGTGGAAGCCTATGGCTCGGTGTTATCTGCCATTGTAAAGCGAGAGTTTTCAGTGGGGTGCTGAAGCGTCTTGGTCTGCAAGAGATGCAGCTGTTAACCACCAAGGTGGGACTGGCCTGCACGTGGATCTGTGATAGTCTGGCCCACCGGCAAGCACGGAGTCACACTTAGCGACGGATGTCGCACGTCACTTAGCGATGATGAAACTGAGCGTGGGAGACCTATCGTTGAGGTCAAGTTCGCGTTTAGTGACGGGATCACACGTGTCTCGCTTAGTGACGGCAAGCTCAGTATTGACCGTTCACTAGATGCAGACTATGGCAACAGGCTATAACTGGCAAGGCCCAAATGAGCGTTGAGTGATGATTGTTAGAAGAGAGCAACTGACGCTGGATCCAATTTTGTTAGGCCTGGTGTGTACAAATACAGGGGACCACAGTATCCGTGCTGCAATATAGGGTCAAGCAGAGCCCTCGTGGCCAGCAGCAAGTAAGGCCTAAAATGGCAAGCAACCAAAGGCCTGATTAGAATCAAAATCCCCTGACACACACTGAATAATGATTCCAACAGGAGGAATGCAAATGAGTGGCCTTTTGGATTACTCCCTCCCCTGCTCCGTCCGGAATTCAAGGCCTTGACTGCATGCTGCAGACTAAAATGGCGGCCACCAGCAATCCGGACCAGGGGAAAATGAAAGTAAGCTGATTTAGTAGCTTTGTCCAGGAAAAGACAGTTTTCCTTGAATCCTGGTTAAATTAAGAGCTGCCAAGCCTCCCTTTTGGTCCTCTGAAGAGAGAATAAATCAAAGGAGAAATGGGCCGTTCGCCACGCGGCGCCCACGACAATCGGCTAAATAATTTCAAGGCCCAAGGCAGCCTAGATAACAGGGAACACTCCCTTTCCCCAAACTGCTCTCTTTAAAAGATAAATCAGTAATTACGAGTAATGACTATAAGGAGTCGGATCAGCCGAGTAATTTTTAAGGCCTGAAGAACGGGGAACACTCTTTTTCCCCCAAAAGGTTCACTATAAGCAAGAAATCAGTACTGACAACGAAATAGAGAGAGAAGGGGACAGGCACGAAAATCAACAAAAAACACTGGAAGAATCCACGAATGGAATAAACTTAATAAAGCCTGCTGTTCTCAAGTAGCTGGGAGCCAAATCTACCACGTCTGTCTGGGCTGAAGACCAAATCAAAACTGGGGGCGTGTCCTCAGCCAGACGGGCATGGCAGCTTTGACTGACTTGGTCTACCTCGGCAGGAGGTCAGAATTAACCCATTGGTGGATTCTCCATTCTTCATGCTGGAGAATAGTATCAACTGTGCCAATTCTTTTCTTTAAGCATTTTCTAAATTATTTATGCAAAAAATAATCCGATTCTGATTTATTAGTGGACATGACTGGCCGTACAAAAAACATGTTTGTCTTTGTCTACAGAATTTATTGAATGACTTGACAAGCAAGATAAAAATATTGTGCATAAACAAGTCACCAATAGCAGTGTGAAACTGCAATTCCTCAAAGCTGCAAACTACAATAATGCTGTATGCTATAATTCCGAATAGTTGAAAGTGCACCAAAAATGTTTTAATAAGCCAAAGATAAACTCAATTTTATTCTTGAGGCAACTGTTCTCATTTTACTTTTTTGCCTTTAAATAGGCTATAAACTATTTTTAGATGAAATACATATTCATATGCCCTTGATTGCAGATTATTGCTGATAAAAATGTACCAATTATTGTAAGTCAGCAGTTTTGGGAGAGATGCCTTGCCTTTTGACAAAAATATTTGATCACACAGTGATTTTTTAAAAAATTCTATGAAACACAGAGCAACAGTTCTAGTACTAGAGCCAAGATGTTATCTCAATAAAAGGTGCTATTGTCTAAAGCTATCTAAACACCATTGTCATATGCACAATAGCTGCTCTGTTAGAGCTCCTATACCATTTCATCTCTGATTTGTTGAAATATCAGCTTTACTAGTTTTTTTTCAGAACCCAAGTTTTTAAAAAGAAAAAGGGGTAGAAAACCTGAAGAAGAGAGAATCACTATAGATGAAATTTGGATTTCTAGCTATAAGCTGTTTTGTTACAATAATATTAAAAAAAACTTGGGGCTTTTCAAAGTGCAACATATTGTGAGAATTCAATATATATTTGCTGTTGTGTTAATGGTGAGTTTGTGTGCTTGCAACAGATGGTATTACCGATACATCAAATATAGGAAAAATATACCAAAAAAATGATATTTTGGTTAGCAGATTTTCGAGCATATTGTTCCAAATATTCCATCACCTAGTCCTAGACAATGCAAGTCAGCAGTATAATTCAATAATTTTAATACAGCAAAGTTCTAATGAGCTAAAATCAAGTCCTTGCCTCCAAGGCATAAGGGCTGGAACAGAGCGATTGACACATTTTACTGCTGCAGGCAATATATTGCAAACAGAGCAAACCTTATATCTCCACCTGCAGCTCAGAACTGATTAACTCAGGAATGCAAGAGCACGGCTTCTCTTTTTATGTACAATATAAATCTTTATTGAAGAACAAGTTATTGGCTGCCCCTGCCTTTGCCACAAATTAGAAATACTGAAGGGCAATATTATCTATATTACTACTGATATAGCCAGACTAAAAAAACCAAGTATTTTAAACCAGCAAATATCTTATAATTTAGACATCCATAGGTGGGACATCAATGGTCTTGCTTTTAATAACCCTTGTACGACATCCAGGATCTGGATATCGGAAGGTGGAAGCCTTATAAATTATTTAAATTAATAACACAACAAATAGGAGTTTCAATTTATGTACAGTATACTATAGCCTCTATACAAGTTTTTCTTGCCAGAACTTTAAGCAGACTGCCCATTTATAACTGTACCTTGCTAAGTGATTTTCCAGAAAGGTGCAACAAGTTGGACCATTTCCCGGTGTTCAATTCAGAATGGAATACTTTTTAAAGCAATTAAACCAAGAGCTGTAGAAATGTAACACAACCTGATCATTATTTTCTACAAATAAACAAACCATTTGGAAATATGAATGATTTCAACTATCTCAGAAAAACTAAAATCATTTACAAAAATCATTTAAAAAGGAAATGAATTTATGTAAAGGCTTTGTAATAAGAACTCATCCAACATGAAGAAATATTTTCAGTTATAAACAGGATATTCAACCAAGTTTAAAAGTATTGCTATATTCTAAACTGCCATGGAAAGCATTATGTGCTTCATTTTAACCACTATACATAGACTGAATTGTTTTGTACATGTAGGTATTTCAACATACAGTGAAAAACACTTCTAACAAAAAAAAATCCCTCTTGAATTTCCTGCGCATGCTTGTACTGTAAGACAAAATACCATACTTTTTTTACTGTCCCCTGTCATGAGTAGTCAGAGTGAGGATCTTCTTCCTTGCTGAAATCTCATAACAAACCCTGGACAAGTGTTGATATTTCAGGTTACTTGGTGCTCAGCAACCTATTTATTTCCTCTGCCGATATAGCCATGTAGGTGTTTCTTTTACTATTGTGTTATTTGTATGGCCTCTCTTTGAAAGTCTTTCCATCCTGACTATTTACATAGGTGTTGCTAATACTTTTCATATGTGCACTGCTATATCCTTACCAGGAGAAAAAGTGGTTCTTCACCATGAGCTTGATGAAGGAAATGGTCAGTCAGTCTGTCCTTTATTAAGACTGGTGATCAGAATTAGATTTTTAACGATAACAATTAAAACATTCAAAGCATAAATAATCAAAGTTATTATGACTGGTTATAGTGTTGTTGTTTTTACAAAAAACTCCCTGGACTTTTAATAAAGCCAAATGACCTGAAAATGTAATTAGGAATGATATAAAAAATATAGTCATGCATTTTTATAAAATGGGCAAATGCATCAATTCTTTCAATGTCCCCTTTGCCTTAAGGGATTTTTCTGAATTCTGGCTGTTGGAAGAGAGTGAAAATGTAATAGAATTAGTACTATCCTAAATTTAAGAATGGCTCTTTGGTTTAATTGTTATTGGTCCAAAAGAGGCAGACCAGTTACTGGGGGGGGGGGGACTCGCTAATGAGGACTGAGAAATCTGATTGCCATTCACTGAGGATTTCCTCTTCGGAATTCTTTCCCTCCAATAAAACTATATGAAAATGCCCATTAAGAGGGTATGTGCCAATTTGGCAGAGCTAATTTAAGAGCACAACACCCCCCCCCAGTGCCAGATTTTAAAGATATTTAATATGGGAGAGTGCAAAAATAGGTAAGAAAATAAAGGGAGGTTGCTGCTCTGTTCTCTTATTTTCTCAGTTAAGCTAGTGGGAAAGGGAGGGACCAGTCACCCTTCCTCCAAAAAGCTCATAAAGGGAATTATTCTCTTCCTTAATCTCCTCCTATTCAAGATTCTCTTCATATATTTCCTCCATCTTTCTAATTACTTAAATTGGACAAAAATATGCAAAAGAGGATTCAGTCACTGCTCAGGAAGTTTCTATGAATCATTTTAGGTAATTCAAAACCTCAACCAAATCATGGATTCAGCCATTTATTATGTAACTTCTTAAAAATAAAAAACCCAATTACATTGTGAACTGTCAGTACTTAAATATAGCAATGTATATTCTCACAACAATAAATAATTTTCAAGCAATCATTAAATTGTTGACAGCTCTCCCAAGAAAATTTTGTGGATTTTATTTTTTTCTCCTCTCAAAAGAAAATGACTAAGTAAATTAAATGGAAATACTGAATTGTTCCCATGTCTTCTAGTGCTGGATATATTGATAACGCTCCTTTTGCAAAATTAAGGCATTTTTAATTTTGAAGTTGTAATCCTATCTGTGTTTTCCTGGAAGTAATTTCATTCAATATCTCAGATCTAATTTCAGAGTAGAATTTACTTGGGAGACAAAATATAAATAAGTAATCTGCAAATTTCAGAATTCTTAAGACAAAAAGCTAAAGAAAATTTACATAGCAGAAATTACTCTTCACTTCACCTCCACAATCAACATATTTTGGGCCATAAACATACCTAAGATCTAGAAACAATCTCTCAAGTGAGCTCAGGATACAATAATTTTGACTTTGTTAAACAGAAATAAGTGGCCTAGACACAAACAAATCTCTTAACGCATTTCCAAGCTTGCTTACCAAATGATATAAGCATTACTTGGGGAAAAAGAACTGATGAAACTTTTTGCAGCAAAGTTCATTAATGGTGTGCAAAACTGTTTCAGGTAAAATGGTCTATAGTAGGCATGTCAAACTGCCGGCCCACAGGCCGGATGCATCATGCCGAAACCACGCCCGCCCCTTTGCCAGCAATGGGGGAAAAGTCACAATACGTTGCGCGACGTCATGTGATATCGCGAGTTTGACATGCCTGATCTATAGTATTGTGAGTGGCATACAATATATTTTAGCACTTTGATTCAAAGAATAAGGTATTAACATTATATTTAACAGACACATCTTCATCTTGCATGGCAACTGTCCAAGTTTATAAAGGGAGGGAAAGGTAAGTGGAAATTTAGGTTCATTTTAATATTCTTTCTAACATAAGGTCTGTTTAGTATAGATTTTGTGCAAAGTTAATACTTTAAACTAATCAAAGTTTACCATGCTTCTAAGCATCTTCATTAGGGCGAGGGAAGAATAACCTTTAGCAAATTTATGTAACTCAAATATAAATACAATTTCTTTGAAAGTGGTCAGTGCAAATACTGTAAAATATACTTGCTATTCTATTCAACAATTGTTATAACACATCAAGAATTGTTCTGGCTGGTTTGCCTGATTCGATAAAGCCATAATAACATGGCTCTGCACCCTTGCTTGGGGCGTGCAGATGAACATGCAGCTATGGGGTTGGTTGTAATCCAACCTGGAAAGTCCTCCCCCTGCCTCCTAATTCTTAAGATCTCTTCCTTAAATTTTTTAAATTTTCAATTTTATATACTTTTTAAAAGTTTTTACTATTTTATTGTACACTACCCAGAGTCCATCTGTGAAGAGATGGGTGGTTCTTAACTATGACAAATATTAAATACACTCTCAGAAAAGTTCATACACAAAGCAGTAAAAGAATATGAAGCAGGCAAACATGCTTTAAATCCATTGTCTGTACCTCTTAGTAACACATTAAAGCAGACATGTCAAACTCGCAACGTCGCGTGACGTATCGGAGTTTTTTCCCCATTGCCAGCAATGGGGTGGGCGCGGTTTCCTCGTGACGCGTCCGGCCCACGGGCCAGCAGTTTGACACCCCTGCATTAAAGGAAGCCATGGTATGATAGTTACCATGCATGCTCAGGAAAGTTCCTTGCCTCAGATCCGAATATTCCACAGTTCAACTCATATAGACGTTATACCTTCTGGCCCAATATACCAAGATGGATCTAGATTATTCTAGTATATATTATTTCTGGTCTTTTCAGATAGGAAAATCTGAGATGGTGCAGTAATCTGCTAGCACTACCAAGAATTCTTATCTCATCTCATTCCATTTGTCACAGAATTGACAAATTTAGTTAAAGGATCACTTAATCCAAGGATAATTATATTCCAGATATCTTGGAAATGTTTCCTGCTAGTTTGGACAATTAGAAATGCAACACAAATTATCTCAAGGGAGTCAAGACATCTATACATCTGATGTAGTCAAATTTCTCATAAGGGAGCAAATCTGTAGCACCTCTTTCTAAAGGTAATCCACACTCTTTATATAAGAGTATACAGATAGTCCTTGCTTAGTGACTGTTCAAAATTAGAATGCTTAAAAAAAAATTAGTAAACAGTCCTCACATTAACAACCTTTGTAGTATCCATTTCACTTGCTCAGTCATGCATACCAAGATGTCCTCAAAGAAAAAGAGAAAAAAACCAAGTTCAGTTAAACAAAGTAGTAAAGGAAAACCGAAGTGAAATCATAAGCACAGTTGCAGTCACATAATTTTCACTCCGCAAACTCTCTGCTTAACAACCAAGTTGTTAGTCTCAACTTCTAAATAAGGACTATCTGTACCATCATTTGTGGCAGTCTTTTTCCTGATTAAGCAGCCCATAACTGCAAAAATTATCTTGATATTTATCAAAGAGATCGAGAACTATCAAAATTATTTGATCTGCTTCTTTGATAAATCAATACATTCATTTTTACATTTTTATACAAATGGTCAAAAACGGGCAAAAGTATGCCGTTAGGTTTGTTTTTAAACTTCTCACACTTAGGTTCTAATATAGGAGTCATCGGCAGTTGTGTTATAACAACACTTTGGGGCAGACTCCAGATCCTTGAATTGTATGCCAGAATTAGTTGGGAATTTGCCAAAATTTTTGGAAAGCCACGGCCCAATACATGAACAGGTTGATCTGTGGTATACACAGTTGCAAAAGCACTACTGGAAATAAATCAGTATTACTTTCCTGAATTTATTAAAACATTTAGAATTATATCATGGGATAAAAACCAGAGAATTAAATCACTTGTCTTTGAAGTGAATCTTAACACTCAATAATTAATTCATGGATTCATATCCAGCAGTAAATCAGTTTTGTTTTTCAAAAATAGTAAGATGTAATAGTTTGTCTATTTGTTCACTGTTAATTGATACAAAAATCTTTTTACAATTAGTAAATTGGTAACACTAACAACTAGTACATATATGCACACATGTACTATATTAATGTGTGCATTTGAGAAGATTGCTCAAATATATTAATAAAAAATGTGAAGTGTAATGCCTTTCCTTTGACATATGAAATCAAGCAAGATAAGAGCTCTGAGTGTCCCAAAGAATAATTAGGAAGTCATTACAATTACTTTCCCAATGCATTTATTTGGATGAGAAAACATTAATATAAATATAAATGCAGAAACATCCACTGATGTTCAATTACTGAAATATAGTATAAACTACAATTAAAATTAGAAAACTGACACAGACCATAAAGATAAGAAAAAAAAGCTAATAAATGCAAGCCAAATTTGGACCTGGACCTACAAATAAGTGAAAGTACGTTCTTTCCAGAGTTTCTTTTTACCAATGCTCAACTACTTTAGTAGCTGAGTAGTATTTCATTTTAAGTTTCCTATATTACTACAGAGTAAGAGGAAACCATTTTTCTCTCCTTCATAAATAAAAACCATAGTTTTAGACTAATTTAGTCAATTATTTTCTTTTATCAGTTTTTTTTTACAATCTTCTGCTTTTTTCATATTCATTCCAACATGGTACTTCTTTCTTGCGTAATATACATTTACTGTATTTGCAAAGTCTTCTGGATAAGCAAAGCATCAATAATCTTTAATGCTTTCTTTTTGGTATGAACACCATACACTTATTTTAACAAACTGATTACTCATAGCATATTAAACAATTTCAAAAGATTAGGGCTAACTACCAAAAAACCCCACACCCCCAACCAGATTTTTAGTACAAGTGCACTCTATTATTCAAAGTGTTTCCTTTCTACAGATCTTAGCATATGAAGTTAGTGGCATCATGGTTTCTGACTTCAAGAGATACCGTACATCCTCTTTCTGGCATCCCACAACTTTTTAATTTCACAATTGTTAATCATCACTATGGCAAGACAGTAAACAGCCGAGAACAAGTTTAGAGTTGCTTTGTACGCCTAAGAGCACCGTGTATTGGACCTGGCTCCACGGGCAGGAAATAAGAGAGATGAGGATGATGAAACAATGTTCATTATAACAAAATGACATTATCTGCAAATGTGAAACAAAAACTTCTGAAAGGGGAGACAGGAAAATCTAAATTAATGCTGGCAGAAAAAACAAGATGTTGACAAGGCCTCCGATGTATACAATTCTCCTAGCAATTCTATATATCCAGTCTCTTCCTTCTTACACACTTTTTCAAGGCAACTTCTCAGTACTTGCCCAACCAAAACCACATTTTTTTCACTTCTGTCCTCATTTTTATCCTTGCTATGAGGAAGAATATAACGGTCTGATGGGGGGGAAGGGTGTGACATACACACACACACATACTTCGGGGCCATTTTATTTTTAATTTATTTATATTGTAACCTTATTATCCAAAGAATTATCTCCACGAGAATATGTATACAGAACAGAGTAAAATTAACGCCACACGCACACACCCCGGGCTAAAGATCCAAGGACACCGGTTAAAGCGAATCCACGTAATTCAAACCTTTTTCTCAAGACGCAAAGGCTCCTGCTTGCAGGAAATAAGGGGAAATCCCATCATATAGAGTAAAAGGGGGGGGGGGGAATAATCCTCGGAATATTACTCGCCCGCCCCCAACCTTTTCCGACGGCCCGAGAAGAGTCCGCCGTCTCCCCATCTTCTCACTCCCAACGCGCTCTCCCTCTTCATCCTCCTTGGAGGAAAGGAGGGCGGGCCAACAGGTCCAACCAGCCCTCGAGAAACCTGCTCACATTCAACGTTCCCCTTCCCGAGACACCCCCCTCCCCATACACACGCGCGCGCGTCTGGAGTCTGGAGCACCGGCGTTTAGGCCGGAAGCGCTGCGTTCTCCCTTCAACCGAGGGCTCACGACTGGGGCTCCACAGCTTCTGAGGGCGGGCGCCTCCTCTCCCTCCCCCCACCACCAGCACCTCGTACGGATGGTTCCTCCTCTCCCTGCGCGATGACGGAGACCAGCAGCAGCAGCAGATTCCGCTAAGTCTGGCCAGCCGCCGCCGCCCCTCCCGCCATCAATCCTCTCCCCTCCCGTGTCATCTGTCCCCCGAAGTCGGACCCCACCCGCCCAGACACCGCCGCGAAGGAAGCCGCTTACCCAGAGGTTACTTATCGCCTCTACCGGCGCCGCTGCAACTGCCGCTCTATCTTACAGCGGTGCTGGGGGAAAAAGCCTCGGCGGGAGGCCGCCTCGCACAGGATTTACAGCAGGGCCATAGGGCGCCGTGTACGCCACTCTGACGCGCGCCAACTGCTGAGCTTGTTGATTGGGCTAGGGTCCCCGTAGAAGATCCATTTATAGGGGTGGAGCTTGCTTGCCTCCAGTTGCAGAGCAAGTTTGACCAATAGAGGGAGAGGGAGCAAAGGGAACGGCGTGTTCTGCTGCGCCTGCCTCGCCTCGTCTCGCCGTTATCTTGGCGCTGCCGCTGCTTCTCTAGTCTATACATTAATAGCCCTTGGCCAATAAAAACCATCGAGGCTTCGCCCCGGCCTCGGCGGTGCGTTCCGCTGCGTTAATGTTTTTAGCTAGCTCTGTTTTTTTGATGGATTATTTTTGATTGGATTTTCCATGCTCCTGACTTCCGATTTTGTCAAAAAAAAAAAAGAGGGAAGTCAAAAGTGGGTTCTTTCGTACCAATGAGTTGGGGGGGTTGCGAGTGCAGAAGGCCACGTGAGTGAATTGTTCCGTGGGGCGTGAAACCGTAGTCAGCTGGGTTACTTTTCGGGACCTCTACGCTGGACTCTTGCTTTACTTCAGCCTGGGTTTGCATGGGCTGGGCGGTATTCAATTCAAGTCTTTCTAGAGGCTCTTTGCAGTCTGCATGAAATCTTAAATTAGTGGGCGATCTCCGTGGAGCACTCAAAAGTTGAGTGAGTCCGGGTTCTATTTTAGATAATTTGATTAATTGATTTAATTGGACGAAACAGTGCGTCTCAAGGTAACAGTTTTGTTGCCATTTCCAATAATCCTTGACAGGTTCCCATAAGTCAGGGGCAAAGCTGACGGAACATAAATTCATTTGTGATTGATGTTTCTAGCAGCTTCCCACAAGCAGACAGGGAGCGTTGGCAATGGAGAAGCTAGAAGGGAAGGTCACAGGTTGCTCAGTTAAGTCTCCCCCATCTATGCAATGTCACCAGCCTCATACTATGCTGGACACCCTTGCACCCCAACCTCTCAACCCATGCTGCACTCCTGCATGCCCTCCCTGATCCACTCTGCACCTCATTTGTACCCCATGCTCACCTTGCTCACCCTCCCTGAGCCCCTCTTCTCTGCTTACTCTTCCTGATTCATATTGCATTCCCACCTGCGTGGGAGAAAGGTGCCAGACCCCGTGCACCCCAACACAACCTTCCCAACCTATGTTGCATGCCTACATGGGGTCATAAGAGGTGTCACATGGGTTGGGAGGTTACATAAGAGGTTCCATACAGATCAGAGGGTAAGTAAGAGGTACTACGCAAGTTAGGGAGGCTGTGTAGGTGTTGCAAGTTGGGAGGATACATGGTGATGTGCAAGTCTGCACGCAGGTGCACAAGTGTTAGGTAAATATCTTTGAAATGACCCAATGGGTCATGGGTTGTCTACTTAGAATTATACGGATAGAAACTAATACAAAGTTCAAAAAATAATCAACCAAAAACAAAAGATAGTGGAGGAAAAAAGAAAAAATAGAAAAAGGAAAAAAATAAGAATATATCAACCCAAAAATAAATAAATATATAAGAAAACATTCCTCCATTATCATAAGAGGTATAAACAACTTTAACAAATCATTCTTATCTTAAAATACTACAATATATAGCAAACAGTCTCCTGATACCTATCTATAAAGAAAGTCCTGATCAGCAAAAATCCTATTAAAGGTTATCAGAACAATATCTAGTTTAACCTTGATCAAATAAGCCAACTTTATATTCTTTCCCTTTTCTTTTAACAATCTTAATCTTTCATCTTTTCAAATAATGTCTCGGATTTTTTTTTCTTTGACCCTTCTCACCAAGTCTTTCAAAACTTCAACAGATCTCTTTGGAAATCCAACATCAGAAAATTAGCCAAGGAGTCTTCTCCTGAGGACATTGCAAATTGACAATCCTGGAAGAGTCAGATGATACTCCAGTTGAAAACGGCAGCCAGATCCTGGATCCAGGCTGATGCAAACTTTCCAGAGAAGGAAATCTTGTGAGACTGCCCACACACAAGGAACCAAGGTTTTGCAGTCAGCTTGCAAGCAGCTGGGACAATGCTCAGAGTCCTTAATGTAGCTTATATGGACTCAAGGTTTGACCAGTCCTCATTTCTTAAACACTTTGAAATTAATTTTTTACTGTTTTACAAACGTTCAGAACCTTCTGGATGGTAAATCTTATCATATTCACTATCTGAGTTTCTTTCAATCCTTTAAGAAATGTTTTAAGTATAAGTTTAAGGATTTATAAAAATGGGCCAGGGGAGTATGTAGCAAAATAGTGATTAGTATGTTGATTTTAAAAAGTTTCAAAGTGATTAAATGTGCAAATGGGCTTGAAATAAAATTTTGAAATTAAGTTTTCACATTTGGGAAAAAAACACCATAAGGGAATTTGAAGTTTGGGCACTAGGGGCTACAGAAGGAAATCAATCAGTCAATTTTAACAATATTTACAATTATTCATAGACTAAATGATGTTACGGAAGAGGAACAAATCTTACCATATAAGACTGAAATTGATTTAAATTACATACAAGCATTAAATCAGAAGAGTGGCTTGGCTAACCTAGGACATTATTTGAAGAGACAAAAGACCAAGATTGTTGGGAGTTTGGGGACAGTATATCAAGTCACTTTATTTGATCAAGGTTAAAATAGATAGCTTGCTATTTCTGGTAATGTTTTATGGATTTCTGCAGATCAGGATCAGATGATGACATTTTAAAAGTTTTGTTTACAGATAAAGGATGAGATATTGGAATTAGAATTCATATGTTATATTTAAGTTTACCCGATTAAGGTTGAAACAGTTACAGGTAGTCATTGACTTATGATCATTCATTCAACAACTGTTCAGAGTTATGGTGGTGTCAAAGTTATGGCCATTGCAGTGTCCCCATGGTCACATGATCACAATTCAACTGCTTAGAACCTGCCTGCACTAACAACCGCAGAGGCACTTCAATTCTCCCCAGTCTCCCCCCATTCATCCCCTTTTGTCCTCCTGTACTCCGCAAACCCCTGCCACTCTAGTTGACCTTTCCTGCCTTCTTGCTCTCACTGCCATGTCCGGGGCCTGCCCCTTTGCAAGGCAGTTGCTGGCTGCAAAAAAAGCTTTCTTTCCAAAGTTATGTATGGCAGTTTCCTTGTGAGGAAACTAACTAAGGAAAATGGCTTCACAGGGCCAGCAGCTGCCTTATGAAGGGTCAGGGTGGGTACACTCCTTCACCAGTAGGAATAGGAAAACAAAGAAGTTTAGCTGGGGTAGCAGGCCTTCAGAGTGCAGAGTGACAAAGGTGGCTGTAGCTGGGAGTTGGCTGGGATAGCTGAATTTTCCCAAAGTGGTTGCAGCTTTGTGCCACGCTGCTAAGGCAGTGTGAGCTTCCTGGGATGCTGCAGCTTTGTATGATGCTACTGGGGCTTCCCGTGCTACTGGGGCAGCTGAGGTTTCCTGGGGTGGCTGCATCTTCATGGTGTGCTGCAGCTCAGAGGCTTCTTACAACCCCAGAGCTACAGGGCTCCAGGAAGCCCATGAGCTGTTTTGGGGGCTGCTTGCCATCCCACAAGGTAGGGTGCAGCTCAGCCAAAAGGCAGGGACAGCCAGGAGTTAGGTAACTGGGGGATTTGAAGAGGGAGCATTCCCTTACCAAGAGTCAGGGCTGGGAGGACCAAGCTGAGAATGCCTTTGACTGGGATGGGTCCTTGGCTAACAACTGATAAAATTCAGTTGATGATGGCAAAGGGGAGTGCCAGGATTGCTGTCACTAAGTAATGTAATATCATGTTTGTTATTTCCAATAACGTTTATTGGGTTTTTTACTAAGTTTGAATGATGAGTTTTGGGAAATTTGTTTAAAGATAAAAAAAATCTATGTACTGCTAAAACTCTCATTACTGTAACCTTTAACTGGGTGAAACAGTGCAAAATGTTTTTTAACCAAAGTACCTCAAACAGGCTAGCTTACAGAATGCATCCAAAATCCAGGACCCATGACTCCCGAGGGAATGAAATTTGGGGAAATTGTGACTGCTTCAGTGCTGCTGGGCTACTGCTACAGTCATGGCAACTTCATTTTCAATGTCCCATGATAGTTTCCTAGCCAGTCTTGCAATCCCTTGCTTCCTCCCCCAACCAATAGCAATCACCTACTTAGGAAGGAAGGAAGGAAGGAAGGAAGGAAGGAAAGGAAGGAAGGAAGGAAGGAAGGAAGGAAGGAAGGAAGGAAGGAAGGAAGGAAGGAAGGAAGGAAGGAAGGAACAGAATAACAAGGAGGGAGGAAGTTGGAAGTTTCTCCTGCTCCCCTGTTGTTGTTTTTTATCCACCAGTGGACATTCTGTTTCTCTGTTTAGATAAGGAAATATGTCTGAAATGATGATCTAACTGGGCATGAATTGTTTAGTTGGATATAAATGTAAAAGAAGGGATTTCAAGTGGGTTTATTAAATTAAGTTTATAATCAATAGGTTGTTATCTCTGGTAACTCTTAATGGGCTTTTGCTCGTTAGAAGGGAATGATGAGGCTTTAATGATTGTTTTATAGAGAATGAAGTGAGATATGGGATTGTATCACACTCGTGTCAGAAGCACCAAGGTGCTTCCAGGTTGAAAGGATTAGCCAGTGACATCACCGTTGCCTGAGGGATGCCCAGTTGGGGACTCCTTTGGCAAGTGCTAGAGCAAAGGACGGGAGCTCACCCACTCCAAGGCAGCACTCGGGACTTGAATGTGGGCTTGCTAATCTCCAACCCATCGTACTAACCATGTGAGCCACCGCGCTTCTAGATATGGGATAAAAAGATTGTTATATTTTAAGAAATGTTGATAATTTGTCAAAGTTGTTCATACTTGCTGGACGAAGGGGAATGTTACTTCTTTATATATTTCTTTTTATTAACATTTTTTTTTCTCTGCACTTTTTATTTTTCTTTCTTATTCTTTTATGTAGTTTGTATTAGTTTTATCTACACAATGTAATCTTTAATAAAATTATTATTAAAAATAAAAAATTATCCAAGTTATTCTTCTAGTTCATTATTTATATGTCCCTTTTAATTATTAAAGCAACAGCTGGTTTCATTTGTATATGCAGTATATCATCTTGGAATTTATATAGAAATACAACAATCATCTAAGGAGAAATGCAACATTTCCAATATTATTATCCAGGAAGCTATTTGTACAGACCAAGCTTAAACTCTTAGGAAACTCTTTGTTATTATGGATTAACAGTTGAGGTCAAATTTTAATAAAGTGATGCTTAACTAAAGCAGATCTTCAAAGACCATCAGGGTTTTTCTCATAGCCTGTCATTTTTAAATCCACAGTTAAATCTGTTTCACTCCTGTCTGGTAGAACTTTTTCCTCTTTCATAGCATCATTTACCCACAGTGTATGTATGTACACTCTAAAAATTAACTTTTGATTCTATTGTTCACAAATATCCTTCAATAAATCCAGTGTTAAAATATTTTGCTCTGTTTTGTGTTAACAAATTTAAGTGTACTTCTTTTATTGCCTTCTGACTCCTAGTGTCCAGCCTTCAAAGTCCCATCCTGTCATGGTTTTTTTTCTTGGAATTCAAAACATAGGAAGGATTATTTTAATTAATTTTGAAATCTTATTTCAAGTCCATCTGGACCCTTAAGTCCATTTGTAACTTTCCAAAGCAAATCTTTAATCACTCTTTTCCCATTAATTCACCCCAAAGGATTTCTAAGTCCTTAAACTTGTAGCTAAAACTTTGTTTGTTAAGGATTGAAGGAAACTCCCCCAGTGAATGCCATAAATCTTGCTGTTCCAAAACAAGAAAAAGTAGTAAAATTAATTCCAAGTGTGATTAACCAATAAGGCTTGGGTGGTTCCGGCAGTCAGTTCATGAAACATAGTTGTCCAGAGTGCATGTGGGCAATTTTGCAATCTCTCCTTTCTCCAGAGAGATTTTGCCCATCAGGTTCCATGCTGTGACCACCATTCTCTGTTATGATGTCATCCCCGTTCCTTCAGGGACGTGTAAGCTCACCATGTCATCATTGGAAATCTCTCAGGAGACTCACAGTATGCCCTCTGCTGGATCTGGTGGGATGGGCAGATGTAATCAGGAAGAGACAGTCCCTCAAATAATCCACTCCCATGCCCTGAAAGACCGCAAAGGTCAGAACCAGCACCTTGAATTGTACCCAGAAACAGGCTGGTAAGCAATGCAGGTCATGGAGAAGAGGTGTAATGTGTCTTCCACCAGAAATATATGTAACTGCTGGGCATTTTGCACCAGCTGAAGCGTCTGGATACTCTTCAAGATAGCACTTTGTTGAGCGCATTACCGTAGTTCAACCAGGAAATGATTAGGGCATGAGTGACTATGAGTTGAGCCCCTCATTCAGTGACACACAATATGAAAGTGAGCAAAGGTCCTCCTAGCTATGACTGTTACCTTGAGCAGGAGTCATAAGTCTGTGCTTGGGGTCTGTTTGGGGAAGTGCAACTACATCTGGCATGAAAGATGGTATAGTCCTAGAACTGGCAGACCCCCAAACCCAAAGACGTTCAGTCTTGCCAGGGTTTAGTTAAAGCCTATTGTTCCTTATCCAGACCTTCACAGCTATAAATGTACTGATGATATCTCATCCCATGGCAACAGATGAGGTCACCCAACAGCCTCAAGTAGATATAAATAGAAGTGACAATAGCACCAACTTCACACAGTAGGGACGAAGAGTAGACTCTCTCCTCCCCAATGACTTCTAGACCAGGGCTTTTCAACCTGTGGTACGCGTACCACTTGTGGTACATTAATGAGTGGCAGGTGGTACGCAGCCCTGCCTAGCCAAGTGTAGTGGGGAAGGGAAAGAGCCAGCACAGGCAAAGACTTACAGTGAGAGAGTCCTCTGGAGCTGCAGATTTTACTTACGAATGGAGCCATTTGGGGAGGCTGCCTTAGCCGGCAGCCAGTACTTACATTTTTTTTCTTCTTTAAGTGCCAGCTGGGCTCCTTACTTTCCTTTCTAGCCAGTAGCTAATTCTTAAAGGGGAAGTGCCTTTTTAAGCTAGTTCACTCAGCAGCTTGTCTTTTCTGTCTCTGGAGGCCTTTCCCTTGTTTGATCAATATATGGAAGAGGGAAAAATATGGGGGGGTTCAAATTCTTCCTTCAGAAGGAGATGGGAATGAGAAAAAGGGAAGCAGGGAAGGGAGGGAGGAAGGAAGTCCCGCCTTAGCAGTTGGCCACCAGCAGCTCTGCCATTGACTTTGCTTGTCAAAAGGTTGCAGAAGGGGATCACATGACCCTGGGACACTGTGACCATCATAAATATGAATCAGTTGCCAAGCATCCAAATATAAATCACATGACCCTGTTGCTGCAATGGTCATAAGTGTGAAAAATGGTCATAAGTCATTTCAGTGCAATTGCAACTTTGAACAGATTTTTTTTTGTCACCAAGTTTTTGTCACCTTGCTAGGTGGTACTCGAATATTGCCATATCCTAAAAGTGGTACAATCGGTAAAAAGGTTGAAAAGCCCTGTTCTAGACAACTAAAGATAAGACTTAAGAGGGGTCCTTGGTGTTCTCTGAGCTTGCTTGTTTTCTTGCAGATGTTCCATTACCCAAACTAGGTAACATCATCCGTGCTAGTCATCATTGCGTAATAAAACGTCTGCAAGAAAACAAGCTCAGAGAGCACCAAGGACCCCTCATTTTAACTCTGAGCTATAAATATTCTCCTTTATTGATAAAGCTTAAGGTAAGTCTTAACAGTTGCCTCCAGTGAGAGGGGCAGCATACAAGTCTGATGAATAAATAAGTTTCCTCCTCCCTCTCCTTTTGTAACTTCCACTAATAATTCTTACACCTCAACAGACTGGGAAGTGGATGATTGCTCTTCCTTTGAAGATGAAGCTCTACTAAGAAATGGGGAGGAGGATGCTGTTTATACTAGCAGTATTTTAAATAGAGACTTGGATTGCCTTGCTATGATTTGCCTGCTAACAGCTTCAAACAGTCATTTCAATATTTAATTAGTTCTGGGATGCCAATCAAAAAATTCAAGACTTTAATAGAAAATAATATTTCCAAATTAGTTATGGGACCAAATAGCAACTCACATATTTCGAGATGAACTTCTAAGCCATTGATTTACAAAGGTTCCTAATTAAAGAAGCATCTGGGGAAAAGCTAATTTTGCAGAGAGTTAGAATCCCTGCTTCAAGTTGCCAATATTCCTTTAAATGAGGGCAAGGAATATAATAGGCAAACAATACTGTTGTTAAAATGTATGGGGCATACAATTATTGGTGCAAACAATACTATGAAAATTGACAGATTCCCAATATTCCCAAATATAGAAGGGGCTGAATCTCAGAAACATTTCAGATTACACAGTTGACGAACTATATCAGTGTCTCCCTGTTTCTTGTCCAACTGTCTCTGAAAACAAGTTAAACAGGTTTTTATACAAAGAATTTTGGATATAGAAGCTCAAAAGGAGAGAGTAAGATTGGCAAAATAGATATCCTATAAACATATCTTCCAAATTGCCAAATATTTAAACATAAAAATGCCTGAGCATCTTGGGGGGTATTTACTCAAGCAAGATTTGAAGAGCTGGACACAACTGTTAAATACAGAAGGTTTAACTAATTTATGTTGAATATACTCAAATTTGTAGAGCCTCAGAGATAGAAGACATAGCACATATATTATTTGAATATGCTAACTGTATAAGAAAGAGAGAAATCATTATATTGGACCACACATTAGATGAATGATCTATTGGGATCCTTACATTAAAACAATATATTTCATGTGTGGCCAGAACTATATTATATATAATATGTCCCTTTATCTGAACAAAATAGTACAATTGAGAAATTGGATGTGAACATGATTGCATAAGCACAGAAATATGATTTGCATTTTCTTTTAGTTATGCCATGTACTCTATTCTGTAACACATTGTTGTGCTGTTCTGTATTTTATATTTTGTACTCTGATTTGGCCTAATGGCTAATCTATAAGGTATTATTAATTATTATTATTATCACCACCACTGACCTCCGCAAATGAATGGGAACCTTAAAATCTTCATACCTAAGGTCTAGTAGTAATCCAGCAGGCACTGATAAGAGTTTCTTTGTAGTATAGCAGGGAATTCAACTTGAAGTTCACTGGTATCTGGAACAGAGAGGTGATCTCCTGCTGCAGGTAAGAAGCTCCAGTAGATGAAATAGTAGAAATGATGCCTAGAGCAATGATTAAAGTAGGCAAAGAATAAAAACAAAACTCAAGCCCATTTCAACTTACACTATGATGAAAAATGAAGCAAAACATTAGTATTTCCCTGCTCTCAGTGCACTGATGATGTTACCTAGCCTAGCAATAAGACATACGCAGGAAAATAACCAAATTTAGAGAACACCAAGTACCCCACAGTTCAACCTTGAGTAGGTGTACGATATTTTCTTCTATTGCAACCTTCATCTTTAAAGAAAGCAGTGATGTTGCTTCAACTGAAGAAGGCAATGATCCCACAGCATTAGGCCCAGTATCCAAGAGATTGTTGAACTATAGCTGCAAAAAAACGTGGATGAAGTGGATTAACTTAATCCACGTGTGGAGCATGTGTGGATAGAAACTGCACTTGTTAGTTTGGGATAACTTCCATTCAACTTTAGATAGCAGGAATGCAGTCTCGCTGGTCCTATTAGATCTTTCAGCAGCATTTGTTATAATCAACTATGAGCCATGGAAAATTATTTCAATATATGAGAGTAATCTGTGGTAAGATTACTATATGCACAAAGATAAAAAGATTCCGCATTACCCACCATGGAGGAATGATTGGTGAAACTGACAGAACTGACTGAGATGGAAAAACTGTATCCTTTAATTAGAGAAAGGTTATCACTGACGTTCATCAATGACTAGAAACCCTTTCTGGACTTTTTACGTAAGAAAGTAAATGATTTTTTGACATCTGGTTTTGATGACTAGAAAGAAGGGAATTATGATGAAACCTTAAGTGAAAGACTTTTGGTACCAGAGGCCTGGGAGTTTCAGAATTCTGACTTTGTTCCTGGGATCTGTTGGAGCCACTCTCCCAACATAGGTGTCATAGCCCTGAAGCTCCTACCATCACTGGGATCACTTTAACCTTTACTTTCCACATCAGTTCCTCCTTAAGACCCTAGTATTTCTCCAGCTTCTCATATTCCTTCTTCCTGATGTTGCTGTCACTTGGCACCCTACATCTATCACCACTGCTGTCTTCTGGTCCTTGCCTATTACCATGATGTCTGGTTGATTGGCCAGTACCTGCCTGTCCATCTGGATCTGGATGTGTCACAGGATCTTAGCCCTTTTATTCTCTACGATCTTCGGTGGGATCTTCCATCTGGACCTGAGAGGTTCTAGCCCTTATACCGTGCAGATGTTCCTGTACATAATGTCAGCTACTTGGTTGTGATGTTCAGTGTATGCTGTTCCTGCCTGCATCTTACAGATAGTCCTTGACTTGCAACCAGTCATTTAGTGACTGATTGAAGTTATGACAGACTCTCCAGGGCTGCTTAAGACCCAGATTTGAAGTTCCAAGGCTACCCCCTGTGTGGTCACATGATCACATTTCGGGCGCTTTGTACCCAACCCACAGTTACTGCTTTTTGCAGCATCCCACAGTCATGAATGTGATCTATTTTTTATTTTTTTTTTGTCAGAAATTGGTCTTTACTTCTGGTTTCCAGTAAAAGAAAATGCTCCTTGCAGATGTTTGCTTAATGACTGTGATATTTCATTTAATAACTGCTGCAAAAAAGGTCATAAAATCAGGCACACCCATGTGATGTCCCCTTAACAACCGGCACAAATTATGTCCATAATTTCAGGTTCAAGTACAGTTGTAAGTTGAGGATGACCTGTATGCTCTGCCACTATGCGTTGGACTGTCTCTGAGGCCTCCCTGGGCCCTCCCTCCCTTATAGACCATTTATATAAGATTAGATATGCTTTCATAGGCTCTTCCTCTAATGTGGATACATGTCATCCGGTGCAAACAGTACCTCTCTTGATTCTAGGGAGGACACATAGGACAACTATGCAGAAGACTTAACCAATAAGTCTGACATCATGGCTCAGTAATAGCAGAGCATTTCAATCCCTGAGAAGACTACCACAAATCTCAAAGTGACTGTTTTGTAAAAACGAGACTAACAGCATGACTGAGGGAGAGGCTACTGCACTCACGTACAGCAAAACGTTTCAAAAGGTCTGGACAAACACAATAGGTTTTTAACACTTTCTTTTGCCTTTGAGTCAATATTGACTTTGGCAACTACCTGAACAAGTCCCTATAAGTTTTCTTGGTGAGACTTTGGAAGCGATTTATTATTACCTGAGAGAGGGAGTGATTGGGCCAAGGTTATCCACCTGGCTTTGTGCCCAAAGTGAGACTAAAGCTCAGTCGCCTGGATTCCAGCCTAATGCCTTAACCACTACACCAAACCGGCTCTCTTTTTACACCATGCAATTGTTAATTTCTAAGTAAGGTATTCACATCCTGTCTCGCATGCAATCTTTAATTCCATAACCAACCTATCTTCCTCTCCCTTCCCATCCCCATATCCCAATTTAAGTCCTACATCAGTTCAGTCACTCTATGCATCAAATAAAGTGAGCTGCAGATCACAAAAGCTTATGCATTTTAATACAGTGTATCAGTTGAAAATGTGCTATATGACTCCTGATTTTGTTTATGCTTTCCGCTCTAGTTATAAACTTGCTTCATTAGTTCTTTTTTAACTCTTTTATTTTTTTCAATAGATTAAAATCCAAATTCCCCCTCCAAAAAATTGAACAGAGAACAAACAAAAACTAAACAGAAACATTGAAAAAATGTGAATTAAAAAAGATTAAAAAAAAGATAAAAACACATATTATCCCCCCTAGTTGAACACTGAGAAATCAATGACGTCATTAATAGCTACCCCCTTTGCAAAGCAGGTCCAAAATTTATAGGTTTGTACATCTATTTGCAACCCAATTGACCCATCATACATGATATATCTAAAAAATATCTTAACAGGTTAAAATAATTCTTCATTAAATTTCAGCTTTTTACATTAACATTAACAGAGGTATAGAATCAAGATCATATATTTATCACATAAACTTAATACCATTTTATAGTGCCTTGGTAAGACCACATTTTGAATATTGCATCCAGTTTTGGTTACCATGAAAAAAAGGATGTTGAGACTCTAGAAAGAGTGCAGAGAAGAGCAACAAAGATAATTAGGGGAATGGAGACTAAAACATACAAAGGATGATTGTAGGAATTGGGTATGTTTAGTTTAATGAAAAGAAGGACTAGGAGTGACATGATAGCAGTGTTCCAATATCTGAGGGGCTGCCACAAAGAAGAGGGCATCAACCTATTTTCCAAAGCACCTAAAGGAGAAATTTCCTGACAGTGAGAACAATTAATCAGTGGAACAACTTCCCTCCAGAAGTTGTGGGTCCTCCAACATGGGAAGTTTTTGAGAAGAGATTGGACAACCATTTGTCTGAAATGATATAGGGTTTCCTGCTTGAACAGGGTTGACTAGAAGAACTTCAAGGTCCCTTCCAACTCTGTCTTTCAGGAATGCTTATACACACATCCTTTATCCTTCAACTTCCATACCTCTTAACTAAATTTGATCAAATTTGCAGGTAAAATTAAAGGGAGGAGAGTAGATTATAGTATTGTTAACAGGTAATAACTTCATACAATTAGTTATGCCTTCACATCACCTCACAGAACCTTGCTTAGAATTCTCTACCTCAGTCTACATTATAATTTCTCCATTGGTCGGTTGTTGTTTTTTGATATATTCACTTTCATGAAAATAAAGGTTTAATATTGAAGCAATAAGCAATAAATCTAGACTGATCTTTAAATATTTTTATTCAATATTCTTAATATGCTGTTTATGGTTGAATAATCTCATATAGATTGTGCATTTCTATAGATTCAGACAAAGCCATTTATGCAAACCATCTGCATGTCCTGTGCTCTCAATAGAAGCAATCCATCCGTAAAGTGATATGCACCAGTCTGTAATGCAAGTTAAGACAGCTGGCTTGATAATAGAGGTTGAAACTGAGTTGGCAAGTCACTTTGTTCATTAGAGTTTTGTAAATTCTTAAGCTTTCCTTGGTCTTTTCTTTATACATACTGTAAACAATTAGTTGTCTCTGCCATTCATTTAACATCTTCAATTCTTATTGGAACCACTTGAATTAAAAAGATGATCCCAATTACTGATGCTGTTCTTCCTAGCCAGGGCAATTTTAACTTTTTCCACCTCATAAAGTATTTGCCATTATTCCAAATCTATGAACAGTCCCACTCATTTATTCATTTTTCTTAAGTAAAAGTTATCAATTATTATTAAGCGTATGATGAGAACATGATAGAAGTAAACTTATACCCACAACATAAAAGTTATAGATCTATACTAAATCTATACTATTTTGCTCTAAATTTAGGTTCCCAGTAAACCTTTTTTTCTACTTTCTTTGTTTTTTCCTTTTGTTTCTATATTTTTCTTGACTGTATTTTTAAAATACATTGAAATAAACAAGTAAATAACAACCAACCCCCCCCCCCCAATCCCATATATCATATTGGAGTTGGAAATATTTTTCTGTATTATTATTAGCACAAATAAAAAAAAACTTCCATGATAGTCGGAAAAACAATTAATTCTTTTTGTGTCGCAACTGGAAATATTGAAGAGTACACATAAGCTACATAGTAACATTGAAGTTTAGATCATAGGCACTAGCTGAAGCAAGTTTAGAAACTTAGATATGTATCTCTGACACACCTTTAATAAAGAAAATATTTCTATTTGTGTAAGAGGGTTCTATATATATATATATTCTTGTGCTACTCAAGGGCCATTTCCTTATATTTCTGATTTAATTTAGTGATATGAAGCCTCAAACATATTTGCGAGCACTTTCTTTGAAACAAATTTTTCTTATTAAAACTACTGGTGGAGTGCCTTCAAGGTCAGTCTAATGAATTTCTTGCAGCTCCTTCATAAAAAGAAATGATGAACATAGTGATTGTGTTTACATTTGACACACTAGAACAGCTATGAAATCTAGAAATCTTTTATAGTTTTGTCTTGGTGTTCTTGGGAACAAAATGGCTAGAATTCTGGAAGATCTGGAGGTATCAATTTGGGGAAGGTTGATGTACACAATGTTCTTCAGGCTCAGAAAGTTCTTCTGCAGTAAGTTCACCTGAGTCTGAGATATTAGACGTATGTATGTATGTATGTATGTATGTATGTATGTATGTATGTATGTATGTATGTATGTATGTATGTATGTATGTATGTATGTATTGTATTCCACTCTCCCAGCTCAATTTCAATCACTTCTATTGATCTGAAGGTCCACATTGAACACATGGAAGTAAGTTCTACATAATAATAATGGTAATAGAGTTGGAAGGGACCTTGGAGGTCTTCTAGTCCAACCGCCTGCTCAGGCAAGAAACCCTGTACCATTTCAGACAAATGGCTGTCTAGTCTGTTCTTAAAAACTTCCAGTGTTGGAGCATTCACAACTTATGGAGTCAGGTTCCACTGATTAATTGTTCTAACTGTCAGGAAGTTTCTCCTTAGTTCTAGGTTGCGTCTCTCTTTGGTTAGTTTCCGTCCGTTGCTTCTTGTCCTGCCTTCAGGCACTTTGAAAAATAGCTTGATTCTCTCTTCTTTGTGGCAGCCCCTGAGATATTGGAACACTGCTATCATGTCACCCCTCATCCTTCTCTTCATTAGACTAGACATACCCAATTCCAGCAACCGTTCCTTATATGTTTTAGCCTCCAGTCCCCTAATCATCTTTGTTGCTCTTCTCTGTACTCTGGCACAGTGCTACACTAAAAATTATGACAAATTTTTGCAGGTGAGCAGGCACGGTTTTGTCTAACAGAGAGTTGAAGTGCTGTCTGTCTAGGCATAAGTCAATAGAAAACTATTCCAGTACAAACTTGATGTCCTCATTGCTGTTTATCCTTATGTGGCCTCTTTCATTTCTGCTCCTAGTCATAGCATTTGCCACTGCCCAGCAGTACACTTGAGTTTGAGGAGAGGACAATGAACGTATACAAGACAAGGGGTCAAGGATTTGCCTAGAAAGATTTCCAATAGCATCATTACTTTTTCCCCTATTAAAACATGTCTTGATTTCTTGGTTGGTCAAATATATATGGAATCAAATTCCGAAGGCAACCGCAGGCAATTGAACCAAGCAGATAAATCTTTGGGGACCTGATACTGATGGATCTAACTTAAAAAAGTGGTGCAAGATGACAAATACAAGATTTTGACCATGCAAAAGGCAATTCAACACCAAAAAGGAAGAGAGACAGTGCTAGGCAAGATTCATAAGTGCTAGGCAAGTCCTGAAAAGTAGACTGTACATTTTGAAAATGATTCGGGGGTGGGAAAAATCAGAGTTGGCAAAATTAGGTCATCTTTTCAGCTTTCCTGTTTTAAATGCCATTGTCTTAAAGCAACAGTGCCAGTTTTTTCAGGTTTGCAAAAAAGCCAAAAATGAGCAGGTTACCTTAATAATAAGAGAAGGTACTACACTTACTTGAAGTTTGAAATACATTTTTGAATCATTTTTGAAACATACAAAATCTTAAGGGGGAGGAGATGAGGCCAGTCTTGAACTAAAAGATAAACTGGTTTGAACTAGTTCTACTACTTCTAAAATCCTTGGATGAGTATGAAACGTGTTGTCCTCACTGCTGTTTATCTTATCTGGCCTCTTTTATTTCTGCTCCTAGTCATAGCATTGGCCAGGCTTCTTTCCATAGTAAGAATGCATTCATACACCTTGAGGCTGTCATTGGCCGCTGCTAGGAAAAGGAAGAAATTACTGTTTTAACACTGGTGCAGATACAGGCATCTTAAGTCTCTTTCAGCCATGGGCTGAGACTGATATGGATCTGGGGGGGGGGGAGGGTTGTCTGAGCGTATCTGTCCCATGACAGGGGCAAGTAGAAAATGGTCTTCATCTACAGTTCAGTTAAGAGTGGAACCACACATAAAAATTCTTTCTAAATCTGTGGCTTGGCTGATCTTTTCTGGATTGTTGGCTGAAATTGGGCTCATTTGTTTTAATAAAAATTGAATTTACTGGAATAAATGGAATCAGAGTCAGTGGAGAGAGAGAAAACGATGGTCTTCTCTATACTATAGTCTTCTGATGTATGCTATGGTCTTCAAGAAAATTCTGCTTGGAAGGAAGCTCACAGGAAGCAGAACATGGCTTCTTTTGAAGGTTTGTGGCTTATTCAGCCAAGGTCCTTAACCGATGTAATTGGTGACTACCCTGACTTTCCTGACTGGGAGAGGAATATTGCTAAAAAAAAAGTTTCAATTTGTACTGAAACTAATCTCAAGGTCAGTTTGACTAACTGGAAGTAGAAATTTACTGGTCATTTTCTGAAATAATGGATTTTGCCCAGAATGGGGATCAGTTGGAATGTAGTTCTCAAATACATTTGTCATATTACCGCGTCAGGGACCTTGAGTTTCAAAGAGCTGGTGAATTAAATTCATTTGGATGATTGAAAAGTGGTTGTTTTAGGCCATTTCCATAGATAAATATTTCTGTCCAAAATGAATATCAGAACATAGTTTATGTGATTTATTTTTTTATCTAACTCCAGCAAAGTCTTCCTGTTTTATATAATCAGTAAATTTGGTTAGATGTGAAGTAGGCATTCTGGCAGTTGAGATCAATTTATTTTAAAAGTATCATTTCCAGTGCATTCTATTTTGGCTTTTACACTGGCATTAGCATTGGGGAAATATCTCCGTTGATGTCTTTTCAATAAAGTGTCATTTGTCTATTTTTCTTTAAACTGATTCCATTCATTCAGTGATCCAAATAATTAACTTTAGAAACATTTGAAAACAGTTTAAGGAATGATCACCATCTAGTGGTTAATAAAGGAAACTTTATGCCAGTGTCTGATTAAGGTCTAATAATGCCCTTCTTCAGTTTTGTACTTACTGAAGACCAGGATATTCTGTGGATAAGTCCACACAACAGATCTTCTAACCATGCTTCATGGTAGAAGGCTTTCTGTGGGGTATGATAGCCTTTGCTTTCTACTTGTCTCAAAGTATGGACTGCTTAATGCCCAGAAGAAAAAATAAGACAAATGAAAACCTGAGTACTCCAGGAAAATAAAACAAGCAAATAATACAGTATATATATAGTATAGCAACTAGCAAATGTTGATACCATATAAGAATATCTAAATATTTATTTATTTAAAGTATTTGTATAATTGCAAAGGGTTGGTTTCAAGGTGGGTAACTATACAAATGTTTTAAATAAGTAAATCCTAAGCCTTAATTTACAGTTGAATTCCACACAAATATAGGCCTATTCTTACCTATGTTAGAGCACAATGGGGGTGGGGAGAAGCTGAAAAGATTATACTTTTTTCCTATGTTGACCTCTCTTCTTCTCCTCCCTAGGGTCACTTCATGCGTGACCCTGTGGACTATATATGTTTGATGAGAATTTAAGTTTAAGAGATAACTGTGAAAAACAACTGCAGGCCATTTGCCACTATGTACTATAGGGATCTGTCAGAAATGTGTTTTAGTGTTTTACTCTTGGACCTCCTGGCTAGAGCAAGGTCTAAGGGCTTCTGCCTGAGTGATTATCTAAGGGGGGGCTGCTTGCTTATTTGCTTTATGTCTAAGTTAGCACTTGGATTATTAATACTTGGTTAAGAGAGAGCTCCACAGGTTTTGTGAATAATGCATGAGCACAGACTATTCTAGCTTTCTTTTTCCGGGAATATCAGTCTGTGGATCAGGCTACTTGTTGGGGTACAAAAATCAATTTGACCACTAGAGCAAACTTTTTTTGCATCTCTTTGGATCATTTCCAACCTGCCATTGCATCCAGTATGGCTTGCAGGCATATGTATGGGGCCTTCCCCCAAAATATGCTCTCTCCCCCAAAGCCCCATCCCCTGCCATAGAAAATAAGAGCTGCCCTTGCAGAACACTAAGTGGAGCATTTGAAAGACCATTATAGTCCACCAAATTTGCATACAGAGCGGAAAACAAATTTTTGACCTAGACAACCTGTGATTGGAACTTATACATTTGAGAAGTGCTAAATATTCATTACCTGCTCAGACCATAAAAATTGGCTTTTTGTCAAGATGCCACACTAGTCAGATAGACAATCAGTGAGATTCTGTCTTCTCTCTGTGTCTCCCTCCCTCCCTCCCTCCCATTTATGTCCTGATAATGGTTTTGTTTACCAAGTTAATTCCTATTACTAAATTCAGGAACAGGTAATTACAGTGTACACTGTGTTTTGATTACTGGAATTTATTGACTGTCTGCCTGGATGACTTGCAAGAAAGTTCCACCACCTAAAACAGTCAAAGAGTTGCCAAGAAAAGGATTATGGCTGATCTATATCAAATTGGAGAAGACATCAAAGCTATTAAAGATATTGTTAACACTATAAGTCCTAGAGGATTGAAAAGTGTCAAAACAGCAGGCTTTACGGGGACAATAGAAACCTCATGTGTGATCATGCAGAAAGAGACTGGCCTGGCATCACTAACAAGACGTGGATAGGCATTGAGTGGAAGAAGGTGGAAATGTGGATTTTGAATATGGTAATAACCAAGATTGCAGAGCAGAGGTGATGGCATAGCCATAGTCATTCAGGAGACTCTGGTGGCTCCCAGGCACTGCTCTACAGATAATCAGATGTGAATTCCTATTTATGAAGCTTGGTGTTGCCATTTGTGCACCAGTTTCCCTGCTTTTCAGGGAGTTGTTTGAGTCCATGACTAGGCTATGTAATAGTATGTGAGAATGATCCTTGGAGACAGGGAGAAGAGTCACAGCCAGGGGAATGGTGAGGTAAAAGAGAGTCTTGTGTGGTAGATCATAAGAAGTACAGCCAGATGAGATAATTCTACCTTATTTAAAGTTGCATTAACAGAATCTTGCAAGTCTGAAACTACAGTTCTTCCCCCCTGCACCCATCCCCTTTACAGCACAAGAAACTAGGGAGCCTTTGCCCTGCCCCTCTTCCTGTTGTGGGCTAAGTTGTCTTTCATATAACCATTTCTTTGGATGTATCCTTCTCCCTGTCACCTAAGGTCATTCCCACATACCATTACAGGCTGGCAGTGGAATTCCCTATTCTGGGTGAAATTCCAGGTGCTCATGTATTTCAACCTTTCTTTGCTTGACCCACAATTAGAGATATTCAGGAGTCCATGGCCTTCATGACAACCATGGACTTGATCCAAATTACTGATGGCCTGATTCGGTGATGGTCACACATTAGATCTAACTTTTATCTTGGGGCAGTGGCAATGTGATCTGGATGGGGAGAAGTTGTCATCAGTTCCTTGTCTTGGATAGATTACTTTTTGTTAGCCATGGAGTTTTCAGTGACTGTCCCCCCCCCCCGGAAGGAGAAGGGACCTATTTGACCAATTCACCCAGATAACTGATGGATCTGGTAGGATTCCAGAGAGAACCTGATGTAGATCATGAAGCTCTCATGCATTGTTCAACTAAGGCCTTAGTTGCTGTTGGGAATGAATAGTTGATGGTAGCCTTAGTTTGGATTGCACTCTCCATGAATAGGAATCCCAAAGTTTCCCCCTGATGTTCAGATGAGTTTTGGGAGATGAATTGACTTCAGACATGTCTAAAGCACTAGACATAAAGAGTAAGGAAGATGACCTTGACATAATTAAATTAGATTCTTTACCAAAGCAACATGTAGAAAAACATGGCTTAAGTCCAAAATAAGCAAAAATATATAAGTGGTTCAGATACTTCTCTAATTCAATTGGGTATAAGAAGGGGTTGTACACATAGGTGTACAACAGAGAAAGTTCCTGAGTCCCAAAAGATAACAATGCTTGATTGAGGGGGCCCAGATTATGTTAGCTTTGCCAACTTATACAGTTCAGAAAGAAGGTAAATAGTCCCTCAAATAATAGGGTCCTATACCATGTAGGTCTTTATAGATGATAACCAGCACCTGGAATTTCACCCAGAAGCATACATACAAGCAACCAATGTGGCTTGTAAAGGGAGGAAATCATGTGGGCATAGCAAGGCAAGTCCACCCCTACTCACATTGGTGCATTCTGGAGCAATAACTTATGAGTGGTCTTCAATGGCAATCCCATATAGCACACACTGCAGTAGTTGAGCTATGAGGCGACATGATGATTATCTGGAGGGCTACCAAATGCAGGAGGAGTTTTTGCCTGATGTAGTTATTCAAAGACACTCTGGAGCCACGGCTCTTTTAGCAAGAGCTGTGAGTCCCAGAGGACTTCCAGATTGTGCACCATTCCTGAATGGGAGAAGATCCCTGAACGTAGGTGGTCCCAGCAACCACAGTCACTAGTGCTTTGTAGAATTAAATTGGAATTGGTTTCTCTCTGTCCAGATCCTCACAGACTCCAGGGACGGGGTGTTGACATACTTATAACACAAAATAGAAATCTTATAACACAAAATACAAAACATTTGCTGTGGCAAAGTTAAAGATTACATGATCAGAAGGGTGCAGAACTTAAATAGGACAATTGGTATGCAACAATGGGTGTATTGATGGGAAAAAATAACATTCACTGTGAGTAATATACAATGAGGAAATTGATACAAGCTGTTCTCTCACCAATACATTGCTCCAGAAGTGATTATTAATAGGGACAATACATATTTAGAAAATTGTTGGATATGTAAAATCAAGTTGGAATGCTTGATCATATCTAGTCGAAGCATCATAAAGCTCATCTATTCTATTACATGATTTGCTGCAGGATAAAAATTCCTAAGAGCTGACTTTCTTTTTTATCGGTTACTTTCTATTAAAATACCCACAAAATGCACTGTTAACTGCTGCCAGGATACTTTATCCTTTTAACTGGAAATCATAGTTAATCCCTTTGTTAAGGATAGCTGAAACTATAGAAGTTCTCATCAATATCTGAGATAAAATCATATATGAAAAAACTGTCCTATTTTAGTTTCAATTTAATCTGGAAATGGTTATGGAGTACATGGAGTACATGTATGGGTCGCTGCCAGACCAAAACCTGGTTTCTCTTAAAATAAGAGATTTAAACTCTTTAATTATGATTAATGTTACTATATAGATCGCTTAACTAATCTGAACATTGTTTTTAAGTATACTTACAATATAATCATTTTGAAAGTGCTAAAGTATTAAACTGTCAATATGTTTTAATTTGTTGATATCTAAGGATGAAAGTAAGAAATTTATCCAATTAAATCTTTTATACTTTTTTATTTGTTATATTATTCTGCTTTTTCATATACTCTTTATATTTTGCATTTTTTATGAATCTGTCTTATTCATAAAACTTATATCTGTTTTTCCCTCTGTCTTATTTTCCTTTTAACATAAAAGAAGAGGAAATGTAGCATTTATTTGACTGGATTTCAGATTTGCTTACTGTATGATTCACATGAAAGAGGGACATAATATTTACCTTGGATATGTGCTATGGAAAATCTGAATGTCCCAGAGGTTGGCAAATTTATGAATCATATTTTCCTTGATTGTTTATTCAGATAAACTATTGATTTATTCTGAGATCCTCTCCTCACTACTGATCAAGTCTGAGCAGTTTTCTATTAATAGAGTCACCAGGTGTGATTGAATGTACAAGAGCAAAAGTGATGAGGAGGGGGGAGACTTTTGGCAAAGAGGCCAAAAGAAAGAGGCCCAGATTACACAGTTCCAAACTGGATATGGGGGGGGGGAAGGAGATTCAGGGTAGCTACACCCTAGAATCTCATAGGATGCATCTAGTCGGTTAGAAGTCATAAATTTAGTTTGACAAGATTCTGTCCATTAGATATAAGCAAATAAGGAGTGGATTCAATTGGATCTTGCTGTCTTGTCTCTGGATATGGGCTTCACACTGGGTTAAGCTAGAAAACTCTGCCTTTGAGCTGCTTACCAGCACAATTTGTGTTACCTAGTTAGCTAGTTGGGTAATGAAACGTCTGCAAGAAAAACAACCAAGCTCAGAGAGCACCAAGGACCCTACAGTTCAAGCCTGAGCTACAAATATTCTCTTCTATCATTACATTAATTTGTTGGGCTATCATTTTCCTTGGGAGGAAAACCAAAAGAACTAAGGATCTGTTCTGGGAGCCATCACTGACAGTTACAGAACACATTTGAGGGACTTTGCTAATATTCATCATAAATTTATTCCCAATTTTTCTGCACTGATTGCATCATTAATTGATCTTATGAAGAAGGGAGTTCCCTTTAAGCAGAATCACCAATCTCAACAAGCTTTCTACTATTCAAACGTGCATTCACTTTTCTCGCTTCTTCCATCCCCTTTGTGCTGTAGGCTGGGGTTTCACTTTGAGAACTGTGCTTCTACAAAACATTCCAGAAGTTGAGAATAACCTCTTCTGTAAATTCCAGCAACATTTTACCTGCCATCCCCATCCCCAAATATAATATTTTTAATGAGGTGTCTTTGGTCCAATAAGGCAACTTTTCAGTATCAGTGCCTTCTTCTCAAAGGTAACGAATGTCTCATAGTTATCTGAATACATCACAACAATCAGGAACATTGACATGTTTTTTACAAGTTCACATGTTGCAAGCACATTATTTTTCTCACATTAACTTTCTAATCACTTACACTTCTGGCTTGCAGAACAGGCATGTTCTGGTAAGTTGAGTGCAGCGCAGATGGAACACTCCAGAAGTTTCTGTAATAAGGCAAGAAACAATATAGTCAAGAATGAATAAGTCCTGACTGGGGAGATGTTTCTTAGAGGGCATCTGCCCACATAGCAGGGAACATGTGTGACTTTCAAGACAGAAGACCAAAGACAGGTTTCAGCCTGCCTGACACTGCTTCAGCAGTGGCCTGGGTAACAAGATGGGGGCTTCATTGTGATGACATGTCCTCAGCAAACAATTAGTGAGGTATCTTTGCATTGTGGTGAACAGTAAATGAGCCCATTGAAAAGTTAAATCAAATCTCTCCAGATTGTGTTTTGCACTTGGTGAGTTCATGAATATACACTCATGTAAATTTGCTTACTACAGTACCAAAGTGATTTCCTATTTCCAGGATCTTTTTCAGTTTCATAATTTAGCCTATAGTCTTGGTATTTTCCAATAGACTCCCTTCATATCAGATGTGACTCTGCTTATTTTGCTAGCTCAGAGAAAGTCAGTCAGGTGCTGCCACCTGCTGAAGTTATAAAGCTATATATTGTTCAGCAAAATTTAGGATGTTGTTTCTTCTTATGGATCATCATGGTCACATATAAAAGTATGTAATTTTTTTCAGTAAAAAAAATGAGGTTGATGCTCACCATCTTCTGTGCAGAAGTCAATAGAAATTGCAGTTGAATTTTAGGTGCAATAGGACAATCTTCTCTCTTGCCTCTGAAGGCAACATCCTGTTACATGCTGGAAAAACAATAAAAGGGCTGCAGGGCTTTCAGGTTTTGTGGCTTTGGCTGGTTATTCTTCTATGTTTATATTCAAACATTCAATATTCTTCCTGCCAGGGTCTGGGCATGAAGAGACAATGTGCGTATAGAAGAATTCAGGTGCTGCCTACATGAACACGATTCCCTCATTTTACTTAATGGTACAGTACAGTACCCATTAGTGTTTATTGAAATGGGGGAGGGGGTATACTTGATCAATGCTTTCTGATAAGCCTTGGATCTTTTTTCCTTCAAAATATATTTTTTAAAAATTGCTAGGATTCTGCTAATACTGATATGATAATAAAACATCCTAAGAATGTGCAGTACAAATAAATGTATGAAAGTACAGAATTAGATAGACAGACAGACAGACAGACAGACAGACAGAGGCAGGCAGGCAGGCAGATGATATTATATTGTCACCCACCTACCAAGTAACTCTGGATGGCTAACGAGTGTTAAAAACCTCAATACCAGAAAATGATAAAAAATAAAATATAGCAAAGTAAATTGAAATAAACATCAAGATAGGAAAGAGAAAGTAGGGAATCTGGAGGAAAGGTAGGTTTAAAATAACTGAGACAGTCAAAGAGAACATTTGGAGATGAATAATACTGCTACAATATTCAAGAAGGCTGAAGTCCTGCCTTGGTTTACATACTGTGTTAAATCATGGTCTCTCTACCCATGTACCATAAGTAATTTTGTAGAACATATTAAACCTCAATGGCTTGGGTTCTCACAGCATGTTCAGTCTAACCAAGGAAGCATATTGTTGCATAGTGCAGGGTGTGAACTCAGCCATACGGTTCCTATGTAATTGTACATTACAGAGAAGAGCAACAAAGATGATTAAGGGACTGGAGGCTAAAACATATAAGGAACAGTTGCTGGAATTGGGTATGTCTAGTTTAATGAAGAGAAGGATGAAGGGTGACATGATAGCAGTATTCCAATATCTCAGGGGCTGCCAGAAAGAAAAGGGAGACAAGCTATTCTCCAAAGCACCTGAAGGCAAGACAAGAAGCAATGGATGGAAACTAACCAAAGAGAGAAGCAACCTAGAACTAAGGAGAAATTTCCTGACAGTCAGAACAATTAATCATTGGAACAACCTGCCTCTAGAAGTTGTGAATGCTCCAACACTGGAAGTTTTTAAGAAGACACTGGACAGCCATTTGTCTGAAATGGTATAGGGTTTCCTGCCTGAGTAGGGGGTTGGACTAGAAGACCTCAAAGATCCCTTCCAACTCTACTACTACTACTACTATTGTTGTTGTTGTTGTTGTTGTTATTCACACATACAGCCATATTACCTGCTATTCTCTCCAATCAAAACTGGGGCAGTGAACCAAGCCATAAATAGTTCCCAAACATGTTATTAAAATGCAAGTGCAAAAAACAATAGACTGATGTGTTTCCACCCTAATATGTTAGAATCTAAACAATTAGACTCTAACACACTAGACTACAGACCTTGGATACAGACCTTGAACCACCTGTGTTTCACTGTCACTGAATGGTCTAAAACGTTAAGGAATGCTGGTGACAAAGTAATAATCATACTGATTTAGTGAGCTAATACAGAACAGGGTCTTATTACATGACAAAAAGAAGGCAGGATCCACATCAGCAATAACAGCTGTCAATGCATCCTGCTTAAGCAATGTGAAGCATGAAAGTTATGCTGGGAAGTGTTTATGTTGAAAAGCTGAGTTCAAAGAGACTCTTCAAACCTTGGGAATGGGAAGGTCTACACATAAACTAAAGCAAGGTAATAAACTATTGTACTTAGCACAATTATTATCATTGTAACATATATTCTCTCTGACCTACTCCTGATAATCTGTCTTTGAACATGTATGCTACATTATAGGACGGTCCATTTCACAACAGGAACAATAAAATTGTGATGAGTGAATGTGATTAAGGATTTCCTGATGGAAATGGTTTTAGTTGTACAGGTAGTCCTCAAGTTATGAAGGTAATGGAGCCTGCCCATTCCACTCGTAACCCGAGTACTCGTAGGGGTGAATCTCATACCTTGAATGAGATCTCTCTGTTTCGTCCATGCATTTGCTAATCGAATGTGTGGGCAAATGAGTGGTTCGTTAAGTGCACTTGAGGTATCTCAGGGTGGGGAACACCGTGGGAGCCTAGTGATAGAACAGGCTCCCAAGGCCTCCCCAACCCACTAAGATACTGCATGCTTCCCCCTCCTTTCCTGCCGCGCTGGACTCCCCTTGCAAAGATCTGTCTCCTCTCTGCAGCGGTTTCTGCCTTTGAGGGAGAGGAGAGTCAATGGAAGCTCCTGCATGCCGTAATATTGTGTGAGTTCAGGCATCCATCTTCTTTTGCAGAGAATGGGTGCCTGAACTCTTGCGAAATCGTGGATCTCAGAAACTTTCATTTTCGGTGCAAAAAGTGTTTGCGGTGCCTGTCTCCTGCTCCCCCCAACTCCATTCTGCCACCACCAGAACACTTTTTACCCAGACCTTGGGGAGACTGGAAGCTCCATCTGCATGCAAATGGGACACTTGAAAATGCAGCAATTCGCTGTGCTTTCAAGCACCCCATTTGCTCACAGATGAAGCTTCCAGTCTCCCCAAGGTCTCTGTTCAGGCAAAATGTGTTTGAGCGCTTATGGGGCACTTGGAAGTGCAGTGATTTGCTGCATTTCCAAGAGTCCCAAAGGCGCTCACATACTTTTTATCCAAATGGAGACCTTGGGGAGACTGGAAGCTCTGTCTCTGTGCAAATGGGGGACTTGAAAATGCAGCAATTTTAACAGGAGGTTTATGAAAAACAGCCATCTATCTATCTGTCTGTCTGTCCATTCATCTATCTATCTATCTATCTATCTATCTATCTATCTATCTATCTATCTATCTATCTATCTATCTATCTATCTATCTATCTATCTATCTATCTATCTATCTATCTATCTATCTATCTATCTATCTATCTATCTATCTATCTATCTATCTATCTATCTACCATCTAGCTAGCTAGCTTTCATAGATATTATTTGTCCATTTTCTCATATCTATTCTGGAGGATATGGGGTATTTTCATGTCTATTGAGCTTCTCAATAATGATCTTGTCCTATACAAATTCATTTAATCCAAATGTTTGTTTTTATAGACCCTCACATCTTTTCCAGCTTCTGAGCTTATTTCTGGAGAACAAAGAGTAACCCACACCCCCAAAATGCAGAGGTTGTTTGATATAGTTAAGGTGACCTTTAGTCACCTTCAAATGATAGCTTCATGGTTTATCATAGATCGATATTGTTGATAAGAAGCAGATTGTCACATGAACACTAGCAAGATGTTATCCAAGTACTGTTGTTTAAAAGGCATTTCAAGGTCCCATGCTTTCTGCAAAGCCTGCAGATGAACTGATAATTTCTGCCTAGGTGTTCTGTAGATTGATGTGACAACACTGAATGATAATAAGCACAGAGGTGTTCTGTAAGGGAATTATACCAATTCACACTTTTTGTTCAAAACATAGTGTTCCTGAAATGGCAAACTCAGCCATTTTTAGCCACTGTTACAAAATAATTATCTAGTAATCCTGTATTGTTCAAACTGAAATACTATTTATAAGAAAACTGTGAAAGCCAGGCAATTGAAAAAATGTAGCATTTTATTTCAAGAAAACACACAAAATCACTCAACCATCATGACTACATCCTTGATAATATTCGGTAACTTTTCAGTACCTTATTTTTATGGAGATGTCAGTTTGATGGTCCTGCTGTGGCATGTCATCGCTTTCTTTTGAACCTTCAACAATAAAGTAAAAGCAGAAGAATAACTTCATGGAGCTGGGGAGACTAACAGCCGCAGTTGACATCTATGCACTTCAACTCCACAGTTATCCATTAGATCAGAGGTCCCTAATCCCCAGGTCATGGACCGACACTGGTCCACGGCCCGCCAGGAACCGGTCCATGCAAGCAAGTGAAGCACTATCCACACGTGTGCGGGATCTAGGCAACATACAAAACTATTACTACTCCCCTGTCTGTGGAAAAACTGCTCTCCACAGAACCAGTCCCTGGTGCCCAAAAGATTAGGGGTCGCTGCATTAGATAGTCTCCCATGTTCGCTACCAAAAAAAGCATCAAGAAACACAAGCTGATGACCAAACTTCATGATACCATTCCGTTGAGTCTTTCCCCCCCCCACGTACTATGCACAAGCACACAACTTCACTTGTTAGATGTCTGAATAACCCAAGTAGAATCAAAGAGAATATTTAAGTTTTTAAGTGGGGGGAAAAAGACTTGGAATCCTTTACAAAAGGCTTAAACAGAGATAGAATAGGATATGCATGAGAATTGGAGAGAGATGGGGGGGAGGGAAATGAGAGAGAAAAAGGAATCACTCTTGGAGAGGATGTTAGAGTTTTGCAAGAAAAATAACAAAAACCTTAACAGGGAATTAGAAACAGACCATCACCCTATGTGAATGCAAATTCTCTATCCTGAAAAATCTATTGTGATACAAGATCTACAGCCCTGTTAATTGCCTCTTCCATTATGAAAACAGCTCAAGTGCGTAAGACAGGGATATCAGATCCCACAGCCTTTCTTAGTTAGCCTGATGCCTTCAGAATTATTAATACTCCTAATTCTGAATTAACAGGACTTGGCAATTGGGAATTTATGGAGCTGAAGCTCAATAAATGTGGAGACTCATCTAGCTAGCATTTGTAAAAGAAAATAAAGTAATAGAGTAACAGTATCACTGAAGAATAGATTGCTGTTTTTGTTTTTCTATGAAGCCTGGGTACCTTTGAATAACAACATAGAATAAAAGGTTGTATCTTTCCCACCCATTGCATCATTCTAGCCTATTATATTTCGGCATATCACGAACTCCAGAAAGGCGGGGGGGGGGGAAACCCCTCTAAGAACAGAGCATAGCAAATTCAAGTGGAATGGCTGGGTTTCCAAGAATTCCTACCATTGCTTTACACAAAATTCACATGGTTGGGAAACATGCCCTTTTTTTTCTTATGGTTAATTGTTATCCCTCTTAACTACTATAATCTCATGACCATTTGCATTATTATTATAAAACTAGAATTAATTAAAAATTAAAAGTAAGCTAACAAAACCATCAACAATTAAAATGCGTTAAAATGCTTTTGTAAGGCCTTTATAAATATTTGAAATAAAGTCAGTTTTCTATATTTAATAGGGAATGTATCTCTTAGAAAAGGACTGTTATTTTCCCTCAAAGGCACTGAGTGACTTTTTAATTAATTACAGATAGAAGAAAAGTGGGGACAAAGAAACTGCCTTGATCATAGGAATGATACATCCAGCAAGCATGCAAACACACTGCTGATTATTAAAGTGGAATTGTTGAACTATAACTAAGAAAGAGAGTGGTCACTGGGTAATATTTTGATGGTTTTTGAGACTGATGGGAAAGGCAATGATGTCAGATCTAGGCTAGAAAAGTCCAGTGAAAGTAAATCAGTCACATCTGGGCAGATGAGATAGATATGTAGGTAAAGCAGGCCCAGGAACCAAACTCAAAGCATGAATCATTTGGCGATAATGCAATATTTGTAATGGATATTGTCTAGATTTCAGAAGAACCTAAGCTAAAGCTGGTTGTCTGAGTGAGTTATGCAAGTTCACCCAATATGGACAATTGATATGTCAATACATTATACAAACTCAGAAGATTGGGTTAAAAATTGAATAAATCAAGGTTTACTGGGAGTTGATATCATGCAAAGTGCTGATATTTATGATTGAAGACCTATGGACAGAAGACACTGGCAAACAGTATCTTAGGTAGATCCAGGTGAGTTCTGAGGGCTGAAGCTATTCCTGCTGAAACAACTGATTTCTTTCAAGTAACTCACTGAAGCCAAGTGAATTTTGGTCAAGAAATACAATCTGTAATGTGGTCACTTTCACTTCTTATGAAGAGCTGTCTCAATAAGCCTTTGTCAATGTTGCAATATTAGACCATTGCAAGATTAGGAAAATGGACTTTCTGGTGGAACCATGAATCAAAGGATAATACTATTTCCTCTGGACAGGAAGTTACTAAAAAATGGAAGCATCAACTTCTTCATTTTTTGTTGCACAGCGATTAGTCCAAAGATCTACAATGTGTGTGTTGAGAAGCTTTCTGCAACATTACTCAGGATGCAGAATAAATTGAATGGCAGACATAATTCTCTTGTAACTTCACATAACCACTTAAAATTCCCCAGCATCTATTACTAGAGGCAGCTATCTCACTTTGCCTTATTACAGAGGCAGGCTGAGCAATAATTAGGCATGTAAACTCTGCCCTTACATTTTTTTTTAATTCAGTGCTATAGGATAAAATATAACTTATGAATCTTCACTTGCTGTTGTGAGCCAGTCACTTGTATGGCATAAGTATCTATTAGCATATGTTGAGCTAATGAACACTTATCTTTGTCCCTAACAGCATGACTTCTTGGAATCTTGAAGACAAATGAGAAATGCTCCAGTATGTAAATAAATACAATTGGAAGTAAGACTCTTAATGTATGTGGGTCTTTGGATTGTGTCACATATTTACAGCATCTCAGTAATGGTTTTGTGACTGCACAATGGCTTTCCTGCTACTGATCACTAAGGTATGTCTCTGAGACAAATAAGATGACATTTATCTTCATAACATTAATTGCATTCTTCTAGACAACTCCATCCTGCCTGGGATTCCTATCATTGTTATGATGACATAACCAAGGCTTCAGAACCACTATGTAATGCTGTATGTAGCTCTTGAAGAGAAGGCGTGAAATAGCATACAAAAGGCAGAGTGATTCATACACCATCTAGTCTTCAGAATATGGCCTATCCATGGCACTTATACATAACCTGCACAAATAATTTGGAGTATGCAGGATCTGGAATGAGGTAGTTATGAGTTGGATTCAAATACAATTTATTGCATTTTGTTCCTATTGAAATCAGTGAGACAAATCATGATAAATCATGTCCTGATTTACCAGAGATTCACAACTAGAATTAATAAGCCATCAAATAAAAAGTGTAATTCCTGGATTTATAATCAGTTGTTGGAATATGAGATTTTTATGTTTCCAGTGAAGTAAATGTGATTCTTAGCTCTTGCAGAGTTTATACCTTCCTTAACTACAAGCCTCCACTGAGGCCAGGTGATAATAAATAAAAAGATTCAAGATTGCAATATAAAGGAGGAAATCAAATATTCAAAAATAACTATACAACACTTTTTGAAGATACTCATGTACTTGGTATGTGTGCTGCTGGCAATCACTTGCTGCACTCCCCATGCTGCAAGAAAATTGTAGTATGTTCGAGATACACACCTGGGTAATTGCCATCTGGAAGATGGGCTGAAGTACAGAGCCCATAGATAGGAAACTATGTTCTGTCACATTTGTGCTATGCTGAGATATTAATTTATATTTTGATCTTATTCTCCTTCACTTGTAGGGAACTGAAATTGTCACTGATTCTTTTTTTGATGAAAAACATTCTGGTATAATTTTGAAGGATAAGGGTGAAAGATCATTGCACTTGTATGATGCCTAAGAATTTGGTGTAAGGTGTATCATTCTAAGAAGTCTTGCTTTCACAATGCAATCAGGCTTTCAGCAATCTGAGGTTCCCTGGCTTTCCATATTTCCATTATATGCTAAATGAGACACCTATCACAGGATTTCTTCAGGTTAGCAAGCAAAATGGCTGTGAGATGGGAAATTAATGCCTAACAGAAATATAACAATATTAACAGCTATCATGGTAATAAAGCAAGACCAATAACTCTATCAAAAGAAGCTCTGAAATAACCTAAGAGTGAAACAGAATAACAGAGACTTCTTTTACCAGGGACATATCCTTCAGGAAATGGATGGCCTAATTTAAACAGAAAAATTGAAAAGAGGAAACAATAGAATGTTTCTTTAGAAAATATTTGTTCAGTTAACCTTCTTCCTTGTTTAGTGCACAAACATTAGGCTGATGTTTGGGAGCACTCTTAATATCCGTCTTATTTTAGAGTTCAAAAGTATAAAGTCATCTTTGGTAAATACTTGATAAACACTTACTTATGCTTATTAGGAGTCTTCTAGTACAAAAGTACTTGTACGGTGTTTATCCTTCATCAAGAGGCTTCTTTTAGCTGCTAACGTAGTGCAAAAGACACCTGAGGCTGTATCATGATGATTATGCCATTGACTAGGCATGCTGCTATGGTATTTAAGAAACCACAAATCTTGTCAATCAAACAAAGATCTAAAGGTTTACTGGCAATCTTCAGATTTCATTGTGTCAGGAGAGAAATATTCCTTAGACACTTTTAGCATTATTGCCTCACTACAATCATCCACTGTGTCACCATTTACTAGTTGCTATTTTCAGGGAAGTAGTGAATCTACTAAATATATTAGCAAATGCACTTAAGCCTTCGAAGAAAGCAAAAGAGCTCCTCCACGAGCTGTAATCAACCTACTACCTTTGAGCTTATAAGATATCTATCAACAAATGAAAGTGTTCCTGATCCTATTATAAGCAAGGAACAGCAATGAGAATTTCTGACTTTCAAGAGATAGGTAATCTTTGTTAGCAAGTGCCTTGGATGACAATCATTTGCAAATTCAACAGTAGTAATAAACAGCAGCAAACTGTGATTAAAAAAAATCATTTTCTGGTCAATGAATGCCATAAATTTCTGAACCTGAGAACAGCATGTGCCAAAGTGAGAGTAATGCTAGCATTGCTGCATAAGAATTTTTTTTTAAAGTGAGGCAACAGCAACCAGCAATCTTTGCGAGGTCTCTCTTTTTTTTCTCTGTCATGTGGTTCGCTTAGCGACCATGTTGCTAAGCGACCATTTCAGAGAAACAAATTGCAGTTGCTAAATGAGAACTACCTGTATTGATGAACTACCATCATACCTAGCTATAATGCTCAGTGTTGAGTGAACAATAGTTGGAAAGCCATGATTTCTTGGTCTTGGAAAGACACCATCACTTTGTAAGTATCCCAAATTAGTAAGCAAAGCACTGGAAAACTGGGGGGGGGGAATAGATGCACGGCTAGCTGTATTTGATACAGTAGGAAGACAATCTACATCAGCATGAATGGTACTTTCTTCTGTCACTTGGTATTGTGCATCTTTCTTACAGTGCAATGGCAGCAACATTTTGTCATGCTTTGCTCTGCTGCACGTGTAAAGGTTAGCAAAGGATAGCTGCTCATCTCTTCAGTGGAAAAAGTCTTGTCAGCTCTTTCTCTTCTAGTGGGTAGCCAGCATCTTCATGCCCTGTCACCACCACCTTCTACAAATTCCTGATGCCCTGAGCTGGTACATTCAAGAATCAAGCCAATGTCATCATTATAACGTTTATTGTACGTCTTCACATATTATTATAGATTATAGATAAACAAACAGCGGGCTCAAAGAGATGCAGTGATAAGATATATTGTGCATATCAGCTGTTTTTAATACCAAAGTGGTTTTTTCTGGACACTCACAGAAATTTAAGACAAGAGATAATGATGCTGGAGGGTCTCCTGATCAGGCAGAAGTTAATTTATGATTGTCACATTCAATATGAACCTTTTCTAGTCATATATTCTCCATGGGGGTTTTTTCAGGCTTTCTTATCTACTAAACATGTGTGTTTGCTCCAATGGAAGAGACTGCACTTAGACCTAAAGTGTTTTTTTTTTCAAACGAGTCCTTTTAAGGAAATAAAACATTCATGCTGAATCAATGTGTAAAAGTGAATGTCTGGAGGCTGCATTGCCAAGGATGCTCCTCCATCTGATACATGTGAGGTCATTGGAGATATCTGCAAGAAGGAAATGTTGGCCTGCAGCATCCACATAATCTGAATGATGGAGACTCTTTTGTATACTGAATAAAATGTACAAGTCTTCCTTACTGCAAGGGCTTGAAATAAACACAGCTACCGTATTATAGATGGGAGCAAGTGGGTGCACATAATGTTAGGGTTAGGAGTAATTATTGAGAGCCAGTTTGGTTTAGTGATTAAGGCACTGGGCTAGAAACCAGAAGCTGTGAGAGCCAGCTGAGTGAACTTGGGCCAGTCATTCTCTCTCAGCCCAACTCACCTCACTGGGTTGTTGTTATGGGGAAAATAGAAGGAGGAAGGTGTGTTGGATATGTTCACCACCTTGAGTTATTTGTAAAAATAATAAAGGTGGGATATAATAAATAGTTGCGGCCCTCATCTAATTCATACAGAAATGCAACAAATGATGGTTGCTTCTGAATAAGGGGAACGTTCTGCTCATCTATCTGCCTTTCCATCTTTAATATTAATGTACCTGATATGTGACTTGCATTCCATAAAATAAGGGCAAAATTTGAAATGGCTTTTCTGTTGCACGAAGAGAAAACATTGTCTTTTATATTCCTTCTAGCATAATAGGACAATTATTGGCACCATTCACAGGTAAACTGTTACCTATTCAAACCCTGTATCTTCTTTATTTATCTGGTGAATCTTACAAAGAAATCGTGGTGATAGTCTTGTCCTGCTGCATTCACTAATTTGTAAGCAAATGATACAGCATCATATGAGCAAAATGTTCAAAAAATCTTATTTTTTTCACGAAGCACTACTGTATAGCTCTACAATAAGCTATGCTGGAGTCTAACTAGAAAAATAAAGCTTTTGAACATAAGAATTTGCTTGCAGAATTGAGGCACTGTCTCAAATAAGTAAATCAAGCCACCTGTTGCAGGAGAAAACAAGCAAGCATAAACCTATTTTATTTTTATTTTTGTTTGGGGTGGAGGGCTCAGCAGTTTGTCTTTGAGGAATGCATTCTACAAGTCTCTACAATCTACAGTCTACAAATTACTATCTTAAACAGTTCCATCTGGGTATAGATTTGTCTGGGAGAAAGCATGTATCTATTAATAATTTATTTCTTTGAATACAGAAACCGAAGTTGGATGTCTGCAAATCACAGCAATGTCCATGTTTGTACTTAAAGTGATGCCCAATTGTGATTAATTAATTAATTAAGCTGGATTTACAGGACTTCAAGGTCTGTCTCTGATTTGTAAAATTCCCGGGGGAATGTTAATTTTCCCAATTTGAATAGACTAAATTTAATAACACACTGAATAAAGATTCCTGCAGCTGGCCATTCATGTTCTTGAAGCTTGATACCCCCCCCCCAAAAAAAGGTTAGCCTTTAGTCATCCCAGGATTCATTAACATTTAAAGCTGATCTTCATCGCTTAATTGACATAATTTCTTTATATGCATTTTTTCCAACCTTAAACTCCGATTCTCTAAAAGTCAAACACTTGTGAAGTTTCCCAGGTTACTGTATTTTGCCCTAAACCTTTTTTCTCTATTCTTTCAATGCCCCATTAACAAAAGCACATGATGGGTGGTACATCAAGGTCAGGGGTGTGTTCGAAAGTGACATCAACAAAAGGAGACAATAAAAGGGCTCCTTAGCTACTGAGAAGTTCTATTTAAAGTTACCTTTAAGGAGTCTTCTAGACCAATTAAGCAGTCTTAAAATCAACTTCTGCTTGCTGAGACTTATCTAAAGGAAGAACCAACTTAAAAGCTATTTGGTAAGAATACTCTATGTTTTATTTTGAGTTAATTTTCATATATGTTGTATGAAATTGGATAAAAGAAATGTAGATAGGAATATGAACTATCCAAATTATATTTATGTTTAGGTGGTAGTAAAAATGCATATACAGAAACTGTAAGTCGCTTAATATTTTATTTAGCATTGCTATAGCGCCTTTATAAAAAGTCAGATTATTTCAGATTATACATTTCATTGCCAATCAAAATTACACTGGAATTTATAACTGGATTCAGACTTAAAGTTACATTTTACTTCTTGAATACTTATCAGATTTTCTGTTCTTCCCCGAGAAACTCAAACGGCTTTGTCAATAAAATTTCTAGGGATAATAATCGGTTTATGATGCTTTCAAGAACAATTTTTTGATGCCTACACATTTTCCAGAGGGAAAAAATAAATAAAAATGCCTCCTACAGCTAAAATAGGAAGATTATGAAAGGAAAAAAGATGTTGCAGTTTCATTTACAGCACAATGAATTTCTAAATGATGGGAGGTTTGTGTTAGGGACAAAATTGGTTTGACTGCTCCAGTCAAATTAATGATTCCCAGTCATGCTTCAGTATCAACGTTTATCCAGGACAGGCAAGTTGCAGCCCTTGGGCCAAATTGGATCATCCTACCTGATTTATGCTGCCCTTCTACCACCAATAGCCATTTAATAATTAAGTGAATGCCTAATTTTTTTTCATTTGAAATCAAAAATACCTCAGTAACAACAGTTACTGTTCTTTTATGCCTGTGATTTTAGTTCTGACTTTGATTCATTTACTTCATATATAGGAGGTTAAATACGTCAAATTGTTCATTCATTGGACTGAGTCAGTTGTTAAGATTAAAATTAATAGGTCTAAGTGGCAATGCTTCTATATATTCAAGAACATGCATGCAATATTCAGCATATGATTTTGAACATCCTGTTTTGGATGCTTCCCCCCTGCTCCCACTTTCATCCATACTGGATTAAAACATCTCAAAGCCATCTCTTAAATTTTATCTACCTGGAAGCACAAGATTATCTGTCAAGTGAAAATCAGTTCTGTCTAGTTAACATGAGATAAATTAACACAGCTGTTAAAGCAACCATATGACTGCATCACTATGTTTTAAAACTACAGGATCCATTTAAGTCATGCAATCAAGAAATTCATTTTGGGTCTACAGAACCCTAATTTTACCAAAACCAAGATAATCCCTTATTGGCGATAAATAAAAAGATTTTGCGAAAAAATTAATTGTTCTTCAATAAATGCATAACTTACCTAAGAAATTCAGTAGAACAAAATGTGGCGATATCTGCAAACTTTCAATAAGACTGAAAGAATTATCCATGAAAACAACATCGAAGCGTAGCAGATAAATAAAGGGAATCTTATTAATTCCACACTTTGTATGTTTCCTGAGAACAACTGAATGGCTGCTGTTGGAAAGAAAATGGGAAACAAGATATATCTATGGTTTGATATAGCAGAGTAGGGTTTATTGAAAGTATTCTGCCAATGTGACTTCCACTATATAAATAATTTCATCAGAATTAGTGGATTAGCCATCTCTTAATTAATGAATAGATGCTGAATGAGTTCTCTTTTGTTATGTATGATGCAGATCTGCACCAATGTAGAGCAAATTAGGATATACATAAGAGGGATTTGGAGAAGAGAAAGTCCCATGACCTGATTGAAAAACTGTTTGAATTGATATATGCTATTGCTTAAATATGTATATATTTGCCTGGCTGATCACGCCAAGGCCTATTCTAGTTCAGCAATTTGCTCCTCACAGTAGTCAACCAGATGTCTCTGGGGTGCATGATCCTAGGAGATGGAGATGGACCTTTCTACCTTTGTTCCCCTGCAAGTGATAGATGAAGGCAAATTTCTCCTCCTCCCCAAAAAACCCTTGGAAGTAATATTCCATTATCAAGATTTGCCAAGATATAATAGACATATTACCCATTGATTTATCAAATCCCCTTTTAGAGTGATCCAAGTGGCCACCAGACATTGTGAGTTAATTATACACTGCGTGAAGTACTTTCTTTTGTCAATTTTAAATTTATTTCTGGTTAGGGATGACCTCTGATCCTAATGGTTTCAGAAAAGAGAGCCAAAATTATCCTTGTCTTCTTTCTGCTTGCCACGCAGGATTTTGCATACTTTGCTCATATTCCATCTCAAACTCTTTTTACTAGGCGAGACATTCTAGGCTTTTCTCATAAGGAAGGTATTCAAGCTCTCTGATAGTTTTGGTTGCCTATTTCTTTTGGGTTTTTCCAGCTATTACATCCTTTTCCAAATTTAGTCAACAGAACTGTACAGAGTATTTTATTGGTGACTGGAAGCCTCTAATGGACTTTTCGTGTAAACATGAAAAAATGAATTTGTGATCTATGGTTTTGATGATTAGAAAAGATAAATTATAGAAAGAAGAAGAAAATTATGTAACTTTGGAGAAAAAGGTTAAAATATATTTGTACACATAATTGCTGTGAAGACTATCAGAAGCCACTTCCTTATATCTTTTTTCTTTCTTTTCTATTTTTCTTCAAGTTTTTTCTTTCTTGTTGCCTTTTGTTTTCTTTTTTATATTATTTCTTGTTAGTTTTTAATCTTCTATATTTTGATAAAACACACACACATACAGTATGTACATAGTATTGCATAGGTGATATTATTAATAGATTTACTGTATATCTTGTCTTTATACTGAACAACTCAAGGTATGTTCTGCCTCCTATTTTTTTCCATAGCTGTTATGGAATGGCATGGACTGAGTCCAAGTCACCCAGCCAACTTCCATGAATAAAGGAGGATGAGGGGGTCACAGTCTCCTGATTTCTAATCTTAACCATATGCTGTCCAATACGGAATTAAAGAGTTAATGAAATAGTGATGATTTTCTAAACTGTGGTCCTTGTCATACTTGCTGACTTCCAAATAATAATAATAATAATAATAATAATAATAATAATAATAATAATAATAATAATAATAATAATAATAATAATAATAATAATAATAATAATAATAATAATAAAGTTGGAAGGACCTTGGAGGTCATCGAGTCCAACCCCCTGCTCAGGCAGGAAACCCTATACCATTTCGGACAAATGGCTGTCCAGTCTCTTCTTAAAACTTCCAGTGTTGGAGCATTCACCGCTTCTGGAGGCAGGTTGTTCCACTGGTTAATTGTTCTAACTGTCAGGAAGTTTCCCTCAGTTCCAGGTTGCTTCTCTCCTTGACTAGTTTCCATCCATTACTTCTTGTCCTGCCCTCAGGAGCCTTGGAGAATAGCTTGACTCCCTCTTCTTGTGGCAACCCCTGAGATATTGAATACTGCTATCATGTCTCCCTAGTCCTTCTTTTCATTAAACTAGACATACCCAATTCTAGCAACGTTCCTGATATGCTTTAGCCTCCAGTCCCCTAGTCATCTTTGTTGCCTTTCTCTGCACTCTTTCTAGAGTCTCAACATCTTTTTTACATCGTGGTGACCAAAACTGGATGCAGTATTCCAAGTGTGGCCTACCAAGGCATTGTAAAGTGGTATTAATACTTCACGTGATCTTGATTCTATCCCTCTGTTAATGCAGCCCAGCACTGTGTTGGCTTTTTTGCAGCTGCAGCACACTGCTGGCTCATATTTAAGTGATTGTCCACTAGGACTCCGAGATCCCTCTCACAGTTACTACTATTGAACAAGGTACCCCCTATACTATACCTGTACATTTGGTTTTCTTGCCTAAATGTAGAACCTTACTTTTTTCACCATTGAATTTCATTCTGTTAGATAGCGCCCAGTGTTCAAGTCTGTCCAGGTCCTCCTGTATCTTAAGCCTGTCTTCTGGAGTGTTGGCTATTCCTGCCAGCTTGGTGTCATCCGCAAATTTGATGAGTTCCCCATCTATCCCCTCGTCCAAATCGTTGATGAGATGTTGAAGAGCACTGGCCCCAGAACAGAGCCCTGGGGCACCCCACTGCACACTTCCCTCCATGTAGATGCGGTTCCATTGAGGACCACACGCTGAGTACGGCCGGTCAGCCAGCTACGAATTCATCTGGTGGTGATGCTGTCTAACCCACATTTTTCTATCTATCAAGTAGTAGGTTGTGATCTACTTTATCAATGCCTTACTGAAGTCCAAGTAAATTATATCCACAGCATTCCTCTGATCCACTAATTTTGTCACTTGGTCAAAGAATGCAATAAGGTTTGTCTGGCATGATCTGTTTTTTGACAAACCCATGTTGGCTTTTAGTAGTGATTTTGTTTGCCTCTAGGTGTTCGCTGATTCGTTGTTTGATTATCTTTTCCAGAATCTTCCCCGGTATTGAGGTCAGGCTGATAGGTGTGTAATTTCCTGAATCCATTTTTTTTCCTTTTTTGAAGATGGGAACTACATCAGCTCTTTTCCAGTCCTCTGGTAGTTCCCCAGTGCTCCAGGATCTTTGAAAAATATAGTTCAGTGGTTCTGAGATCACATCTGCCAGTTCCTTGAGACCTTGGGGTGTAATCCATCTGGTCCTGGTGATTTGAACTTGTCTAGGTGGGCAGGTGCTCACTTACCATTTTCTTGCCTATCTTAACTTGTGCTTCTATTCTGTTTTTTATGGCATTATTTTTGATAGGTTGGTCTGTTTTTTCCCCTTGTGTAAAGACAGATGCAAAAATGAGTTAAATAGTTCTGCTTTCTCACTATTGCTTGTCACCTTCTTGCCACTTTCACCCACTAATGGACCAATCATTTCCTTCACTTTTTTCTTATTTTTTACATGTTGAAAGAAGCTTTTTTTGTTATTTTTGACTTTGGTCGCAAGCCTTAGTTCATTATGAGCCTTAGCTATCCTCACTTCATCTTTGCAGGCTCGGGCTATTTGCTGATATTCTGACTTTGTTTATGTGCCCCTCTTTCCACTTTCTATACTTGTCCTTTTTATATTTCAATTTATCAGAGAGTTCTTTATGCAGCCATGCTGGTCTCTTTTGAGAGCTTTTTTTTTCCTCTTTGTTGGTATCTATTTGGATGGAGGATATGAGTGGAAATTATTAAACCTGTTAAAAGCACTTCATATTTATTTAATGTGGATATAGCAGGAGATAAAGAAAGATAAGGAATATGATGGATAACATTTATATTTGCTGGCTCAATCTCAATTATTGGCAGCAATACAAACACCATATATTGTTATCTTTTATAAAGACAGAAGCACTAAGGCAGGGAATCTAAATCATAGCAAATGTTAGATAAATATTTGTGATTAATTTAACCCCCAATTCTCTTTCTTCTTATTACATGAAGAAACACAATTCCCTTTTATAATAATTTTCCCATCATTTCTACGATTTTGATTATACTATTCAGAATGATTTTAATCTGTGAAAATGTATTTTGACTTTCCTTTCAGTTAACATGACTTCATCAGGGATATGACTAAATCTGCATTCATTTTATATGCTCTGTTCTTCATAATTCTGATGGAAAAGCTGTGATGTAAGTATATAACTAAGCTATATCTTTTATGGGAAGTGACAAGTGTTGAGGAGCAACAAAAACAAAGTTTAATCTCTGGTGTTTAGTTGCAGTATAGTTAGTGCTATTTTCACCTTTAAAGTCTTTTAAGATTAGCATTGGACATCATGTTGCTAGAATCAAATCTCTTGTCCAGTCCTAACACCTAATGCCTTTCTTATGAAAAGGTGGAAGGGTTGGGTGAGCAGAATGGTATCTCCATCAGAACCCCAAGCTCTTAAACAGGTTCCCTTAGAGGTACCCTGGACTGTCTTTTATATTCCATAAGCCACTTCAAAGTATTCATTAAACTTATGTTCAGGTCAAAGCATTTATATGTGCTGCACTTGTGCATGAAAATATATTGTTCTTTTAATTTGCTATTGTTTCTGCGTTGCTTTGTGTTCACTGGTCAAAGTATGAAATGGGAAATAATATAAATATTATAAATAAATAGTATTCAGAGTCCCACAGTGACCCATCGGATACACTGTGAAAGTTCATGTAGAAATGAAATTTCTGTCTTCTCTTTTTTCTCCCTAGCAGCTAGTATTTTAAGTATGCTGAAATAACAGAATTGCTATTTTTGATGTGATTTTTCTCAGAAATCTTTTCCATTCTGTTAAGATCTGAATGGATCACTTCTCCACCAAACCTATCAATTTTCCAAATGCCCTCTCCCCCTAATTACACTGGGTCACAAGTATTGTGACTATGCAGAATTAAAGGTCTAGCGCCTCTTTGCTACTCCAAGACATTATTGTCTTTTCTCCACTTTCTTCATTACAGGAAGAGATCTGTAAGTGAGTACAGATAATGCATGACTTGGGGGAACATCTACATTCAGCAGACCGGCAAACTGGCTCCTTGAGAACTGCAAACTGTGCATCATGAACCTGAGGCTGTTGAAGAAACTAAGCCCCGAGAAACGAGGAGTTGGAGACTGCGGCCTGATCATGTGAAGCCGAAGATGCAAAAGAAACCAAAGGATTGGAACAAAGGTTATAAAGATATCACCTTCAAAACCAAACCACAGTGAAAGTATCATAGCCTTTCTTTCCAATTCAGTAGTAATGAGCAATTAGGGCATTTTATTATTTATTATTTATAAAACAGGATGTCTAAGAGGATATCTGCATAATGTCACCTGTTGAAATTGGATGTACTTATTTTGTGCATTTTCCCCCCATTGCCTATTGTCAGTGGATCCATGTCTTACACTGTTTCTCAGTTGTCCATGTAGCTTACAAGATGAATTGTGAGATCACACTGAGTAATCTACATTACTAACTAGTGGGGTTTCCAAGGCTAAATGAGAAAGGCCTTTTCCTGGTGATATGTTTTTTTTATTGCTTTGGATACTTCATTCCCAGATTTAGCACATTAACATATCATACTAACAAAGGAATGCATAGATCCTGGTAATTCTATTTAGGTTACTTTCCAGAAGATGACAATGCAAGAAAGATATGCAGTAGCAACAACTGGGGCCTTGTCCTTGGAGAATCATGCCTTAATCACTTTTTAAAATCCTAACACAATGAAAATAATTTAAGGGTTAGGTTCAAATGCCTATTTTATCTCAAGGGAACATGTTATTTCATAACACTGAAACCTGAAACACCACTTGGATAGGGAAACATGCAGTTGTACATGCATATTTCTTTATACTTTTACAATACATAGCTATTTCAACAATGACATGATTGGGTAGTAGCCCCTAATCATTTAAACAACCAATTGCACAACCCTATAAAAGAACTTTCAAGTTACATGAATCTGAAGTGAATCTGAAATTTTGAATATATTCCCCTAGAAGGTAATTTTTGTCAAGAAAAAAAGATTATGTACAAACCTATTTTGAAGTTGTGAATCTACACATAATTTCTTGGTCACAGAACTTAGTGGAACTAACTTTGGAATGCAGTATGGATGGGCTCAAGCACACAAGGAGCCATAAAACATGCTGGTCACTGCATTTATTCCAGATGAACTAGGCTAGCTTTTTAAACATGAGAATCATACTCTGTATTGATTTACCCAATATGGTCTCTATATTCCTTTCTCTCAGATTTTCATTTCAGACATTCTGCAAAAGTTGGTTAATAATAATAAATAATATAAAAATATTCACCATTTTAGTCTAGAAGTGAATAATCTGATAATCATTTGCTGCATCTGCAACTGATGTTCTGGCTTCTTAAAAGCCTCTGGCAAAGTTTTTAACTGAGTCAGAATATTCTTTTGTACTTTAAGTGACTTGATCTGACAACAAGGAATTACTCTAATACAGACCCTTGAATCTGCAGAAATCTACATCGCATTCAGTATATTCCATGGGAACAGGGTTCAGATGTGACATATTTGTGTGTTTATGGAAGCAAGACTTTAAAAATGCACCTTTTATTTATTCTTTTGTTGTATGTTCACATCTACTTTACACAAATTCAATTTAATTCCTTTATAACTGTATCTTGCTAATGCCTTATCAAATAAATGGACCAAAAGCTGTTGGACAATAGTAGTTTAAAAAGCACAACTCTTCAGCATTTCTGTCATTATTTGTATGATTCTTCTTTTAATACAAAATAATGAAATAATTTAGCTGAATTCACTAAAACGTATTGCTATTTGCCTGACACACCGAAGCACCAACAATCCAGGATTTGGCCTAAGGTACTCTTAATATGGCTTGTTATTTATCTCCATTTATCCAAATTCTGTGATCTATAACAACCTTTATAGCATTTAGCAAAAAAGATCTAATGTGGGAGTGTTTAACATTGGAACATCAGGGAGCTAAAAAAAACACGTTAAATGTGTCAAGGGTGGGCTGTAGGGTGTGCTATGCAAACACAACTGTAGAAAGATCTATCATAGGTAGTCCTTGAATTATAACAATTGCACTGGAGTTTCCATTGCTAAGGGAGATGGTCATAAAACAGATCATGTGACAATGTCTCTTAAGCAACAGCAATCCTAGCACTCCCTTTTGTCATCAGAACTCCAGCATGGGTTGTTAAGCAGGAAGTGAAGGAGCCCCAGGTAAGGAGTTGAGGTGATGCAGGAGGTGGAGGCTGCAAACAGGCAATGCACTATTTGTGTGTGTGTGTGTTGCAGTACACACAAACTCACGGAGGCCAGGAAAAGATGGTGCGGGATGACTGTGTGTGTATGTATGTGACCACAAGGTGGCAAGAGAAAGAATATGCTGGGGCTGAGGGGCTTCTTGGCTCACCATTTACAGCCCAGCCATGCAGCATAAATCTGCTGGGTGTCCAGAAAGGACCAGAAGTGTAGCATAAAGCTGCCACACCCCAATAAATGCCAAGTGTGGCATAAAGCCGTCGTGCTCTGGGAAGTGCCAAGAGCACGGTGCAAAGCTTTGGCCAAAAAGTGACCAACCCATCCATTCTCACTATCCCACACTCCCAGCTGACCTCCCTCCCACTTGCTTTCCCAGCGTCTTTATGAGGCAGTTGCCGGTCATGGGAGGCCATCTTCTCCTGGTCTAGCACACTCTTTGGAAAAAGGCAGATGCCCTGTCCTTGCAATACTTTGGAAGACCTCAGAAGTTTTCCAAAGGCTTTCGAAAGCATTGCACAGATGGGATGCACTACTATTTGGAGAATGGCATGGGCAATTTGAAGAATGGTGCCAGTGGCCTCGGGAAGAAGGCCTGGCATGGTTAGCACTGCCTTGTAGTGAGAGGATGATGCCATAGGTCAGTTGGGTGTAGCAAGGTTTGGGGTTTGAGGTGGCATTTCTCAGTGGCAGCAGCAGTGCTGGTGCTGAAATAGAGGTCTGGGGGCAGTAACACCTGGCTGGTCCCAAGCCTCTATTTCAATCCCTCTGCTGCCAAATGCTGCTATGTAGGATAGTCAAAAGAGCACAGATGGTGCAGATACGTGATTGAGGGATCTGGAGAGCCCATGTGTTGTAAGTATGGTGGGCAGTCAAGCACACTAATTTTCATCACTTCACTGTGGAGGTACAGCAATGGTTGTAACTTTGTGGACCAGTCATAACTCACTTTTTTCCAGCATCATAGTAACTTTGAATGGTCGCTGAATAAATGTTTGTAAATTAAAGGCTCCAGTACAGTATAAAACAGAGGTCCCCAACCTTTTGGGCACCAGGGACTGGTTCCGTGAAGTTTTTCTGCGGACCGGAGGGTGCATGTTTTTTGTGTGCTGCCTGCATCTCACGGATGAGGCTTTGCTTGTTTGTGCGGCCCGATTGCTGGCATGCCGTGGCCCGGTACTGGTCCATGGACCAGGATTGGGGACCGCTGGTATAAAACACAATGACCAGAAATACTTATATCTTACCATTCACGCCACTAGAGGGAGCTATGAAAGCTTTAAAAATAAAGTATCACTCAGATGTTTATTTCTACTTCGGCAAGTACATCAAATGGTTGGACGTAAAGGAAAGTAGCTGGCTTAATCTGAAGGAAACTGGTCAGCAGCAATACAGTGGAAAAATCTGTGTATCAAAAATGGTACTTCCTTTCTCTTTAAGAATTGAAAATTTAATCACAAATTTCGATTCAAAGTTGGCCAAACTGTTTTCTAAACAGAATTATATTAATTTTAAATGTACTACATTTATGGACAAATTTTCTACTGAAGAATACAAGACACTTTCTATTTGAAAAAGGATTGGGTTCATGGAATACTCAGTGTTGAAATGGAGTTACCTGGCTTGTTTGTGGCTGTGTTTGTATAAAGCCTGCTCTCAGGTAACCCCGAGTACAGGTAGTTCTCAAATTACAACAATTGAGCCCAACATTTCTGTTGCTAAGCGAGACAGTTGATAAATGAGTTTTGCCTCGTTTTACCACCTTTCTTGCCAGTTACATGAATCACTGCAGTTGTCAAGTTAGTAACACGGTTGCTAAGAGACTCTGGCTTCCCATTGATTTTGCTTGTCAGATGGTCACAAACGGTGATCACATGACCCTGGGACACTAATCTGTCATAAATGAGTCAGTTGCCAAGCGACTGAATTTTGATCACATGATCATGGGGATGCTGCAATAGTTGTGTGTGAAAAAAAATTCAGTGCCATTGTAACTTTGAATGGTCACTAAACAAAACTGCTGTAAGTCAAGGACTACCTGTACATACATTCATTTGTACAGGTAGAACAAAGTGTTAATTTAACATTTTTCTAGAGCCTCTGAATACAGAGACACGGGCTAAAGCAACTCTTGTCTCCTCTCTTCCGTCCTCCATGAGTGTGCTAGTGAAACAGCCCAAAAAGTCTTGTAGTTTAGATGTAGTAGCTCCAACCTGATAAGGGCTCTTAGCTTTGTATCATTTTGTAGATTTTGAAAAACGAAACAAAACAAAGGACCGCCCTGACAAGCTACAAAAATTCAAGATAGCTGCTCCCAAAATAGCTATTGTAGCCCTTGGATATTTCAGGGACTAATTCACCAAATATGCTTTAACCATTTCATTTAAAGGTTCAGAATGTTATCTGAATCTAGAAACTTAATTTCTGGATCAGGCCGCAAACACCCCCAAATAATCCCAGACTGTTAATTATCTAATGGAGTGAGGCCTTGCTCTATATAAGTTCAGTACTGAGGTTTAACTCTTTTTGCTTGGTCTTGAGACCTAAATTGAACAGGATTGGAACAGGGATGCCTGAGGCACTCTACTGTGGTTTTGCTTTAAATTTTAACAGCATTAGGGTAAAACTGAGGACAGAAGCAAACAGTTCCTTCTTGATATGCCTGACTCTGACCAGACTTCATGAATTTCAAGTCTTTTAAACCATTTTTTAAAAAATGGTTTATGAACTAGTAACTATTGTACCTGCAAAGGCATGTGAAATACCACACAACTTACCTACACATAACTTATGAAAGCAGTATTAAACAATATAAAACTCTTGGTTGCTTACTTGCAGACATTACATTACCCGACTAGGTTAACATCATAAGGGCTAGTGAATGTGGGTTTGCTCTGTTTATATACAGCTGTTTGCCCTAACAGGATAGGTGTGTGTGTGTGGTTTTCTCTTTGGTAATTGCCAGATTAGGGTTGTTTTCTATTTGTTTGTCTGGTGCTAACAATCAATTGATAACTATCAAGCAGAAAACAGTACTCTAATCCAGTAACCACCAAGGAGAAAAGCACACCCCCACCAACACTGGCAGAGCAAGCTATTGTATTTAAACAGGGAGCAAACCCCACACTCACTCCTACTTACCTGACTTAATCAGATAATGAAATACTTGCAAGCACACAAGCTCAGAAGGACTCCATAGTTCAACCCTAAACTACATAGAATCTCTTCTGCTGGAATAACACAATATATCTGGATTTGCAAAACAAATTAGGTAGTTTCCTATTTTTAGCCCAGTGACCCATATTATCACACGGATATTAGGCGTGCTTGGTAAATGGCCTTCTGACTTTTTGCTCCTTTCCAGCCAAGCACCAATATCCCCATGCCCGGCCACAAAGAAGCTCAATGGATTCAGTGATCAAGTGTGGGATTATAACCTGTAATCTGAACCAATGTCCAGGGAACTTGAGGTGGTTTCTTTCTAAACAGACACTAAACAGAATGAGAGTTTCTCAATAAAGGCGGCCCGGACTCCTTTTCGTTAAGATGGCCAAGCCACCCTCTGCCGCAGGTTCTTTAATTTGAACGTCACAACTGCGCAGATTGGTTTCCTTTTTTTCTACCGTTGTATTTTATCAACTATCTCTGGTATAGATTCTAGTTTGGAAGAAGCTATGACGATTTGGGTTTAAGCCGCTGGGGAGCTGAACGTGCCCTTTACCCACCACAGAAGGAACAGCGCTGAAATACCAGGCCAGGCCGTTCACCCCGAGCCACAGCTCGGGGGGGTCCTCGAGGACCGGTTCCCTGCGTTTAAGTGCCAGAAGGAGGGGACGCCGCTGCTGTTGCTGCTCCTGGAAGGAACGTGAGGACGAGGGCAGCGAGAAGAAACAGGCCGTTGCCGCGCGACCACAAACTCGCCCTCCGGCGGCTTGATCCGAGTCGCGGGCTATTGAGCCCGCAGAGATCAGCTGATTTCCCTGGGGGAAAATTCGATCCGGTTTCTCCCCTGACTGACTTCCCCTTTCTGGTCGAACTATCGCGAGCGTTCGGACGTCAGAATAGAGTAGTCTGCTTCTCGCGGGAGCCGAGCGGACGGTTGGCTGGGCCTAGCCATTGTACTTGTAGCTGTGGCGGTACTAGTCGTAGTTGGTGCCGGGGGAGCGGGAGTCGTTTGAGCCCCGACGGTCGGGCACGGCAGGTGAGGTGGAGAAGCAGGGTTGTTGGGGGGGGGGGTGGCACACCGCTAATTGCCTGTCGATAAGGAGAATCGGCGGGATGTTGGGTTCGGGAAGCCTCCCTTGAGGGTTGAGACCGAGGCGGTGGCCGTCGCCTTCGGTCCCTTTGCCCGTAAAAGGGAAGACTCGAGTGGCAAGGAAGACTCGGAACCCCTGAAAGATGGACGCCGGGGGTGTCTGGATGGTGGACTTGTGATACAGGGGTCGGGTTTTTTTTATTATTATTAAATTAACCCAGCTTTATTGATGACGTGGGGTAGGGAACCGAAGGAGGATATTTGGCGGTGGGTCTCTTTCGCTAACATCCCAGACGTGTGTATCGTGAGTATGTGTGCGCGCTTTCAGTTAGATGGGAAGCTCGCTGGAGAAGCAGAAGAGTCCAATTGTCCCAGTTTTGGAAACTGCCGATTTGGGGACTTCTAGTAGTTTTAAGGGCAGTCGACACCCAACAGGTTGGGCAGCCGGTGAAGGTAAGGCTTCTTCGACCGGAGATCTCAGAAGGAGGAGTAATACTTGGGAGAGTTTTTGTAGGTTGCCAGCTGGGCTGTGAGGATGCCGGTTGGATGGCCTTGTGGGTAATTAATTGTGTCGTCCTGGTGTGCCAACTAGAACGGCTTGGCAGGTACCGGGTGCGACATAGACACATGTGGGAAGGATGACGGTGTGTGGGATGGTTTTGAGGGAGACATTGCTAATGGCAGTTTGAGGCTGGGCACTGCTTTTTTTGGGAGGCGATGGGGCAGAGGGAGATGAGGTGAGTGGTTTCCGTTGCGGCAAAAAGGCTGTTCCCGAGGAAGAAAAATAGGTAATTTGACGTCGAGGATGAAGATTTCCTGTTCGCCTCCACGCATCTGGTAATCGGCATTAGGCTTTTGGAGGGCTTGTGTGCGTGGCAGTTTCTGCGAAAATTGCCTTGTCATGGCCTCACTCGTTCTGTTTTGCGCAATTCTGTACTGTGGGCTATCGTTTGTGCTTTTTCTTGCTTTTAGAGCTAGCTAATGAAGTGGTGATCCTGTTTTAAAAAAACATATTTGGGGGACGGCATGTCATGTTTTGCCAAAAGCTTTTACTATGCTATATTGTTTCCACACTTTATGTGGAAAATTCCTTGGAAATGCTGCATTGTATTTAGATAGATGCAGTGTGAATCGAACAAAAAAACAGTTTGCCTTTGTGAACATCTCGTTTGTGGTGAATGTGGGGAACATCTTGTTTTTGGAGTTAGGATGGCTGCTTTGAGTTAATACCAACAGTTGGTATCCAGAGACAAGGTTTTCAGTATGCTTAATGTTTACCTTCATAAGTTGTATATTAATAGTGTGAACATCAGTTTATCTTAACTGGGACTTTATGTGTATAATAAGAGTTGCAAATTATGTAATCCATTTTACTATAAAAAATCCAGTACTTTATAATGACTCTGTTATTATTCCAGGTTGTCATGTATTTTGCGACCCTTGAGTAACAGTTTTAATTCTCTATTAATTTAAATGTTAATATTTTAAATAATATATTTAAAGCATTGGTTAGTACTCTAGTGATTCTACATTAATAGAATTTGAATAGGAGAAGCTTCCAGTCACCGGCTTTTAGTATTCCATAACCACTTTTCCGGGCTACTGGCCTTAAGGATGAAACTGAGGCAATGTGAGAAATTTCCCTTTCTCTCTTTCATTAGACAATACTTTCTAGTGGAGAGTCATATTAGATATTACCTGTTCTTTTGACACCATCTACACCTTTATAAAGCTTTTAACTAATATAACTCTTTGAGTAGATTAAAAAATAGTCCTTTGGCTGGTATTGCCTAACAAAAGTTGCCTATTAATCATTTATTTTCATAGTACAACTGCCTTATGAACATACTGTTTTTATTCCTCAAGTTTTTTTGTTGTACTAATTCATAACTGGGTTTTCTTGAATTAGTAATTCTTTAAAAAATCAGTATTTTTCTTTTACTATTCCAGAGATTCAGATTAATCATTAAAATTGTACAGTGTAAAATATATAAGATTACTGTTCATGGGCTAATACACAAAATTGTATTTTTTAAATACTTGGGTACTCATGTTTTAATGCACAATTCTTTGTCTTCTAAATTATAAATTACTTATAAAATGTTGTACAATTTCATTGTAGTCATGTAGAAATAATCCTGATAATTTTGTTCATTTGCTACTAATAAAAACTTCCTTTGAAGTCTGTCAGTGATTTAGATATTTGTGGCCATTGCACTACTATAATATCCTATTATTCTATTTCATACCTCTATCTTATTTTGGGTCATATTTAATGTAATTTTGTACAAATTTAAACCACACAGAGTTGCTTACTAGCAAGAGGGGCATCATATAAATTTAATAAATAAAAGGTAATTCTTTCCTGATAACATCTTAGTTACAATACTATAATAGATATGCCTAAAGTAAGATCATCTAATTCATGCTGTGGCTTTATCCTTATTTGCCTTTAATTGCCTTTAATTTGCCTTTGCCTTTAATTTGTATTATTGATTTTTTTTTATTATTTGGTAATGTGCATTCTTAATTCTTAGATAGCTACAACTACTCCTCTGAATGATCACTTTATCAGTTGTAATAGTATTTTATAGAATATAAGTAATCAGTTAAAACAGTCTCTTTATTCATCTGCAGAACATATTAAAATGCAGTTTGAAGAGTAAAACAGCCTCCTTTCTCAGAGCCATGATATTTGGCCTTATGTTTGTGTACATTTCCCTTAATCAGAACCTAAAGTAGACCTGTTGGTATTGCCCTTATTTGATCTAAAATATATACGTCTTTTACATTTGAAGTTATGTTAGGCTTGTTTGTTAATAGGCCTATATGCCTGAGTTTTGATTGGCTTACTCTGGCATTTTATCTAAGCAGGGAGACACATCTGGGCAGTTGGACAAATTTAGAAACAAAGCAGTATATAGCACCAACTCACTATTAGTGTTTTCTAAGACTGCCTTTTGGGCCTATGAAACATCTAGGAGTGCATTCTACGAAATAAAGGTAATGTTAAAATCTGCTGCTTCGCTTAACAGCATGGCAACCTTCCTAATTTATTTAAAATATTTTTTTTAAAAAATAGAATAGAATGGTGTCCTAACTGCCAGGTGCCAAAGGCAGTCTTTACAAGACTACTTGTACATAGCTGCCATGTTTGGAGTCTATAAAACCCTCCACTGAGAAATGTTTTCAAGGATGTTGTTTGCCATGGAAAAGACCAACAATATGGCCAATTGGCTGTTATGGAACAAGGCATGTTTCTCATGCAGACATAGTTTCTGTCAAATAGTTGTGATGAATGAGTATAATTTTATGTATCTGCTTAGATTTTTCAAAATCCTAGATAGATTCTCTGTAACAAAATAGAATGGGCTCTGTTTGATTTTGAACTAATTATAGCTTATTTTAAAAACATGGTTTTTGCACCATGACTTAGTGCATTTGATATGGAACTATAGTAAATGCAAATAAAGCCTTGTTTAGGGTTGGGTGAATTCAGGTAGAAATAAATTTTAAACCAATATATTCCATTTATAGCTTTTGCTTGTAATGATCAGATTATGTTATTAATTTTGGATTATATTTATTGAAAACATGTTTTGTATAAATCATTAAATTATTTTTAAAATAAGGTTTTTAACAATATTGAATGGAATTTCATTTTAATTACTGGTATATATCTGGATATTCAAAAATATGTAAAAACAATTGTAGACCAACATATTAGAAACTCAAGTGGTATATTAGTATAGACTTGCGTTTCTGAAAGGTTGTCTCTGGTCTTTTTCCATGTGGTGGTTCTTTTGAAAACCTTCTGCATGTGCATGGATTTCTGAAACCAGAAGATAGAATATTGTTATAAGTTTTGGCTAAAACAATATGCCCAAACTTTTGATAATCTGATTAATCAAATAATTATAGCAAAATTTCCACAAAGGCAGCTTCCACTGTACACAAAGACACTATCAGTTTTTATTGAATGGTTCACCAGTTAAATGGTTGTAATAATTGTTCAGACAACAATACCCCATCTCTAATAGGATGCCAATTTGTATTTATTTAATAAAAACTAAAAAGATTGGGTTAAAATATCCATAATCCTAGCTTGTTTATATACATAGTCCAGCTTTACCCAATTAGGGACATTATCTTCCCGCACATAGAAAGTTAGATTATTAAGAGAAGGATATGTTTGATGCTTCATGTTGCTTCATGTTGCTTCTCCTTTCCTTTAACTTATGTGAGTTCCAGCCTTTTAGCAAGAAATGAATAAGACTGACCATAGGTATGTGCTCATGTTCTACAGTAATATGTTATACATTGTTGGTTAAGGGTGGTGAAACATGCTGACTACTCTGTCCTTATTGTGTCTGCAATTTCTAGTGGTTTTGTTTAGATTAGCTTACTCCCTTCTTTAGAGGAATAGTGGAACTGACGCTTCAACTGGCAACTGTGACACTTTTGCCAAATAATTCAAGGATAAAATTGCTTATATCAATTTTGAGCTTGAAGCTTCTTTAACAGATTTTGATGTGACAATATGAGAGATAATATTTTGTAATGTTATCTGAGATTAGTTTGAACTTTGGGAAACTTGAGGGCTCTCTCTAGTGTGAAAGTTGGTACATATGATCAGGCATAATGCCCTTCCTGGTTCCTTCTAGCATTGAATAGATATGTCAGTGGCTGGATCCAAGAGATGGCTAATGCTTCTTTCTGAGAAAACATGATCCTGCCTGTCTTGAAAAAGGTGGTGATTTAAAGAAACTCCTATATTAAAGAAAGTCTGATCTAGCTTTGTTGGAGAATTGTTGCCTTATTTCCAACTTCTCTTTCTTGGTGTTGGTATTTCTTGTTCAGAAGGGGAGGTATTGATGATTCAGGTATAAAGGACCTTTATGAAATTCTTTTCAATCCAGATTCTCCCAGGAGCTTTTCTTACTATCATGTTATCCTACTGGACTGCCTTTGGGGTAAAGAGTTGAAGATACCTTTCTGCAAAAGTTCTTCTGTTTGTGGTTGGTTTCAACTGGTACTAGTGGGTAAGAAACTCAGGGTGGCTGTAGCTCCAACACATATATATGAAGCTGTTGAGAGAAGTCATATATTTCTTTGGTCCAAGGTATCTTGAGTCCTTTGATGATAGTCAGCTTTTCATTGGTGCTCTGAGCCTGGCTGAAACCCAGTTTGTGGAGTTGTGATGGGTATAAACAAGCTTAGATTTAATCTCAACATGATGTATTTTTATTTTTCTAGAAACAACATGGTTTCATGGCTTCGGTACTAGCTGCAGTGTTACGTCTGTAAGTTGCTCATGTAACAATGGTTTCCAGTGTTCTTCCCATGCACAAGTCTGTTTATGTCCCACTCCAGAGATTCTAGTAACTTTTATGCAAATTGAGGTGTGCAGAAGAGAAATAGGGGTAGACCTCATGTCCTCTTTTCTTTGGGAGCGGACATGATACTATTTATCTTGAAAAAGTGGTGGTTGAACAAGCTCATATTGAAGAAAGTCTGATCTGACTGCCAATGGTTGCAGTTATGTTGGTGATGAAAAACCAACTTTGCGACCACTCTTTGTGTTTATGAGCTTTGTTGGGCCGCAGAGCAAAAGAAAGCTGAAATAGAATAATAAAATCATGATGCTTCACTTTGCAGTCACTTCATTTAATAACCAAATTGATGGCTCTTAATTGTGGCTGCTAAACGAGGACTGCCTGTATAGCAGGTGGCATTCTAGAAGGCACAATTGAATACAACTCTATATATTCAAAATATTATCAGCATTTGTGAGTGCTAAATATACAGAATGTTTTCATTTAGTTTATGACTCACATTTTTCACCTTTCTGCAGAATTGCATCCTGATTTAGAGGTCATTTGCTATTGTTTCTAGATTTTTAAAAAATCTTAAATCTGAATTTGGATTCTGGATATCTAGTTACATATAATAATAATAATAATAATAAAGTTGGAAGGGACCTTGGAGGTCATCTAGTCCAACCCCCTGCTCAGGCAGGAAACCCTATACCATTTCAGACAAATGGCTGTCCAGTCTCTTCTTAAAAACTTCCAGTGTTGGAGCATTCACCGCTTCTGGAGGCAGGTTGTTCCACTGGTTAATTGTTCTAACTGTCAGGAAGTTTCTCCTTAGTTCTAGGTTGCTTCTCTCCTTGATTAGTTTCCATCCGTTGCTTCTTGTCCTGCCTTCAGGCGCCTTGGAAAATGGCTTGACTCCCTCTTCTTTGTGGCAGCCCCTGAGATATTGGAACACTGCTATCATGTCCCCCCTCGTACTTCTCTTCATTAAACTAGACATACCCAATTCCAGCAGCCGTTCCTTATATGCTTTAGCCTCCAGTCCCCTAATCATCTTTGTTGTAAGTGAAGTAAGTGAATGTGAAAGTAAGTGAATGTGATTATGCTTTTCTTTGAACATGCAAATGATAATGGGTATAGTTTCATGTGAGAGGCTTTGGAATCCATTCCCCCCTTAGCCTTTAACTGAAATTGTTTTAACTTCTTCCAGCTCTGTGCCTTCCAATGACATTAAGTAGATTGTCTCCTGTGGCCTGCTGGCAGGTGAGAAAGCTGATTTGCAGCCCCTAACCTAGGGTGGTAGAACCTGTCCATCCCTATCTATGTGAGCAGATGTGGCCTTTTAATTTGCCAGCCATGTTTGCCTTATGCCTTTTGCATATTGAGCTATGTCCCTTCAATTTTTTTAGCATTCTTTGAAAGAACTGTTTTATTTGCATCCTAAGACCTGAATAAAGCAGACAGATCGTAGGTGTAAAAATAGATTAGTATGGTATAGATGTAAGACAGTAGTTGTGGGGTTGCTCTGTGAAGGCTTTGACAGTTGCTGTTTAATTGGGAAATAGTCATGGTTGTTTCAATAAGTCATAGATGGGTGCTGTATCCCCTATATATTGCACAGCATCTCTTTCCAAATTCAGAGCTTTGCAGAAGTTATGGATACAAACATAATGATAGCTAATGATAGCTATATATATATATAGCTATCATTATGCAAATATATTGCACATATTCTGAAAATTATAGACTTTCACAAACTGAATTTTGCTTGCTGGGATTTTAGATCAGAAACTTTTTATATTTATTCTTCTGACTAGCTCTTTGAAATTAAAACCTTAGATTTTTCTTTGTACTAGTGTAACTGATATGTTGCATTGGGGGACAAAATGTTATGCTTAGAATAAAGAGTATCTCTTGCTTATTTTGTACATGCAATTTCTTGACATAAATTTCTCACAGCATTTGTCTTTCCTGTGTTTTAAACAAATAGCACAGGACGTTTATTAAGGATTTTTTGCTGTGAATTCCTGTCCAGACAGATTATTATATGCTGAATGAATTCTGCTGTTTCTGCTGCAATGAAAGCCTAAAGAATAAGGCATGAAAGATAGGTGACAGAAGAAACATTTCAGATGCTTTATTAGTTTATTAAAATCTGACAAGCGGCTAGGGCTAGAAATAGCTTCACAGATGGCACTTGGCAGTATACCAGGCAGCTCTTTCCTTATGCGTTCTGTACACTATCCATCAAATATGCCAGCCAATGGCAGCTTACAAAAAAGGAAATGGTAAGAATCAATTCAGCTTACTGGAGGCTCTGAGGTTAGACGTCAGTGCTGCACTGTGCACGGCTGAGTCAGTGGCTGAGAGAAAATGAATTGAAATAATATCTTGGGGGCTTACCTCTCTGAGCACTTAATGGACTGAAAAGCCGTAACAAGAGTGTTACCCTTGAGATGGAGAAGAAAGGAGGATGTTAGAAAATGAGGCTAATAATGCTGTAGAGAGTATTGAGAGGAGAATGGAAATAACAAATATGCTGAACTTAGCAAGTAATGCCAGAGAATGCTGAACTGGCTTCTAAACCTGCAGGCTGGAGAGGAGCAGCAGATTTCTTTTGTACTTTGTTTTCAACATTTTCTCCATGCTTTTGTGTTCCTACCCTTTTCTACCCAAAAAGCAGGTGCGTATCTGTTTTAACAATCCAATACAGTTTTCAGAACTTAACTGAGAAGGAAATATATAAAGGAGAGGAATCGTTCTTTGTGTAATTGATCTCTTGAAATATTTATATCATGAAGAGAAGTTGTCTGACCATGGATTTAAAATAGCAGCTATAATATAAATAAAAATATTATTGAGCAAAAGCTGAATTGAGCAAAAATAGAAAATATATGAAACAATGCATTTAAAGTTTTGATGATTGTTTAGCTTTTGTTAGATTATTTTTTCTCTATTTGTGGTCTTCTAGGCCACGAATTTATAAAGATAGTGTTTAAAGTTTCAAGTTCATTCTGGTTGCTTTAATAAGGAAGTAAAAAGATGGTTCCTGAGTGTAAGATGCAAGTTATGTCTTATCATCCTTACCTTATTCAACAGTATGAAAATAGATCATATCTTTCTACAGTTTACTTTAGTTTCTGCTAATAATGATGTTATGCATTTTTTCAGTTGTTATTGGTGATGCTTAATTTATTGATTTGAATAGTTAGAATAAATTACAGTGTCATAATACAGAACTACTCCATAAGAGCCTCTCTAAAGTATGTATGTATGTATTTTATCAAGACGTTTCTGCTGTATGTGATTGGCTGACCAGTAAATTATTATCAGCAAGCCACATTTCAGATTGCTTTATGGAAATAGCTTGGATCAGCTATCCCCCCCCCCAAAAACAATCTGAAGAGCCTGCTATATAGTAGCAACATTGTATTATAACAACAATATATAGGAGTTGAGCAAGGACATCACTTCTGTAGGTTGAACTTAGAAGTCTGGGCTACAAATCCCTGTATATTAGAGTATTATAATTATATAGAGGCTTATAAAGTGTTCTGCCTGGATTTATAATTAACATGGGAGAATTAACAAGTGAGAAACTGAAATCTAATCTAGCAGAATAGTCTGTTTAATAAACAAACCTAAAATGAGACATATAATTTAACATGTTTTATAAATATCATGTTTTATAAATATTTTATAAATAAAGGTTTACTTTTCTCATTAAACAAATGTAATAGAACTAAAATATTTGAGGAGAATGGGAAAGCATAGCTCATTTACTTGGATATAAATATTCAAGTAAAGCAAAATTTTATCTGGCAGTATTTTTTCTTGGAATGAAATGTCCATAAACACAAATCACTTTCAGACGCTACATACATTTTTTAAAAGTGAAGAAAAAAATTAAGACAATAGTAGCAGTTGACTAATAGGAATTTGACAAAAGAAAGGAATTATGCAAAATAAGATCAAAACCTAATGGGGAGGGAAAGTTGAGTAATGCAGCTGGTTGAACTTTACATTATAAAGCTGCTGTTTTAGTGTTATTCTGTAAAATTTTCCTGTGCATTTTCATACACACACACGCACACGTGCACACATTTAATTTCTAATATAAACGTGAAATGGATTCACTTTGAAGATGTAGTTTAGTTCTCACTAAAAGAGTGAGAACTATATTTTCATTACTATTTAAACATTTTGTTTTTAGGAATCTTAAAAGCTGAAATGATAACATTGTTTGAAGACATTTCTCTTTCCCCTGCAAATTTACCCAAATCTTTTTTGGGTATGTTGTCAAGAATCTTGAGTAAATTTGGAGGAAGAATCTGCAAACGAGAAAATTCATTTCCTTAATGGATGCCATTCAATTGATTGATGAGTACATTGGGTACAAATGTTTATACTATTGTTTTTGAGGAAATTTTTGGAGCATGATTACTATCTCGCTAGAGTTTTTATCACTTGAGTAGGAAGCTTTTTATCTGAGTCATGAGGCATGCTTCTGTAGCATGTGTTTACTGTAGATATATCCAAGTATTAATAGGCATGAACCTGGCTTATGTTCGGAAATTTCTGAAGAAGATTGTGTTTCATTATGCGGGTTTTATAAGATTGCTATTGAGCCAAACCTTTCTGGAATGAGCAAAAATTGTGTGTTTCATCTAGTGCTGTGGTAAGCAGATTTTTGCTCCTGTAATTGAAGTTTCCTATTTTTTTTCTTTCTGCATCACATTTCCCTGTGCTAGAGTATCTAGAACTAATTAGGGTGATGAAGGGATGGAAATAAAAAGGGGAAAATGCTTACCAGCTCTTACATCAGTGGACAGATACAAATGGATTTCATATATGTCTAGAAATAGGTGCAAAGTGTCTACTTACTTGGTGAAAATATTCCATTTCCCATGTCTAAATTGTAGAGTTTTAAAGTTATCTTTATTCCCTGCTTTAGAGTTTGTGATATGATTTATTTGTGGTTTGCTGGTTAAGAACAAATTCTATTTTCCCAAGATCTTGTCTTTCTTATTTTTAGGCATATTTTATCCATGCATCTATCCATACAGAATATGTAAAGCCATTGGAGTGAAAATAACTTTCAAGTGCAGAAGCAGGAATATATACTAACTGGATAAAAACATTGTTATTTTAGAAGAAAAAAAACGTATTTTACATATGTGACAAATAACTTCCTGATAAATTTGTCTTCTTTGTGTCTATAAAATTACTGTCATTGTTTCTAAATAGATGTGATAACTTTTCCATCTTCTTTTATCTGACTTTCCATGTTCAAAATATAACAGGTACAAATATATATATTGTAGGTATATTCTGGCTATTGTTATATTTTAACTTAATTCTGTTGATAGAAAAACCTCAGTGTTGTTAATTAAAATTGTAAAAACTGAAACATTTTAATACATAGAAAACATATGTGTTTTATTATAGACTAAGCAATTAGTACTTAGTGAAAGCTATGATTGATAGAATACATATCCATTTGTCTAATTTATCAGTCATGGTGCTTTTCAACATGGTTAGCTATACTAATATGTAAAATTAATTCCATGCTAATGGATCAAAACTTTTGACATTTCCAAGAGCAGTTGTAAGAAGTATTAAAGTTTTGAAGATTGTTATTCTTCTTTATCATTATTTAAAAGAGAGTTTCTTTCCTTACTGCCTAATATAATTGGAATTTTAAAATTTCAAATCTACGTATGTATGTATGTATGTAGTATGTATGTATGTATTGAACCATGGGGCTACTCTAGGTGGCTTACAACAATGGTGCTAAGAGTACTGGTAATATTTTTCTACTGAGACCTTATTGCCATTGATTTCATTTTTTTATTCTATTCATTTTTAAAATATGGAAAGAGCTTAA